>OZ038494.1:58678474-58830974 GCA_964036315.1 Acanthosepion esculentum
ACATCTTTTTTTTTTATTTTTCTCATGTTATTACAATTTTCCCGTTTGGTCGGGCCAATGGAGTGAAAAAACTTGTCCGTAGAGTCTATTGACCCAAGCGCTTTCAGTCACTTCTTCAGCAATTTTCAAAAGGTTTGTTGTATGCTGTTACTTACTCGTTTGTTTGAGATGTAGTGCGTGATGTCTATATAGTAGTAGCGTTTATTATGTGCCCCGCGAAAGGAACGTGGCTGGAATTCGAGGTGACGTTTTTCTATTTAAAAAAAAAAAAAACTTTTAAAATAGCTAAATAGTGCAATTGAACAATTTCACAAAAATATGAAAACGATTTTTTTTTTAAGTTTTTTTTTTTTAGAATTCTGCAGAAGAGGATGCTGTGAAATTTTTTCATCAATGATATACAGACTCACTATTTAGGACGCATCGAAAGTTATACTGCTTATTAGAAAAAACTTATACGTGGAATAATTGCTGTTTCGTTAATAACCAAAATCTTAACTATTTTTAGTTAGTTAAAGAAGGTATTATGTTCTCTGATGTGCTAACTTCTGCTACTGATTTCACTTACTGATATGTTACGAATCAGTTATTCAGTGTTCTGCGATAAGTGTCAATGATTTCATTTGGAGTGTCTGCACTGCAACCGATTCGTTGAATGCTAAATAGATTTGTCGCATCAATTACCATTATTCTTATTAACATTTCTATCAATCTTATTTTCAGCATTTGTTAATAGACAGCATTAGAATTTGTGTATGAATGTTGGGTTTGCTGTCTCCTTTGGTTGTTTGGTCAGTCTCTCTCTTTCAGTCTCTCTCTCTCTCTCTCTCTCTCTCTCTCTCTCTCTCTCTCTCTCTCTCTCTCTCTCTCTCTCTCTCTCTCTCTCTAATGCCAGAATGTCTATCCTTATTTCACTGCATCTATCACTTCCTTCTGCAATTCGTCTTTAGGTAAACATATACGTACAAACACAAATATATATGTAAATATTTAAAGATTCTTGATAAAATACAACGAAGAATCTACAATGTTTTGTTTTTGTTTTGGGGTGGTATTTACTCACCTCAACCACACACACACGAGTTAAGGTTCTGATACAAGGTCTGTTTAATGTGTGGAGCCCGAGAACGTACACCCGGGCTAGAAACAAAATTTGCTCCAGTCCCCGCAAACGTTGGTTGCACTGGCCTCGCTGCGAGCACCGAACGCTCTCTCTGGTGCAATGAGACGGCGCGCCTAGGGCAGCTGTTCCCCAGGGCTAGGCACCTCTCAGTATAATTTTCCTCAGTAGTGACTGAGCCGCCCCTGAGCGCACTCATCCCAAAAACAGTGATGCAACCGAGAGATGATGAATAAACGCGTCACAAATTATCATTGGTCCTGACCTGTCATCTCAGCCTCAGTCAGGTTCCCACCGTTGTAACTTACCTGCCCTGTACGTTTTCAATAAATAAATTCAAGGTAATTGTTCTGAAGAACTTTCCGCTATTGTATAAGGACTTCTAATACAGATAGAGGCTTTTTTTTTTTTCAACGTAGTTTTCCAGCACAGTCACACACTTTTCCCATCTGTGCACAAGCTTCCGTATTCCCTCAGCGTAAAAATCTTTGGACTGATGTCTCAGCCAGTCGCTCACAACACTTTTGACTTCATCGTCACTTTTAAACTTCGTGCCTCTCGTGAACGCTTTCAAGGGACCAAACAGGTGAAAGTCTGAAGTGGCAAGGTCTGGGGTGTAAGGGAGATGAGGGAGTAGTTCCCAGCCCAGCTCGTTGATGGTCTGCACCGTTTGGGCTGCTGTGTGAGGCCTTGCGTTGTCATGATGCAAGATGACTCCTTCTGACTGATGACCCCTTGCGTTTGTCCCAACAGATAAGCTCAAAGTCCTTGCAATGTCATCCACTGTCACCCTTCTGTCAGACTGAATGAGGTCATTGACTGATTCGATCACCTCAGGAGATCTCACTTCTCTAGGCCTCCCAGGTCTGTCTTCATCCTCAACACTGCTCCGTCCTTCTTTAAACAATTTAGCCCACTTGTAGACATTTTTTTGGCTGAAACATGTGGCACCATACACAGTTGACATTCTCCTATGAATTTCAACTGGTTTGCACCCTTCAGCAACCAAAAACTTGATAACTGACCGCTGTTCAATCCTGGAGCATGCTTCTTGGTCGGCCATCTTTGTTAATCTCCAAAACTCTCAAAGTTTTTTTTTAATCTGCAAAAGAAATTAAATCCATGTGAAAAAGAGGTAAAACATAAAAAAATAAAAAAGAGTAAGCTTCTATCTGTATTAGAAGTTCTTATACCGAAAAATTCAACTTATTTATTGAATGACCCTCGTATATATATATATATATATATATATATATATATATATATATATATATATATATAACAGCAAAATTATCAAAATCGAATAACAGCAAAATTGTCCAATTGTTAGATTAAGTTCTGAAAAGTTGCATCTTAGAAATGATTACTCGAATTCTCAGAGGTTTTCATAAAACTATTGGATTCTATGTTGAGTATTAAGAATGCATAATTATACTCTAAGGTTAAAGGAATAATCGAGATGAAATCAATCATCAACAAAAATGATATTTTCATGATAGATTAATCATAGGTAATCATCGGAAGCTCATGAAGAATTGAAACTAAGTTTATATATATATATATATATATATATATATATATATATATATATATATATTATAAATTAACTGTTTTAAAAAAATTTTCGCTACACAGTAATAACCATGTTTCAAAAATGGAAGCTAAAAGCTTCGAATTTAATTTTTTATAATTAAATTAAAAACATCAGTTCCATTTCATCCGCAAGCAAATTTTGGAGTAACTTATTTTTAAATTTACTGAGTTTTAAAGGCACGGCAAAAATTCATAATTCACTGTTTCCAAGGATACAGAGAAATCCACTCATCCAGACAAGGGGTGGTATCGTGTTCATTTTCATTAACTAATAACTGATACAACAAAAGTTAATTCGAGTCTTGGATTTTCCCAAATGTAGGGCCGCGACCTGGAATTTCATTCTATATTAGGAAAACAGCAGTGTCAACTCGTATGCTGCATACAGATTTAGCCTCAGCCTGGGGCCCCTTGGCCCAGTGTAAAATGAAAGCAACCTTTATGTTTTCTTCTGTAAGAGAAACTGAATTTGGCTACCGCTTTAGTTGCTGTATGGAGTGATATTACGAAGCGGTTTCTACAACTAGAATTTTTCACAAGTGACTGAACATACAAAAAGAAGGAAGTTGAATACATTATTTCAAATAGTTTTTCTTTAAATATGGAATTAAACATTAAGCATCATTGGGCATATTAAAAAATTGTTGGTATTTTATGTCTATTAAACTTACTAATCATTTTTCTATTAGGTAAGAAATATTTTACAAATGTGGTTGTTGTTAACCCCTTCCCCAAGAATTATTTTGGGAAAAAAACGTTTCATTTTCAGACAAATTTTTTGTTTCTTTTTAATATAGTAACTAAGAGACTGAAGCGCCTTGAAGTACCCGAGCGGTGGCTAGCACATCTACCAGACGCATGAGTTGACAATTGTTCCAAGCTCTGAAGAGCCTAAAAAAAAAATCAAGATCGACGTATAAACACGTCTCTAGCTGTTTTTTTAACTTTATGTTTTGGACGTGCTTATTCGTCCGTGTCTGAAACAGATACTTTCGTATATAGACGTCTACTCCGGGTTAAGGTTTAATTCAGACTAATCAAAATTCACATGGGTCTAAACTTTAGATTCATTCATCAGAGGTGTACGCAATTAAAGAGAAGAGAACATTAAACGCATTTTAACTATCACATTGCCTTTAATGCGTCGTTATTGTTTGAAAACAGAATCCAATAACGACATTTTTAAAAGAATGCCCGATTTAAAATACATTTAATTTTCTTGTCTTTAGTTTATTTTCTCAAGTTCCTGACGAAGACTTCTGTCAGTTGAAAGCTTAGGTATAATTCAAATATTGGCTATTAATCGGAACATATAAACAACGAAAATGGTTTAATGCAAATGAACGCAATATTTTGAAGATTGGCACAAAACGATCTTGTTACGCTTTTTTCTTTCTTTTTTACATTCGTGTACTTGTAAAAATTTCTTTAGTTGACCGTGATGACATTCTACGTATTTAAATCAATTCATATCTAGCTATTAGCTTCTTATTGATTAATATTTGTTGGGTTAGTGTTCGAGCATAACTAAATAAATAAACCCCAAAAACTCAAAAGTGTGTGTTAGTTGTTGATTTTCAAGGCATGCTGACCCTCCTCGATTAAAAGATTGAAGCAAATCTAAAATGTTTACTCAGCAGTAACACAGATTTGATATTGTTTCCAATAAAATTAAATAAATTAGTACAGACAGGAAAAGTGACAAAAAATAGTTATTCATTTAGGTAAACTGACGGAACATTATCTTTTTACTTTCGTTTGACGTTGGTGTCATGCTTCCTAATTGAAATAGCGATGCATCTTCCACTAATACTACCTAGTGGTGTTCGGGCACAGAAAAAAATCTGGATTTTACATTTTGATATTTTAGGCAGGTATGCCAGTTAAATGTGTCATCTAGCCTATCAGAGGGCTAAATGTTAGTAGGCGTTGCTTTGAGTAAATCTTTCAAGTAATGAAGACTTGGGTAACATAAAAAATCAATGTTCGAAATCGTGACTTAAAACGAAGAAGCAACTCTGTCGGATCACTTACCTCAGGCAAGACTGAGAAATGCGCAATGAGCCCAAGCCCCAAATCAACTCCAACTGGTATTATATGTAGATTACTTGCTATTCTCTACACCTTGTTATAAAATTAAATTTGTTCAGAATTTCTCTTCCTGGTTTTTATATTTTGCAGTTGCCTGTCTGGTCTGGGTAAATAAATAAATAATTCTTGCTAACAGATCAGGAAATGGTGAAATCGATTGCATAATTATGACGGATGAGGGAAAGGTTTTAGACAGAAAAGAGAAACGCATTGCGGGAAAAGGCCGAGTTAAGAGATTGATGATGTAAAATCAGTTTGAACAGGCTATAGACTGATTGGCACCGGGAGAACATGACAGAAAAATAGGCGAAAACAAAGCGAAAACAATAAAATACACACACACACACACACACACACACACACACACACACACACACACACACAAACACACACACACATACGCACACACATAGAAAAACAAACAAATACGCACACGCAATAACTGTAGGACATATTGAAACGAGTTATAAACAAAACAACGCTACAAGTAGCGCTTAATATAATTAAATTAAAAAGGAAAGCTGACACGTATCACTAAATTAACAAAAAGGCAACCAGAGAGAGAGAGAGAAAAGAGAGAGAGAGGGGGGAGAGAAAGAGAGAGAGAGGAAGAAAAAGAGAGAGAGAAAAATAAAACAACGATATTATATATGCCTCGCTATTCGGACAAGCACGATCATCTTGATTGCTTGTTATACTCAAAGCGTTTTGCCCGTGTTAAATCGAATCGGAATCGTCTATTGTTTATGAGGTTTTGGCAAGGCGTAACGTTTGCGCTCAGGAAGAAAGAGACACGCAGATTTATAATACGATAGTAAAGGGTGTTTCATTAAGACTGATCAAAGTCAGTAGTGAATAAATAAGTGTTATTGATGAAAATTTATTTATTTCTCTATTGGGTCATGTTATTTAAGTCATGTCAATTATGAGTGAAAAATAATATCGCTCAAATATCGGCCAAGACTTTGGCAGCACACTTCCACTCGATGGTCAAAACTTTTGATGACGTCTTTGCATAGTTGCTCCTCGATCTCATCAATATGCCTTTTTATCTCATTCTTCAGCTGAATTGTTGTTGGCTTGCTGGCATAGACCTTACCTTTGAGATGACCCCAAAGGAAGAAGTCTAAAAGCATCAAGTCGCACAATCGTGGTGGACAATTGACTTCGCTATTTCGAGAGATGATGCAACCTGGGAATTTCTCCACAAATTCCCCCTCTTTTGTAGCTATTTGTAATTTTTTCTTATTTCTTGTAAGCTCTCTTCTGCCACCCATTTACACAAGCTCGATAGATACGTCATGTGGTGTTTTCAACTGTCCCCATTGCCTTGAATATGCTCTGTGGGTGTCAAATCTTCCAAGCAGTCTTTCCTCATCATGTACCCGGAACCTTTACTTTCTAATGTTAAGTATCCTTTTAGGTTTTATCTTCTCTAAAACTCCATCATTGCTGACATATTTGCCAATTGTATTCTCAGCATCCTTCTGTAGAACGAGGTTTCTGTCGCTTCAAGTCTCTTCTTCATCTGTGCAGATATAGTGCAGCATTCAGTGATATACGAGAACTGTTATTACATAACATTTCAGTACTCTTTTCTCTGAGTCTAATGGAATATGCCTGTTTCTTAATACTGTGCTGAGCTTTTGGAAGGCACCTTTCGTTTTTCCAACTTACGATCTTGGTGTCGCATATTCCGTTCTCTGTTAAGCCACTTCCTTGTATTTGCTTTATTTTGGTATCTCCAATTTGTAATTTGCATGTTGGGCCATTCCTCTTAATGACATTCATGGAGTCAGCTTTCCTTTGATGTTTACTCATTTCTTCTGGCTTTCCTTCACTACATTCTGTAGGTTTGATTGTAGTTTCCTTTCGATGTCTGTTATCAATCCAATCTCATCTGTGTATATATGTTAAGATTGTGGGCGCCAATTATCAATCCTGGTAGGACATCTGATTCTTTCAGAGTCGCCTCAATGGATAGGTTGAGTATCCGGTAAGATGACACATCCTTGTCTTACACCCTTTTCGTATATTTACTGAATTCATTTTCTATCTGTATATTGGCGGTTTGCTCTTAGCATATGTTCTGTATTATTCTAATTACTCTAAAAAATTGATGTTGTCTTTGGTTATAAATCTGTCCACACGAAGAATTAAAGCAAAATCATTTACGCCATTATTCTGCTTGCCTGTATGTCGAACAGTCTGGCTTTACTTAAACAAAACCGAATTTTGCCAGAATGATTCTGCTTGAATTCTGCTTAAATAAAACCAAATTTTGCCAGGCAAAATATTTTAGTTTATTTCTGAGTTTTAAAATTTCCGATAAAAAACACATGACAAAGTATTTTCGATTCTTTTAGTAAAAAGAAATGTAAATAGATTTTAATTCTTCAAGGAATTATTTTTCAAAATACGTTAAACATATAAACTATCAAACGGGATTTTATTTAAAATTTTACAACAGGTGGATTTATTTACAGTAAAGAGAAAATATTCTCAGTATTTGTTTTCATATTGAAATTTAATAAATAAATACATTCACTCATCGGCACAATAAGTACAGAAAATGTTATTAAATTTCAATAATTTGTTGGATTTCTGTAGATTTATAAAATGCGGTCATACGAGCAAACCAATTTCTATCTCCGAATTTTGATCTCCAAATTTCTCGCACAGGAAGCACACTTTCAAAACACATATATCTCTGTCTGTCTACATTTCTGATATAAGGTATGTTAACTAATTTACACTATTTACATCATTCGGACCGTTGTCCTCATCTTTATTGTTATATTCACGACGTTTCACCCGTTTTCCTCTTCGACCTTCTACAGGTAATATACGTTGGAATTTCGAAAAGAACCCTTTATTTAGTTCACGGAGGTAGATTTTTCTAATCCCACATGCCATGCCATTATTTTGGATATCTCAGTATCAATTAATTCCCTTTATTAACTCAAGGACATGGCCCATTGGATAAACGCGTTGGTTGAGTAATCCAAAAAGGGACTTGACCCAAAGTATTGCGAGTTCAATACATGGCCACGGCAAAGGGAACAAAAACTTGGAGGGTTAGGTTACTAATAATTAATTGTTGATATTTTCACAACATTTCGGCTCTTGTGCACTTCGGCCTTCATCAAGTGTGTGTCAATCTGTGAAACCTACAGTGAAATCCGAACTGCACTCTTTATTTTATCTACGGAAGTAGTCTGTTGCCCTTCTTCCGCCACCGTAGAATTCTTTGGTGGTTAACCGTAGGGAACAAGGTTCGAAGTCTTGTGATAACAACAGCAAAGATAAAGACGGTAGTCCATATGTAAATAGTTCCCAAGGAGTTCAATTTCGGTACTTCTCCAGTTCGTTGCTCGCACCTGGATCCGGCCTTCTTGCTAACGACCATAGATCCGGTCTTCTTACAATTGATCGTTAGTCCTTTCTTCCCGCTTTCCTTTATTACTTTGTCTATTATATGCTGTAGTTTTTCCCTTGTAGCTTTCATCAACACGCTGTCATGTTATGTTCTTAATAGTGTATTCACCAATAATAAATCCTGGCAGGACTTCTAGTTCCCTTACGGTCGGCAAAAAGGGTTAGTATATAAACTTAAAATGAAAAGAGAAAAATGAAATAATATATATCAGAATCTTTTAGACGACTTATGACTATTATATGCCTACCTATTCAGAGCCGAAATTTTATCTTGCTTGCTTTACCCACAATGTTTCGGCCGCTGTACCTTCTAGTCTTCTTCAGGTATCTGTCTTCGAACCGAACTAATTATTCTCTCCACGTAGTGAGTGGAAATTCTGAACAAGGGAATATTTTATATTAGTGAATAATCATCAGTTTTTAAGCACCATTGCACCGATTGACCGTTTTCTTTTTTTGTTTTTGTTTTTTGTTTTTTAAACCAGTGTGTATGACTTTCAGCAGTACTGGACCTAGGGACTGAACTCACAAATACTACGGAACCAACTCTGTAATCTCTAGACCATGTGACTCTTGGTCTGATATGGAATGAGGACACTCTACCCCAAATGAATAAATCGCTCAGAATTCCTAGATTGTGTCCGGCTATAACGACAAACATGTTTGGACACTTCTACATGGTGTAATGGTTAACAAGCTTATCTCACTAGATCAGTTACAGGTTAGTAGTGAGTTCGATCCAAAATGGGTGCTCCATAATTTCGGCCTTGTGAAACATATAAGATACGATTACTAAATCGGCAGACACTTTAAGAAGGTCGAAGAGCATAACGGTTGGAAACTTTAAGTGCCTCAGCTAGTTTGAGCGTGCTTTTCTGAATAAAAAGTGTTATATAAGTGAAAAACCTTGTTGCGTCAATTCCTGAAATGAGGATATCCGTTCTACCTTGAAGATCATCATGGAAATGTTGGCTCTTTTGTACGAGTTTAAACACTAACCACTATTACCCTTGGGAAATTCACAACTATCTCAGCCACAGTGAAGTGGCATTATCACGGTAGTTGTCTCTATTTGAAATAAAATTCTTGATATGACAAAGTTTAGATTTATTTGAAACTCTTTCGTGCACTAAAATAAACCAACACTTGAAATGAATTTTTCCACTCACTGATATTAGTAAATGTTGTTTTGCACTTTACTGACGATATATTAAAAGCCATTTAACGATTAATTCTAGCAACTGGAGTAGAGGGGCAGAATTTGAAATCACTTTCAACCAATAGATTGGCCAATGACGCAGCAAATACAATTTTTTTTTTCACGATCCTATTTTTTTTCTTTCTCTCTCTTGTTTTTTTTTCACATATGTTTATTTTTGTTTTTACTGTTTATTCTTTCATTACTTTTGTCTTTTTTTCTTAGCACTTTTCTTCTTTTTCCTTAATTTCTAGTTTTCTTTCATTCCATTTTTTTCATATTATTATTTTGTCATTGTTCTTCATTTTTTCATCATTAAGTTATTCTTCTCTTTCTTTTATTTTTGTTGTTGTTCTTCGTTTTTTTTTTTCATATTGTTTTCTTTCTTTTTCTTTCCTTTTGGCTATTTTCCTTCCTACCGTGTTTTTCTTTTACTTATTTTTATCACGTTTTTTTCATTTCTTTTATTATTTTTTTATTCGTATCCTTTTCTCCCTTTTCTCATTCATCTTACAATAATTCCTTGTTTTTCCATTTTTCGTTTTCTTCTTCTTTTCCGTATTATTTGATCTTTCATTTTTTCTTCACTGTTTTCTTTCTTTCGTTTTTTCTTCATTTCTTTTCATATCATTTTCCTTTTTTTCTTTTCTTTTTGTCTTCTTTCATCTATTTCCCTCACATCTTTTCCTTCTTCTTTCGTTTTGTCTATTTTCCTTCGTATCTTGTTTTCTTTTACTTCTTTTTCTCACGAATTTTTCTTCATTTATTTTATTATTTTTTATTAGTATCTTTTTCTCCCTTTTCTTATTCTTTTTGACCATCATTTCCTGTTTTTCCTTTTTTTTTCTTCTTCCTTTCCGTATATCGTTTTCCTTTCTTTTTCTTCACTTCTTTTTACGGTTTCCTTTTCTTTTTTGCCTCGATTCTTTTCATCTCTTACTGAAGTTTATTAATTTCCCATTTTGAATTTTCTATGGAATAAGCGAAAGTCTGCTGTTAGGAATGTTGGATCACGGCGTCACAATTTTTCACGCCAGAATCTATCTTATATATCTACAAGTCTACCATTTGTATAGGCTTAGAATATTGCTGTCACATATGATCTGTTACTCCTGCTATATATTTAGAGATCCATGAAAAAATAAAAAAAAAATGTCAGTTCGCAGGTGGATGCGGGGCGCCTTTCGTTTCGCGTGAGTGTTTTCGTATTTGTTGTTGTGTCTGAATGAGTGCGTGTCAGTGTGTGTGCTTGGGATGGATGAATGTTCTATAATATTATAGTCCCGCATTGAATTTGGCCAGTGAACTGGTATTTCTGTCACATTTAGTTATTGTGGGGGTTTTATTTACTAATAATATTTTCTTTAGTTTCTTGTATATTTTTTATTCATTTGTATATACTCATTGGGGTTAATTTTTAAAATTGTTATTTTATCCCCCCCCCACAGACATTGATTTGTAAATATGGGGACGAGTTAGTATTTTCATAGAGACAGTGAGGTATTATGGTGGTTGTAGTAAGAACGGTTCGTATGAATGTGGTGTTTTGGTGTAAGGAATAATGTTCGTACGATTGGGTCAGTGTTTGTAGCTAGCTAAGTTATAGTTAAGACTGATGAAGACCGTCTCTTTTCCCCAAACCCCCCCTTCGGCCTTGTGCCACATTTCTGTATATCCTACAGAATAAATATCACTCTCATTTATGGTAACTAGACTGTATGAAATTTAAGAGCATTTTCGGCAATATTTCATCATTTTACAGTCAAGAAGGTAAGTTCTATGATAGCAGTTTCTTTTCTCGCACTTCTTGCCTGTAGAAATCTCTTCCAGTTTCTCGCTTTGCAGTCAAGTTTGATTTTCAAAATTTTAAATGCAGTGGCAATCGTTAATTTCTGATCTCTTAAATTCTGTTCTTTTATTGTTCTCATTGCTTTTTTTTTTTTTTCTTACATTTCTCACACTCAGTAAACCGCCACTTGAGTTTTCGTGGTTCTCTTACCTTGCTCGTGGTGAAATGATTAAAAACATACCGAAAATTACCCAAAATGGCGAGCAAATAACATGAGAAATTTCCCTAGAAACTCAATATCAGATAGTGAGAAAAAAATAAAAAGTGGAGTTAACCTAAGTTAAATTTTTATCGATCTCACAAGTTTCTTTATTTTCAAAGTTCTGTCTAGAGTGAACTATAGCTTCCTCGAAAGAACCATCTTAACCCAGTATCATGCACAAATAACCATCCCCAGATAAGATATGGGGAAAGATGGTCGACAAAATACGGTAGAGACCATATTTTAGTAGCAGTGAACATCAAAAATGTTTTAATTTTTAAGTGAATATCTGTTCGTGTGTGTATCCGTGCGTGTGTGTCTCTAAAATATTTGAAGAACGCTAGTCGTCGAAATACTAGTGAAAATATATTTTAGAGATCCATGAAAAAATCCAAATAAGAATCTGCAATGTTATTAGTCCTGACCTGGCATCTTGGCATCAGTCACTTTCCCATCAACCTAACGTAGCCTCTCTCTGTCTTTTCTATAAATAATTTCAAGAGAAATGTTCTGAAGAACTCTCATTTATGGTAACTAGACTGTATGAATTTAAGCGCATTTTCGGCAAGATTTCATCATTTTACAGTCGAGAAGGTTAGTTCTAACCGTAAGTTCTATGATAGCAGTTTCTTTTCTCGTACCACTGACATAAAAAAAAGGTTTTAGTGTTTGTGTGCTTTTTTTTTTCATTCACAACATACAGCTGAGAATAAGAAATTATAACCGCAAAATTTGGAACGCAAATTTTTAACATCATAATTGGCTAACATTTAACATAATAAATGTCTTCTTCATAGTAACAAGCAGGCATCTGTTCATCGTCGTCTCGTGATTGTAATTTGCGTTGGCGGCACGCATTACATGTAAGATTGCCTCTTCTAGTGCAGCCAGAAAGAGTGAAGGCAGCAAGCCTGATGGCGTAAAATTCTGATTTTACTTCCCATCAATGCCGATTAATTGACACCCAGAGTATGAGGATTGGAGAATTATAATCAAACACCGCAGAAACGAAATAAGAGGCAATCTAATAAAATGGATAATAATGACAACTAGAAAACCCGTGAAAATTTCAGTTTTCCTATTAAATACTTTAGTCAATAATCGAATAAACTCATGGCAAGCCCTATGACTATAAAATATAGTTAAATAAAAGTGTCCATAAAGTTCGTGCGCACTTTAAAAAATTTATAACTTTATTTGTAGTTGCGATAGAAATAATCTGTAAAAATGTTTTAAAGTTTAATGTACCTAGTTTTAAGTATAGCTAAAATAACTAAAATGATTTCAGGCATTACTGTAAATCAGATGGCAACTGTTTTCCGTGAACTGCAAAATCATATTACCCTTTGTATTGCTAATGATGGAGGACATGTGGAAACTTAAATAAAATTTCAATAAAACCTTAAAAAATATAGATTTACTTCTTTCTAATGCTTTTTACAAATTATTTCTATCGTAAATACAAATAAAGTTATAAACTTTTTAAAGTGCACACGAAGTTTATGAACAACCTGTATTTAATCTTAACAAAATATTTCAATAAAAATCTTAAATCTTAATGCTGGCCGTTATTTTAAAAAGTGGGTAGAAATGAAAAGATTTGAAATTACATTTCCATTTCACCGAAACAGCACTTGACACTTCTATTCTCCTTTCTTTATTTCTTCTATTCCTTTTTGTTACTGAAACCAAGTAGCGTATGTCTTTTGTTCTTCTACGCAATTGAAACGGAATAGACCATTATTTTGTTAGGTATTTTTAGGTGTTCCCTTAGTTCTTTCTTAATTTCTTTCTGGTCAAATCCCCGTTTTATGAATATTTCTCTGAATAATAAGTGGAAAAGATTTGAGCAGACGATGTACTTTTATTTATGGTAACTGAATTTTTAGCGATTACTTTCACTTGGTTTCCGTCGTTCTATACTGTGCATCTGAAAAATGGTGCTTTTATCGCTATGGCAATTTTGGCCTGAGATGCAATGATCGGTTAAGATCAGTTTTGTGCCCGAATCCGTGTAATGGTCTCTGAGTAAATTTAGACGATGTCCCGAATGGAAACGCTCGGGTTCACGTTTAACATCTGACCTTGTGTCAAATACTAAGACCAGTAATGGTAAGAGGCCTGTCTTTTGGCTGGTATCAAAGTGTAGTATCTGTTCTAGTGTGTCTCTCTTCGCACAGAGCTCAACTCACGTGCGTCTCTCTTTGCAGACAGAACGCAACTCATTTCTGACTTTGAAGACAGAACGCAACTCGTATGTGTCGCACTCTCTCTCTCTCTCTCTCTCTCTCTCTCTCCCCCTATATATATATATATATATATATATATATATATATATATATAAAAGTGAACATAGAAGTCAACACTTAGAGGCGACAGTCTATTTCATGCTAGATGCAATCGTCAGGCCTGACAATTGCATCTAGCATGAAACAGACTGTCGCCTCTAAGTGTTGACTTCTATGTTCACTTTTATATTTACACACGCTCTATCTCTGATATTGAGCACTTTATCAATTAAATATCGCACATTTTAAGACTATATTTGTGTGTGTGTGTGTGTGTGTGTGTGTGTGTGTGTGTGTGTGTGCGTGTGTGTGTGCGTGTTCATTCTAATAGCACGACACCAGTGTTGCGATTGTAGGTTTAAGAAATAAAGCTATAAGCTTTATTTGAAAAACACACTGTTAAATACTTCGTGGTAAAAGTGATAACGTTATTCTCCGGTCGCCAAATATAAGCGTTACGAGTTCTATTCTTGCCGCAGTTCTATTCTGTATTTGTTGTGCATATCTCTCCCCTAGAAGTCATACAATGACGACATGTGCGGGGCTATAAAAAGAAACAGGCACAAAACGAAAAAAAAAAATCTTGTTGATAATAACGCCAATGTTTTAATTTACTCCTCCGAGTTCATAAAACGGCAAATTATTACAGATATGAATATTAATGGATCAGTGTAATTACACTTGAAATATTACGACAGATTTCAGTAATCAAGCTCAAAGACACCGACCCTGTAATATGGCGAAAAGACAACGAAAACGAAGCGTCACGCTATAGACCATATTTTAGTAGCACTGGCATAAAAATGTCTAGTGTCTGTATGTGTTTCTGTCTGTTTGACAAAGATATGGGGAAAGATAGTTGGCGAAATACGATATAGATCATATTTTAGTACCTCTGACATCAACAATGTTTTAGTTTGTGTGTGTGTTCGTCTGTGAGTAAATGTGTGTAAGTGCGTGCATGTGTTTGTGTAAATGAGTGTGCATGTGTGTATAAATGTGGTGTATGTGTGTGAATGTGTGTGTGATTGGCAAAGATATGGGGAAAGATAGTCGACGAAATGCGGTAGAGACCATATTGTAGTACCACTGACATCAACAATGTTTTACTTTGTATTTGAATGTCGGTTTGTGTGTGTATGTGTGCGTGTGTATCTTTAAAGTATATGGTGGACGTTCTTTGCCGAAATATTAGTGAGAATATATTTTAGTAACATATACATAAAATGTTTTAGTGTGTGTGTGTGTGTGTGTGTGTGTGTGTGTGTGTGTGTGTGTGTGTGTGTGTGTGTGTGTGTGTTTTACAAAGTTATATGGAAAGTTTATCCACGAAATACGATGGAGAGCATATTTTAGTACAACTAGCATAAACAATCTTTTAGTGTGTGTGTGTGTGTGTGTGTGTGTGTGTGTGTGTGTGTGTGTGTGTGTGTGTGTGTGTGTGTGTGTGTGACAAAGCCGAAATACGGTAAAGACCATATGTTAGTACCACTAGCATCAAGAAGTTTCCTTGTTGGTGGGGGGGAGACAAAAATATTGAGAAAACTAAACGAGAAAAAACTATTTCTATATTATTCCTGTGCTTGTCAATATTCGCCTGTCGAGGTCCGAAGCGAAGAGAACTTTTTTTTTAAATTCAGTACTAATTTTATAATGACGCATAATTTACTGTAGTGCCATATACCACTCCACTTTTTGCCACGTATGTTTTATTTATCTACATGACTATGTGAATATATATTTTTATATTATTTATTTATCTACCTACGTCGTCGTAAGTATGACGATAAACTACATCTGCTTCCTGGGTAAGACGATAACCTACGTCCAACAGCAAGGCCTCTGATCAGGGGGTTTTGAGAAGCGTGGAACCACCTCTTAATTGCTGGTGATCCCAGGTCCACCCTGACCCACCTGTTAGGATCCCAGCTATGGGCAAATAGTTAAGACCGAAACTGTGGTAAAAATACTATGAAAGTGTAAAAATAGGTTTTAATACCAGAAATACTTCGTAAAAAATTATTACCAGCAATAAATTTTTGTAGAAAGAAAATTATTACCGCCAATATACTTTTGAAGGAAAAATATTACTAGAAATAGATTTTTGACAAAAACAAAATATTACCAGCAAAATAAATGTCGGCATTAAATAACCCATTAAATTTGATGTGCCGTAAAACAAACCAAACCAAACCAATTATCTATCTGCGTGTGTATGTGAATATAAATCTATTCTACAATTGATTCTTCTCAACCAGTTTCTTCGTGATCACGACATTTCAGTGGCTTTTCCCTGTGGACTTTTTCAGAAAACTGTGACGTTATTTAACCTACCGGAAATGTTAAAAGGAAATATTTATTGGCTTTCCTGGTATGCGCCGCGGTGATTCCACATCACTGACGTCTGATATATCTCCAACGGAATTTCAGATCTTGTAACTGTCAAATATCGCTTTGCCTCTCCATCAAGCAAGTGTGTACTTTTGGGTGCTCAAGGGAATAAAGTCATTCATAATGGTAACGTGAAACCTGGTATTTTCTGTTCGATCCCTACAACCCGAAACACAGAAAGTGTTTGAAAACTAGGGTATATATGTCTATATCTCTGAGATGGAGGTATTGTGATTATTTACATCCTGAATGACACATGGCTCAGTGGATAAAGGCGTTGGTTAGGTCCAGTGGCTTGACACAAAGAGTTGTGAGTTCAATAGCAGGCTACAGCAGTGGTGAACCAAAATAACTTGGAGAGTTGAGTAAATAGGAAACAACTGATACATCCGGAAGAAGCATGGCACGTGGAACTAGAACAATCTACTCCGGTGGACGAAATAAATGGTTAGATTCGAAATTCTAATCACCTGAAGAAGGCCGAAGCGTACATCGGCCGAAACGTAGTGAATATGGCAATGAAGATGAAGATAACAGTCCGAATAATGTAAATAATATAAATAGGCTATTTATATTCTTAATCTTTTGGGCAAAATACTAGATGCTCAAAATTAGTTAAACTTTTCACTTCCTGAGGACTTCTTTCAGAGAAATCATAAGGTTTTCGTTTCTCTAGGTCAACCGTCGATGTGTAAAAGATTATTATTGAATTTACTGAATAAGAACAGCGAGGCTCGGCCTGTGGCTTTAGGTATCTTGAAGGCGTTAAACAGAGTTTGACATACTGACCTTCTTCCCAAGTTTAAGCGCAATGGTGATTCTTGCTAAATATTCAACTTAATCCTAAC
This sequence comes from Acanthosepion esculentum, assembly GCA_964036315.1. NCBI lineage: Eukaryota > Metazoa > Mollusca > Cephalopoda > Sepiida > Sepiidae > Acanthosepion > Acanthosepion esculentum. The sequence continues at coordinate 58,695,493 of OZ038494.1, forward strand.
AAATCATGTAATGATAACCTTCTTGAACGACCAAGCTTCTAGATCCTCCAGAGATCCATCGTTGACCGTCAGTTGTTTCTTATCTTCATCATTGACTTTCCCGATGTCACCAGTTCCCTAGTAGTTTATTTATGTTGATGACACTACTAATTACTCCTGCCTTTATAGTAAATCCGATAGGTCCGCCGAAGTAAAAGTAGCAGCTGCTCTCGAAAATGACCTCCAATCAATTGTTAACTGGGACAAGAAATGGCTTGTAAATGTTAACGCCGGCAAAATGAAACTGCTCTATTTGAATCATCATAGAGAACCATTTTTGCCTTCAGTATAATTGATTCTAGACCCCCAGAAGAACAATTCAGCGTCTTCTTTTTCACTTGTTTTCCACTGACATGAAGTGGAGTGATTATAAATTTCTTGGTGTCTGCTACTAGAAGATTTTGCCCACTGCTTCGTGCAGAGATAGATTTTATCGTCGGATTCCATCCGACACAGTTATAATACCATTCGACCGTGCATTGAATATTGCTGCCATATCTGGTCTGATGTATATTGTGGTGTCACTCACATCATAGCAGCAGCAATTAGCTTCATGTACACGGAGATAAAAGTATACTTGAGAAGAAATAAAACATAGAGAAATAACAGGAAAGCATAGTAAATCGTATGTTAATTTCATACAATTTATTTATATATTTCTTGTGTGCATTGGTGTGTGAATTTTTTAGGTTACACTTGTTTTATGGTACATATGATAAAGGGGAGAAGTTACTTCGTATTATTACAAGCCATATCATAGAGACAAAATCTGCACACGTGTTGCCTGCTTGAGTGTCTTGGCGAAGACTTGAATTTAACATATTTTGTCGGGATGTCTGTGTTTCCAACAGGAACAGCTTTTGCTGCATGCTAGGAATATTTTTATTATTTTCATTTTTTATTTAATTTGTTTTAAACAGTGTTTAAATATTATTGTTTTATTTTATTTATAATTTTCATTATTATTTTTTATTTTTTATTTATGATAATAATAATATATCTACAATATCTTAAGATTTTTGGCAAAATTTAAATAAGAGCCTCTAATTTTATCTGTCCTGACCTGGCATCTGAACTTCAGTGTACTTCCCCATCGCTTTGATGTGATTTCCATTTGTCTTTTCTATAAATATGGTCATGGTAGTTGTTCTAATGAACTCTTATGCTTGGTACCACGACCGAAGAAATGTATGCGTACTACTAGATTGGCGACTAGGATTCATCATTTTACAGTTGATGGAAGCTAGATATAACCGTACGTTATATTCTTGTAATTTCTTTCCCCCCCATTTCTCGCCTGTAGAAATCTCTTTCGATTTCGTTCCTCCCTGAGACTTACAATCTTCAAAAATTTAAATGTAACATCAATCGCCATTGTCGGACCACCTACATTTGCTGAACTCCGGAGTCAGCAGTTCGGCGACGGAAGTGTGAAATGACGAAATGCACGTCCAAGTCGATGGTTCCACACATCCACATCCGGGTAACATAATCGTAGCCAACCAAAATGGACGAGTTTCCGCTCGAAATCGGCATTTTATTTTTTATTTTTTATCCACGTGGACATTATAAAAAGAAGATCAAAGATAGATAGATAGAGAGAGAGAGAGAGAGAGAGAGAGAGAGAGAGAGAGAGAGAGACCCTAAGATTAAGGAAGGAGACACGAATCACCATTTTCTCACTTCCTGGGACCTGTTCTTTTAATGTCCTTTCTCCTCCCTAACGATTTCTCATCCTCTTTCACTCCTAGTAAACCCCATTGCGTTTTACTGACAATTTCACCTCGCTTGGAGGTGGAATGATTTTAATTAAAAAAATGATTATATTATTTTATGAAGGTAAAAAAATGCTTTGAAAATGGTTATCGGAAGGAGGCTCTTGGTAATGATGAAGCAAATAGATTAACAAAATGTTTCAAATATTAATAAAATGTTTCCTTATATTTTAAGAAGTGGATAGGGATAATAATTTTTATTACCTTCTAATACTTATAAAATTACCTGGTACAAATAACTTCTTTTAATAATAATTATAAAGCAAAAATATATTTTATAAAGAGTCACATTTTTAATCATGTTATGACTAAATATTTATTAACGTGTAACGGTTATCAGCGCAAGTAAGAAACTGAGATAGAGTGGATAAACATTTTTCTCGTAGTTCCCATACAGTTAGAGCTTGCGTTAATTTTAGAAAGCTGAGGCTTGAAAATACTGACTCCAACTCTCACATTGTCTCATCATTAAATCAGAAAGATATTCGGACGTTTTTTATCAAAATGATAATCTGACTTTCTTTCTTAAATACCGTCTTTATCTTCTATGTGTTGTGTCATTTCAAGGGTGTTGGCGATCATGGATCGACAATGCCTTTGTAGCTCTTAATAAATATTGTCTTTTTGTTACGTCTTCTAAACCTTATTCTGGCATCGTTTTACTCAAGCTCGCTTCGTATGTTAAACGCTTTTATCTTCTCTTTATTTTGTCCTGTAAATATCAAATTTTCCAAAATATCATTCCTCATAGTGTCCATGTTTCCATTTTCTGTAAAATTTCGTCATTGCTCGCATGTCCGCCCATGATAATCCCACCATCCTTCTGTATATTCACATTCATGTTGGGAGTAAGGTATAATAAATTGAAAAAACGGATCCTGTACGATTAAGCATAAGCATAAACTAGATGGGTGAACGCTTGTATGTATCAGGTGCTATAAGCCGGGATCTGCGGTTCGTATATTGGATAAAGGCTCGAAGTTGGAAATCAGGAATCTACGTTCCAATTCCAGTTGTGTTCCTTATATTCTTTATGCGCAATTACCATTGGGAAAGGTATAAATCCACCTCTTCTCTCCCCAGCTATGGGTTAATTAGTAAGTTTTGTATTTAATTACTAAGACTTGTATATAATGTTTAACGATTCGAAATTGTCAATCGGAGCAAAGTTCCAATTGCAGGTGCGTCCTTTATATTCACATACGTGCAAATACTCTCATCTCCCTCCCGGTTATTGGTTAATTAGTAGGACTACTATCAGCAATTCATTTTTATATAAAATAAATTTTAGAATCTAAAAATATTTCCTGGCTTTAAATAACCAGAAAAATGTTGATAAGCCGTAAAAAAAAACAAATATGTCCTCTCATAGCTTTTGCTCATTTTAAATACGCAGGAATATGCAAATAAGGGTGAATGTCAAATAACACTTTCAGAAAAAAAAAAGAAATACAATACATGATTGTTTATATATATAAATATCCTGGTTAGCAAGTGTACAACACTTTTGAAATCTCATAGCACAAGTCTATCATTTCTTATTCTTCATGTCTCTGCAGAACGCTGAAGAAGATAACTCTCCACAAGTTCCCTTGCTTTGTATATCTTTGTTTTTCACCTTACCATCCCTGTCATATCCTGGTCTCCTTTCCATATGCATAAACTCGTTAGGTAACGTACTCAATGTTTTTCCCTGTTCCTCATGCCTTCACTGTGTCCTGTGAGTGTTAAACTCTTGAAGTCATATTTCCTCATTATGTCTCCCCGAAGTTTAAACTGCCTCCTTCTGATTCAAAGTAATAGTGTCCTTTGTGTTCCGACAGAATTGCTGCCACGTTTGGTTCACGGAACCCTCAGTATCATTCTGTAGAACAACATGTATTTTGTTTCAACTATCTTCTTCATTTGTGAGGAGGTCGTCCAGCATTCTCTGTCATATATGAGGACTGATATTGCATAGCATTTCAATACTGTTTTCTTTGTTTCTATAGAAATTTTGCTGTTTCTTAATACTTTGTTTAGTCTAGGTGAACTTATTTTCGCTACAACCTTGATTCATGTTTGTATGAACATCACCGTTCTTTTGCTGTAAATACTGTATCAATTTTGTGTCTAAAAATAGTGCAAACTATATAAATTCTTCTTTTCTTTTTCGTCAATACGAACCTGATACAAATTTGAAAGTTAAATCCTGGTTACATTTAGCTGCTGCTCAATGTAATAAAATTAATGCGTATTACACACGCGGTATTATTTCGATAATTTCGAAGCATAAAGTTAAGGGTGCGTATTATACATGAGTGCGTATTATGCACGAACAATTGCAACAGTTTAAAAAATAAAAGTTACCATTCTTTTTTTTTTCTTCTTTTGTCTGTTACTTGCGTTTGGATTTTAACCTTGTGAAAATGCGACAATGGACATAAAATCACTTTTACTCCCGCCCACGTCTTCATCATCCTCTCTAAAACAGCCTCTCAATTGAATTCTATCATCCAGCAACTTTTTCTCTATTTGGTAAGATTACTTGTTGGTAGCAACAGACGCGGTGAAATCGAAACTCCATAACTTTTAATGGAATACAACTACTCTTGTGATCCATTTGTTAGGTAAGTAGTGTTCAGGATGGTGGGTGGAGAGACGACAAAAATAAGAGCTTTTTACTTAGACTTCCTTCAACTCAATATCTGTCAATTAAGTTCAGTCATCGTTTCTGGAATTTGACTTGTACTCTTAAAGCATCTCTAGTGCCGGATTTACGATTGCGTAATTATATATATTTTTTTTCTTTTAATATATCTATTTCATTAGATATATAATTACCTAATATAATTATAATTTTTTCATTTTTAATATAGATATTTCATTAGATATATAATTAAACTAGCTTAAAATAGCCATAGCGGGCGGCTTATAAGATAGTTCCTGCTGAGGGATCTTGATTGGGCCTTCATCCCAATAGCTAGAGAGGAGTAGATGCAATAGGCAACAATAAACCATAGAAGAATTCAAAATTAATCACTGTATTAAAGCACTGTATTAATACTTAAACTTACCTTTTAAAAGTTCAACGATATTTCTTCTGCCGCCACTTTATTAAAAGACAATTTGATATAAGTAGGTCCTTACTTTCCGTGCAAAAGATTATTTTTTGTCATGAGTGACTTTCGCTGGATTTCGCAATTAATTTCTATTATTTCCAAATTTTTGCGGTTCTAGATCTGGTCTGGAATGTTTTAATTAGCTCATGGGGTCAGTCTGATTCCAAAATGGTATAACATGTTAAATTACCGCCTGTAGCAGTAAATTTGAAACTGTGTGACACACTGACATTCGCATTTATTATATAGATTATACAATTATTAATTTTGTATTTTAATGTAGCTATTTCATTAGATATATTATTAAATAATATTATGAATATTGTCTTTTAATATGGCTATTTCATAACATATATAATTAAATAATACAATTATAAATTTTGTTTCGAATATGAATACGTAACTTGTTCATTGTAAGAATTTATGGCTATTTCTAGAAGGTCAATTAAAGGCATTCATGTTACAAAAATGGGAGAAAGAAAATGAACAGAAAGTTATGTTCCTGAACATATTAATGTGTATTGACTGTATAAAATCTATATATCAATTCAAACTAACTATATATTAATACATAATAGGCATACATTAATGAAAACTATATATTAATGCATATTGTTGTTTTAATGCATATTGACCATATATCAATTCATAAATTTATGGAAGCTAGCTATATATTAATGCATATTTCCCTGATACTGATGCATAATACTGAAACATTAATGTACACTATATATGAATACATATTTTTGATATATCAATGAAAACTGTACATATATTAACGTATATTAAATATCTACTAATGTATATATTAAGACATACTGTCTATGTACTAATGCCCTATGTTCATATATTAATGCATATATTAATGCATAATGTCCATATAGAAAATAATAATGCCCATAATATAATGCATATTGTCTGTATATTAATGCATACAGTCCATATATTAATACATACTCGCTATATATTGATATATACTGTCTATATGGAAATATACTATATATTGATATATACTGTCCATATGGAAATATATACTCGCTATATAATGATATATATTTCCAATATATTAATGCATACATTCCATATAATAATACATACTCGTTATATATTGATATATACTGTCTATATATTAATGCATACTGTCCATATATCAATATATACTCACTATATATTAATATATATTGTGTATATATTAATGCATACTGCCCATATGTTAATACATACTCGCTATATATTGACATATAATGTCTATATATTAATGCATACTGTCCATATGGAAATATATACTCGCTATATAATGATATATATTTTCTATATATTAATGCATACTTTCCATATATTAATACTTACCCGTTATATATTGATATATACTGTCTACATGTCTATATATTAATGCATACTGTTCATATATTTATACATACTCGCTATATACTGATATATACTGCCTATATATTAATATATAATCTTACTATATTTATATATACTCTTTATATACTGATATATACTCTCTGTATATTAAGGCATAATGTTTTTATGTCAATGCATATATTAATGTATATTGTCTGGATGCTGATGCATATTGTCTATATAATATTGCAAATAGTAATGTGTATTTATTTTACTCAGTTGAGGAGAATCATGCGATTTTTTTGTCTATTTCTTATTTTATTACAGTATTGAACAATTTAGAACAATACTTCCCGACCATCTTTGCGGACCTTCCTGACAATTCCAGTCGTCCGTAATCCTCCTCTATCTCAGTAAATAACTACTTCTGTTGACTTAATTGCATTCCAGGAATCTTCTGTTATTCTGTTTCCTTAAATGAAGCTCATTCTGTAACAACCATCTGTTTTGTTCAACAGATGCGCGCAAAATGTCAAGCGGTGAAATATTTTGTCAATTTAAAAAAAAGGAACATAGGATTTCTGCAGACCTTGTTTGGATATATCATCTGATCCGATGAAAGTAACTGTACGTAAAGAGTCATTTCCAATCCAGTGTTATACACCAGATCCAATTAACAGGAATCTGTAGGTTACTGGTAGTTCATTTCGCATATCAAACAAATTCTTCTTCTCCAGGTTGTTATAAATTATCTACTTTTCATCGCCTATCATAGTTTGTTCCCTAAATGGAACATTTAAATACTGTTGAACAGATTTTGTTCAGTTATCAAATCGACTAACATAGTCAGGCTGATGTAAATATTTTGCAAAGCTTGTATTTAATTCAGTTTTGCTGGCAATGATTGTTACTTAAATGACAAGTAATCTTCTGAACAAGTGAGAGTGGGAGCGAGAGAGAGAGAGAGGATTCTAGAACAGGTAGCACGAGGAAAGGTAGTGTGTCAAATCAGAACAACAAACGGCAAGAAATTCTTGACAGGCATGAAAGCTAACATCCGGAAAGAACTTGTTACATAATAATGTTGGACATCTCGCATGATTCTAATTCCCGCTCAAGGAATTGAGTATAAATTAATCATTGACCGTGTCGATACAATGATGTACTACTGTTTAGCGTGTGACAGCGGACGTGTAGAATTGAGTCCACCTTAATATAGAGGAGTTTGATTATGATAAAGTATTTGTAATTTAGATTGAGGTTATATAAATATTGCCAAATCAGGTCCGGTGCTCTTACGATTCTTGACAAAATCCAAACAAGGATCTGTAATGTTATCGATCCTGATGAATCATCTAGACGTCAGTCACTTTCTCTCCGACGTGGCTTCTTTCTGCCTTTTCTACACATATTTTCATTGCAACTTCTCTGATGCGTAGCCTGCCTATATGAATTTAAACATACTACTAGATTAGCAACTAGTTTCCACCGCTTTACTGTTGAAATAGCTAGATTCAACAGCCAATTTAGTTAAAAATTTTATTTTTTTTGCACTTCCCGCCTGACAAACTCCCATCTGATTTCTTGCTTCCCTAATAACTACATCCTTCAAGAATTGAATTACATCAATCGCCATCTGTCTTCTTGGACCCTGTTCTTTTCTTTTGTCCTTTCCTCAGTCCTCCCTATTCTCAGTCAGTTTTCTCATTCTCTCCCTGTAACCCCCCACCGCTTGGTCTAGTGACATTACTGCTTTGCGTGGAGTGAAATGATTAAAAAAAGTTTCACTTAATATTCTTGTACAGAAACATCTATTCAAATTCGAAATAACATAATTCAATTAATTGTTCTAAAATCTCATTATTTTCCCGTAATTCATAAGTTATAATTAAAATTAAAAATGCATATTTTTATTAAGATTAATATGTTTTTAAAATCAGATTATAATCAAATATGCAATTACTAAAATTTTCTAATAAAAAAAATTAGAGAATTTAATCATTTATGTCCTGTAAACGTTTTTGAATACTGTAAATTTCATCCGCGTCCTGGTAAGACGATAAACTACATCCAACAGCAATGCCACTGATCAGAAGATTTTGAGAAGCGTGGAACCACCTCTTAATTGGTGGTGTTCCCAGGTCCACGCTGACCCGGGGTGGTAGCACCAGTTAGGATCCCAGCTATGGGCAAATAATTAACCGCCAAACTGTGTGAAAACGTGTAAAAAAATAGGTTTTAATACCAGCAATACACTTTTGTAAAAAATTATTATCAGCAATAATTTTTTGAATAAAAAATTATTACCAGCAATACATTATTGCCAGCAATGTATTTTTGAAAAAACAAACAAACATTACGAGCAATTTAGGTTAGAGAGGACGAAGATCATCTTGAATAATTTGGAAAATGATCATAGAATAATATATATATATATTTCAACTTTATTTCAATATTTCATGCGCTTACGATCCTTTGCTATGATTAATTAATGATGGACATGTCATTATTGTTTATGATCGATTTCATCAAAATTTAAGCTTGGAGAGTAATTATACATTCTTATTCTTGAAAATAGAGTCCAATGGTGTTATAAAAACCTCGGAGAATTCCAGTGTGATATCTTTAATCATTTCTAAGACACAACGGTTGAAAGCTTAATCTAACAATTGGACAATTTTGCTGTTACACGATTTGGACAATTTTGCTGTTACACCCGGTATAACTTTAAGAATGTACTGTTTGTATTGAGCCTTGCTGTTTGAAGCATATGAATTACAAATAAATATAAAATCTCAATCTGAGTAGAAGCGATTCAAATCAATTAAAATTAAGATGAAAAAAATACTTGTCAAATGTTTAAAATTATTAATGAAATATTTTTCAAAAGTTAGCAATGTCAGACAATGGTTTATCTAATAAAATTCAATGTGATATTACTTGTTTACTAATAACTATAAAATCTCAGTTTGATTAGAAGCGATTTAAATTAATTAAAATTAAGATGGAATAAATACTTGTCAAAACTTATAATGCCGGACAATTCAATATAATATTACTTGTTTACTAATAGCTATAATATAACACATTGACTAGTGCAATGAAAATTAATTGAAAGATGAAAAATCCAGTAAAAATACAAATAAAAATAATAACGATTGGCGATACTTTATCTAATAATTAAATTCTATACGTTTTTACTTGTTTCTTAATAATTATAAAATATTTGTGATAAAAAACAATTAAAATTTAATTAATACTTTGATTAGTTTCTGTAAGACCTCTTTCGCTATTCGTATGCGCCTTTGAATAGATGTTTTCACGTTCTGCTTGCATATATCACTTTACGTGTAGATCCTGTTTCCCTTAAATCGTCCTCATGTGCTAACATGTTCTTTCCATTCGTCGGTAGATTCACGTCTATTTCGATTTAAATTTCTTCTTCATCTGTGATGAAATTACTCAGCATTCACTGCTATATAAGTAGATCAGATATTACGTAGAAGTTCAAAGCTGTTTTTTTTTTCTGTTCCTAAACATATTTTCCTTAGCTCTTAATACTTTGCAGAAACTAAAAGCAGAAGCTATACAGTTAATCGTGTATGCGTTTTAAGATAACTTGCTATCACTTAACTTTTAACAAAGAACTTCTTCTCCGTCTTCTTCTTCTTCTTCTTCTACTTCTTCTTTTCTTCTTCTTTTTCTTCTTCTTCTTCGTCTTCTTCTTCTTTCTCTTGTTGTTGTTGTTCTTGTTTTTCTTCTTCTTCATCATCTTCTTCTTTTTCTTCGTCTTCTTCTTCTTTCTCTTGTTGTTGTTCTTGTTTTTCTTCTCCTTCATCTTCTTCTTCTCCGTCTTTTTCTTTTTCTTTTTCTTCTTCTCCATGTTTCTCTTGCTTTTGTTGTTGTTGTTGTTGTTGTTGTTCTTCTTCTTCTTCTTCTTCTTCTTCTTCTTCTTCTTCTTCTTCTCCATGTTTCTCTTGCTTGTTGTTCTTGCTTGTTGTTCTTGTTATTGTATGTTCTTGTTTCTTCTTATTCTTTTTCTTCTTCTTCTTCTTCTTCATGTTTCTCTTGTTTCTTATTCTTGTTATCGTTGTTCTTCTTGTTTTTCTTCTTCTTCTTCTTTTTTCTTCCTCTTCTTCTTCATGATGCCTTTCAAAACGCTATTCAGCCTTTACAGCGAGGCGATCTTGAAAGTACAAGAAGTCCTACCCTTATTTATTATTTATTTGTTGACACAATCTTAACAACATAAGATATGCAGATGGCACCGTGTTGAAAGCAGACAGAGGAAGAAAAATGTTGGAACTCCGTGACAAAGTAGTAAAGAAAAGTCAGAAGAAACGAGTAATTATCAGCTGTAAGACCGAATATATGGCTGTCAGCAAGTCGAACATCCCAAGATGCGAACAACGAAGATGCTAGAATCCAGCAGGGACTAAAATTTAAATATATGCGATGTGCTTTAACAGAGGGTACAAAATGTGAGATTGAAATCCGAAAATGCAGTGGAATAGCAACAGATGCCTTCCAACAGCTAAGCAATGTATTAGGAAACAGGAAAATTTCGTTACAAACAGGGAAAATATTACTGAACTGTTAGGCAATATCAGTTCTCCTATATAGCAGTGAATGCTGAACAATCTTCTCATAGATGTAGAGAAGAATTGAGGCAACAGAAATGTGGATCTACAGAAGGATGCTGAGAATAACATGGAACGAACATGTGAGCAACGGCGACGTTTTGAAGAAAATCGAAACAAAAACGACAATTGTCTATATTTCTTAAATGATTTATTGTAACTATTTACATTGTTCGGACTGTTGTATTGATCTTTACTATCACATTCACAATTTTTCGGTCATTGTACACATGGCCGAGTGGATAAAAGCATTAGTTAATTGATCCAAAAGACGATTTGACGTAATGAGTTCAATTCTTTTCCTCAGCGGAGAGAACAAAAAACTTGGAGATTTATCAAGGCGAATTAACTGAAACTGTGATGTCCAAAGGCATGGTACCTCCGTAGACTAAATAAAGGGTTCGGTTCAAAATTTCAACGTATATCACCTGAAGAAGGCCGTAAAGTACAACAGCCGAAACGTTATGAATGCGACGGTAAAGATGGAGACAACAATCCGAACAATTTAAATAGTGTAAATAAAAAGGATACTTATACTTAACATTAGAAAGAGAGTTAAAATTTCTAGGGCACATAATGAGGAAAGACGGCTTGGAAAATTTGATACTCACAGGACATAATGGAAGCAAGAGGGACAAACGGAAACAACGCATAGACAGAAGGTTTAGGAGACATAACAAAAAGAAAAAAATTATAGGAGTTGGAAAGGTGAGGAAATTGTGGAGGGCAATGAACGCTAACGTCCTGAGGGTCATAGCTCGTAGAAGATTCATACCATCTCCTAGGGCATGTGCGTAAGTGAATATTACGCAACCAAATGGAACAGCAAATCGGCTCTGTTTTCCGCACATCCAGACTTATAACACATGGTATTTGCAAGTATTACAACCATCTTAATCTTGACCAGGTTCGACGTTGCTTAACTTAGTTGATCGTGCGGGAACCGATGTTTCAATATGATATGGCCGTAAGCCCAAACAGAAGTGTGCATCTACAGAAGGATGCTGAGATGATCACTGACCGAACATGTGGATAACAAAGTTTTAAAGAAAATGGAAACAAAAAAGACATTTTGAGGAAAGAGGGCTTGGAAAATTTGATACTCATAGGACAGATTGACGACAAAAGTGACAGAAGAAAACAACGCATAACATTCCTAGCGAGCTTGAGTAAGTAGATGGCAGAGTAAGGTTTTAGAGAGATAACAAAAATACTGAATGTATTAAGAGCTACAAGGGACATGGAATTGCGGAAAAGCATCATCGCCAACGTTCTTATTGGACACGTTGCAGTAGAAGAGATTCTTTGTTTTGTTTTGTTTTTTTTAGAATTGGACAATTATAAGGGTTCACAATTTCTTGTCTTTTTTGTCTGAATAATTTTTTTACATGTTACCATCCCTATTTTCATACTGTAATAGACACAATATTTGACACATTCAATATGCAAAGTAATTTCAGAACCACGGAAATCAAGCAGGAAAAGAAAAATTACAGAGCCTTTGATGATTAATCCGAAGAGGAAAACATATTAAAGACCCCTGCGAGGTAAAAGCTCAGGAGGAGGGTGTTATGGATCCTTTCCTATAACTACAGAATGAACTCTTCCTAACACTATGTATACTACACTTCTGAAGAAAGAGGGACGAATCCAGTTGAGCCGATAGTAAGCCAAACCAGACTGACAGTCATACTAACACCTTCCACACCGTGTATTATTATTCCGTGTAATATATCTTCGTTATTTCTACTCTTGTGTTCGTGTTGTTCTTCCTTGGTCCTAACCTCAACCATGACACATACAATACTTCTTAAGTAGGTTACCTGTTTTTCCCTCGCTTCTCTTTCCTTCGCTGCCTTAGATTTAATTCATTAAACTTTGTTCGCTTCTCATAGTGCCACTTTCTAGATATAAGTATCAATATTTCTTTTTGTTCCTATTTTATTTAAATGTTTATTGCTACTCACATATTCTGTACATGTTATTCTCATTGATTTTTGATTCGTTATTTACGGCTTATCAATATTTTGCGGGTTATTTAACGCCAGAAAATATTTTTGAGAGTGTATTAATTCTTTTCATTTTTTTTTTAGATAATGATTTAGCGATAAAAGTCTTACTAATTAACCCAGGTTCGTTATTTACGGCTTATCAACCTTTTGCGGGTTATTTAACGCCAGAAAATATTTTTGAGAGTGTAGTAATTCTTTTCATTTTTTTTTTTAGATAATGATTTAGCGATAAAAGACTTACTAATTAACCCATAGATGGAGGGAGAAAAAGTGAATTCATACCTTTCCCCAAGGATATTTGCAAGTTAGTGAATAAAACGAGCCCAAATGGAATCGGAACTCGGCTCTCCAATTAATTATTCCGAATCGTTATCCATTACACGGTTCTCACATCCAATCTTACAGCATCTTATATTCTCAAGCGGTCAGTCATCTAGGAACTGACAGGACTCGACGTTGCTTAACTTTGGTGATTGTACTGGAACCGGCAGTTTCAACGTGATATGGCCGTATTCGCATGCTATTCTTAGCACTCGTCGGTCGAACAGCATTTCTGTTTCCTTATGTCTTTTCTTCATTGGTGAGTAAAAGTTTATCAGTCACTATAAATAGTTACTAAAATATAGATTGTTTATTGCATAGAATTTTTTTGTTATTTCTAAGGACATTTTATTATCACTTAACAAACTTTTGCGTTTCCAATATGCTTTCCCATAACTGAATTCTATTTCCCATCATTTTTAACATACAACCTAAACCCTTTAATTTCTGTAACGGCCTGACATTGGGCTGTCTCTCTTGCTAAACAAACATACAATCTATCTTCGTACCATTAATAGTCCTTTGATCTAGCTTTCCTTTTAGTTCCTTGTTTAAGATTTCTTTCATCGAACCCCACTCTGGTGAACGCATGTTCCCTCAAAGAGGTTCCCTGCATCGAGCGCCTACCGGGATTTAAATCATGTTCAGACTTCAATTGGAATTCGTATATACTATGCATCGCTAAAGATGCTGTTAAAATGGTATGTTCCCTTTACCACATCAGCAAGTACCTGACTCTTCCTGCTGTCCTATACCTTTACAATAGCCAGAGCAAATCAAAGATGGATTACTGCTGACATATATAGGCGGGAGCTGCCAAGTCTTCACTTTCCACTGTCGGTAAATTCCAAGAGTGCCTCCGCGAATGTTACGAATTGTTTTTTCAACCTAAAATTGTACAGAATGAGCACCATGATAAAAAGAAATTTTTTTATTCTCCCAATTTACAAATTGTCACCTGTCTTATCTTGTGCTTTTCAATTTCAGTCCGTCAATAACAAAACTTCGTGAGTTTGGTGCTCTCTAAATCGCGTCGCTGTACAGGGTAAATAGTGGTACGAATTACTCGAATATCTTCCCGGTGTAAATCAAGCTCTTCTATCATTTCAAATAGCTCTTTGTGTCCTGCATTATCAAAATGCTTTTTTGTAATCAATTAAGCATAGGTATACTTTCTGCATTTGTAATGCTTGCTCTGATAAGATTCTAATAAAAAATAGTATTTCTTGTTTCCGGATCTCTTATTTTCGGTTTAAGTCTGCTACGAGCTTTGATCATTAGAATTTTAATGGTAAATTTAATTATGTGGCTCATTAAAATGATTGTCAGAAGAAGTTCGTATAAATTTGTGACTGGTTTATTTGGCACGCTTAGAAAACTGCTTTATAGTGTTCTTCCGCTCTTTCGCCGCTGTCATATATTTCATTTATGATTTCGATAGATTTAGTGATCGCTAAATCACCTTAGGCTGACAACATCTCCATTACAATCGCATCTTGTTCTACTCTTGTTTTTCTTCTGTCCTTACTAGTGCGTATCTTAACTTCTGTTTTATTACTATCGGTAAAAATATTAGAATAATCAAGAACCTATACTGGGAGCAAACAGCATGCATGTGCATAGAGAACGGTTTCCGCGAATATACGCAAAAGGGATGTAAGGCAAGGATGTGTCATCTCACCGGACTTGTTCAGCCTATACAGTGAGGCAATTTTGAGGGAATTGTAAACCGTATCGGGATTCAGCATTGACGGCCACAATCTTAAAAACATATGCAGATGACAGAGTATTCATAGCAGACACTGAAAAGAAACTACAAAATGTCCGACAGATGGTAGCGAAGGAGACTGAGAAGAAGGAACTAAGCATACGAGGATAGAATACTTGGTCATTAGTAAAAGGATGAGCCCGAAATACGATTTGCAGGTCGGGGGCACGAAAATCAAGCAGGTGCGAAAATTTAAATATCTGGGAAGCGTTTTGTCAAAGTGCGACACCGAGATCCGTAGACGTATTGGTATGGCTAAGAACGCATTTTAAAGCTGGGCAAAGTAATGCGAGACAGGATTTCTTTGGTAACAAAGAAAAGAGTACTGATCTGTTACGTGAAATCTGTCCTTCTTTACGGCAGTGAATTTTTACGGTCTCCTCAAAGATGAAAAAGAGACTCGAGGCGACGGAGATGTGGTTCTACAGAAGAATGCTAAGGATCTCATGGACCGAGCGTGTGATCTCATGGACGATGAGGTCTTAGAGAATGCAAACAAGGAGGAGGCTTAAACTTAACATCAGGAAGAGGCAGCTGAAGTTTCTGGGACAGTAATGAGGAAGGAGGGCCTGGAGAATCAGATACTCACAGGTCGAATAGAGGGAAAGAGAAACAAGGGAAAACAACGCATGTCATAATCTAGCGGGCTTAAGAATTAGATGGCAGAACGTGGTCTTGGGAAGGTGGCAGAGGGACGGAACTTGTTGAGAGCTGATAGGGATAAGGGGAGGTGGAGAGCCATGATCGCCTACATCATGAAAGGACACGTCACATAAAAAGAAAGGTTTTTTTTCTACTCTGTTGTTATGGAAGTGTTCTCTATGGTAACCGTTCAATTTTTACGTATCTTTTCTTTTTCTATTATTATTATTAGGCGAACCATTTCCCACTAACATGAAGTGGAAACATTATATTGAATCAATTGCTAGGTCTGCTGCTCGGTCGGAATGTGAGTTTTCTGTGTCGTGTCAGAATCTATATTACACATTTGTAAGTCTACAGTTCGTTCATGTCTTGAATTTTGCTGTCAAATCGGGTCTGGTGTTTCTACTCTGAATTTAAATGTTTTTGATAAAATACATAAAAGAATACGCAATATTATTGGTTCTAACCTGGCATCTCCGCTTCAGTCAGATTTCTACCGCCGTAAAGTAGCTTCTCTGTGGCTTTTTTACAAATATTTTTCATGGTAATTTTTCTGGTGGGCATGCCTTTTCGGTATTTCGACTTTACGAATTTAAGCTCAGCACCAGATGGGCAGCTAGGTCTCATCTTTATACAACTGAAATGGCTAAATGTAACAATTATGCTAACAATTACTGCTCATGGATTTCTCGCTTGTGAAACACTCTTCCGATATCTTGCTTTCCAGTCAACGTTGATCTTCAAAAACTTAAATGCAATGTCAATCTTTATCTTCTGTCTTCTGAAATCCTGTTTTTTATTGCCCTTTCTCCTTAATAATGATTTTTTTTCTCATACTCAGTAATCTCTTGTGTCTTAGTAGCTATTCTTGGGGTGAATTGAGTAAAGTAAATGAGTGTCTCCTTTTATGATTTTACGGATCTTGCCCGAGAGCAAATTTCCTGTTCTGGTATTCATTATATCTTTTTTTTTAATGTTCGACCCTTATTTTTTTGTTCTCTTGTGTGTTTCCCTCTCGGTTTCTCTCGTTAAGTCGTTCATCATTTGATCGCTTCCATTGATTTACAATGACCTTACTTAATGTCCCATATTCTCTTGAATTCTCTCTCATTATCTTCTGTATTTCTTCTATTAGATCTCGTGAATTTCATCTGACGTCTACTTGGTTTTTATGGTGTTTCTCTTCTGTTCGAATGACCTTTGTACTTTTCACTTTTATGATTTTCTAATTGTCCCACTTTGGTTATTGACCTCTTTAAAGTTCTAATTTATACATCTGCACTTATTTTTTTTTGCAAACACAATAGTCTGCATGTTGGAGTTTTTGGATAGCTTGGTGTACTAGTTAGCCAGCCAAGATGAGCTGATTCATTTTATAGTTCATCAACAGAAGCGTAATCAACCAGAAGGCTCAATATATTCAATGTGAAGTATATAAAAGGCGGCCATGTTTTTCCCGAATATACACATACAGCCTTTGATATCGAAGACTGAAGAATTGCAGAACAGCTGCTGGTAGTATTGGCGATATAGTCAGATTCAGTAGAGTGTCTGACTCGTGAGTGTTAATCTTTAACGTTATTTCATTGAACAGATTACGTACTGCGCTGGATTCTATATTCATAGACTATGGTGAACATGGTCAACACTGTATTCTAGTTTTGGCGTTGCCTTTGGTACCTTTAACTTCGGTAAATCATTCGTAACGTTTCATATATAATGGTAGGTAATCGCTTCCAAGGTCGGCGCTTGGGCATGTTTTGAAAGATATTACTAAATGCTTATATATTTTAAAAGCAGTTACATACGCCATCTATTTCTTTATGTGCACTTCTTGAAGTCATTTTTAATTATTAATCTGTGGAATCGGTTTTCTAGAGCTGACTGTTTCTGAATAAACTGGATGAGGTTAAGAAAACAACTCAAGTTATTGATATTTGTTTTTTTTTTGTAGCATCTTACGTCGTTGGACTAAACTGCCACGACCATAAACTTTCCTCTTTGCAATTTATTTACGTCCTATAGGACATGAGTCAGAAATGACACTGAAGTATTTCACGTGTTTAGTACTCATTAATTCCATATTCTGAATGATTAGGATGAATTCAGGATACGTGCCATCACTAACTTCATCCGTTTTTCCAAATCATGGTGTCCATTTTGGATAGGTCTGCTGTAAATCCTGCTTCTTGGAACACTTGGTGAGGAGGTATTTAACCAAGTTTCCCCACTGAGACGGGATGCGACATAAGGTCGGGTTTAATGTGTGGAACCCGACCGCGTAAACTTGGGCTAAGGACAAAAATTGACCAGCCTCCGAAAGCGTCTGGCATCAGTGTGACTAGCGATATCCCTCTCTTTAGTACAATGAGGAGTGAAGCCTCGGGTAGCTGTTCTCCGGGACCGAGCACCTCACAGTATTTTATTTGCCCCCAGCTGCGTCTCTGCCCGTATAGAGAGCCACAACTGAGCCGCACTACCCACCACCAACAACAGCAGAGCCGCGAAAGAAATGCTTTTTAAGACCATTGTCACCAATTTATAGTTTTAATTTCGCGCCTGTGCGTTGTTTGTTTTTGTTTTTATCAACTGCACAGTATAGTAGGGTCAGTTGGGCACCGTCTGTGAGAAAAAGAACACCATGACGCAATTCACTCCACCAGAAATTTGGAAACTGCATTCTGTACTGCTTGGCATTCGCGCCAGAAGCTCCAATGCTAACACTTCAGAGTGTTTGAGTGTCCATCTGAAGAGAGTGCAGAGGATTCCGAAAGAGTTGGATGAGTCTACTGGTGATTACGAAGGTACTTGGAGTGATCACCAGTGATGGTGATGTTATGCCGCCATTCATCTTCCCACAGAGCCTCAGACTCAACACGAAGGTCTATATCAAGTGCCTTGTGGAGGTAGTACTGCCCTGGGCCAAGAGGGTGACTGCTGGACGACCCTATGTCTGGCAACAGGACTCTGCACCATGCCACACGAGAAGAAGAACCCAGTCAACTTCTACGACCATATCACACCTTACATCTAGTCAGCTAACTCCTCAGAGTGCAATCCCCTAGATTATTATACATGGTTGAAGGAAAAACAAACAAAACTCCTTGTAACACGAAAGATGAAGTGAAGGCAATAATTATGGCAGCATTCACCAACATAAACAAGGAGACCGTCCAGAAGAGTTGCAGAAATCGTCTAGAGATCATGGTTGAAGCCAATGCTGAAATTATTGAATAAATTTACTCTTTATTATTTCAAGATATTTTTGTGCCATTTTCTTAAAATATCTGTTAAAATGAGATGTGAGCGTTATTTTCATTTTCGCATAATTTAGACGACAATTTATCCACCTCAGCCTCTATAGCTTTGTCATTAGTATTACCCACGACATCATCGGTACACTGGCCTCTGAAAATAAATCAGTAATACTGTTTCCTATTAGTAGACTAGCAGCATGGCCCGGCGTTGCTCGTGCTTGATTCAAAAATCGTACGACTCATACAGCAATCGCTATCACTTGACTTAGAATATTTTTGCCTTTAAAGGAGTGCCCTTTGACATGCTGATGTTGTTACATGCCTTACTTCTTGCCTATCTCAAACTGCAAATTTTTTCTAAGCTCTATACTAAACATTAAATCTGTTACGAAAAAAGAACTAAACAAAATGAACACAAAACGATCAGATTTAAAAAAAGGACTCGTAACTTGAAAAACCGAATGAAAAAAGAAAGTTAACAACAAATACTTTTTCACACCTGTGCCATGTAGATTTAAATTTTTCCCACTTGTGACGAATGCAGCTATCGATTTTTTTTTCATGGTAGCATGCTAGTTAACTTTCGTGTCAGTCAGCTTTTGGCTCTCACGCTGGCCAATAGAATCTTCCTGCCTATTCGTGGCAGCCAGCTGTAGGCTCTCTCTCTCTGGCCAGTAGAAAATGGCCGCAAACTACATGAAAACTGCCGTAGAAGCATGAAAAAATCGATTATTTCCACTATCGATGGGAGTTGGGAAATGCAAACTCGCGCTCGGAGCATGTGCATGTAAATTTTGGTGCAAATCCGTCGAAAATTGCGGCCGTACATTCGTTACACACACACACGCACACACACACACACACACACACACACACACACACATACACACACACACACACATCCTGCCTTTTATAGATAGAGTTTTGTTTGGAATGTGTTACGGAACGTATAATCATCAATAATTCACTACTTGAGATCACTGTATACACGCAGCGCATAGTCATGAAATAGGTCGGGGTTATCATTTTCCGTTGGTGAAGTTTGAAATTATTCAGTCTTTGGTTCTTTACCAGAGAGACAATTTCTGACTCTTTACATTACTTCTATCAGATCAAATGTTTCAGTAGAGTTAGAAATTGAAAGAGGGCCTGGTGGACGATAAAAGGAAGTAGCTATTGATGTGGTCATAGTCTGGTATGATATCAACAAAGCACGTATATTCCTCTTTTATGTGCCGTGTCCCTTCTGGACGTAGGCGAGCACTGTCCTCCACATCTTCCTGTTCCTTGTAGCTCTTAATAACTTTTGTCTTTTCTTATTTCTCTCAAAGCCTGCCCTGCCATCCATTTGTTCAAGCGCACAAAGTATGTCACGTGTTTCTTTCCTTTGGCCCGCTTCCCTTCTATCTTTCCGGTGAGTATCAGATTTTCCAAGCCCTCCTTCCTTGTTACGTACCCCAGAATTTTCAGCTGTCTGTTCCTGATGTTAAATATAATTTTCCTTTTTGTTTGCATTCTCTACCAAAACCTCGTTGTTGCTGACATGTTCGGCCCATGATATCCTCAGTATCCTTCTGTAGAACCACATTTCTGTTGCTTCAAGTCTCTTTATCTTTGTATCCCTCATTCGCTGACATACAGGAGGACAGATATCACGTAACTGTTCACTATTTTTTTTTTTTGTTTCTAACGCAATTTTTCTGTTTCTTAATATTTTTCTTAGCTTTTGGAAGGCATCTTTCCCTATACCAAATTCCGATATGTCGCATATTCCGTTCTCTGTTAAATCACTTCCTTGTACTTGCTTGATTTTTGTATCTCCAATTTATAATTTGTATGTTGGGCTATTCTTCTTAATGACAACCATGCCAGCTTTCATTTGATGTTTAGTCCTCTCTTCTCGCTTTCCTTCATGACATGTTGCAGGTTTTATTGTAGTTTCCTTTCAATGTCTGTTATCAACACAGTCTCATCTGTGTATCTCATGTTGTTAAGATTGTGGGCGACAATTATCAATCCTGGTAGGACTTCTGATTCTCTCAGAATCGCCTCAATGCATAAGTTGAGTATCCGGTAAGATGCCACCTCCTTGTCTTACACCCTTTTCTATTTTTGTATATTTACTGATATCATTTTCTATACGTATGTAAGCGGTTTGCTCTCACTGGTTATAAACTTGTCCACACGAAGGATCAATACAAAAACATCTACTTCATAATTCTGCTTCTCTTTAGCTATCACAATGCCTCTTCGGAATTCAGTGTCGTATTTCAGATCTTAAAGTATCATCTTTCGTGTTGTCGTGTCATTTGTGTGAAATATTGAATTGTTTTTTTGTTTTGTTTTTCCTTAATCCTTCTAACTTAACAGTTTTTGTGACATTTGATTTTTGTATTATTCGTCTGGATTTGTCGGATATGCAATTTAATTGAACATCTGTTAGCTAAATGGCAAGTTAGTTGGCGGGATAATATAGTAGCTATGTAACCAATGCATACATTGATTGACATAATGATATTAGAGATATTACCTAAGTAGATATGCAAATTCATAAACAACATTAGATTGTTGAAGTTTAATATTTTTGTTCTGTCTTTGGTTGTGATCATATTTAATGTATATTTTTTTTAGTTTTTTAGTAAGTAATAAGTTAATTTGTTTGAATATATACGACGTATTCCTCAGCATACATTTAGTGAATTTGTACAACGCTCGAACTTAATATAAAACAGAATTTACATTATTTACATTATTCGGACTATTGACCTCATCTTTGTCGCCATTTTATTATAACGTTTCGGCTGTTGTACGCTCCAGACTTCTTCAGGTGGTTGGAATGTCGTACTGAACCCTTTTATTTCGCTCATTGGGTAGACTGTTCTAGTTCCACGAGCCATGTTTAATGGATGTCAGTTATCAATTATCTCCTGTTAATTCCTCTCTCTAAGTTCTCCACCGCCTTAACCAGGTATTGAACTGCCTTTATCCAATGTGTCCTCATCTTAGAAATATAGTCAGATACAAAACAAAATTTAACCGTTGCATTTTGTGAGCAAACCAGTTTTAAAATCAGTGTAACAAAAGCAGGCAAAGGTTTGATAAACACTACGGGTTGACCTTTATCACTCGACATTGTCCATAGGTATCAATTCTCTTTGCACTATATACGGTGACTCCTTAAATACAAACTGAATTAGTTTTGATCTTGATTTGAGTCAAGGCTGTTTTTTGCTGTTGCTAGAGAAGGATGTGACAACACAATCGTGAAATTTAAATATACTGTTATTTGCTGATTGGAGTCAACAGCAATGGCAGGACAGATGCTTTCCTTTGTGACTGAATTTGCTTAAAGGGTGTTTACGGTTAAAGTATTTTTTTACATTGATAAATACACCAAACCTCTGGTTAGTTTCTTGATGTTTTTGACCAATTTTTTTTTTAAATATACTGTTATTTGCTGATTGGAGTCAACAGCAATGGCAGGACAGATGCTTTCCTTTGTGACTGAATTTGCTTAAAGGGTGTTTACGGTTAAAGTATTTTTTTACATTGATAAATACACCAAACCTCTGGTTAGTTTCTTGATGTTTTTGACCAATTTTTTTTTTAAATATACTGTTATTTGCTGATTGGAGTCAACAGCAATGGCAGGACAGATGCTTTCCTTTGTGACTGAATTTGCTTAAAGGGTGTTTACGGTTAAAGTATTTTTTTACATTGATAAATACACCAAACCTCTGGTTAGTTTCTTGATGTTTTTGACCAATTTTTTTTTTAAATATACTGTTATTTGCTGATTGGAGTCAACAGCAATGGCAGGACAGATGCTTTCCTTTGTGACTGAATTTGCTTAAAGGGTGTTTACGGTTAAAGTATTTTTTTACATTGATAAATACACCAAACCTCTGGTTAGTTTCTTGATGTTTTTGACCAAATTTTTTTTTTAAATATACTGTTATTTGCTGATTGGAGTCAACATCAATGGCAGGACAGATGCTTTCCTTTGTGACTGAATTTGCTTAAAGGGTGTTTAAGGTTAAAATATTTTTTACATTGATAAATACACCAAACCTCTGGTTAGTTTCTTGATGTTTTTGAGCGAATAAAATTTCTGTCTCTTAATACTCTGCTTAGCTTTTGGAAATGCATCTTTGTCTATCCCAATGCGTTTTTTGTGATCTCAGTGTCGCACTTTACGTCCACTGTTAGAATACTTACCAGATATTTAAATGTCTGTCCCTGCTTGATTTTATTATCCCCGAACTCTAATTTGCATTTTGGGCTCATCATTTTACTCATGTATGTATACAACAAGTATAAAGCTATATAATGAAACGGATTTTTCCGTAAAATTTAGACACTTCGGCATGTTTTTTTTATATATTTTTATTACATTTTTGACAGTATTAAGAGTAAATGACTGTTTCATATTAACTGGTTTTGAAATCATTTTCTCTCTATTTTCTCAATTAGATCTCGTAAATTAACCAGAGAGAAAAATAAATATCACACGTTTACACATACATTAAAGGTCAACGTGTTTTTGCTTTGGAGAGAGCGGTGAACACCAAAGTTGCAATGAACAAATCTTAGATTAGAAAAAGACGCTAGGAATGTTTTGTTCTTGATAAACGACATCGAATATTTAATAAGATAATTAAACAAAGGAAATTATACAGAGAAAAATGTAACGTTCTACATTAGATAGAACGAAGCGACCATCTTTATTTAAATTATGCCGTGCCCTGGGCGACAGGTTGAAACTAATATTGAAATGAGCTTTGGGATAGAAGAATGAAATTAAAACTACCAATAAATATATTTGAAAGACATAACAAATAAATAGATAAACGGAAGATGTATTATCGCCTTCATCAAGGTGAAATTTATAAGCACAGGCCAATCAGTTAGGAGTCTTTTAAGATGCAGTACAAAAAGAAAGAAAGAAAGAAAGAAGGAAAGAAAGAAAGAAGGAAGGAAGGAAGGAAGGAAGGAAGGAAGGAAGGAAGGAAGGAAGGAAGGAAGGAAAGGAGACGTCTAGGTCAAAGAGAAAGAAAGTCGATAATTAGTAAAAGAACCTTGCAGATTTAGTAAATATAGAAACAAACAAATAAAGAAGAGTAAAGGACATAATTTGAATATCTAGAAAATAAATGAAGAAAGAAAAAGATTCTAGGAAAGAAAAAGCCTAGAAATTTAGAAAAAGAAAGAAAGAAAGAAAGAAGCCCAGGTCAAAAAGGAAGGAAGGAAGGAAGGAAAGAAGAAAGGAAGGAAGGAAGGTAGGAAGGAGCCCAGGTCAAAAAAAAGGGAGAAGGAAGAAAGAAGCTCAGGTCAGAAAGAAAGAAAGAAAGAAAAAAAAAAGAAAGAAAGAACTTGATAATTGGAAAAATAAACTTGGAGATTTAAAAAATAAAAACAAATCAAAAAAAAAGAAAGAAGGGGGTTTAGACATTTAGAAAATGGAGAAAGAGAGAAAGTTGGAAGGAAAAATGAACTTGAAACTGTATGAAAGAAAGAAAAGGAAATGAGATCAAAAGAAAGAAAGAATGAAAAAACTTAAATTAAACTTGAAGACTTAAGAAAAAGAAAGGAACATTCAAAAATTAAAAAGAAAGAATGAAAGAAATTTAAACAAGAAAGTAGATATGGTAGTTTCGGGGTTAAATATACTTGAAGACTTGGGAAAGATTAAATGAATGGAAAGGAAAGAGAAAAACGAAAGAGAACGAAATAAACAAACAAACAAACAAACAAAATAATTAAAAAAACAAAAAGAAATCAGAGACAGAAAGCGATTAATGCAAAGATTGTGGAAGGAAATCGTGAAAAAAGACAAAAATCGAAAACGAAGTAAAAAACAAATGTCAAACCGTATAGATTTTGACATAGTAGGCGAAAGAACAGAAAACAACGTGCAAGTGACATAAAGGATTGCACGAAAAAAAAAGAACAGATTTTTTTTTAAAGAGAGAACCAAATTCGACCCAAAATTATGTCGTTTAATGAAATCCAATGAAAGAATTGATCTGGCAAATAGCTGAAAATAACACCAAGTAAATTTAATTTCGAAGAAGAACGAACGGATCGCAACGACAATTATGACTTCTGATGAGGCGTTAAATTTTCTGATCATCGCCTTGATTCGATTTTCTTTAGCATCTTTTAATTTTCCATAGTGAAAATTTATTTACTTATCTATCTATTCATAGATAGAAACTAATGAAACTTATATATATATATATATATATATATATATATATATATATATATATATATATATATATATATATATATATATATATATATATTATGTTAATAATGACTATACTCGGTTGGTGTCAAAATAAAGAACAGGATAACACAATTTGCAAATAAAAATACATAAATATAATAAAACAAATAGGTATCGGGGAATGAAACATCCGAACAGGCCGAAAAAATTATCCATGCTGTTATTTCTAGTCCAGAGAAAAAAAAAACAATTCAGTAAATATGAAAAAATGAAAAGTACTCAATACGCTAAGTAGAGCAGAGTATAAAAATTCAAGTCAGCCAGAAACTACCTATCTAGTTTTCACCTAAATGGATCTTCGGGGTAAACTGGCTGAATAGGATATTACAAAGGAAAATATTTATTGATAACAAAAACCACTAAAATCTAAAATAAGCATAAAACCTAAAATGTTATCAATAATTATGTTCCTTTGTCATATCCTCTTAATCCACCTTACCCTGACTATCCTTTTAGGTGAAACCTAAGTAGATAGTTCCTGGCTCACTAGGATTATATATATATATATATATATATATATATATATATATATATATATATATATATATATATATATATATATATATATATATATATATATATATATATATGTATTGTTCAACTATATATATATATATATATATATATATATATATATATATATATATATATATATACATATATATATATACATATATATATATATATATATACTAGCAGCAGCGTTGCCCGTGCTTGATTTAAAAATCGTACGACTCATACAGCAATCGCTATCACTTGACTTAAAATATGTTTGCCCCTATCTCACACTGCGAATTTTTTCTAAGCTCTATACTAAACATTAAATCTGTTACGAAAAAAGAACTAAACAAAATGAACACAAAACGATCAGCTTTAAAAAAGGGCTCGTAACCGGAAAAAACGAATGAAAAAAGAATGTTGACACCATATACTTTTTCACACCCAACCCAGTTCTGCGGAATCAGAATCAACGTTGAGTTTAAGCAAGCGAATGAGCCAATTAAAGTAAAGTGCCATGCAGACTTAAATTTTTCCCACTTGTGACGAATGCAGCTATTGATTTTTTTGCATGCTAGCATCCTAGTTAACATTCGTGTCTGTCAGCTGTTGGCTCTCAGGCTGGCCAATAGAATCATCCTGCCGAATTCGTGGCAGCCAGCTATAGGCTCTCATTCTGGCCAGAATAAAAAGGCCGCAAACTACATGAAAACTACCGTAGAAGCAAGAAAATGATTATTCCTACTATCAATGGGAGTTGGGAAATGCAATGTCGGTCTTGGCCTTTCCACTAACTTAGATCATGTGCATGTAAATTTTGGTGCAAATCCGTCAAAAATTGCGGCCGTGTATTCGTTACACACACACGCACACACACAAATCCTGCCTTTTATTTATATATATATATATATATATATATATATATATATATATATATATATATATATATATATATATATATATATATATATATATACCGTGTGTAACAGCAAAATTGTTCAAATCGTGAAACAGTATGGGATAATTGTCCACGCCAAAACATTTTTAATATCTAAAATATACATTAAACTAATTGAGTCTCATTTTTTTCCAGGTTTTCATAGACCATTCAAAAATCATCAAGAGAACGGTGAATAAGTTTTCAAAAGACGGAACAGTAGAGAGGAAAACTGGACCAGTAGGTTAGAACAGCAAGAGGGATCTATATTTCAACTTAGAGCTAAATACATTCTTATTGTCCAAGTAGAGTCCAGTAGTGTTATAAAAACCTCGAAAATTTCCAATAAGATATATTTAATCATTTCTAAGTTACAACGGTTCAAAGATTAATCAAACAATTGGGTGATATGGACAATTTTCCTGTTACACACAGTATATATATATATATATATATATATATATATATATATATATATATATATATATATATATTGATAATATTAGTGGTCAATACACACATATATATATATATATATATATATATATATATATATATATATATATATATTGATAATATTAGTGGTTAATAAACACACATATATATATATATATATATATATATATATATATATATATATATATATATACACATGTAAATATCTAAAATATATAAATATATACATATAGATACATACACATACATATATATATATATATAAATTCCAAGAGGATAGAATGTAGGTAGAAATCAATGTCCAGGACAGAGTAAGAATATAATAAAAAGGCTTAAACACTAATATTCCATGGTTATAATTTATTATATTGGAATCGCAATTGATTAGTATCATTATTACATTGGAATCGCAATTGCGATTCCAATGTAATAAATTATAACTATGGAATATGAGTGTTTAAGTCTTTTTATTATATATATTTATATATATATAATAGCCGACGAAAAAAGTTTTTTTTTGTGCACTAATAGACAATTAACCATCACTATCAACCAGAGGAAACCCATTCTAATAGTGTCAGAAAATATGAAGTGTGTTTAAGCCATCGCCTGTTTTATTTCGAGCAAAAGATGTCGTCAGTTACGACGAAAGTTGACTTATATTCTTTATTTGAAGCTATGTTACGTTGATTCTTTTGTTTGATTAATGTTAACAATAATAGTAATAATAAGAACAATCAAAGCTAATTGTCCATCCCTTGTGATCAAAGACGACAAGAAAAGAATGCGCTTTCTTAATGACATGGTAGTTCCAGCAGATTGTAATGTTTCTCTGAACATCTTTAAAAAAACTATCAAATTACGAACATCTTGAAATGGCTATCTCCGAAATATGACACATAAAGTCATCAATAACTCCACTTGTGGTTGAGACTCTGGGTTTGATTGGAAAAGGTTTTGATAGACTGTTACTTTGCATCTTAATGAAACTTTTCACAAGTACAGCTCACACCTTGAGAAAGTTTTTATCTATATAAAATTCGTGTAATCTTAGGTTGTTTTATTTTTTGTTTCGTTTTCGTTAATTTGCTTTACAAAAATGTTCACTGGAAAATGCCAATACGCCAATTCTGACATTAGTTCCCTGGTCGTGACCTAGGACGAAATGAGTATACAACAAAAATCTTAAGAAATAATAATAATAATAATAATAATAATAATAATAGTAAAATGCCTCGTTGTTGATATGGCAGTCCCTGCAGACTGCAATGTATCTCTGAAGATAAGATCTTCAAAAAGCTATCAAAATACAAGGACCTTGAAATCGAAATCTCAAAAATTCGGGACATGAGAACATCAACAATCCCTGTTGTAGTTGTATCCCCCGTATTAATTGGAAAAGATTCCAATAGACTCATTGAAGGAAAACCCTGGTTGCCCATGACTTAAAGAAATACAAAGAGATTGTTCTCACCAGTACAGCCCACATCTTACAAAGGGCTTTATCTATGTAAAATATGTTCGTATTTTTGTTTTGTTTTTTTATTCCTTATTGGAAAATTTCATCATGCCATTTCTAACCTTAGGTCGACGGGATGGGAGGGGAACCGGAACGAAATGTGTACACAGCAGAAATCAATGTTGTTTAATAGAACTAAGATCAGAAAGATGGCGGGTAAGTCTACGGGAGAGCGTGGTTGTAGTAAAACCAATATATATAGAGAGTTTATTATTAGTATCGGAGATACAATCTCTGAACGGGCATGTAAATTGATACACTACATTGGTTTTATATGATGAGCTTAACTTGTTTATTATTATTAATGGGTTTAATATTTATACCTATTATGTTTTTTAGTGTTGTTTCATCCTGTTTGTAATTATTATGCATTAGGTTACAATAGTATAAGTTAATAGTATTATGTTTATTTTGACGTACACTATTATTATTGATATTATCACTTTTATCAGCGGTATTATTTAGTTTATTGAGATACATTTTAATTTGTTGATTAATGATGGAATTAGGGAATCCATTATGAATAAGTGTTTGTTTAATGTAATGTATTTCTTTATAGAATATGGCTTTGGAAGAAGATATCATTTGTGTGTATTGGATTAATTTTTTTAAAGTTTTTTTTTATAACGTCTAACTTATATCGTTGGGGGCATTCGCAATTATAATTAATAAGAAGCAAATTAATGCTAGTGGGTTTCCTATAAAAGTTATGTGTGCTGGTATCACTATATATATAAAAAAATGGAATCTTATTATTAATATTAAGTTCTAGTTTAAATTTGAGGACAGGGTGACTTTCAAATTTGATGGTGAATATCTTTGTTTAAATGTCCATATGAACACGCTGATGATGGCTCATGGTAATCGAAATCTTAGATCAAGGAACAGCATAAAAGAAATATACAAATGTTGTACAATGGTTTTCTTTATTTTCGCCCGAAATTAAAGCAACAATACGAAGTTTACAACGGCTCATGATCAAACATAATAGACATTCGTTTAACAATATGTTTTTAATATATATATATATATATATATATATATATATATATATATATATATATATATATATATATATATATATATATTTATGTTTGCTTTGAATACGAAATCGTTATTGATCAAACAAAATATAAGTATAATTGAATTGCCGATAGTTTTATCTGCTTTTATAACAACAGTTCAAAATCCGTTAATTATTTCCTATACACTGTATATACAGGAAGATTTCAAGGAAAAGCACCAATCCTTTCGTCCTAGACTCTTTTAAGTTTTCTCTTATCATCCTCTTTTGACTCTTCATTCTTATTTCCCTTTACTTCTGCGTTTTCTTCCTTGTTGCCTAATTTTAACTATTTTCTATTTTCTTTTTGATCACGATGTCTTGGCGATTAGCTTTGATTGTTCTGTTTATGTGTACTGTAAAGTTCCATGAAATTGTTATAGTTCTGTAAAAGGGTCTAGTTTGTGTTCCTACCAAATTCTTGCAGTTTTCTTTCCGTAAAAGTTGCAGATTTTCCAATGCAGATATTGTTTTATATTCAGTGGATGCCAATACCGTGCAACCTGATTCAAGATGGTCAATTGTTTCTTGATATTTATCACAGAATCTGCTAACACAATTTTTCAGTATGTGTGTTTGGTAATTTCTAGTTAAGAAGCATTAGTCCTGTGCAGCAAGGATGAAACCCTTATTATTATTATTATTATTATTATTATTATTATTATTATTATTATTATAATAAAACATTATTATTATTATTATTATTATTATTATTAATAATAATAATAATAATAATAATGAAACAAAATGACTGAGGTCCTAATTAATCTTAAGGTATACATTCTGTGAAAATACTCAGAATCCACCGACGCTCAACCCATAAAACACATGAAGATAATTACATCTGGAAAAATACTAACGTCCCTCCCCGGGGGAACTAAAACAAAATGACAGTGAAATTGCATAAGACTGATGCGAAACTATTTGATTAATTGCAATTACTAACTAATCAACTACCGGAATATTTGAAGATGAGCACTTTGGTTACGTTTCATTCGTTTTGTCGTTTTGTCGCGTTGATTAACAGTACAACCGTTTTTCTGAAGACAAGTGACGTTTATTTTGAGATTTGTATTTGTATGCAACTTTTAAACATAACTTGAAGAAGACAGACATACTGTGGAAATATCGCTAAACTTAGTTAAACACTATCTTTTCTGTTTCTCTTCTTAAAGCACGCTATTCTCTAAGGTGTTGTTATTATTATTATCATTATTGTTATTATTATTATTGTTATTATTATTATTATTATTGTTATTATTATTATTATTATTAACGGTTAAAAAAAGAGATCGATTTAATAAAAAGAAAAAGAAAAAAGAAAAGAAATAACACAGTATTTGACAATGTTAGTTGATTGGCTACTAAGAGGAATTAATCAAACAGATTAGTAACGGAAAATTCCAAGCTGAGCAAGATCACCATCATATTACGCACGTTTCAGTTGCATGACTTCACGCTGGTGGTGTTTCATTTATTTTGACGCGTTGATTACCAGTACAGCGGGTTTTTTTTATTACAAGACAAGCAATGTTTGCACAAAGACTTAAAATAATTTTTGTAGACTTATATATTTTTATACTTGAAAAGACATTGTAAATATAACTTGAAGAAGACAGACATTCCGTTGAAATATTGTTTAATATTGTAAAACAGCGTGTTTTTTTTTTGTTTTGTTTTTGTTTTGTTCTTAAATCGCGCTCTTCTCCTAACTGTTGAAAAGCACTGGAAGAATCAAGTCAATCATTTTTTTTTTTTTTTTTTTTTTTTTTATTATTATTATTATTGTTATTGTTATTGTTGTTGTTGTTGTTATTATTATTATTATTATTATTATTATTATTGTTATTGTTATTGTTATTGTTGTTGTTGTTGTTATTATTATTATTATTATTATTATTATTATTATGATGATGATGATGATGATGATGATGATGATGATGATGATGATGATGTTGTTTCCTTTGGTTCCTGGTATGTACTCATTTCTTTCCGGGTCCCGACCAGAAACCTAACGTCTGAAATTGCATCATGACATTTTCCCCTAAGCAGTTTTGAAAAGAAAAAAAAAAAAAAAAAACACGCACATACTTAATTAATTAGCAATCATTGATCCTGTGCAGCAAGAATAAAATATTAAGTTTCATTTTTTAATCATGGACTACGTTACCACTGGTGTATATCGTTATTGTTATAATTATTATTATTATTATTAATATTTTTATCATTATTATTGTTTTATTCTTTTGGTTTCTGGTATATACTCATTTCTTTCCGTGTCTTGACCAGTGACCTAAGGTCAGAAATGACATCATGACATTTTCCACTAAACAATTTTCAAAAGGAAAAATTACACATATTTTACATAGATAAAGTCCTTCATAAGGCATGAGAAATATCATCATCATCAACATCATCATTATTATTATTATTATTATTATTATTATTATTATTATTATTATTATTATTATTCCAGAACGTTTTTCATAGTTTTCTTCTTCTCTTTTAATAAACATATTTCTTTTATCTTTAATATACATTATTTTCTTTTTTTTTCTTTATAAACATCTTTTTTATTTTTTTTTTATTTTCTTCGCAATAAAAACACTTCATTCACTCGTTTTGTCTCTTCGTTCGTATTTTCTTCATTTTTTTTCTCCTCGATCCATTTTCATTCCATTTCCTCATTACTTGCCTGTCGTCAGAAATATAAACTGAAACCAAAAGTCCACGAAACAATTTTAACTAAGAGAAAATAAAAGTGAACATACGAAAAATGACCTTCTCGGCGAAAAACAAGAAGTCATTTTCGCTTGCTTTCTAGTCTTGTCGTCTCTTTTTCAATATTTTTTTCCTGATTCCAGTCCTCTTCTTTTTCGCTCGAATCTTTTCTCTCTTATCTTCTCTGTTGCGCTCTCTTCTTCATCCTTTTAATGATGTAAAATGTCTTCTTCCTACGTAGCTTTCTCTTTTACTCTCTCTCTCTTGCTTCTTTTCGACTATTATTCTTTCCATTCTACTTCTTTATCGTCTTCTTTTCCTTCTCTTTCTTCGACGCAATCATATTCCTTATTATTTTTATCTTCTGATTCTTTCGTCTAATTCCGCTCGATTTTTTTCAAATTACTTCATTGTAAACAAGATTATACCTACTTAACAACTTCCTGTTTGTCAACGAATTCTACACCAAATTATTTTCCTTCTGTGTATAGATGGATTGACTGATGCGTGTTTTACGCTTTATCAACCTTTTGCAGGTTATTTAAATTCGACATTCCAACCAACTGAAGAAGGTCGGAGCGTACAACGGCCGAAACGTTGTGATAAACATGGCGACAAAGATGAGGACAATAGTCCGAATAATGTAAATAATGTACATAATATCTCATCTCAGAAATATAGACAGATATTCTTTTGAAATAAATGAAAAAAGCAGACGAAAAATTTTCCATGGTTTTATATATGTATCTTTATATTTTTTTTATTGGTCTCCCCAAAAATATTAAACAGATATTTCTTTTTCTGATTAACTGTAGTGTTATTTTTTTTTACTTTAGTATTTTCTGCTAAATACAACATTTTCCCGCTAAAAATGTTAATCAAAACAAGCGATTATACACAATGTTTGTCTCATGCTCTTTTATAAACCAGATAGATTCAACGAGATTGTCGGTCGGTCTATTTTAATGACATTCATAATTTAATACTTTATAGTGAGTTCGATCCTCACTTTTGGCCTTGTTCCACATCTAAATCATAATTTAATAATTTTCTGTCGGATTACGATAGCTTAATATCTAAGGTAGATAACTCTTTGTTTACTAAAAATATTTTCATTACTGAATGCCTCACTATGACATCACGTCGCTTAGCTTCCGTTATTCAGTTAGATGTCTGTATGCGTTATTTTTATCTATTTATTTTTTTACAGGATACGAGTGTTTGGACGTAGTATAGTAAATATTTAACCGCTCCTGGAACATTTGCGCCGCAAACAACTTTGGCCGACTTCGGTTAAAAATAATAAACACAAAACATGAAATTGAAAAAAAAACGACACTTAACGCAAAAACGAATTGCATGTGCACACAATGGAAATTTTAAAAAAAAGAAGTTTAAACTACTTATAAGGATGTGCTCGTTTGTGTGTGTCTGTGCGCGCATGCGCAGGAATCAAGGGTGTGTGCGAGAGGTTAGTCAGCAGAGGACCAAGTAAGCGACCTTTCGACTACTTCTAAGAGCAAGAGAAAGAATGAGAATATGTTTACCTTTTTCGAAACGTCAATAGCGCAGCCTAGCAGCCGTTCTTCGCGAAGCCAAGCGGTGTAACCCATAATTGATTTGTTTCTCTGCTCTTTAATACTTTCGGGAGAATTATCATAAACTCATGTCATTGATATCAATTATGAAGACGATTGTCCTGAAAAAGACGCCTTATTTTCATATTTGTCATCAACTGATTCTCCATCCGTGTGATTTATTCATGAACTACCGGTGACAAATTAACTATTCTCTCATTTATCACCTCAGCTGTCAATTTTGCCAGCTTAAATCCTGTCGCTTTCTTTTTGAGACAGCGGGAAATTATTCGCCATTGAAATCATGGAAAAAAGTGATAGTGTAGAATAAAAGTGACGAGAAGGTGAGTTATGATTTTGTCTGACAGATGACCCACTTCTGTCAGCCGTTAGTCCAGCTATTTAATATTATATTAAAACCTAATTTTACTCGTGAAAATAGTCTTCTTGGGACACCTCAAACTTACCTCAGTGTTTGATCCGCTTTATCAATTCAAAATCCTCTTTCGGGGTCACACTCAGTTGCCTGATCCAATTAATGCCTAAATTTGTCCACCATTTGAAACCTCTTCATCACTCATGGTTGTTACTTTGCTGAAAGCCAGAAGTCGGAAGGGAAGGCAAATCTGTATTGCAAGGGAACTAAAAGATTTTTGGCCAAAAATAAAATGCACAATATGTCATTGCAAATGCGACGAATGCAGAAGCTCACTCATTGGCGTCAGGAAGACGGCTAGGCAAGCCGAGGGGAGACAATCGGTTAAATATGAACGATATAACAGTAACGGTAATAATAATATTAGTCGTTTCCTTATAAAGAAACATTTGACGTTCATTGACCGAACTACTGTTGGTTGAAATTTAACAAATTTATCTCTTAAAACAATTTTTCTGGAAAATAGGTTTCCCAACTCCAGTAGTTGTCAACACTCTTTCCAGGAATGATGGGGATTTCCTTCCTAACCTTTTGTTTGAAGTAGTGTGGAATATCAACATCTTGATGATGTCATTATTTTCTCTTCGAGTTGAGGGGTGATAGCTATTTTAGCTGTTGCTTTTTTTTTAAGTCCACAAGTTACGTGGTTTCTGCTATCTGGTACAGATCTTTATCTGTGATTCTATAGCGTCAGTCCACAAGGTTCAAAGATGTGTGCTCTTCACCAAAACCCAGAGACTTCACTTTCTCAAAGCGATTTTAAATCCTCCTTTCTGAACAGATTTGGCGCCATACATGACATCTATATGAAATCTTGATTTCATGAGGGTATTTAAGGACATAACTCGTGTTTCCATTATAACGGTTTGGGTTTGTAGCAGCTTACGATGTTGAGCGAAACTAACACTAACGCTGACTATTCTATGGTCAATTTCTCATATCCTGTACTAATTTTCTTATAACTGATCCATACACCGAGGTATTTGACGTATTTGGTATTTATTAAATGCGCATCGATAGGTGTCACCACTGCTTTCATTTCAATTCCAGATCATATTTGTTGGTGCATAATTATCAAGCGTTTTTGTAGGCGAGTTATTTGTTGATAAAAAATACTGTTTTGTTTACTTTTTTAAAATAAAATTTTATTTTCAGGTTATAAAAATGCGTGTCGATAATCATATGCTCTGGAATAATCATTTTAACATGTTAATATTTAACAGCCCCCCCCCCCAAACGAGGGATGTATGTGGCACAAGGATGAGTTTACCATAGGCTCGGCCAAAATATTCCCGTAGAACCAGCATAACGGGTCTGGGCCTGTCTACCTCCCCGGACGAAACTTTTCCCTTCGGCAAAGCCTCATCCAGGTTCCTCTCTGCTCAAGGCAGAGAGTTCGACAGTTGAACAGGCTATAGCACTGTAGATTACCCAGAGCGATAAACACCTGGGAAAGACCGGAGGCCACAACGGCCGAAACGTTGTCATAACAAAGACGAGGACAATAGTCCGGATATAAATTGCGTAAAGAATGATAATTGCTTCTCCCAGAAATTCAGACAAAAGAAGAACCACTTTAATCTCAGATGATGAATTATGCAAAAGATATGCGGAAATGTCAAAGGTTATATAGCGTTAGTTGTGGAGAATTGTTTTTTTTTTCCACGTTTTATCTACACTTTTGCAAGAATTTGTAAGAATTTCTTTTAGATAAGAATGATTTAGTGATAAACGTCTTACTAATTAATCCATATCTGGGGGAGAATATATGAATTCATACCTTTCGCATGAGTATTTACCTGCAATAGAATATAACGAACTCAACTAACAATTCCGTGTCATTATCGATTACACGTCCCGCAAATCCAAGTTTAGAGCACCTTGTATTCCCAAGCGATCTCCCACCAAAATACTGGCCAGGCTCGGCGTTACTTAACTTCGGGGATCGTACAGGAAGTGATGTTTCAATGTTATGTGTCCGTAAGCCGTGGAGAGTTACGTTCGACCGCTTCCTGAAAAGAAATAACACATAGTAAAAACTAGAATATCACTTTCACAGTAATGATCTTGGGAAAGGTAAAAAAAAAAATTATTTGAGTTTTATCATCTAGGGTGATTTCAATATTATGTTGGTGGTTGAAGATAACATGTTATCAGAAGACGTATAAAGAAAGCTGTAGGTATTCATGTGCATTATTTAAATTAGATATAGTTCTTTCTAGTTGCTTGAATTACTCCTTGATTATGCTTCAAAATGTGTATACATTCTTTGAGACAAACTGTAGATAAGAATAGACAGATATCGATACATTATATGAATAGACTGATAGAGATAAAACTGAATAGAAAGAGATAGACAGAAATAGATCGATATTAATAACTAGACATGAGAGGACTGTAAAAAATCGATAGACCCAGAGAGAAACAATTATCGATGTCATACTAAAAAGGACATGGGACAAAAGGAAACCTTTTTTTTTTTCTTTTTTTTTTTATTGATGCGTTTTTACGTCTGATCAACACTTTGCAGGTTATTTAAAGTCAGGAAATATTTTTTAAGTTGTCAGATTTTTTTAAAGTTGATAATGATTTAGTGATACAAGTTCTAATGATTAATTCGTAGCTGGGGGCCGGGGGTAAAGCGGAGGATTCTCACCTTTCCCAAGGTTATTTGCGTGTAAGTGATTACAATAAACCCAATTAGAACTGGCCCATGCGATGACAAAATCTTAAGAGCTTGCATTTATGATAAATACTCTTTTCATATTCATTATTTAAATAAATATAGTTGATTCTAGCTGCTTGTTTAGG
This sequence comes from Acanthosepion esculentum, assembly GCA_964036315.1. Classification (NCBI taxonomy): domain Eukaryota; kingdom Metazoa; phylum Mollusca; class Cephalopoda; order Sepiida; family Sepiidae; genus Acanthosepion; species Acanthosepion esculentum. The sequence goes on from OZ038494.1 coordinate 58,732,708, forward strand.
TGATACAAGTCCTATTAATTAACTCATAGCTGGGGGGAGAAGAAGTGGATTCATACATTTCCCAAGGGTATTTGCGCGTGAGTGAATCAGAACTAGAACTCGGTTCCCCGATTTAATGATACACGTCTTACTAATTAACCCATATCTGGTGGAGAATGTATGAATCTTTACCTTTCCCATGAGGATTTTCACGTAAGGGAGTATAGGAAACTTAAATGGAATGGCAAATCGGCTCTCCGACTAACTATTCCGAGCCATTATCCATTAAACCATCTGCACATCCAAGCTTACTTTACCTGGTATTCGCAAGCGGTCACCCACCTAAGTACTGACGTTGCTTAACTTCAGTGGTCGTCCGGGAAACTATGTTTCAATGTGATATGGCCATAAGGCGTAGTTACATTTTATTTTAGTTCCCAGCCCTTAACAAATATAAGCAGAGAGACAGCTATTACTTTTACCTTTTTCTTGTATCCAATTTTATTATTTTATTTTTCAGCCCAGTGTAGGGATTGTCAAGACTGTGAGAGAATTACGTATTATGTGAGTGTCTTGTTTCAAACACACATAAATTGTGTGTGCAAGAGTGTGTATGTTTACGTTTGTGTTTGCATTAAATGGTACAAACATATGTATATTACTCACATACAATGAAAACATAGGCTCATATGAAGTTACACACAGACAGTGTGTGACGAACAAAGTATTAGTCGTTCTTTTATAATATTGATTTTATTGACAAGTTGGTAGAGGCTGCTAATTTGTATGCTTTTTAGCTTCACCAGAATTAATACTGTAACAATGAAATAAATACATAATACAGACAGTATTCTGAGGACTTTTTAAATGGCACAGATGATCTAAAAAAACACGATCTTAAAAGTTTAAGATCCTTTTCAGTGGATGATGAAATCTGAAAAGATATCTGACAAATATTGAAAACTTTGTATTCATATTTGAATTAAAATTATTCTTGATATATAAATAAAATTGTAGTAAAAAAAAATATGTGCCTTTTTTTTTATTCGATGGCGGTTTTTGTAGCAGGACTTCTATTCTCATCAGCAACCAAAGAATGAAATTGATTTTTTTTTAGTTCAAACGCAAAATCGAATACAAGCGTTTAATGGAAAGTACAGCAACATTCTTAAAAATCCAAAGAACGATCTATAATGTGATCGGTCTTGACCAGGAATCTCGACTTCAGTCACTTTCTCAATGACGTGGTGTGGCTTTCCTCTGTCTTTTCTAAAAATATTTTCATGGAAGTTGCTCTGACAAACTGTTTTTCCTCTTGTGTTTCTTTTTATTCAATTTCACTCTTTTTTCCTTTATTTTTTATCATTTTTCTATAATAATTACTGACAACAGCAATATAATACACAACAAAAACAACAAACATTTGCTGTATGTATTAAATTACAGCAACCTTCTTTATGTAAGCAGGAGAATTTTCTTCAGTCACTTCATTTATTTGGAGGATTGCGAATATTAATTCCTTTCATATTTCACGCTGACGTAGGAGTATTTTTGAACTTACATATATTTTAATCGTGAATTTACATGTTTTAGACGTAATCCATATCTTCCTCCATATTATTTCTTCATACCAATTTTGATACTATAATTTTGGGAATGTTGGTCCCTGAAAGTGTTGGCCGAAAGATGTCATGGTTAAAAAAAACAATGAATACTAAGCAGTGTTTGTTGAAATCAGTATTGGCTCTTGGAAAATTAATTTCGGTTGAGCTCTGTGGGAATGAAGTGTGTGTTTGTAAACAGTGACTATTAAAGCTAATATAGCAAGACTCTTCGGCAGAATTGAGTCACTGTCAGTCATTGTGTGTTTATCTAAATCTAAAAAGAAATACGCTAAAATTCACCTTCATCCCTGCCGTGCACCGACGGCTTAGTGGTAGAATTTCCGACTGACGCCAATTCAGTCGGCTTCGATCCTAGCTAGAGGCAACCGGATGTCTAGCCACACTGATGAGATGTGGTACAGCGAAACAGTCCGTCTGTGGATGAAAATAACACACATATATATATATATATATAATCAAATCTTATGTGCTGGTGTCGGGTTGTCAGTTTCCTAGGAACTGATCTGCTTGACCCTCATACGTCTAATTCGACGGGAGAGTCGAGTATATTGATAGTATTAAACTGTAAGAGTTTTACGAAGTCGGCATAGCTGAAATAACACCATTCAGTTAAGTGATGAGTCTCGCCACATTAATATATATATATATATATATATATATATATATATATATATATATATATATATATATATATATGTATGATATACTAGAGGGTTACTCGGCGTAGTTAGTTTAATATTGACAATATTTTCAGCAATCTTATGGAGAATAATAAATTTCATTGTTTTTTTTCTTTGTCCTTTTCTTTCTGTTTTTTTGTTTGTTTTGTTTTTTGTTTGTTGCAAAAATAACTAAATTTAGGAAAATACCACACTACAAATACAATGGTCGGCGGGGGTTCTTACGGGTCTGAACATCTCTATATTTTTATTCAAAAAGAAACTTTATTTTTCGATTTAAATAATAACATAAATACTCTGTTAATGTTGTTTTCAAATAAATCAAACTTAGATGAAAGGTCATTAACCTTTTCTTAAATTATTATTAATAACTAAGTAGATAAGCTTTAAATATATTTAATTTAATCATTTCTTCACAGCAAATCTGAATTAATTTTTAAAAAAAATAAGGCTCGCTTTATTTTTGCTTTAATTTAAATTTAAAATTATTTACTTTTTTATGTTAGTTACAAACCAAAAACATAATGAAGTTTATTATTTAATGATTGAATAAAAAATTATTTTCCAGAAGACGGCCGAAAAATATTAATAAGCCAATAACACACACACACACACACACACACACACACACACACATATATATATATATATACACACACACACACACACATATATATATACACACACACATATATATATATACACACACACACACACATATATATATATATACACACACATATATATATACACACACACACACATACACACACACACACACAAAACTGCCCTTGAGGATGATAGTGAGTCTGTATATTTATTTTGTAGCCGGACGGACGGACGGACGGACACACACACACACACACACACACACACACACACACACACGAATATTTGAATAAATACATATTAAATATTTTGCCAAAAGTAGTACCTTCAGCATCCGTCTGTTTTTAATATTCTTCTTCTTTTAAATTTACTTTGTTGTTTTAATATTCCTTTACGCTTTTCTTTATTATAGATGTGAAAATAAATTCAAGAGTACAGAAATTTTAAAAATACATGCATGTATAGCGTTTTGGCAGAATTAAAAAGTAAAAACGAACTGTAATCCTAATCTGGAAAAAGAATTCTACTGTTCGTTTTTTTTAGAAAAGGTTTGCTTGTGTGATAATGAGTCTCTATATATATTTACTTTGTTAGTTATTACTACAGTTATTTTAGTTTTAGCTAAACATACACACACACGCATACATACAAACATCTGCTCTTTATATATGTATAGATAGATATATTTATTATTATTATTATTATTATTATTATTATTATTATTATTATTATTATAAATGTTATATGTGTGATTTCACAATATTTTTTTTAAAAAGTGAAATTAATTCATGAAGAAAGTATGTGACCTGTTAGAAAATTACAACAGTTTTATATATATATATATATATATATATATATATATATATATAAATATATATGTGTGTGTGTGTGTGTGTGTGTGTGTGTGTGTGTGTGTGTGTGTGTTTGTGTGTGTGTGTGTGTGCGTGTCTCTGTGTGTGTTTGTAGACCGCTGTTTAAAACTTAACGTCCTCCGAAAACCAACTAAAAAATAAATGAAAATAAATAATTAAAAATAAAACGAGTCCTTTTTATACCCTACATATAAACAAATTAAAATCTGAAAAAAATATCGGATTCTACTTAAGAGCATGCAGAATGTGCAGCCCCCAATGTGTTCATGAAAGGGAGAAATATATAAAAAATACTCTCAAAGACCTACAATATTCTATTTCATATTCAATGCGAAACAAAGGGCTCATAAAATATTCCAAAATAGATAAGCAGCCTCAACGAATAAAAACAAATGTTCTACCCACTCACTCTATCACAACTACAAGCGAAAAGAATTTATTTAAACTCAGCATAAAATTTGTTACAAATACATCTAAAACAATAAAATCAATACAAAACAGAACAAGCAACCAGAAGTAGGAATTTACTATATCAACCGCAAGGATTGACAGAAAAAATATATTGGAGTAACTTCAAGAAGTTCAAATAAAATATTATATGTAGACAAAAATGGAATTTAAAACATTGAAACTTGACGAGACTGATATAAAACTGCTACTCTAATTAAAAGAGACGAAAATGTTTATGGGGATTGGTTTAGTCTGATAACATTTATATATACGTTTATATACGTGCAACAGTATATGTTGTTATGCAATGTCAAAATCATTGTTTTGCTTCGGCATTGCTCAACATTGGTGGCAATCTGGCTGAATAAACTCGATTGGGCCTTTGTTGGACGTCGATTCAATAGAAAAATGCCACGATAATCATTTAGCATTAGCGTCATCTTGGGCTTTATGAAGATAGTAGCTAACAAAGCCCAACTGTTGTCAGTAATTTCTCATGAGTTCAGTAGGTAGATCATCACTGGTTACAGTCAGTATCATCAACATCGTCTCTTAACACACATTGTATCGCATCTTGGTCAATTGAAACATGGGTGTGCGCAACATCGAAGGATATTAAACTCGACGACAAAGCCAACGGAATATATATGCGATTGAATGCTTACCTGCCTGCGGGAAATGGCAGTAAACGTTGATCCTGGCGATCACGAACAATAAGACTATTTAGCATAGGGGGGAAATTGAATTTACGTGTCGGACTATTGAAAGGTGTCTATGCTAAAGTTAAGCAAGATCGGGCAACAGGATCAAGAAAGAATAGGTAGGGAAGACGTACCACATATTATGAAATAAAACGCTATTAGGAAGAGAAAGTTATTAGGAAATTTTTTGTTTGGTGAAAGTAAAATCTATTTCACTGGTCTCGTATTTTATTTCCACCATAGTGGCTCTTCCTTGTCCGTTCAAAATTTTCTCCTATTTTACAATCTTTATTTATCTCTCTATCACCCTCTCTCTTCTATCTATCTATCTATCTATCTATCTCTCCCAGTATCTATCTATCTATATATCTATATATCTATCTATCTATCTATCCCAGTCTCTTATTTATTTATCTGTTTATCTCTCATGTATATATCGATATATCTGTGTTTCTCCCATATCTCTCTGTTTCATTTATCAATCTATCTCTCATCTATCTCTCATCTATTTATCTGTGTATCTATCATATATGTGTCTATCTATCTATGTATCGCCCATCTATCTCTGTCTCATCTATCTATCTATCGATCTATCTATCTATCTATCTATCTATCTATCTATCTATCTGCCTCTCTGATATATATATATATATATATATATATATATATAACTATGAACCTAAAGAGCCAGGTAAACCTACCTGGGTTTCACCAGTGCACCCTGATGATCCACGTAGATGAAACATAAGTAGGTTTACCTGGCTCTTTAGGTTCATAGATTTGCTCTAAAATAATGAGACATTGCCGCCAATCTAGTACTGCGCTTAAATTTATAGAGTTTCGGTACTATAGAAGAAAGTTAATCCGAACAATTGCCGTGAAAATATTTATAGAGAAGGCACAGGGAAGCTACATGACGGTGGTTAGAAAATGACTAAAACCGAGATGCCAGGTCAAGACCAATAATATTTCAGATGCTTCTTTGGATTTTATATAGCAGGAGTGTGGCAGCAAAATCCAGGCGTGAACGAACGGTAGACTTATTAATATGTAAGATAGATTCTGGCGAGAAAAATTGTCTCGCAGGACACAAGGAACCAAATTTCCTAGCAACAGTTCTAACAATTAATTCAATATAATATTTCCCCTTCATGTCAGCAGAGAACGTTCACTCGAGAAGGTGCAACGAGTCACTCTCCTGCAAGTTAGGATCAGCTATGATAATGGAAGGCAGAAAGGTTGTCCTCAGATGATTAATAGAGTGCAGTCTTGTTTCGGAGGCGTTGAAATTAACAAGCCATTCCTTGCCCCAATTAACAACAGATTGTGAGTCACTTTTGAAATCAGCTACCAAAATGAGCTTGTCGAACCGATTAGACTTACTATTAAGACAAATAAATAATTGTGTCATCATCATAGATCAGGTGAAGCAATCAGGAAGGTCACTGATAGAAATTAAAAACAATTTGTTCTTTCTTATACATTTTGACTCCCATTATATTTTATTATTACTATTTTATGTCAATCTATCTCTCAATCTCTCTTCCCCCTCTGAATGTTTACCTTTTTCTTTTATATCATTTTTCTTTATCATCTACTCATTCCAGTTGTAAAAAGATGAGACCATGCCGCCAATCTAGTACTGCATTTAAATTCGTAAACTCTATGTACCAAAGAAGAAAACTCATCAGAACAATTACCATGAAAACGTTAGTCTGAAAAGATGCAATGAGTTTCTCTCTTCGGGGCTAGCATGAGCCAAGTTGATGGAAAGCGAAAAAGGCTTCTCTCAGACGATTAAAACAAAGCAGTTTCGCTTTGGAGACGATAAAATTAACAATTAACAACAGATTGTGGGTCACTTGTGAAATCTGCTGCTAATTTACTTTGTCGAATCGATCAGACAGGAGTATATAGTTGTGTTATCAACATAGATACAGAGTTGAAACGGGAACCAACCAGAAAGGTAATTGATAGAAATTAAGAACAATTTGTTCTTATACGTTTTGACTATTTTATGTCAATTTATCCCTCAATCTCTCGTCCCCTCTTTTACCTTTTTTAATATCATTTTTTGTATTTAATTTACTTTGATCATATAAACAATGCAGGGACGCGCCAACATTTTTCCCAGGCTTATACAAGAAACGTGTAATGTTTAAAGCAAGTCATCAATACATTACAGAATATTATGAAAGCGCTCTATCTATAGCAGACAAAGAAATAATGCATATAAAGATTACGCTAACAGTACAGGTGAACAAAAGCTACACCTGCCCTTAAACAATCATTCTTCTTTAGCAGCTTTGTACAACGGGAATATTTTTCTGCTGTCTTAATGTTAATTGTTTCCCATGTTATTATTTCGCTACTAATGGTATTTCATTAAAACTACGTATTACGTTTCTTCCGCTATTGTTGGGAGTTTGTTGAAGGAATTTAGTCAGATGGTACGTACGAAAGTCGCCGGTATCAGATTGTACCGACGAACGCCGCCGGTATCAGATGGTACCTACGACAGTCGCCGGTATCAGATTGTACCGACGAACGCCTCCGGTATCAGATGATACTGACGAACATCTCCAATATCAGATTGTACCGGCGAACGTCGCCAGTATCAGATGGTTCCAACGAAAGTCGCCGGTATCAGATTGTACGGACGAACGCCGCCGGTATCAGACGCTACCGACGAACACTGCCGGTATCAGATGGTACCGACCAATATCTCCAGTATCAGATTGTACCGACGAACGCCACCGGCACCAGATGGTACCGACGAATACCCCCAGTATCAGATTGTATCGAGGAATGCCGCCGTTATCAGATGCTACCGACGAATGCTGCCGGTATCCGACTGTATCGACGAACGTCGCCAGTTTCAGACGGTACCGACGAACGCCGCCGGTATCAGACGGTACCGACGAACGCCACATGTATCAAATGGTATCGACGAACATCTCCAGTATCAGAAAGTCGCCGGTATCAGCTGGTACCGACGAGCGCCGCCGGTATCAGATTGTACCTAAGAACGCCGCCGGCATCAGACCATACCGACGAACGTCGCCGTTATTAAGTTATAATTCTGTTTCTTGTAATAATAATAATGCCAATATTATGATGGAGTCAGGCTAGGATGTAATGACGTCTGAGGTAAAATTGTAATAATTCTAGATAAAAATTAGTAGACAGGAGGTCAGAATTTCTCATATGCGACGTAGAGCGAATTCTTCACCATTTCTGGGGATAAGTGTTTCTTATGTATCTTCAAATGCACTACAATATTATTTTGTCTCTCTTTGCTTCGAACGACACTTATACCATACGTGGATGACTCTCCTGTCGTATTCAACATCTGACCAACCAGCAGTTCAACTCTCAGAACTGAACATCTAGACTATCACACTTACTTGGCAGAACTGAATACAAAGAACTGGTGCACAGCGTGCCACAAAGCCCCAAAACGACGGTCCTCATGTTTTGAGTTCTTCTTCTCATAGACCGGTTGTCACCGAAGTCTATTGAAACCAGTCTATCACACGTTTTCGAAGGGTATTTGGAAGTGAGTGAATGTAAAGAGCTCGACTGGAATTCGAACTCGGGTCTCCGATTCCTCAATTCTAACCACTATTTCCCCACCGTGCTGATACCCCTGACGTGAGGGCAGGGTGAATCCTGGAAGGTCCGTCTACGAAACTCTGGAGTCAGGCTGCTGAAGGTAACATCAATCAGCTACGTGAAAAACTTTATACTTGTACATATATATATACTTTATACTTGTGTATATATATATATATAAACCCAGACGACATGTATTGAACGGATGTCAGAATTCATTGAAAAATACATCCCCACCCATACCTAAACTCAACCCCTTTTTCGGACGTAACAAATAACTGATACAACAAAAGTTAATAAATATGAACACGCTACCACCCCTTGTCTGGATGATTGGATTTCTCTGTAGACTTAGTAACCGTAAATTATGAATTTCCATTACAGTTAAAACTCTGTAAATTTAAAAAATAAGTTACTGCAAAATTCGCTTGAGGATGAAATGGAACTAATGTTTTTAATTTAATTACAAAATTAATTTTGAAGTTTTTAGCTTCCATTTTTGAAACACGGTTATTAATATGTAGCGAAAAAAAACATATTTTAAATCAGTTAATTTATAATATTATATATATATATATATACATATATATATATATATATATATATATATATATATATATATATATATATATATATATATAATTAATACACAATAAAATCTAAAATCACCTCATATGGGGAATAAACTTGTTTCAACCAATGAAAAAAATAAAATTCGTTAGTTCGTGTCGGATTTAGAAATTTAACTAAATGCTACAAAAAAAACGTCGTAGAACTAATACAGAATTCATCCATTTCAATATTTCAGTCAGACAAAAGGCACGAGACAGTGATCAGGGGAGGGTGGAAGGGATTAGTCTTAAAGGGAAGGGGTTTTATAAAATTAAACTCCGATATTAACGTTAATAAATTAAATAGGCTTTATACGAAGAAAAAATGTTGATTCAAAACTAAGAGAGGGATAAAAATGGGTTTATAATAAAAACCTTAAAATATATAGATAAAAATAGAAAATCATACTTAAAAGTTCTATTCCAAAGTCAAGTTATATTTAAAAATAAGATATATTTAAATAAGTTATATTTAGAAATAAATCATATTTAAATAATTTATATTAAAATAAGTAAAATTATATTTAAAAATAAGTTATATTTGATATAAAATCAATAGGTTATATTAAAGAATAAAAAATATATTTAGAAATAAAAAATATAGTAACATAAGACAAATTATACATTTAAAAATAAAAAATATAATGAAATAAAATAAGTAAAATAATGTAATAATAAATGCACTGGGCTCTTTTTTTTAATCAGTTTTAATATTTTATATTACTAGGATCCACTTTTATTATATGCCAACGGATTTATTATCTTTATAATATATATATATATATATATATATATATATATATATATATATATATTTATTTAAAGACATTTATATTATGTTTAACGTTCTTTTTATAGATACAAGTATTTAAGCAAATATAAAAAAGAACGTTAAACATAATATAAATGTCTTTAAATAAATTGTCGGACAATGTCCAATCCTAAAATATATATATATATAGCGTTTTAGCTTTACTACTCGCTTGTGTTTTTTTTTCTTTGGACTAAAGCTTTAAGTTACTGGACGATTTGTTTCGCCCTTTTCTGACGTTTTTGGTTCTTTCTTTGTTTTCCCCCTATTTTTTTATCCTCGGGCACCGATTTGTTTTGACATATCTAAAAGTTGTGCTATCCGAGTATTTTTCCAAACGAGTATAAACTATATATATATATATATATATATATATATATATATATATATATATATACATATATATATATATATATATATATATATATATATATATATATATATATATATATATATATATATATATATATATATATTACAATTTTTTCATATAGACAAAAACAATTTAACACTACAAAGATGCAACTTCGTTTCGGTGCATTTAATTGCACTTTGACTGGTGAGAACAAAATGGTTATGAACAAGTTTGTAATTATTGCTTTTCATTCGGTATTGAGCTCTCTTTTGAATTAATGCTGTGAATGTTAGAATCTATATATTATTTTCGTTCTCATTACATTTGGATATATATATATATATATATATATATATATATATATATATATATATATATATATATATATATATATATATATATAGCTTGGTATAACACGACCATAACATATTTTAAATGATCAAATCACTTTTCCATGCTGAATTGCCTGCCTTCGCAGAAATAGTAACCTATTATGTCCCCTCTTGTTTTCTGGGCTCAAACGCCGACGTCCCCTACAGTAATAATTCTACCACAGGGCAAGAAAAAAAATAAACAAATAAAACTCTTGATTTTACCCTCCTTCATATATCTTTCTTATCTCCACTCACTATTTATAGCTGGTCCTTCTCTTTTCCAGATTCCAGTGCCCTTTGCTTTTTTCCCGAAATTCAGAAAGACTTCAATTTCTCGTTTTATTTCCCTTCTATACCCAGTGCCAAATATTTTACTTCTGGTCGTAATCAAATCCAATCCTGAATGTGCCAATTCCTCATGTATTCATCGCAAATGAAACAGAACGAACAATTCGGCTGGCAAGAATCGACGCTAAATTAGATTTGTCTTGTAGAGATTACACATCCGTAATCCTGTGATTCTGATGCCCTTCTTTCTCTCGCACGCTCGAGCTTATTAAACACGGATTTGAAAGTATCAAAGAGCGGTGATTATCTGCAAATGTAATACACCCACCTCTCTGTTGCTTTATTCAGTTAACATTATTAGTTCTTCCCTTGTATATCTTCGTCATTTACAGTCATATGTGGTTGTAATTCTCATATACATCGAAATGATTCCATTATCTAATTTCTGTTATAGTCGGGTACAGTAAATAAAGCAGCTTACAGTATGTGGGTTTCCTAAGAGTTCGCCTTATTTACCAACTTTTGCTTAACCAATCTTAACGATAAATTAAACTTACAGTATCCTTCGTAGTAAATTGTCAGTCATCTAAGTTCTTTTCGGTTTACACACAAACTTCAGTGATCAAATATGAGTATAAAAAACTGATCGATTTTTTTAACAGTTGATCAACTTTTTTCGATTTATTTAAAGGCAGAAAATATTTTTTTACATCCTAAGAATTTTAGGGATTAATGATGGTAAGTCATCATGATAATTAAACTTTTGCTTGGTAAGAGGGAGATGGGACGGTTTGATACCTTTCCCAAGGGTATTTACGCGTCAGTGAATATAACAACGAACGAGAATTGGAACACGACTCTTCTATTTCTAATTCCGAACCACTATCTATTATACCACCTGCACATCTAAGCCAAAGGTATTCCCAAGTGGTAATCCTATAAAAGTAAGAAGAGGTGAAATGTGTACAAGTAATGGTGAAACCAATTACAATCAAGTACACTAAAAACAGTAATAGAGGGTGTATATATATATATATATATATATATATATATATATATATATATATATATGGCGTCACGTTGGCGTCACGCGGGCGTGCTGCGAAAGACGCGCTCCCAAGATAGAGACTTTATCTTAAATGAAAAAGAGGAATTCTATTTGAATGTAAAGCTTATAAGTACGTTTGTCAAGCATTAATCTTGCCAGGAAAGGGGAAATGTTAAAGCAGCCGGGTCTAGTATTTAGCGTACGTGAACATAAACGAGATATTCGCCTCGGTAATTTAAGTAGTGCTTTATTTGTACACTTAACTAAACCTGATCATAATTTCGATTTTGACTCTGTGAAGATTTTAAAATATATGCATAATAAAAACCTTAGAGGGATTTATGAGGCAGGCATAGTATCCATTTCACGTACGGTAAATACTAGACCCGGCTTCTTTAACATCTACCCTTTCCTGGCAAGATTAATGCTTGACAAACGTACTTATAAGCTTTAGATTCAAATAGAATTCTCTTTTTCCTTTAAGTTCTCTCTCTCTCTCTCTCTCTGTATATATATATATATATATATATATATATATATATATATGTATGTGTGTGTGTGTGTGTGTGTATTGATGCATGTTTCATTAAATAATATAGACAAGTTTTCACTATTTTAAGTAAGTTCTTTTCATATTGTCTGATAAGCTTAATAATATTATCATTGAAAGACGAAATTACTATATTGATACATGTTTCAATCCTATCAATGATAATGTTATTAAGATTATATATATATATATTCATACCGGGTGTAACAGCAAAATTGTCCAAATTGTGTAACAACATGGGATTATTGTCCATGCCACGAAATGTTTAATATCTAAGGAGAACACTAAAATAATTGAGTTACTTCCAGGTTTTCAGATAAGAGCATCTTGACACCATTTGTCATTAGAATCACTGAAAAACTCTTTCAGTTAAAAAGAGAATAGTTTAAAATCGTTTTGTATCAGCCCCACTATATCTTGCCAACTGGGCAATGGTGAGTGTAAAAAGACCCGTCAGGCCTTCAGTAATGGTATGAACATTAATACTCTGACTTCCAACTTAAAAGTCCAAAATACATTACTCGCCAGAACCCTGACAGTTAGGTTGTCAAACGAACACCCTACCAACTGTTCCAACGGGCCTCGGTGACGAAGAGGTAGCAAATCAGACTCAATATAGCGCCGCTCACTCACATTATTCCGTGGTGGAACCCATCTGAGATTCTCTCTAACCATAGGACTGTGTGGTAGGGTGTTCGCTTGACAACCTAACTGTCAGGGTTTCAATTCTCGGTAGTGGATGCGCACTGCTGATGAGTCCCAAATATAGGACGAAACGGCCGTCCAGTGCTTTCTGCATTCTGTGACAGTGCTTTCTGCATTCTGTTGAGGTTTCAGACTCGATGAATTACTTAATTACACCCACACACACACACACACATATATATATATATATATATATATATATATATATATATATATATATATACGTAAAAGTATGTAATGTAACGTCTACCAATGTGAACAGAACATCTGGAAATTAAGTGTTCTATATTTGATGCGAATAATAATTATTGACTTAGATATATAGCGATTATAATAATGAACATTTTTGCAAGTGTCCCAAGAAATATGACTCAAGACAAACCTTTCCAAAACAGAAACAATATTCCGGAACTGGAAAGAAATCAATGATCGCATTTACCCTGAATCCCTCCTAAAATTTCAGGGTCTGAAATTAGTAAATACTAAACGCTTGAAGCAGCTCGATATATGGATCGGTTACACCAAAATTAATTGACCATCGAACATACTCTGCTAGCAGTAGTTTTGCCCAACATCACGAATTGCAACAAATCCAAAACATTAACTTAAAACCTTGAACCATGTTCTTAAATAGCCTTGTCAGGTCGTTTCTTTCATATGCATGCAATGCATGGCGCCAAATCCATTCAGAAATCTCTAAATTATCAGATGTATCTAACCGCTTTCTGAAATCAATGGTTAAAATGGCTTTGAATGAATGAAACCTATAGGTTCCAGCGAGTACTATCCGGTCTGAACTTCGCGGATTGGCGCTACAGAATCGCAAACAAATAACTGTACCAAATAACAGAAATGACATCACTTGAGATTTTTTAACAACAGCAACAACTAAAAGGGTAGCATATATATGACTCGAATAATAATATAATCAAATGCTGATGTTCCACACTACCTCAAGCAAAAGGTTAGGAGGGAAACTCCTATCAATACTGGAAAGAGCAATAACAGCTACTGAACTTGAGGAAGCTATTTTCTTGAAAAAACTGTTTTAAGAGAAAGATTTTATAAATTTCAACCATCGTTGGCTCTGGCTACTCGATTAATGAAAGCCCAATATTTCCTTAGAAGGAAACAGTTTATATTACTTTTACTATAATAATGATAATATTGAATGTTCTTATTTTTAATGTTACAATTTTAGTTTGATATCAGCTCGAAAATCAATCATTTTAATTATATCTAAGAATCTATTATTAAGTAGAAATACGGTAATTTTGAATAATTTGTTACATTTCCATTTATGGCTATATACAAAAGTGTATATTTTATTACCTCAAATGTTATTTTTAGTGGATACCAGTGTTTGAAATAGACGCCCCATTTTTTATTGTTTTTAACAGTGTGTTTTATGTCTATCGGCATGCGCATTCGAGAATAGTATTAGTTCCCGTTTTATAAGTGTGGGTACATTCTTTCCGTTTTATCAGAAAAAAAATAGTTGAGCAGTCTATTCATAGAAGATAGCAGTTTTAAAGAAACCAGTCTTGGAAATTGTTGTAACTTAGAAAAGCTAACTGAATGAAGAATAACCAAAACGGTGGTTGGAAATGAAATGGCAATCTTTTTAACATCAACAAAATACATTACTCGCCAGCGGCGTGAAGTAGGTAAACCACTGCTAGTGGTGGACTACTTAGACAACATATTATTCCCACTTAAAATAGTGTCCAACGTATTTATGAGACATACCCATTAGTGTTCATAGGTACGGTACGTAACAGAAATCATAATGCACAATATCAAGTGATAGAGCATTAATACTAACACATATGATGAAATGTTCACTTATCTGTCTCTACCCAAAGTTTCGCAGATATTACATCTGTTGCCGAATGGGTGTAACTACAAGAAAATGAAGAGAATTGAGTACGTTTTCTCTATTAAGTGTTCTCGGGTTCATGGAGCTTGCCTTCAAAAATCTTGTTCCCGGTGCCAACCCATTTCCACTCTGTAAGTGTTCCTTTCTTGAACTGTTAATTGCATTCAGAGAGTTTCTTCTCCTGTTATTTTGTGGAACAAACTCCCGAGAGAATGCTTCCCTGGCCACTACAATCTTGGTCTCTTTAAGTCCAGGTTCAACCGATATCTATTTTACTCGTCTTCATAATTCGTTCTTACTTCCGCTTTCCTTTTAAAATCTCACTCACCAATCCTCTACCTTGAGTGGCCCTTGGGCCTTGTATTGGATGAACCATCAATAAAAAAAAAACAGAAATAATCTAATATAACTGAAGAGTAACAGGCATTATTTTTTTTTTGTGGGGGGGTGTTTTTTTTTTGTTTTTTTGTTTTTTTTACGGAAACTCGGAATACAATTGAGAAATGATGAAACTATATTGAAAACTAGAATGAGAATTCTGAAATATCTGTGCTTTGTTTATTTCTACGATTAGATCATTTATACTGAAAGAATTCCCATTAATTTAGACCGACATTGGTAAATCAATTGTGAAGGAAGGAGACTATATTGAATATCAGGTTTGAAATTGTTCATATTTTTACGCGTCTTCACTTCCATTATTTCATCTACAGTAATCGAAGATTGATTGATTGAAGAATTTGTTCTTCACTGCTGATCAAAAGCTGAGTTCAGAAGCATATTTAAAGCCAGATAATAATTTAGACTAAGAAGTTGTAAAGATAATTTTGAATTAAAAATACATATCCTATTAATTGACATATATTTGGACAGGGAAGAGCAAGATTCAACGTGACACTGCCCGTAAATCTGTAATTAAAGACGAGCAGTCTTTACTTTTTAACAGAAACTCGTATTAGTTAATTAACCCATAGCAAGGGCAAGAAGAGTAGGATTCATACCTTTCCCAAGGCTATTGCACGTACGTGAATATAACAAATCCGACTGAAATTTGAACTCGGCTCTCCAATTATCAATTCCCAGCCATATTCTATTACACTACCCGCACACTTAAGCTTACAGCATCCGATATTCGCAAGTGGTTACCCGTCTAGGTTCTGACCAGGCTCGACTCTGCTTAACTTCGTAAGCCAGTAATTAAAGTCGAACTGCCATTACCTATTAACCGAAACTCGTATTAACTAATTAACCCATAGCTGGGGAGAGAAGAGGTGGACCCATACCTTTCTCAGGGATACTTGCACGTAAGTGAATAAGAAAAAACCTACTGAAATTGGAATTCAACATTCTGAATTACAATTCTGAGCCGTATTCTATTCCACCACTCGTACATTCAACCTTACAGCACCTGGTATTCGCCCATCTATATACTAACCAGGCTTGACTATGCTTAACTTCGGAGAACCGGTGTTTTAACGTGATATGACCGTCAGCCTGTAATTAAAGACGAGCAGTCATTGTTTTCTTACCGACGACACTTGTACCGCAGTTGAGAAATTATCTTGAGAACTAGATTCGGCATCCTGAGATATTTTTGTTCATTTTGCTATACATTTTTTATTTTATTTTACAATGAAAGAACAGCCATTATTTTGGACCGACCTCATAGCACGCTTCAGAAGGAAGGAGACTATGTCAAAAATTAGATTTGAAATCGTGATATTTTTGTATTTATTTTTATTTGTATATATTTTTTATATTAGTTTTGTTATGGGTCCTTACCTATAACTACAGAATGAACTCTTCCTAACACTATGTATACTACGCCTCTCAAGAGAGAGAGACGAATCGACTCGAACCGATAGTAGTTCACTCCAAACCAGACTGACAGTCATACTAACACCTTCCACATCTTGTATTATTATTCCGTGTAATATGTCTTCGTTATTGCTACTCTTATGTTCGTGTTAGTCTTCCTTGGTCCTAACCTGGACCAGAACAAGTTTTATATTACATATTTTTATATATTTTATATTATATTTTATTTATTTATATTTCATTTTCATTATATTTTATATTATATATTTTATATATATATTTTATATTATATTTTATTTATTTATATTTCGTTTTCATTATATTTTATATTATATATTTTTATATATATTTTATATTATATTTTATTTGTTTATTTATATTTTAGTTTTATTATATTTTATATTATATATTTTTATATATATATATTTTATATTATTTGTATATATTTCTATTTTCATATATTTTTGTATTTGTTTTTGTCATGCATAGTGTGTTTCAATCATTAAGTTCAGTGTAAGAGGAACAGTCGTTACTTTGTGACCGACACGCGTTTCTGGAGGAAGGAAATTATATTGAGAATAAAATTTAGAATGCTGGGTACATCTGTGTTCATTTTGGTATGCGTCGAGTGTCTGTTCTTTTAAATAAATATGTTTTAATTAAAGCGTAACAAGTATTACTTGAGCGAACATTTGACCGAACATTTACTATTTAAAAGTAATGTTAGATGCTGATTGTAATCTATAGATACTAGACTTGCAGGCACTTTACCGCCTGAAGAATAGGTTTTTTTTCCTTGAAATTTCAAAATAATTATTGAATTTTTTAAAATTATATATTATTTCACTTGTGTACCCGTGCAGTTAAAAATGACGGCAATTGTTAGAAAGTTTTAATAGTGAGAAACAAATGTCTCGAAACAATGTATTGAGATTCAATGAAGCGTAGATAAAGAATTGACAACTAAAACAGAGGCCAATGAACCATTTAATTAATTCGTTCCTTTAAATATTTTTAGACGTTCAATGAAATCTATGATTCATTGATTACTCGTGGTATTATATAAATCGTTTTTTCTTCAATATTTTCATGTGAAAATTGTATGTCGTTTAAGGCCACAACACGTTGAAACACCAGTTAACGCACGATAAGCGAATTTAAGCAACATCGAGTCTTGTGAACTCGTGCAGTTAAAAAAAAGTTTCTTAGATTACAGTCTTATTTGGTCAAACCTTTCATGTGAGGCATTCAGATACTTTTGTCTGTTAAATGATCTTCTTGCTTCAGATTCTTCTTGAAACAAGATTTGACGTTACTGTACCTATATGGGAAACACCAGATGCTGTAAGTGGGATGTGTGGGTGGTGTAATGGATAATGGTTCGGAATTGTTAATAGGAGAGCCGAGTTCCAATTCCAGTCAGGTTGGCTATAGTCACACTTAGGAAAGGTATGAATTCACATTTCCCCACTTCCCAGCTACAGATTAATTATTAGGATTTGCATCAGAAAATCATTATCGTCTTCATCTCCATATAATCAGAGAGACGAGTTCTAATTCCCGTCGGGTTCGTTGTGTTCACTTACACGCAGATACCCATGAAAAGGTACGAATCAACTTCTTTCGCTTTAGCTATGGAATAATTAGTAAGACTTTTATCACTAAAGCCATTATTATCTAAAAGACAAAGAATAAAATTGCGTCACAAACATTTAGATTTCGCTATTAAATAAACCATAGAGGTTCATATGTCGCTAAACATAAAAAGAAACGATATATGGGTTTATTATAACAGTAAAAGGAAAATATTCTCTCGAAATAAATAGATTAGTAACGGAACGACAAAGACAGTCACGTCAAAGATTGTTTCAAGAAGAATTTGAAGCAAGAAGAACATTTAACAGACAAAAGTATCTGAATGCCTCACATGAAGGGTTTGAACAAATAAGACTGCAATCTAAGAAACGTAGGAGTAAAGGAACTGATTAATTAAACCTTTCGGGAACTAATTTTGTCTAAATGCAGATAAATATTGTATTTATATAGATTATTAAAACGACTAACTGAAGTAACTGAAACTCATAAATGTACTAACTTTTTATTACCTCCCTTTCCACAACAGATGGGACAGGAAATATATAAATACTTATAATATACTTATATATAATACATAGGTAGATTATGTTTAAAGATCAAAGTTCATCATATGCACAAGTGGATTAAAGCGTTGATTCGTGAAATTTATAACATAGTAATTGTGGATTAAATACGTGGGCCGGGCAGTGTGTACTGAGACTCAGCAGAAACAGGGTGGAGCAATAACTGAACAGTACTAAGAAGAAGACCTAGACGCGATATCCCTCGACATGACAAGTGGAATGAGAACAGTTTATACCGTAGATTAAATAAAAGGTTTAGTTCGGAATTCCCACGAGCTTACACGGATCCTGGTTTGCCAAAATGTTGTGATGACAACAACAAAAATAAGGACAACAGTAAGAATTTAAATAGTGTAAATAATGATATCTCCTCATCCCAGAAATTCATTCATTCATTCAATTTTCATGTATTCAAATGCAGGTTTACAGAATTCCATAGTCCTGGGCATGACGATAAACTACATGCGGCAGCAATACCTCTAGTCGAAGGATTCGAAGAGAGTGGAACCACCTCTATAAGTGCTATTGTTCCCAGTTCTACGCTGACCCGACGTGGTAGCACCTGTTATACGCCTAGCTATGGGCAAAGAGTGACTTACCCCAAACAAATCAAGCACTATGAATGTATAAAAATACTTATTTATAGTAAAATTATCAACAATACATTTATCTTTCTTCGAAGTCATGAAATTTTGTTCATAATATTTGGATTTCGACGTTGAGTGATCCCTAGCGGTTGATACGCCGCTAAACAAAATCAACTAAGCAAGCAAAATGGAAGGACACTTTTATAACATTAATCTGTATAATAAACGAAAATTTCTTAAAGAAATCAAATTGTATTCCAAAATAAAACTACAACAGATAATACACATATCACTGCCTCTAGTAGTTAAATCCACACAAACATGTATATACACAAAAGCTCAATATCATCTACCATTTATTCAATTGTGAAATCAGAATATCATATATCATATTTTTATCACTTCAAAGCTGACAAGAAAACTAAATTTAAACATTAAATGACACATGACGTGCCGTTAAACAAACATATCAAATCAAACAAACAAACGGAATTCAACTCGGCTTTAATTCCTCATTTTTTTTATTTTAACCTTTTCATCGATGATGCTATTCTGATTTTATCACTTAGGGTTTAAAAAATATAAATTTTTTACGGAGTGGGGCGGTGTCCCTGTGATTCTCATACGAGTGAAAGCAATCAAACGTTTGTGGCCGCACATGCGTAGCCCTGTGTAAAAGGCAATTCCTTCGAGCTCGACTTCCTCGAAAACCACAACAAGATGGCGCTGCTGTCATTTCAATTTGAAATGTCCATAAGATATGAACAGCTGCGAACATTCAATTATTTAGTGGTCTAATTATTGCCGTTACTAATGAACTGCCCGGGGAAGACAAGGTGGCTTGTTGAGGGTTTTATATCAATCGATTTTATTTCATTTGTCCTTATCTCTTTGGCTCGCATTCTCTCGATTCTGCCTCAGTTTTTTCCCATCTATCTACCTACATACATATCTATCTATGAACATACTGAGATAGATAGATAGATAGATAGATAGATAGATAGATAGATAGATAGATCAAAGACAGCTTGGTGTCACAGAAAGAAAGAAAGAAAGAAAGAAAGAAAGAAAGAAAGAAAGAAAGAAAAAAGAAAGTAAAAAAGAAAAATGAGAATTAAGGCCTAAAGACTCTCATGTGTTTAACGTCTGCTTCAGTGAAAAGAAAAACATTAGCAATTTCAAATCTTTTCCTTTGCACTTTCTTACCTCTTTAAATCATGACTATTTATGATTATTTCGAACCCGGCCTCTGATTTCCTATTTAGAGCCTTTACTCCTATATATATATATATATATATATATATATATATATATATATATATATATATATATAGAGAGAGAGAGAGAGAGAGAGAGAGAGAGAGAGAGATAGGTATGTATGTATATATGTATATATATATATATATATATATATATATATATTTGGATGTATGTATTGCGCATTCGAACACCAGAATCAATATGATGACAATTTATCTGATATTTTGGAACAGAATCCTAAAAATAAAAAAAGGAGAATTCGCTGGGAATTTCAGGATAAAAGGCGAGGGTGATCATCTTGTGTACGCTCGCATGAATGAGATGTACTAACTGCGAAGAGAAAAATATATTAAAAAAAGACGAAGACCAATCATCGATGATTAAGTGCTTTAGTGGTCTGCTCGGGCATAGAGTAAAAACACTGAAGAGGGATTGAATGAGTTTCAGAACTGTAGGTATGGAAAAAAACAAAACGTCACAAACGGATGAACATAAATCAGAATGCAGATGTTCAATAAATGTATCTAAACGAATGTCTATCGATGTGTGTGTGTGTGTATGTTTTTGTGTGATAAAAAAGATGGCGAACGATTTGAGTGTGTGCGCATGTGCGTCAATTTTCTTTTTGTGTGGGCGATATTTCTGAGAGTGTGTCGTTTAATGTCAGAAGCCAAGCAGCATGATTCTTCTTTTTTTCTTTTTTTTTTTTGCATAAATAAATATATCCGTGCGTCATGAGGAATTCTTGTGACAAAAAAATGCATGTCATCAGTTTTGTTTATTTTCAATCTTTGTCTTTATTTGCATTTATTTTTGTATTTTCTTTTTTATCTCTGTGTATATTTCTATTTACAGTAATACGTGCATATAGTGATTTTCCAAGCGTAGCTTAGATGTGGCACAAGGCCGAAAGTATGGGGCACCCAGTGAGGATCGAATTCACTACTCCGTCGTAATTGTTCTAGCGAGACAAACGTGTTACCCATTACACCACCTCGAGCTGCCCAAATATAGTGATTTTCCAAGCGTAGCTTAGATGTGGCACAAGGCCGAAAGTAGGGAGCACCCAGTGAGGAACGAACTCACTACTCAGTTGTAATTGTTCTAGCGAGACAAGCTTGCTAACCATCACATCGCCTCGAGGTGCCAATAATACGTACATATATATGTGCAAGTGTTTGTGCGTGCCGTAATGGCTAGCGACTCGATTTGAGGAATCAGAGAGCCGAGATCGAGTTGCAGTTCAATTATTTACCTTACTTTACGCGCAATTAGCCTCGGGAAATGTATGAATCCATCTCTGCTCAAGCCCCCCCCCCTCTCAGCTATGGATAAAAAAACGGGGTAGCTTTCGGTGGCAATCAGTCTGAAAGAAGAAGAACTCTGAATACAAAACCATAGGAAAGTTTTTTGAAGACCTTGTAGCACAGTAATTGTACCAGTTCTCTTTAATCCACTCTTTCAAAGCGTGTGGTTAGTTCGACACAAGTGTCCACCACGGGCGTGTAGTTTGGATATTCGGTTCTATACACACATGCCTCAAAAAACGACAAGAAAACCATATATATATATATATATATATATATATATATATATATATATAACGTAAATCATTCATACGAAAAACAAATATTGAAGCTAATTATATGACGAGATTTTCGTATGAATGATTTACGTTATATAAATTGAACAAGGACTACATAATTGATATATATATATATATATATATATATATATATATATATATATATATATATATATATATATATATATATGATTCCATCCCGACACAGAAATAATTACTATGTTACGAAACTGGTCGCCCGTATTCAAGTTTAATTTCTATATTAAATCTTAACTGTTGGATGACAGTTTCATCCTCAAACAATGTTTGGAACTTCAGAATGAAACTCTCATCCAACAGTTAAGGTTTAATATTGAAATTAAACTTGAATACGGGTGACCATTTTTGAACCAAATTGATTTCTGTGTCGCGTTGGAATCATATTTCACAAAAATAATTATAAGTTTAAGTTCTACTTCTGTATCGAGTTTTTTTTTAAATAAAAACATAAATAAAATAATAAAAACAGAAAATACTGAAGAACTTCAGATCATCAATCTAACCGTTATTTCCTATTATATCAAAATATACATATATATATATATATATATATATATATATATATATATATATATATATATATATATATATATATATATATGTGTGTGTGTGTGTGTGTGTGTGTGTGTGTGCACATGAAAGTCGTTGTTCATATGCTCAGTCCATGGTATTCTCAAGGTCTTTCGGTAGAACCATATTTGTTTTTTGCCTTAAGTCTCTACTTTATCTATGAGATTATCCAGCATTCACTGTCATATACGACACACGATATTACATAACTCTCTCCTATTTTTCTAACGAAATTGTCCTGTTACTTAATACTTAACTTTCGTAAGGTGCATTTTTCTATTCCAGTGCGCATTTTGAATTCGATGTCGTATTTCTGTCCCCTGTTAAAACACATCCTAGATATTTAAATTGCTGTGCTCGCATGATTTTGATGTTTCCAATTCGTAATTCGCATCACGGCCTGTTCGTTTTGTTGACAACCATACATTCTGTCTTCTTGCAACTGATGCTTATTTCTTTTCTCGCTTTCGCGAGAGCAAATTAGATATAATTTGCCTACGTAATCTGCATAAGCAGATTAGGGCTGAGACACAGGTATTTGACAAGGCTTCTGCAACGCATCAAGGACAAGACAATGCTGCAAAACTTTAGGTTAACACTACTTATTCAAGCAGGTAAATATAATTAATGCTGTTTAATTAAAAACAAAGCATTTACTTTAAAAAATTGTATGTATTAAAATAACGTATAAAGAGAAAATATATTAAATATATGTGTGTGTGTGTGTGTGTGTGTGTGTGTGTGTGTGTGTGTGTACAAGCAAAAGTAGACTGATGCTTAATTTCGCGTTTAAAGACCTTCAAAAACGTTTAAAATCCCGGTGTTCACATGTTCATTTGCATGACAGTTTCAGATTGTGTGCATAGTTATACCTACATTTGTACATCTGCCAGGTCAAAAACAACAAACGGGAGTCCGTTTTAGCTAATTTTTCATCCTAACAGAAGTAATTCATTATCTGAGTATTGACAACATTTTGCCGATTAAAATGTGCTAATTTGAAACATGAAGTTGTAACTGAATTAAACAAGAAAATAAGTAGCTGAAAACAACGATTTCTTTTGTCATATTTGGATAGATAGATAGATAGATAGATAGATAGATAGATAGATAGATAGATAGATAGATAGATAGATAGATAAAGAATAAACTCAGATAGATAGATAGATAGATAATGAATAAACTGAGATAGATAGATAGATAGATAGATAGATAATGAACAAACTTAGATAGATAGATAGATAGATAGATAGATAGATAGATAGATAGATAGATAGATAGATAGATAGATAATGAATAAACTGAGATAGATAGATAGATGGATAGATAGACAGACAGACAGACAGACAGACAGAGAATAAACTTAGATAGATAGATAGATAGATAGATAGATAGATAGATAGATAGATAGATAGATAGATAGATAGATAGATGGCGTCATTTGCTTACATTTGATACGCTAGAGCAGATATGAATAGAAGAGATTCATGGAAGATTTAAGTTTAAAGATAGTAAAATCGACCTTGCTAACCAGACGCTTCTCTGTGGCCGAACAGTTAAGGCACGTCACGCGAAATGACGGTTCCGTATAGGATACAGGTTCGATTCCTTTCGGAGTACGAAAATTTTCAATGAAAATTTCTCGGACATTCAGGCCGGTAAATGTTATTTAATACTGTTTATTATAAAACAGAGCATTTGCTTAAATACTTGTATCTATAAAAAGAACGTTAAACATATCATAGATAGATGGATAATAAACTTAGATAGATTTATAGATAGATTGATAGATCTTAATATTAATATAAATTATTGCACATTCGAAATATAAGCAGTAGAATATATTCACATGTTATTATAATTTATTCGTCGTAGAAACTATTCGGCGCATATTTATATTTTGAAGATATTCTGATAGATCTTTTGTTCTATTTCATACATTTCATTCGAAGTTATTTTTACATTTTATTTATATATAACTTTATATTTTTTTTGTCAATGTATATCTGTCATTTTTATTTACTTTCATCACATCTCATTTAACAAGGTCAACTGGGCATCTCTAGTCTTTCTAGCTAACCAGTCTAGGAGAATGAAAAATCTGAATTCCAAACCGCTGAAAAGTTAATCGTAAACCATTCCACTACCTTTCCTAAGAATGTCTGACAATTCACAGATAATATTAATTATTCTCCCTCATTCTTTTTATTATTATTATTATTATTTATTTATTTTATCTCGATATTGGGTCTTCTTTTATTACTATTGTTTTAACAAAGACATATATTCTGCCTTCTTTGAATTACGAACTTTATTTATCGTTGTTCTCATAGGTGTTGTTTAACTTGTGACTTCGTCTTTTTTGTATTTAATAAACATATCAATGGAAAACATTTTGTCATGAATTTTACTTACTTAACCATCTTACATCTACGCAGCAAATCTCTGTCTTTTTTATAAATACTTTCATGCTAATTGTTCGGGTGAGCTCTTCGCTATGTTCATAGAGACAGTGAGGTATTATGGTAGTTGTAGTAAGAAAGGTACGTATGCATGTGTTGTTTTTGGTGTAAGGAATATTGTTCGTACGATTGGGTCAGTGTTTGCGGCTAGCTAAGTTATAGTTAAGACAGAAGAAGACCGTCCTTTCCCCAATCCCCCACTTTGGCCTTGTGCCACATTTCTGTTTATTTTACAGAATAAATATCGCTCTTCGCTATGTTACCTAGACTTTTTGAATTTAAGAGCAGTACTAAACTGGCGTCGAGATCTCAACAATTTACAGTTGAGCTGGCTAGATGTAGCCGTAAGTTCTATGTTAACAGTTTCTTTACTCGCACTTCTCGCTTGTGGAACTCCCTTCCGACTCCGTGCTTTCCAGCCAACTTTAATCTGCAAAACTTTAAATGCAATGTCAGTCGCTATCTACTGTCCTGCTGACTACTCTCTCTTCTTCCCGTTCATTATTAATGTTTTCTGTTCCTAATTATACCACAACATGTAGCCCCTTGTGTCTTAGTGACTTTACTGTGTTGCATGGGATGATACCGACATGAAAAAAACTCATTCAGTAACTCTCTACTTTGAGTAGCTCTTGGGCCTTCTTTACTGTGAATATTTAGGTAAAAAAAACATATTGAAAAACATTTTTTCTGACCATAACATCGTATTATTTTCGCATTCAATAAACGTGCTTGGGAAAGGTATGAATCCTCTTCTCCCCCCCCCCCCCAGCTATGGGTAAATAGCAGGACAGACCGGGTTCTATAGCTTCGGATGGAAACTGGTCTACTTCAGAAAGAATTGGCAACCTACTGCGGGAATAAATCTGCCTCGTCAGTCATGTATCGAAAGATACATGATCGCCTAAGCGTGTATCACGCATGGCACATAACTGACTGTATGTAAAAATTAGGAGGCACGGTGGTGTAATGGATAGCTGCTTTAGATTGAGGCATCGGAGAGCCGAGTTCGAATTCCAGTCCAATCCATTACATTCACTTACGTGCTAATAACCTTGGGAAAGGTATGAATCCTCCTCTTCTCCCCCCAGCTATGGGTAAATAGTAGGACAGACCGGGTTGTATAAACTTGGATGGCAACTGGTCTACCACAGAAAGAAAAGGCAACCTACTGCGGGAAGAAATCTGCCTCGTTAGTCATGCATCGAACGATAGATGATCGCCAAAGCGTGTATTACGCATGGCACATGACTGACTGAGCAAAGGAAAAACTTTTTTAATGAGAAGGCTCATCTTCCCTTGCATATGGAATCGATATTCGAGCCCAAGTAAAAGATATTTGATTCCTGTATTTTTTTTCTTGCCTCACTACATAAAATATGAAGCGTCACTCAGTCCTCATACCTGCATTTTCTTTCATTTAGTTAAGCTAAACTTAGGAAATGTCACAAGCGATCGCCCGTTTTCTCCATATTGTTCGCGCGCCAAACCTTCAAATCTTCGCCTTTTTCTCAATTGATATACGTATCTATTTTATAATTTTCATTTCGATCACTCGAACTAATATCCGGCAATTACATCAATTTACATAAGCTTCAGCATTCAATTTATTATTCTTTGATGCCGTTAGCACTGTTCGCACACAATTTCATTCTTCTGATCATTACAGTATCCATTGTTATGCTTATATTCCCACTAAACTTGCTTACACTATCTTCTTAGGAAAACAGGGTGTCTAAAAAAATGTATAAACATTTTGAAACTTTCTCAAGAAACAATTCAAGCAACTAGGACAACCTATATCTAATTTAAACAATAATGCATATGGAGACTGTGTTTATCATAAATAATTCCTTTTAAAATTTTGTCATCGCATTTTTCCAAATTGGCGTCGTTTATGATCCAGACAACGCAACGCAGTGGAATCAGTAGCAGCAATCAACATGGCTGCATTCTTACCTGGTGGAATGATTCATTTCAGCGATTTGTGCTGGCATTGTTGCGTGGACTTTACCTTTTAATTATCCCCACAGGAAAAAGTGTGAAGAGGTGAGTTCCGATGAACAAGATAGATAGATAGATAGATAGATAGATAGATAGATAGATAGATAATGAATAAACTGAGATAGATAGATAGATAGATAGATAGATAGATAGATAGATAGATAGATAGATAGATAGATAGATAGATAGATAATGAATAAACTGGGATAGATAGATAGATAGATAGATAGATAGATAGATAGATAGATAGATAGATAGATAATGAATAAACTGACATAGATAGATAGATAGATAGATAGATAGATAGATAGATAGATAGATAGATAGATAGATAGATAATGAATAAACTGAGATAGATATATAGATAGATAATGAATAAGCTAAGATAGATAGATAATGAATGAACTGAGATAGATAGATAGATAGATAGATAATGAATAAACTGAGATAGATAGATAGATAGATAAGGAATAAACTGAGATAGATAGATAGATAGATAGATAGATAGATAGATAGATAGATAGATAGATAATGAATAAACTGAGATAGATAGATAGATAATGAATAAACTGAGATAGATAGATAGATAGATAGATAGATAGATAGATAGATAGATAGATAGATAGATAGATAGATAGATAGATAATGAATAAACTGAGACAGAATATCGTCTTCCGATCAATCTGTTTGGTAAGATTTCATTCAGGTATGATCGTACATCACGATGGTAGCGTGGCGGTGCTCCTTCTTGTTGGCAATAACATTCCTCATATTCAAAATCTTCTCTAATTCTTAGAATTATAGACTCTTGCAGCATGCTAAAAAAAGGGGGTTAGATTTGTATGTACAGTTTTCTGAGTTTTCTGTATGTTGCTGCCCTCAGTTCGCCTATATTTTACTTTTCGTATTCGTTTACACCGACCGCCTTTGAACTGAAAACCTGTACTTCTTTGTATCCTAAATGTACTTATGATGTTTTCGCCACAAGCATACGCTGCCTCCTTCAGTTTAGATACTTCGTATGACTATTTCTATCACTTTCATGCGAATATCTGTTAATTTCCTCGGAATTTTCATTCGATTTCATCGTTCTTCTCCGAACTGAATCATTTTTTGCACATCTTCACACTAAGTTTTGCTCATACTATTTTATAAAAAAAAACATATATATTCTGTCCCCTTTATCTTTCATACTCCATATAAATATTCTTTCATTTTTCTCACTGTTCTTATTTGATCTCATCTTTGACTTTGGGATTTCTCAACTTTGCTCTTTCATTCTATAACTGCCAGAAACTCCCTCTCTCACCCTCTCTCTCTCTCTCTCTCTCTCTTATTTCCTCTTGACGAAATTTTTACTTTTAGTTCCGACTACCAATCTTTCTTCCCTATTATTATCTAGAAATTTATTTTTCTTTTTGTAAGTGTAAATCTTATATCTCTATGCCTAAGGCTAAACTTTTGTTTTTGGTTATTTTTTTTTAAAAAAAAAGAAGAAAATACTGTCCATTTTGGTCAAACTGTTCTCCTAAATATATATATATATATATATATATATATATATATATATATATATATATATATATATATATATATATATATATATATATATATATATATATATATGAAGACTAGCCTTAGGCCAACATAGACGCACTAATAGAATTTTGGATAATTGTCCCATCTGGGATTCGTGGAATTTCCAGTGGAGTCAGACTGATAGCCGTGGGTCCAGTAGCACAAAAAGTGAACATCACCATTTTAGCACGTACCAGAACAGTTAATGACTTGACAGCGACACCAAATAGCCTCACGGCGGATAATATTCCATTTAAATTTTAAAGTAACAATTTTTTCTGATGCAGTGATTTTCTCACAGACGCTTCCAAGTGACATAGAATAAACAATCATAATCGGGTTTAAAAAGATAGTTACATAAAAACGTCGTTAACTCTAAACCCAAGTCTTTGTGCATAAAAGGGTGCGTGTCTCCAAAACTAAATAAAACTAATATTTATTCCAGTGACATTCAATCTAACACGGCTCCAGAATATTCTGATTTCAATGACACACAAGGATTTCGGATACATTGAAGACGTCATGGACAGAAAAGATTTTTGGGGCTCTTTTTTTATTTTACTAAATTTTCATCAAAAAGAAGCCTCTACCTTGAGCTACTCAAATTTGGTTGTTCTGTATATGTAAAAGGAGGATATACGTGTAGTCTATGAGGATACACATGAGAGATAACGTTTGAGCCTGAATTTGAAGAGTTTAAGATTATAGTGAGTGGGTAAGACAACCCCTACCGCACTGGAACCGTGTCCACAAAGTAGCGGCTCTCTTAAAATGTTTGAGTACAGTTTCTTTCTTACCAATGAAATGCGAAGCTGATGATCATGATTCAACTCTGTGTACCTAACATTGCGGGTCCAAGCTGTAAAGGTCTGAACTATTTGACCTAGCACAGACTAGAGGGTACTATCTGAAAAGGTCTGAGTTTCTTAGGCTATAATAGGCTGTAGTGCGTACTAAAGTAACCGGCGAACACTGCACTCATAGACAACATCGATCATACAAGTCTTCTGTTCATCAGTCTGCAGGACCCACACCATACGCACACAAGGATAAAAGCGGTTTTCAAGAAACTAACAGATGATACTTTGAATGGATCAACTCAAAATTATGCGATAGATACAGTAAACGAAGAAACCAAAACGCAGAAGCCACTATTTATTACAGGTTGCCCTCAACATGACACCAGCCTACATAAAGATACCCTAGACTTCAGACACAAGATAAAAGAATATATAAAAAGAAAATATCAAGTAATACGTGTCTCGGTGCCAAACAAACTATATGATAATCAACTAATTTTAGTGTAATGATTCCCAGCTTTCAGAAAATCACACGAGAGGCAATACAACATACGCATCTGACACACCCACGTCTACTAAAAAAGTAAAACTCCACCTTCATGCAAGAGCTGTGAAGTATCTCTCTTGGTCTAATATATACTCATAAATTGCCCTCATCTCAGTCAAACCAGAGCAAAACACTATCAAACAATACAAATCAATTCTTTCTAAACACTAACAAAACAATATCCTGTTGCTGGAATGCTTGTAGTGTTTATGCAGAAGACACGTGTCTCCTGGTATATTTTCCCTTAACAATTATTGCGGACTCTAATGTGAGTCCCAGTAACACAAAAACGTATATAAAAGAAACGACAATGTATGTATAAACAAAAGTATACAATGACAATAAAAGAAGAAAACATTTAATGACTAATTAAATAGAAAACATTTAAATTAGAGAATGTGTGTGTATGAAGTTTGTATAGAAGTCCCAGAGAAAAGTAATGCGTTGAAAGTGAAGTAAATGTCCCCAAAATTGTGGACACTGTTTTCTTAGTAAAATCATGTGTGGTAACCGACAATCCTTAACTTCTAAAACGAAATTAAACCTTATACCAAAATATAAAATTATAAAACTCCCAAAGCCTTTAATATATTTTCAAAACTGAAAAACCTTCAGACTTCATAAGGATCCTCACTAAAAATAAGAATTCAAATTCTAATAACCAACTGATATCAGAAACTGGATACAAAACAACTTGTATTAGAAACCAGCTTCTCTAGTAAATGATTAAATGCGACAAACATGAATCAAAATGAAAACTTAAAGGTAATATCCTGATTCCTTTCGACAAGCAACTTCCCCGAGTCTATCCTTTGTTCCACAATATTTAATTTTGTTAACTGACTACAAGCGGCAGATCTTTTACATCCCAGAATACAGTTGCTATCACTTTCTTCGCTGATTGCTTAATATGGTGATAATCGGTGACGCCAAGGTCATAGAATCAACAAAGAATCTTTTAATTCACCATAATCTTTTATCTACACTTATAAATATCTTTTGTGCATAAAGCGATTAGGATTAGAGAAACCATTTTGAAGCAGCGGCAATATTAGTGGTCTGCAATATAAATAAAAAGACTCTACCTCTCGGCGTCGACACACGCTAACATCCGTGCATTGGGATCGTCATCCTATCTCGTTATTCCCTTTCGCGTCACCTCCGCTGGCTGTGAAGACCTAGCTTACTCCTGAAGAGTCACAAGAAGGAGTTACAGAGGAGTCCGGGTAATGGACGCGGCTGGGTAAGTCGGGCCCTCCCGACAGTATGTCGCAGATCTCCTTCATGTTGACGGTGGCACTCGAAAGAATCGGTCTCGCCTCGGATGGTCCTACGCCACGAAGGCAGATCTGCAGCAACGATTTCCCAGGTTGCAGGGTCGATTTTGGCCTGTTCTCAACTGATCCCTGAAGCGTCGTTTTGGGCCCCCGCGTATCCTCTTGCTGCTGGCGAATTCTCCAAATAGAAGGATACGTGGCAGTTGAGTGGGACGCATTCTGGACACGTTACCCGCCCAGCGGAGGTGGTGTCGAAGGATGATAACCTTGATGCTGGGGAGAGATCCCAATAAAGCACGTCTTTGTTGGTGATGCGGTCCTCCCAACTGATGCGAAGGATTCTTTTGAGCTTTCGTTTGCTGGAGCAGTTCTGGATGTCTGATGTTCCGTCGATACAAAGTCCAGGCCCCGCAAGCGTACAGAAGGATGGAGAGGACCATGGTCCGTCGATGTTGATTCTAACATCCGGTGTCGCTTCTCCGGGATCCTTGTAATTTTGACATTGACCTGCATCCCGAAACGTTTCCAGACTTCATTAAACATGTTTATCGAACTCATATATATATATATATATATATATATATATATATATATATATATATATATATATATATATGGAAAAGTTTATACGAGAGAAAGATGTATATTTTAAAAAACGGAGAAACCGTAAAGGTTTTTGGTTATAATTTGGATTTATTTTAGTATATATATAATATTTTATGCTTCATAATTTTGCTACACGAGTTTCCAGTCTCAAGACCTTCTTCAGGCAAATAAAAGGAATAAAATTTTAAAGAAAGAAATTTCCCTTATGTTCTTTTAATGTCTCATTGTTCGATTTCTATATTTGTTAGTGGGCCTCGACTGTTGGCAAAAGTGAATTTCTGCCTAAGTGTTAATAAAACAATAAGTTTTGGTATGAAAGGTGATGATGATAGATGTGTCGATGAGAGATGTCTTCCTATCCCTGTGTGGGTGTGTGTTCCTGTTGGCCTGCATATGTATATTCCCTCCCCATATATACACATTATGTCGGTAAACAAGTGTAGCAGAAATATGAAGAATAAAATATGATATATATACTAAAACAAATCCAAAAACGCGTTCGGTTTCTCTCTTTTTAATACATACATACATATATACATACACACACACACACACATATATATATATATATATATATATATATATATATATATATATATATGGAGAGAGAGAGTATGTGTGTGTGTGCGTATGTGTGTGTGTAATAATCTGTATATAATCTAAGTGAATCCTAATAATATAAAATACAAAAAGAGCTCAATGTATTTATTATAACAGACCATATAAGTTACATAAAATCGAAATTCAATCCAAATTTACCTCATCTGAATAGCAATTTCAACCAACAAGTGCTATGTTGTCATTTTAAACTCAGAAGTGTGAAGGTATAAAATACGAACTCAAAATTTAAACATTTAAAAAAGAGAAAAAGGAAAAAAGAAAAAGGAAAAGGGAAAAAGAAAAAAGAAAAGGAAAAAAGAAAGAGTGAAATAAGAACAAAAGGAAGCAGGAGGCAGCCGATGAAAATATAGACATTAAATTAACCCAACCCCCAGTATAATGGAAGGGGACGTGGAAATATCTGGCGGAAATAGAGACGGGGAATATAACCATGACCTATATTTTATAATTTTTTCATCCCAAGTCAGGTTTAAAATGAATCACAAAATTAAAGTCACCGAGATCAAACAATTTGAAAAATTAAGATACAACATAATAAATATTAGATATAAACCAAAGAGCAAAAAATGTATTTTCTCCTTTTTTAAATATAAAATTCCCAAATCTATGCTAGCAAAAAATATTAGCAAAATAATAACCATAAACAGATAATTTAAATAAAGAAAAAATAACTTAAAAATATCTAAAACTTTAGCAGATTTAAAAATATTAATATATATATATATATGTAAAATCTAAAATTAAAAAAATAAAAATAAATATAATAATAAAAATAATAATTAAAAAATAAATAATTAATTAAAAGAATAATAAAAACTAAAATAAATAATAATAATAATAATAATAATGATAATAATAATAATAATAATAATCTTGTATCAGGTTGCACGATATTGACACCCACTGAATATAAAACCCGGCATGACAGAGTGGGCCAATATCTGCACTGGAGGAAACTGAAAGAAACTGGTACGAACACCACCCAGACCCGGTTACGGAGATAGGACCTGTTACAATTCTATGGGACTACACAATACACACTGACAGAACAATCAAAGCCAACCGCCCAGACATTGTTATTAAAGACCACAAACAAAATAAGTGCCTCCTTATTGATATGGCAGTCACTGCAGACTGCAATGTATCTTTGAAGATATTCGAAAAGCTGT
Source organism: Acanthosepion esculentum (assembly GCA_964036315.1). NCBI lineage: Eukaryota > Metazoa > Mollusca > Cephalopoda > Sepiida > Sepiidae > Acanthosepion > Acanthosepion esculentum. Next base: position 58,766,942 of record OZ038494.1, read on the forward strand.
CAAAATACAAGGACCTTGAAATAGAAATCTCAAAAATGTGGCACAAGGGAACATCAACAATCCCTGTTGTAGTTGTAGCCCTTGGACTGGTTGGAAAAGATTCCAGTAGACTAATTGAAGGGATCCCTGAAAGTCAATGCCTCAAAGAGACACACTTTACGAAGGGCTTTATCTATGTAATTATTTTTTATTTTTTACAGTTGAAAGTGTCATGATGCCATTTTTAACCTTAGATCCCTGGGCAGGACTCGGAAAGAGATGTGTAAACGCCAGATATCAAAGAAAATAATAATAATAATAATATATGAAAGAGCCAAAAGATAAAAGAATAAGAAAAATAGTGATGGTAAAAAAAGAATATTTAATAAAAAAATAATTAAAATAATAAAAGTTATGCCGATAAAATATCATAATAAGGACCTGAAGCTTAAATACGACCGTTTCAGAGTGTTTGGGTGTCAATCTAAGGACAGTCTAGAGAATTCACAATGAGTTGGATAATATATCCAGTCAAGCGATGGCGACGTTATGCCGCCATTCATCTTCCCACATGGTCTCAGACTCAATGTGGGGGCCTACATAAACTGCCTTTGGGAAGTTCTGCTGCCCTGGGTCAAGAGGATAGCTGCTGGAAGACCTTATGTTTAGCAACAGGACTCTGCACCATACAACACAAGCAGGAGAGCCTACGTCTGGTCACCTAACTCCCATATTGTAACCCGCTTGACTAGTGTGTGTGGGGCGCGATTGAGCGACAGGCGAGTAAAAATTCTTGTAGCACCAAAGATGACCTGAAGGCTAGGATTATAAAAGCATTCACCAACTTCAAAAACAGACCGCCCAGAAGAGATGCAGGAGATTCAGAAGTCGTCCAGAAGTCAATGACGATTTTATTGAATAAATTGACTTTTTATTATTTCAAGATACTTTTGTGTAATTTTGGTAAATATATCTGTTAAAATGAGGATGTTACTTTCATTCTTGCTTAATTTAGCCGATAATGTATCCGTTGCATCTTGTATATATATATATATATATATATATATATATATATATATATATATATATATATATATATATATAATGAAAAGATTTGAACACTAATATTCCATGGTCATAATTTATTGCATTGGAATCGTAAAAACGATCCAATTCATCAGACCTACAGATTCAAAAAGAAACTTTTTGAATCTGTAGGTCTGATCAATTGGATCGTTTTTACGATTCCAATGATGACCATGGAATATTAGTGTTCAAATCTTTTCATTATATCCTTACTCTGTCCTGGACATTAAGTTCTACCTGGATCATATCCTCTTGGAATTATTTTTATACATATATGTATGTGTATATATAATTGCATATGTATGTGTATATTTACCACTAATATTGTCTGTCTATATATATATATATATATATATATATATATATATATATATATATATATATATATATATATATATATATATTCTTCAATTGGCCTCAATATTCGAGAAATTTTATTAAAGAAAATATCCGCCCTTTCCGGCATGATTCGAACCTCCGCTGACCATCGCAAGTGACTTGCACTAACTAGAAACGACCCCGAAGGGCGTGACTGAACAAACAAGGCCGAATACTGCCTTTCAGCACAATCCTTCCCAGATACGCAAAAGGTCATATCTACCCAGTCTCGTTCCGAAATGTAAATATAACAATTTCTAAATAAGTAATAGATTTTTTTTTATTTCTTAACCCGACGGGTTTTTTTTTTATCTCTTTAAACGTTATTTTTAGTCGACAGCCATATTGGAGTATATATTGAGTTAGTTCCTTTAATTTCCTGTGTAATATTGAGCTTTTTTTTTTGGCACCGCATTCAAACAAAGGCTGGCCAAATGTAGCAGAACCCATGGGACGTGCAAATAGTAGGAGTTTTAGTGGGAAACTATAGGCTATAGGACACAGTCTGTTCTAAAATATAAAGGATGTAACAGCAAAATTGTCCAAATCGTGTAACAGCAAAATTGATTAATCGTTAGATTAAGCTTTGAACTGTTATATCTTAGAAATGTTTAAAGATATCTCACCGGATTTCTCTGGGGTTTTTATAACATTACTGGACTCTACTTTGAACAATAAGAATTGAGTTGAAATGATGACCCCTCTTCCTGTTGTGACCTACTGATCCAGTTTTCCTCTATACTGTTCCCTTTTTCTTTAAAATTATTTACCGTTCTCTGGATGATTTTGAATGGACTTCGAAGGTGGAAGCCAGAGTATGAATGTTGGTACCATTGCTGGAGACCTGAAAGATTTTCTCTCTCCCCATTGATCAGTTGGGAAAACATAGTGGGGTTGACACAAAACAATGTTAATTTGTTCTCTTTCTAGCTGAGTAACTCAAAGGGTTTTTCAGTGATTCTTATAACAAATGGTGTCAAGATGGCTAAACGTCTTATCTGAAAACCTGGAAAAAAGAAACTCACTTAGTTTATTTATTTATTTTTTTATTATCCCATGCTGTTACACGATTTGGACAATTTTGCTGTTAAATGCCGTATATGTGTGTGTATATATATACATATATCTATATATACATATATATCGCCTGACGATTGCACTAGCATGAAACAGACTGTCGCCTCTAAGTGCTGACTTCCATGTCCACTTTTATATATATATATATATATATATATATATATATACTCTTTTACATACAAGCTTATGTTCTGATAGGGGAAAGTTAGTGAAGATACATACTAAGTTTGTCCATGTATTTATATCTATACGTGCATCGTGATATATATATATATATATTTGTGTGTTGACTCTTGTGTATGTACATAAGGTTATCTGCACATATGTACACATGTAAATCTATATATGTGCATAATCTTTCGTCTCAGTTTAATTATTTTTGATATTTATTTATTTTATTATTAAAATATTTTAAATATTTTATTATATTCTACTTTATTTAAATACATTATTTATTTTTTAACAATAGTTTTCCAGTTTTTTATCAATATTTCGCTCATTTATATTATTTTCATTTTATTACCTCTATCTATAAAAGACAGGATGTGTGTGTGTGTGTGTGTGTGTGTGTGTGTGTGTGTGTGTGCAGGTATGCAGAAAAATAGGAAAGAACACGTTAGTTAAATAATTCTTTAGTATTTTTTTTTATTTTTAAAAAGACAGTGCTCCATACAGAAGTAGAGCTTATATTATAATATTTAAAAAAAAAATATGATCCTTCGCTATTAAAGAGTTCTCATGTTTAAAAAACGAGAGCCGAAACCCTCAATACAATTATTGAAATTAAGTTGAATTAAGGTGTCGATTCCCGTTTCATCCTCAAGTTTAGTGCTGACCATTTGGTTGAACGGAGTGGTATACCAGATGATTTTTCTTTTTCTGTTTTTCTTACAATTGGTACTATTGTTTCTATAGCTTATGTCGGCGCTTTTGTATCCGCTGTTTTTCAGGGCTGTGTTATAAAAATTATTGTGTTGTTGGAATATTTCATTATTTGCGGAGTTCATGCTTATTCTTTTCTCTATTAATGTGGGTATATGCCTAATTATAGATGGAGGGTTGTTTGACTTAGGGTGTACATACAAGGGATTAGTGTTAGGTTTTCTGTAGGGAGTGTAAATGTTGTTTATTAAGTCCAGAGTTACGTAGAAGTTTACCCTTTTTAATTTAGTGTTGACTATAGTTTTTAGATTTAGTTTTCCGAATTCACTATAAATTATCTTTCTAATTTTATCTGTTTTAAAATTTGTGGAGCTCCTCACTACCATTAGCCCGTCATCTCTGTTTCTAGCTCCGTCTGCGTTGAACATTTTCATAAACGATCCAGTTTCTATTGTCTGTGATAGTTCTCTTAAGAACGGCTCTGTTCGTTGGGTATTAGCAAAGAAATTGATCGTTCTGTTCCGTCAGACACACGTGTCAAGTTTGGTAACAGCCTCAAGTTTCTTCAAATAGCAAAATGCAGTTGAAATTTTGATTTTTAAACCTTAAGAATCTCTTCTGTCGAAATCTTCGGTTTATTTTCCACAATGGCAAGCAGAGATTTTTTTCCTTTCTTTTTTTTTTTATCGTTTTGCCGGAAGGTCACCAGGAACTTGGTTGGTCGTTTAGGTTAAGATCATCCTGACGAAATCTTCCAAACCACTTTTTGACTCTCCAAGAAGCTGGAGTGCGATCCAAATAAAACTTCTGAAGATTTTTTTTTTCTCGCAGTTCCGACGCTTACTCCTTTCCGACATTCAGAGAGCATACTATGGCGAAAATGAAACTGTTCATTCGCCATCTTTAAGGCATTCATTTGTGAACAACCATTAATATTCAATAAATACTGATTCGCAACTGAACAATCAAGGTTTTCAATCCTGAACACACCAGAAATAAGCATCACATAGACACCAGTGTCAAGTTGCAGTTATTTTTTTATTAACAGTGAAAATCAGGCACGGGTCTTTGCAATGCTATGATAATATCGGTCCTCCTATATGGCAGTGAATGCTGGACTCTCACTAATGAAGAAGAGACCTGATGCAACAGAAATGTTATCCTACAGAAGGATGCCGGGAAAAATGGACTGAATATGTGAACAACGGCAATGAAGGAAATTTTTCTCCCCGGAATCGTTCCTCCAAATCTATAAATAAACCATTCGCCCTTGCATGGAGTATTGCTGCCATATATGGTCTGGAGTCCCTGCTGTTTGCCTCAGGGTTCTTGATAGGATCCAGAAACGGATATGCACTGTAATTGGCCCTGATCTGTCATCTCGTCTGCAGTCGCTCTCTCAGAGACGCGCCGTTGCCTCGCTCTGTCTTTTTTACAAATACTTTCACGGTAATTGCTCCGATGAGCTGCTTTCGTTGGTCCCCATGCCTCATGATTTTAAGCGTCCTACGAGGCTGGCATCCCGTTCCCACCCCTTCACCGTTGAAACTGTTAGATGTAGACGTCTCTTCTACTCCAATAGCTTCATGTCTCGCACATCTCGCGTGTGGACCTCCCTTCCTTATTCCTGTTTCCCTGACAAATATAATCTCCAACTATTTAAGTGTAACGTCAATCGACATCTCCAGTTGCCTTCATCTATCCACTTCGCTTCTCCACATCCTTTACCCTTTCATTCCTATCTGCTCTCGCTCCAAATCTGTAACCCCCTTGCCTTGATCGATCCACTATCTTTCTCCACATCCTCTCCTTTACCACTCCTATCTGCTCTTCCTCCAAACCTTCTGTAACCCCTTGCGTGTTAGTGGCTTCCAGTCTTGCTTGGGGTGAAATGCTTAAAAAAAAGAAATATCGGTCCTCCTATATGGAAGTGAATGCTGGACTCTCACTGATGAAGAAGAGAAATGTAATTCTACAGAAGGATGCCGGGAAAAATGGACTGCATATGTGAACAACGACAACGTTTTAGAGAAAATAGAAACAAAAAGAGAGAGTTGAATTTTCTAGGGCGCATCATCATGATAGAGGGCTTAGAAAATTTGACACTGGTAGGACATAGTGAAGGCAAGGGGGACAACGGAGAGTAGAACATAATCAACCTATTAGCCTAATTTTCTTCCCTTTTGTCGCTACATGAAGAGCAAAACCTCATCCATTTTATATGCCAACAAATAGCTTATATAAATAAAAAATTTAATAGATTTTTTCCTAACTCAAATTTGCATTCATCTTCGTTTTGCAATTGTTTTAATCGCTTAGATATTGCCTTCCCAATGTCAAACTTTTTGTCAGTATTAGCAATATATGAGTCCCTCACGAGTTGAGGGACATACTTCGGGTTCTTATATTTTAAGTCATTGTAAGTAAAAAAATTAATCTATACACATAGTTTGTTTTTGGTTTCTTTTCTTTCTTTCATTTTTTCTTTATTTTACTCGAAACTACTGTTGTTTAAATATGTGCTTTGGTTTGTTGCCAGAACGACCCTCTATTTCTGCTGCTGGTCAACGGGTATTATTAACCTATAGTGGTGAACACTTATTTAAAAAATCTAGACACTCTTATCTTTAGAGAAATTACCGTATTTGACGACATATGAGGCGTCTTATATACTATACTAGCAGCATGGCCCGGCGTTGCCCGTGCTTGATTCAAAAATCGTACGACTCATACAGCAATCGCTATCACTTGACTTAAAATATTTTTGCCCTTCCTTGCCTTTAAAGGAGCGCCCTTTGCCGTGCTGATGTTGCTACATGCCTTACTTCTTGCTTATCTCACACTGCAAATTTTTTCTAAGCTCTATACTAAACATTAAATCTCTTATGAAAAAAGAACTAAACAAAATGAACACAAAACGATCAGCTTTAAAAAAGGACTCGTAACTGGAAAAACCGAATGGAAAAAAGAATGTTAACAACAAATACTTTTTCACAACCAACGCAGTTCTGCGGAATCAGAATCAACGTTGATTTTAAGCCAGCGAATGAGCCAATTGGAGTAAAGTGCCATGCAAATTTAAATTTTTCCCACTTGTGACGAATGCAGCTATCGATTTTTTTTGCATGCTATCATGCTAGTTAACATTCGTGTCAGTCAACTGTTGGCTCTGACGCTGGCCAATAGAATCTTCCTGCCTATTCGTGGCAGCCTGCTATAGGCTCTCACTCTGGGCAGTAGAAAATGGCCGCAAACTACATGAAAACTGCCGTAGAAGCATGAAAAAAACGATTATTTCCACTATCTATGGGAGTTGGGAAATGCAAAGTCGGTCTTGGCCTTCCGCTGACTTGGAGCACGGGCATGTACATTTTGGTGAAAAATCTGTCGAAAATTGCGGCCGTGCATTCGTTACACACACACACACACACACACACACACACACACATCCTGCCTTTTATAGATAGAGATGTAGTTTTAAAATTCGCGATAGTCGGCCGTAATTAACTACCTATTAGATTAAACTTTAGTGTAAGTTCCATATACCTATTATCATTATTTTTATTATTCAGACTATTGTCTTCATCTTTGTCGCCATATTTATTACAACGTTTCGGCCGTTGTACGTTCCGGCCGTCTTCAGGTAGTTGGAATGTCGAACTGAACCCTTTATTTCGCTTTCTGGGGTAGAGTGTTCTAGTTCCACATGCCATGTTTAAAGGATGTCAATTATCTGTTAATTCCCCTCTGCAAGTTCTCCACTGCCTTAACCGGGTATTGAATATATTCGCCATTGCGACAAAGATGAGGACAATAGTCTGTATGATGTAAATAGTTTACATAATTCCTCATCTCAGAAATATATACAGATACCTATTGTCATTATTTAAAAGGCTGTTATGCAGATTAAGTATTATCATTGATAATATTCATTATACTAATTCATCACGTTTAATATTAGTACTTTGTTTCACTGAAATTATATGCAATAAATTCAAAATATATATTTGTAAAATATATTTGTTTCATTAATGTTTTTGCGATGACTTATTATACATACAATCAGAATTTTTATATCCTAATTATTCCACCAAGACGTTTACAAGACATAGGGTATAGAGATCATATAAAGAAGCATTTTTTACTGAATTTTAACTGTACTGTTTTACTCAATTGTAATAATTGCTTGATTTTTATTTTGTTTTCTTACCTTTGGATATAATAAAGTCTTTGTAGGCTCGTCCTCTTTATTCTTATTATTTCTCGTTTAAATGTAATCATGGCTTGTTAACCAAAATAATACCTCATAAATATAGGCTGTATCATTTATTAATAATGTTACTAATTTCGTTAATTACTAATTTTTTCTTGATTTTCCCAGCTGAAATTGGGGTGCGTCCTATACACCCATGCGTCTTATATGCCGTCAAATACAGTAGTTAACGGTAGACGGATTAAATTGTATAAATGTTAAATGAAGAGAATGTATGCGTAAAACAAAATTACCATAGTAGTTAACCACTCCAGAAATAAATTACATGTGTATAGTGCAACTGGTAACCGAAAAGGCATAATTTTTAACCTCTTCAAAAGAAATTACTTGTGTATAGTGTAACCGCCTGTTTTCTGCTTAAATAACTTACAATAAAATCATGCACTATATACTTGTATATAGGTTATATTCTTTTCAGACGGTTTGACAAAATATTCATGCGGGACGAGGAAAAAGATTGAGAAACCCAAATTTATGGTCTAATAAATCTATTCTTATTTACCAATATAAAATATATGTTATGGGAACCTACCCATAATAGTAATGGACTAGTCCGTACTCCATAAATACTGCGCCTCAAGAGAGAGAGAGATAGAGTTCTGAGTCAGTCAGAGACAGAGTCGCGTTCAGACGATTACTGTAAAACATTGGAATATAGATACTTCGAGACAACATAGTTCTCGCTAGCCTAACCTGATTATTACTACTAACACTTCTACTCTTTTGTACATATATTCTCTTTGTAATATATATCTGTTATTCCATACCTGTGTTCGAGTTATTCTTCATTGGTTCTACCTTGGACCATCACCGTGATACAAGGAACCTGGACCATAACAATATATAAAGTCTACTCTGACAGCAATTTCTAACGGTGACTCTGGCGAAAACGAACATGTCATGGATTAAGGTTAAAAAAAGTCAACGTCGCAGTGAATGATCCAAGTAAGATATAATATAAAGTATTTTTTAATATCACCGAATAAATGAAGGTGAAAGGGGAAGGTGCATTATTGACGCAATGATTGCTGGGCATGCGTAGAACTGGTAAATCAGGCAACGAAAAGAAAAACATTAAAAAAGGGTTTGAGGAAAAGAATTCAAAATGAAGAATTAAAAAAGAGATTGCATAGACAGACTTCATTATGCTGAGGCACCCTGTTACAGGAGGGGCGAAGAATTAAAATAAATTAATTAAATTCAGGCGTAATTAGCCAAATTGACGCTCATAAAACATGGAGCTCGAGAAATGATTTTCAAATTCAGATTTCCGTTTGTGTCAAACTTCAGCCATTGTTCAAAAATTCATGGCAAGAATGATCAAATATTTCAAGAACTAATGAGACAGTGTTTGAAAGAGAGATGTTATGAAAAGGAAATTGATGGAAACGTTAACAATATACGGGATTCCAATAATTCACTTGCAAAATTATACCTCTTTCTCCTACTTCCAATATTCTGTTTACAAATTCTACTTCCAGTATCCGACCGACAATATTTTACTTTCAACCTTTCTACATCTTGGACACTACTTCTAATACACCACTTTAAATATTTTACTTCCATTATTCAAAATTCCAATATTTTACTTGGAAAATTCCACTTTCTTTATCCTACTTCCAACATTCTACATCCAACTTCCTACTCCCAAGACACCATTACCAATATCCTTCTTCCAATTGCTTACTTCTAATATTCAGATTTCTAATATTTTTTCCTATATTTCTGAGATAAGGTATTGTAATGATTTACATTGTTTGGACTTTTTTGTCTACATCTTTATTACCATATTCACGACGTTTCGACCGTTGCACGCTCCGGCTTTCTTCAGGTGATTGGAATTTCGAACCTATCCCTTTATTTCGCCCACCGGGTTACATTTCTCTAGTTCCACGTGTCATGTTTCTTCCGGGTTACTCAGTTATCTCCCTTTAACTCAACTATCCAAGTGTTTGTTCATCACCCCTGCCGTAGTTAGGTATTGAATTCAACTCTTTGGGCCAAGTCGCTGGATTCAACCCACGCTTTATCCTCAACATGGCCCAAATATCGAGGTGGATAACAGTCCGAACAATTTAAATAATGTAAATAATTTTAATACTTTACTTGCAATTGCTACGTTATTTATCCTACTTCGAATATTTTGCTTCCACATCATACTCCTAATATTGTGCACCCAACTTCGTACTTCTAGTATCCTAACTTTCAATATTTTCCTTTACAAAATTCTACTTCCTTTAACCGACTTCCAATATTCTACATCCAACTTCCGACTTCCAGTACACTAGTTCCAATATTGTACTTCCAATATTCTACTTCTAACATTCTACTGCCAACATTTTACTTACAAAATTCTACTTCCTTTATTATACTACCAATATCTTGCTTCCATATCTTACTTCCAATTATCTACATCCAACTGCCAGTATACTACTTCCAATATTCTGCTTTTATATCCTACTTCCAATATTCTACATCCAACTTCCAGTACACTACTTCCAATATTCTACTTCCAATATTCTGCTTCTATATCCTACTTCCAATATTCTACATCCAACTTCCAGCTCCCAGTACACTACTTCCAATATTCTGCTTCTATATCCTACTTCCAATTTTCTACATCTAACTTTCTACTTCCAGTGCACTACTTCCAATATTCTACTTCCAATTTTCTACTTCTATAATTTACTTGCAATTTTCTACATTCAACTTCCAACTTCCGGTGCACTACTTCCAGTATTCTACTTCCAATATTCTGCTTCTATATCCTACTTTCAATTTTCTACATCCTCTTTCCTACTTCCAGTACACTACTTCCCATATTCTGCTTCTATATCGTATTTCCAATCTTGTAAATTCAATTTCCAGTGCACTACTTCCAATACTCTACTTCCCATATTTCACTTGCAAAATTCTGCTTCTTTTATCCTACTTTCAATATTCTACTTCCAATATCCTACTTCCAATATCCTACTTCCAATATCCTACTTTCAATATCCTACTTCCAATATCCTACTTCCAATATCCTACTTCCAATATCCTACTTTCAATATCCTACTTCCAATATCCTACTTCCAATATCCTACTTCCAATATCCTACTTCCAACATCCTACTTCCAATATCCTACTTTCAATATCCTACTTCCAATATCCTACTTCCAATATCCTACTTCCAATATCCTACTTCCAATATCCTACTTCCAACATACTACTCCCATAACTTTATGCCGATATTCTCATTACTACTTCATGATTTTAATATTCCACTTCTTTTATTCTTTAATGGAAACATTATTCTACATCCAAATTCCTACACCCTGTATATTCTAATATCTCACCTCTGCTTCCATATCCTACTTCCTGAATTGTAGATCAACTTCATACTTCCAACTTCATTAAACTACTTCATTAATCAACTTAAAGCTATACTTCATTAATCAACTTAAAAATATCAAATATACACTTTTTCTATTATCCTCCTTTAAATCGTCTATTTCCAGCATTCTGCTCCGAAAATCCTGCTTCCAATATTATTCGTCTTACTTTCTACTACGTATTTCCAAGAATCTTTTACGAGCATCCTGTTTCCAATATCTTATTTCCATTACCCAGATTATATTTTACTTCCAATATCCGACATCTAATGTCCCAATTTCACTATTATGTTTCCAATATTCGAATTCTATTTTTTTACCATATTTTTCTGAAAGATTACTCAAACACAGTCGAACAGGTTGAAAAGTTACCCGGATAAAAAAAAACGTTTGACTTGAAAAGCTTTGTTTTATAGTGTCATAATTTTATATTTATTTACCAAAATAAAGAAGATGTCGACAAATAATTTTTCATGCTGATTCAAACAAAAGTGTATATGGCATTGAGTAAGGTTTCATATATTTAAGGCAGAAGTGAATGAATATGAATATGAGTTAGAGCTTCTTTTTAAAAGAAAATATTTTCGATGTCGATGGGAAAAAAAGACAGGAATTTTTGATGATTGATGGAGCATGCGAAGAAAGTTAAAATAGTTGCAACGCAAAAAAAGTCACTAAAACGGGAGAGGGGAAAATTTTTTAAAAAATAGAAAAAAAAATTGGGTATACTGACTTCATTATGCTGAGGTTTCCTTTAGAGGAAGGGCGAAGTATTAAAACAAATTAATTCATTTCGGAAGTAATTAGCGAGATTGACATAAAATATAGAACTTGAAAAATGATTTCCATCCTCATTTCTGTTCGTGTCTAGCTTCGGCCATTGTTGAAAGTTCCATGGTGAAAATGAGCAATTATTTCGAGAATTAATTACGCTGTGTTTGGGTGACAAAAACGGTAAAAGAAGGAAGTAGATAAAAGCGTTAAAGATATCTGATTTCCAATATTATAATTCCAGATTTGTTGTTCTAATATTCTATTTCCAATAATGTTTTTCTTTCTACTTCATTATTCTATTCTACTTCCAGTTTCCTACTTCCAATGGTCTTTTTTCCACTCTCCTACTTTCATTATCAGTCCTGGGTATGACGATAAACTACATCCTGCAGCAAGGCCACCTGATCGGAAAATTGGACGTTTTGACGAACCTGGAACCACTTATTAATTGCTGTTGTTCCCAGGTTCACTCTGAACCAGGATAGTAGCACCTGTTAGGGTCCCAGCTATGGACGAATAGTGAAACCTCAAACAAAACCAAAACACTATGAAAATATAAAAATACATTTTATAGTAAAATACCAACAATACATTTTTATATAAAGAACAATCAATAATAACTATTTATATTAAAATTACCAACACGACTTCAATCAACAGGAAAGAGCTTTCATCACATTAATCCGTATAATATCCTACAATTTCTTACAGAAATCAAACTGTATTCCAATAAACTACAACATAAAACACACATACCACCGCCTCTAATAATTATGTCCACACAAACATATATATATGCACAAAAGCCGAGTATCATCTACCATGTATTCAATTTGAAAGCAGAATAAAATATACCATATTTTTATTATTCAAATCTCCCAAGAAAATTTAATTTGGGAATTAAATGACCCATAAAGGTGTTGACATGCCGTTAAGAAATCAAAACAAAACACTATGAAAATATGAAAATACATTTTTATAATAAAAATACCAGCAATACCTATTTATAGTAAAATTAAAAACAATACTTATTTATAGAAAAATGACAAAAAATATCTATTTACTGCAAAATGAGAGCAGTACCTTTTTTTATAGCAAAATGATGAACAATATATTTTATCTGTAGTTGAATCCATGTTCAAAATACATTTATATTAAGCCATAAAATTGTGTTCAAAATACAAGGTAACCAAAAAAGTTTTCTCCGTTTTTTTATTAGTCATTAAATGAAGTTAAAATATATACAAAATGCGTGTAGCAATTGTTTTCAAATTCGGACAGCCGGAAGTAGGAACATCAGACATTATAAAAAACACGCGCACCGTGCCCGGCCATCAGTTATAAGCCGGACAGCTGTGAGAAGGATGGAAGTGTCTAGAGCTCTCTTTCGGGGCTGTTTGCTTTACGACTTCAAAGTGGGCTTATCAGCAACTGCATCAAGTCGCCGCATATGTCAAGCGTTTGGAGATAGTGCTGTGGATGAACGTACTGCAAGGCGTTGGTTTGGAAATTCAAGTCGGGAGATTTGTCTCTCCATGAACCTCGCAGTAGACGACCACAGGTATTAAATGACGGACTCCTGAAGGCGGCCATTGAAGAGGATAGTAGTCTAACATGTGGTGAACTTGCAAGACAGTTCAATGTTTCCGATGAAACAGTTAGACTTCACCTGCACCGCCTAGGTAAGACAGTACAAACTGAGCAAGTGGGTTCCGCAAACGCTGTTGGAGGTCCACAAGGGACAACGAGTGGCAGCCTGCGTATCGCTGTTTCTCGCCACCGTACCGCATCCTTATTTAATCGAGTGCTTACCAGTTATGAAAAAGTGGGTTCTGTACGAAACTCCCAAGCGTTCCAGACACTGGTTTTCTCCTCAGGGTGCTGTCCCTCACAACGCATGACCGCCTATGCACTCACGCAAGATTATGCTTTGTGTCTGGTGGACAGGTCGTCAAGTGGTTTATTATGAACTGCTACCAACGGGCCAAACGGTTACTGGAGACCTATACTCGCAGCAATTGAAACGCGTGCAACAGGCATTGCGCCAGAAGGAGCCAGCACTGGTGAAACGCAATGGTGTGCTTTTCCTCCATGACAACGCCAGGCCGTATGTCGCGCGAGTGGTCAGAGATACCATACAGCAACTTGGGTGGGAGACTTTGTGCCATACACCTTATTCAGCTGACCATGCGCCATCCGATTACAACCTCTTCCATTCCCTGGATAATCATCTTCGTGGGAAATCCTTCACCAATAAAGCAGACATGCGCAAAGCCCTCACGGACTTCTTTGCATCAAAACCCCCCGTGTTCTACCGCAAAGGCATTGAACAGCTGTAGACACGTTGGCTGAAGGTGCTGTATGCCGATGGCGATTACTTCGAAGACTAAATATAAGTTACACATACAGTGAAGCGTTTTCTTTTTTTACTTTAAAAACGGATAGAACTTTTTTGGTTACCTTGTATCTCGGCATCAAATAACCCGTAGAAGTTGATATGCCGCTAAACAAAATCAACCAAACCAATCTTCCATTATTGTTCTTCCAATAACCTACTGCTATCTTGCTTTCAATATTCTACTCCCAATGTTCTACTTCAATTATGCTTCTTCACACATCTCACTTCCAGTGCCATACTTCTACGACCATATTTAAAGTATATTTCTACCAATGACCTTCTTCTTTTCCTACTTCCATCATCCTATTTCCAGTAGTGGCATCCTATCCGTTCACACTGATTCGCGCGAACCAATTCTTAAAATTATAAAAGGTTAGCGAACCGGCTGTTGGATTATCCGAACATAATCTTATATACTAATTCTACATTTAGTTTATCGTCCTACCAAGGCCGACATTGTGCATGTCAACCCGCCTTTCCGTGAAGGGCCGGGCCACTGAAAAACCCTCGATTTCTTCATAGCATTTCAACCATAACCCATTTGACTACCAGAGCTCAATTACGAAATCTGAATTCAATTGCCTAATTTATAATAGCGAACTTAGGCAATAAAATAGTTTTACGAGTTGATTTATAGCTTCAACTGAAGTCTTAACATTTTCGCACTAAAAGTATCAGTCAATAAACTCCATGTTTGCAACAGGAGATGCGAAACACGATATAACTCACAGTCGGCGTCATAATAAAAACTGCCAACCACTAGTAAGCTCGTCGCTCGCAGCCAATGTGTTTAATGTGGTTAATGTTTCACTAACACTTTACGAATGTCCGCATAATACTTTACGGTAATCAGTTGCCAGAGAAAACTTTCATTCATTTTTCGGTGAACATGAACAGGTATAACTTCCTCTACTGCTCGGCAAGGAATAACTCTGAAGTTGAAACATGACCAGGCGTGCACAAGTAAAGATATTTCCCTGGCTCATTTTTGCGGAAATTAAATGGTCAAAACTTATAAAATATATATGACTTACTTATACTTGTATATGAAATATACCATAAAAATTCTAGTTTGTAAAACCTTTACTCATCAACATATGTTGAAGGAATAAGGTTTTTGAAGCAAATGAAATCGAATTAGATATAAATATTTATTCACAAGTGAATCCAAGAGATATAGCTTAGCGAAACAAAATTCATTCACACACACAATATATATATATATATATATATATATATATATATATATATATATATATATATATATATATATATGTGTGTGTGTGTGTGTGTGTGTGTGTATTTAGGCAGCAATCTTTCTTTCAAGCACATTTCATTAAAAACGACTGTCAAAGTGGTTTTATTTAGTTTTTTATATAATTTCTCGTGCGATCTAATAAATTTGTTCTTTTCAGAGGATAAATTATATAAAAACTGTCCGAATGTTCTTTTTATCCGAACGCTTTCGGCTATACATTTAGCCATTTTCAAGGATTATATTTAAACTGTTAGAATTAGAAATAGTTTGTTATATGTATGTTTTATAAAATGATTAATTTTTTTGTTTCAAAACACGGTCAAGATATTATGTCCATGTTCAAAGTTAATATTATTAAGTGTTGGTTTGTTTGTTTGTTTTTATTAGTAAGGCTTCCATTATTTTTAGCATTTTTTGCAAATGCTATTATATTAGTGTTGTCGACAAGTATATTCCGAATAGTGTCCGGTAGGTCTCCATGAATATTTAAATGAGATCTAATTGACTATTGTCAGAAAGGTGTAGAGTTAGTCTGCGTGTTATACAATTTGTAGTGTGGCCTATATAATTATTTACGAAAGTTAATTCTTGAGGAATACAATTCCTTAATGGGCATTTGAATTCTTAAATAATATTTGCTCTATTTAATTTAATAATAATAATAAACCGCTAACGTCGATGTCCATCATAGTAAAACAGGAGATACTGTTTTCAATAAAAGATTTATTACGTAAATGATAGATTTTATTTATAAAGTAAATGAAACGTGTAGAATCGGGGGTGAGGTTTATTGAGGACCCACTTCCCACAATTTGACCAAACGTCAGAATTTGCTTTTGTAATCCCACCATGTTTGGGCTGATATTTTAAGTTCTTTTCTTTCTTTCTTTCTTTCTTTCTTTCTTTCTTTCTTTCTTTTTTCTTTCTTTCTTTCTTTCTTTCCATCTATCTATCTATCTATCTAAGTTTATTCATTTCTATCTTTCTCTCTCTCTCTCTCTCTCTCTCTCTCTCTCTCTCTCTCTCTCTCTCTCTCTATCTATCTATCTATCCATCTATCTACTTATCAAAATCTATTCATATCTATCTACCTATCTATCTATACATACATACATACATGCATACACATACATATATATACACATATATATGTGTGTGTATGTGTGTTTGTGCGTGTGTGATAGGATAAGGAAAACATATGAAACGTCTGTAAATTAAACATGTTTCGCTTTTATTAAACCTTCATGATTTTATGATAAAAGCGAAACATGTTAAATTTATAAACGTTTCCCCTTTATTCAGTACCCTAACATTCAGTCGTATCACAATCCATATTTGATCGAGCGAGCTTCATCAAACTCAGTTTTCAAGCAGTCATGAAGGGGAGTAAAATTTCATCCATGAATTAAATATATTTTATTATCACTTATATATTTATATAAATACCTTTTATTATCATTGTTATGGGAACTTACCTATGACGATAATGGACTCTTCCTGACTCTATAAATACTGCGCCTCTCTGAGAGAGAGAAGAGGAACGAGTCGGGTCGCAGTCTCTGACTGTGGGCGCGACTCTTGTCGAATTCTCTGCTTTGGCAGAGAGGAACCCGGACGAGGCTTTGCCGCAGGGCAAAGTGTCGTCCGGGGAAGTAGTCAGTCCCTGAAGCCGTTCATACGGGTTCTAATTTGGGCATATTTTTGGCCGAGCCTACGGGCTCGGGGAGCCCACATTAAACCGGCCTTGTGCCACATTCGACCCACGTGGGAGGGTTGTTAAATATCGGAACGAGTCGAGTCGCAGTCTCTGACTGTGCGCGACTCTCGTCGAACTCTCTGCTTTGGCAGAGAGGAACCCGGACGAGGCTTTGCCGCAGGGCAAAGTGTCGTCCGGGGAAGTAGTCAGTCCCTGAAGCCGTTCATACGGGTTCTAATTTGGGCATATTTTTGGCCGAGCCTACGGGCTCGGGGAGCCCACATTAAACCGGCCTTGTGCCACATTCGACCCACGTGGGAGGGTTGTTAAATATCGGAACGAGTCGAGTCGCAGTCTCTGACTGTGCGCGACTCTCGTCGAACTCTCTGCTTTGGCAGAGAGGAACCCGGACGAGGCTTTGCCGCAGGGCAAAGTGTCGTCCGGGGAAGTAGTCAGTCCCTGAAGCCGTTCATACGGGTTCTAATTTGGGCATATTTTTGGCCGAGCCTACGGGCTCGGGGAGCCCACATTAAACCGGCCTTGTGCCACATTCGACCCACGTGGGAGGGTTGTTAAATATCGAGGAATGAGTCGAGTCGCAGTCTCTGACTGTGCGCGACTCTCGTCGAACTCTCTGCTTTGGCAGAGAGGAACCGGGACGAGGCTTTGCCGCAGGGCACAGTGTCGTCCGGGATGGTAAACAAGCCCTGAACCCGTTTATACGGGTTCTTAAGGGAGTGTTTTTGGCCGAGCTTACGGGCTCGGAGAAGCCCACGTTAAACTCGGCCTTGTGCCACATACTTTCTTCGTGGGGGGACTGTTAAATATTGGAATGAATTGAGACCTAACGAGTCAAGACATATTAGTTGACTCTAAACTAGACTGACAGTTAATACTAACACCTTCAACTTCTTGTACTATATTTCTGTTGTAATATATCTTTGTTATTTACTACTCTTGTGTTCGTGTTATTCTTCTTTGGTTCTACCTTGGACCATAACCGTGGTGCGAGGATATTGGACAATAACAATCATCTATCTATCTATATATCTATATGTATATATATATATGTGTGTGTGTGTGTGTCTGTGCGATTGCTTGTGTATGTGTGTGTTTGTATATATATGTCTATATATATATATATATTTATATATATGGTTGTCTGTTTTCTATTTAAACTAATATATATATATATATATATATATATATATATA
Source organism: Acanthosepion esculentum (assembly GCA_964036315.1). NCBI lineage: Eukaryota > Metazoa > Mollusca > Cephalopoda > Sepiida > Sepiidae > Acanthosepion > Acanthosepion esculentum. The sequence continues at coordinate 58,785,331 of OZ038494.1, forward strand.
TATATTAAGTTGCGAAGACATCTGAAGGCAAAGTTATATATCTTTTATTACCATTCTTATCTTTCTCTGTAGCTTTTTTATGTTATATCGAGCAATGTTTTTGTAACCTTAACTTTTGTTGATTGTATACTCATCATATATATATATATATATATATATATATATATATATATATATATATATATATATATACATATATATATACATATATATATACATATATATATATACATATATATACATATATATATATATATATACATATATATATATATACATATATATATATATACATATATATATATATATATATATATATATATATATATATATATATATATATATACATATATATATATATATAATATTTATATAAAAATGTAAAAATGTATAATGCAAATATTATTAACAAAAGGTCTACTATAGTCAGTTATTTATTTACAGTCTGACCTGTGCACCGGTGTCCCTTAAAAACTGAGGGTATTTGGATCTTGTTTTTTTATGACTGGCTATTTTTTTTATTTGTATTTTTTTAGGGGGTGCTTCGGGGGTAGTTTTTTTTTTCGTTTTTGTTTCACACGTGTGTTAGACAACGACCCGAACTCATATATAAGAACAATATGTGAATGGATGATTTCAACGTTTACTCTGACACAATATTATAATAATCTGCTTGTGCAATAAAGATGTGTTATTTTGGGCTCACTTGTCTGTAGTAGTTACTCTCCCATAAAAAATACATTATACTGCAGGGGACGAGAGTTTTATAGTAATAATAAAAAAAAACAGAAATTTTTGTGTATAAGAGACGTTATTAAGCTGACGATAATGGAGATATTACCAACAAAGGAAAGGCGAAAAATCAAACACAAGAAATTATGAAGACTGAGTCGAAAAAGAAAGAAAAAGTTGAAAGATAAAAATGAATGAAAAAGAGGGAGCTAAACAAAAGAAAATAACAAGAAGAAGAAGAAGCAGAAGAAAAAGACGAAGATAAAGAAAACCAAAAAATGACTTCCTATCAAGTACAGCATAACCTTCTCTAAATTCTTATCTTCATTTAAACAAAAACAAGTTGAACTCCGTTGATTCGTCTGGAATTTTCGAGAGCATTACCAAATAGCAAAGAGCAAATCACTTGACCCCTGTCTACAGCACATGCAAAAAAAGAGAAAAATACTGACCTAACCAAGATGTTAATTTAGTGTGGAATGCTAACTTTATCGAAATGTTTGGAGGAAAACTCTCATCAGTACGAGAAAGATCAATACCAGTTAGTGGACATAAAATGTTTAATTTCCTGAAAAACTGTTTCAAGCAAAACATTTTATAAATTTCAACCGACCGTAACACGGTCGGCGAGTAATTGCCTATTTTCTCCTGTATGGAAACGGTTAATCGCACCACTAACCATATGTATCAGAATGCGACGGCCAGGGCCAGAATGGTCAACGACTGGCTGGAATGACTCGTGGGTTGGGCATTCTGGCAGTGGCGGATTGCCTGTGTCTGGTTTTGAATATAAGTCCAAAACGGTGTGAATTCAAAAAGAAGGTCTCAAGAATTCTTAAGCGTTGATATGTCTCTCATACCCAAGTTTGTGGCCGGTAGGTTGTTCTTTATCCACTGGGTCATGTGGATAAAGACGTTAGCTAGATCCAGTGACTAGACGCAAAGGATTGTGAGTTCAGTGCCAGGCCACAACAGTGGCTAATAAAAAAAAACTGGAGAGTTGAGTTAAAGGGAAATAATAATGAAATATCTTGAAGAGGCATGGCTCGCGGAAATAGAACAATCTACCTCGGTGGACGAAATAAAGGGTTCGTTTCGAAATTCAAATCACCTGAAGAAGCCGGGGTGTATAACGGCCGAAACGTTGTGAATATGACAATGGGGATGAGGATAACAGTCCGAATAATGTAAATAATACGCGTAATCATAATACCTTATCTCTGAGATATAGGCAGATTATTGATTATTATCAAGATTATTGTAGTATTAGTATATCATTACTATACATCTACTAAGCTGACCTGACATCTTTTGTTGTTCCAGATTTAAGGGGACTTCTGTAACAGCTCTTTGAGCACGCGCTACTAAATGCCGCTGGTCACACCTGATTAATTTGCAGAATGCAGTCGGGACCTGAAGATAATTTGGAAGATCGCTATGCAAAATAGTTTTGTGCCGACAGAGATGGACATCAGAAATGTTCTTCACCCTCCAGCCCTTGCTCCCTTTGATTTTTGCTTGTTCCACGAGCTGAGGGAAAACCTGGGGATCAGTCGTTTTGAAAACATTGAAAAGATGAAGGAGGCTATGCCAAGAGTGCTGGATTTCTTCACCTTGAATGCTTCCCGTGAGGGCTTCGCAAAATGACTGGAGCGTTACAACTATAGTTCATTGAAGTCAGGGGATATCCTATATATGGAGATTAAAGTTTTGTAATTCTTTGAAATTAATAAATGTCTTTCTTGAAATGTTTCAAACTTTCTGGCATACAGCGTGGATATGCGTCCAGTATTTTAGATATCGAGTAATGATCCGTTAGAAGACATAGAAAGCAAAAATAATATACAGTTTCTTCTTCTTCTACTTCTTCTTCTTCTTTTTCTTGTCCTCCTCTCCCTCCACCTCTTTCTTCTTCTTCTTTTCCTCTTCCCCCTCTTCTTCTTTTGCCGCCTCCTCCTTTCCTCCTCCTCCTTCTTGTCCTTCTCTTTCTCTTCCTCCTCCGCCTTATCCTCATCTTCCTTCTCCTGCTCCTTCTTTTTCTTCTTCTTCGTATTCTTCTTCTTGTCCTCCTCTTCCTCTATCTTCTTTTTGTCTTCCTCTTCCCTCTCCTCCTCTTCTTATTCTTCTTCGGCCTCCTCCTTATCCTCCTCCTCTTTCTTCTCCTCTTACTCCTTCTTCTTGTCCTCCTCTTCCTCTTCCTCCTTATCCTTATCTTCTTTCTCCTCCTCCTCCTTTTCCTTCTTCTTCTTCTTCTTCTATTATTATTATTATTTGCCGACTAGTTTGAACGATCGCTTTCTGACCATGACTCGGGTCCTACTCTCGCGTTATCGGGTTGTGATCGGTGATCCCAACGCACGGCACCGTTCGAAAAAGCCTGAAAACGGGCCGACATAAAGCCTTGCGTGTGCTACTGGGTAGTCGTTCGGAAGCCGTCGATGGTTGTGCTAGTACGACATCACAAGTGAGCTTGACTAATGCTTCGAGCAAAAAATTGAGCACGCCAGATTATGGGGTCTCTCACACAGAATTCAGACAAAGTTTCGCTTGCAAGTGGGCTTTGTATGCGACCAGGTGTTAGTAATAGGGATTGGCAAGCGCCTTGCCATGTCGGACAAATGAGTTTAGAAGTGAGTCGCGGACAATTGTAATTATATTTATTATACTCAAATATGTATATGATTTACTTCCCTTTTATTTACCGTAACAATGCAATGGACATGGGTTATATATGCCGCCACGAAAAAATTGATTCGGGGACTTGAAAGGATTAAAACTTAAATAAATAGAAATACTACGTCTAAATTATTTAACCAAACATATATATGGTTTGGTATATATATATATATATATATATATATATATATATATATATATATATATAGTCATCCCCAGCCAGAATATTTAAGCTAAATAAAAGCACCTAGATATCCGATTGCCTCAAATTGAGATCGAACCCCGACTGACTCGGCATCAGTCGTAGGCCCTACTCTAAAGCTATCGGCGCCCGGTAGGGGGGAAGGCAGAATTTTTGCGTATTTATTCTTTTGATGGAAGCAGTAGTAGTCACTGTTTACAAATTCACCCACTCTCCCCAGAGTGGTTGCCCAAAATTAAATTTTTCGGGGACGTATATATATATATATATATATATATATATATATATATAGTCATCCACAGACAAACTGTTTCGCTGTATCACAGCTCTTCAGTGTGGCTAGAAACCCGATTGCTTCAAGCTGAGATCGAAACACGACTGAATTGACATCAGTCAGATCTCATGCCTCGAGGCTATCGTCGGGATGGAAAAGGATTTTTAATGATTTTCTCTATTGGAAACACGCCAGCAACTAATAGAACTCAATTCAATTTTACTTCAAGAGTAATATGCTTGATAGCAGTAGGAGCCGACGTTATTTAAAACCACATTTTTCTTTACAGCGTTCCACCGAATTTCCGGGAGCATAAATACTCATCCACAGACAGACTGTTTCGCTGTATCACAGCTCTTCAGTGTGACTAGACGTCCGATTACTTCAAGCCGAGATCGAAACCTGACTGAATTGACATCTCTTACCTCTAGGCCATAGCACGGCTGGTAAGGAAGGGAATTTTACCGTCTTTCTTTATACGAAACACGAAACATATATATATATATATATATATATATATATATATATATATATATATATATATATATATATATATATATATATATATGTTGTGTGTGTATTTAGGCAGCATTTTTTCATTCATACATATTTCATTAAACTTGTCTATATTATTTAATGAAACATGTATGAATATATATATATATATATATGTTTCGTGTTTCGTATAAAGAAAGACGGTAATATATATATACATATATATATATATATATATATATATATATATATATATATATATATATATATATATATATATAGAATAACCTTTTAAACAACATTTAAGACATTATCATCAGTCTTCCGCCAAAAATTCAAACAAAGTCGCATTGCACATCACGTGACATGCACGCTTCACGACAAACGCTGTAAACAAACGCTGTAAACAAACACACAAACACAGTATCTCATTTGATTTCTGAGGAAAGACCTAGGTGGTCTGAAATATTAAATAAATAAATATATACAAAAACACAGAAATAAATACTTTCATAAAAAAAACACCCAATTTTGTTTCATTTATTTTATCCAGATATTATATATATATATATATATATATATATATATATATATATATATATATATATATATATATATACATATATATATTTGTGTATTTAGGCAGCAATCCTTCTTTCATGCACATTTCATTGAATATGACAGACAAGGTACTATTATTTAGTTTTTTATACAATTTCTCATGCGATTTAATTTTTTTTCTTTTCGGATGATAAATTATATAAAAACTGTCCGAATGTTATTTTTATCCGAGCGCTTTCGGCTATACATTTAGACATTTTCAAGGATTAAATATTTTAACTGTTAAATAAGAAATAGTTTGTTGCATGTATGTTTTATAAAATGTCTTCATTTTTCAAAACACGGTCAAGATATTGTGTCCATGTTCATAGTTCATATTATTAAGTGTTGTTATTTTTAGCCTTTTTTTGCCTGTAGATGATGCTATTATATTAGTGTTGTCAACAAGTATGTTACGAATAGTGTCCGGCAGGTCTCCATGAACATTTAAATGAGATCTAATTGAGCTATGATCAGAAAGGTGTAGCGTGAGTCTGCGTGTCAAACATAGGGTGGCCTATGATGGTGTGTCACGTGATGATACAAACGCCGAGAGATAGGATTTTCCCTCTTATAGATGCATGTTGGCACCGATAAGCTCATCTGACATTTTCATGTCTTTACCAAGGTTATTTAGGCGTAAGTGAATGTAACGAAATCAACTGGAATTCGAGTAACCAATTTCTCATTCCAAGCCGTTATTCCATACACCACTCGAGACATCGAAGCTAACAGCAACTGGTATTCCCAACCGGTCACCCATCTAGGGACTGACAACACTCAACCTTGCTTAATTTTGGTAATCGGACGAGAAACGATGTTTGAACATGATCTAGTCCTAAATTCACTAGCTTTCTCTCTATCACTATCTCTTCTCTTCTCTCTCTCTCTCTCTCTCTATATATATATATATATATGTGTATATATATATATATATATATATATATATATATGACGTCATATATTTTGAATTGGACAGAGTCCGACAATTTATTATAAAACAGAGCATTTGCTTAAATACTTGTATCTATAAAAAGAACGTTAAACATATCAAAAATGTCTTTAAATATATATATATATATATATATATATATATATATATATATATATATATATATATATATATATTTTCAAACAGGTTTGGTTAAATAATTTAGACATATCATGTCGATTTATTTTGGTTGTGATCCTTTCAAATTCACGGATTAATTTCTTGGTAACCTTACAAAATTGCTCACGGAAAATACCAAAAATTTCCTATCAAATAGTTTTTATTTTCCCAAGTACTTTCAATCTCATCTTAGACCATCTACAGGAGGTTACATTGTCTTTTCGTTTTAACGAGTTATGCAGCGTTCTACATTTCAAAATTCACGTGTTTTTCCGCAGTATGAGGGAGGTAAATCTTTTTAATTACTTTTTCTCACACATACAACATTGGACGATTGTTTTCGCCTACTTTTAATGTTCTTGGTTCTTTCTTTTTTTATTCCCCATTTTTCAAAGGATACCGATTTGTTCTACTACAAGTTGAACTATCAGAGGTTTTCTCAAAAGAGTAACACCATTTATATATATATATATATATATATATATATATATATATATATATATATATATATACAGAGAGAGAGAGAGAGAGAGAGAAAGAGAGAGGTTACAGAAATTTCTATAGAAAAATACGCACATTTATATAGATTTTATTTAAATTGAATTTACAGAAATACATGAACGCGCCGACGCACACGCGCCCGAACACCCACAACGAACACGCACATAAGCACCATGAAATAAATCAGCCTTGCACCAATGATAATTGCACACATAAAAGAAAAAAACAAAAAATATAAACAATCAATTGCAGATAACCCCTGATGAATGGATGAAGTTATTGCTTAAGGCTCGGTCTACGAACCTCTGGAGTCGGGATGCTGAAGGCAATTCCAATCAGCTAAATGACAAAATTTATATATGTATTAATTTTATATATATATATATATATATGGAATTAATACAAATATAAAGTTTGTCACTTAGCCATATATATATATATATATATATATATATATATATATATATATATATATATATATATATATATGAATTGAAATATTCAGTATTATTCATTTTTGGATATATCTTCCAATATACAGAAAGTAACTATGCCTCACTTCATCCATATCTTGTCAGCCAGCCAATTTCATCTTTACTCTTTTTGCCCACACCCGATTCGCAGACGGACACCATGCCATCCTCTCCGTCCATCGTCTCTCTCACAGTTCTTCATAATACGATGAATCCGATTCTAGGCTCTCTTCTGCAATCTTCTAGTAAACAGTTGCGTTCGCGCGACGAAGCCTTTTTACACACAGCAAACTAATGACACGAATCTAAACACGAATCCAACTTGTCTCTAATTTGATAGATATTAGATTCTCCGTGCGGGACATTGAAGCTCTACCTGCAATATATTTGATCCCCTGCCAGGGACAGTGACGCGTATAAGAGCAATGCAAACAGATTGGAATGGAGTTCTCCGTACGAAAGAAACTAGATTCGCAAGACCAGCAACATTTGATTTGATATTTCTGTGGAAGAGTATTAGATGATAGACCGAGAGGTTATAGTTTTAGTTCGTTCGTTCGTTCGTTCTCTCTCTCTCTCTCTCCCACTCTCCCTCTCTCTCTCCCTCTCTCTCACCCTCTCTCCTTCTCTCTCCCTCTCTAGATAGATAGATAGATAGATAGATAGATAGATAGATAGATAGATAGACATCTGAATACAAGGTTGGTATATATGGAATAAAATTCCAGTAACCAAAAATACTATTTTTTTTTAAAAGTACTCAACATATATATATATATATATATATATATATATATTATTATTATTATTATTATTATTATTATTATTATTATTATTAACGCTATATTTATTGGGTATTTCCCAATAGGGATCAAACCTCAATTAGAGTCTTCAATAAGAGAACCTACTTTCCAAGTGTTCATTAACATTATTATGATATTTTGACCTCCAAGAAATCACAGGGTTTTATTATACAAAAATTACGTTTATTTGTTCAAATCTACGTTTTATTTCTGCGGGTACAAGACCTTGTAAATTTATATATATATATATATATATATATATATATATATATATATATATATATATATATTACTGGCACATAAAAGAAACCAATAAAACACCTACAGTAAAATGAAAATTAATAAGAAAAATGTTCTTTGTGCATACATGAGAAACGGATATATTTCTAGGTTTATAAAAAATAAAAATTTACTGTGTCAGATACATGAAATAGTTATTCTTTGCCGACATTGTCAAAAATTTTCATTAAACAATATTTAAAAAAGAAAAGAAAAAAAGCGTAGCTTGTAATATACATACTTATACGTAATAATAATTCTTAAATAATTCAAGTAATTCTATTACATTTATTTGTTTTAAAAAGAAATATAATCTATTAGTAATTAAAAGTAAAAATAATATTTTAAAATTGTAGATCTATACAACGTATTCTAATCCAAACACCCCTTTTAGAAGGAAAAAAATGTATGTATACAAGTAGAAATTTAAGGAATAAAATGCCGAAAACCTTTTTGCCTTTGATCAAAAAACAGACGACATCCGTTGAACGGATGTCATAAGTTGGAAAAAGGCACCCCCTACCCTACCTAGAATTAACCCATTTTCGAACGTAACTCATATTTATTACAATAATAGTTAATAAAAAAGATTGGATTTCTCTGTCTCCTTGGAAACAAAAATTATGAATGTATGTGCAGTAAATTTTAAACTAAGTTATTCCAAAATTCGCTTGAAGATGAAACAGAACTAATGCATTTAATTTAATACAATTGAATTTGAAGTTTTTGGTTTCTGTTTTTGAAACCTGTTACTTCCTGTGTAGCGATGAAAGCATATTTTTAAATCAGTTATTTTATATATATATATATATATATATATATATATATGAATGAAATGATGATACTTTTTGATTTGTCATTGTATTTTAAGTTGTCAATGAGATTTTAAGAGATCCGTATCATGGATATCGAAATTCAATTTACTAATTTGAAATTATCAAAAGATGTTGATGATGTCAGACAAGTAAAATGAAAAGGTGACATTTCAAAACAATTGCGTCATTCATTGTATATTCAAGCCATTATTCTTTATTATTTTCCTAGAATATTCCTGTCAGGCAAAGTAGAAGATTTAGTTTTCAGACAAGGAGGAAGGAATTGAAATGCACTTGGTGACACTGAACATTTAATGCAATAAACAAATGAGAATATGAACAAAGGCGAAACAAAATAATGAATTGCTTTTTGTCTAATGTGTTCAAATAATGAAAAGAACGGTAGAAAAGTTCATAATAGTTTCGAAGATTTCTCGCTAAAATTGACTTTTTGTCGTATTGGCAGTCATTCGCTCAATGAAAAGGCCTCACAATAGAAGGGTAGTCAATAGAAACAACAGAAAAAGACGTTAACAGATTTTTATCTTAAAAAGACTTTAAGAACAGAATAACTCTTCCTGTCTACTTGACCTGTGAATAGTAACAGAAAACTTTCTACCGTTCGTTTTTGTTAGGGTAAAAAAGAATTGAGGCTGTTCAGAATTATGAAGTGTCAGAATACTTTTCTTATATTTCTGAGAAAAAGCGTCGAGTCCCAACATTGAGAATTTTTTTTTTTTTTTAATTTTTGGAAGCCGATTTTTTTTTTTAATAATAATGGGTATAAGTAGTTAATATTAACAAAACAAAAGTTAATTATATTAATGTAGGTATCTCCACTCAGTTGCGATACCTTGGCTTCAAATGAATTTTTATGGATGAAAAAAGCTTTCTTGAAGCTTTCATTTTAGCTTTAACTGAAAGCTAAATGATTAAATTTACTATTTCCAGTAAGTAAAATACTCTGCGAAAAATAAGGGCCTTTTTTTTTATTATGCTGTTCCTTAGATCAAGGAACAGCTAGCTTAAAAGTATCCAAATGTTTGATAATTTTTGTCTTTGTTTTCGCAAATATACGAATTTTAGAACAGCTTATGATCAAACATAATAGACATAATAATGATCTCCTGCCCCAATACCATATATATATATATATAATTATCCGACGTTGTCCATATGATATATATATATATATATATATATATATATATATATATATATATATATATATATATATATATATATATATATATATATATATATATAATTATCCGCCTTTGTCCATATGATATATATATATATATATATATATATATATATATATATAATTATCCGCCTTTGTCCATATGATATATATATATATATATATATATATATATATATATATATATATATATATATATATATATGCAGAAAAATAGGAAAGAACACGTTAGGTAAATAATCCGGAGTTCCTTAGTATTTTTGCTTTTATTTTTAAAAAGACAGTGCTCCATACAGAAGTAGAGCTTATATTATAATATTTTTTTAAAAATATGATTCCTTCGCTACATAACAGTTCTCATTTTTCAAAAGCGAGAGCCGAAACCCCTAATATCATTTTTGAAATTAAGTTGAATTAAGGTGTCTGGTCACGCTTCCTCGTCAAGCGAGAATTTGGGAATATATATATATATGAAATGGACAAAGTCCATAAATTATTTAAAGACATTTTTTTATGTTTATACGTTCATTTTATAGATTCAAATATTTAAGTAAATGCTCTGTTTATAATAAACATTATCAACGATATTTACCGGCCTGATTACCCGAGAAATTTTCATAGAAAATACCCGTCATCCGACAGGAATCGAACCTATATCCTATATGGAACCGTCATGTAGCCTGGCGTACTTTTACTGATTGAGCCACATAGGAGAGTTTCGGTTAACAAGGTCGATTTTACTGTTCTTAAAATACAATTCTCCATGATTTTCTTCTATAAAAAGAACGTATAAACATAAAAAATGTCTTAAAATAATTATCCGACTTTGTCCATTTCATGATATATCACGTCATTTGTTTACATTTGGATACGCATCGTACAGATATGACGGTTCAGTATATGATATAGGTTCGATTCCTGTCGTAGGACGCATATTTTCTATTAAACTTTCTCGGACATTCAGGCCGGTAAATGTCGTTAATACTGTTTATTATAAACAGAGCATTTACTTAAATATTTGTATCTATAAAAAGAACGTGTATATATATATATATGAAATGGATTAAGTCTGACAATTATTTAATATATATTATGTTTATACGTTAGTTTAATAGATACAGTTTACTTACGTAAATCCTGTGTTTAAATAAACAGTATTAATTACATTTACCGGCCTGAATATTCAAGAAATCTCTTAGACAAATATGTGCTTCTGCGACAGGAATCGAACCTGTAACTCCAAAGGAAACAATCGTTTGTTTTGATGTGCTGTTAACCATTCAGCCTCAAAGAATTCGAACTTTGTAGGCAGACTCTTCTTCGCGGCTGAATAGTTAACTTAAATAGTAATTCCCTTTAGTGTTACAGGTTCGATTCCTGTCGGAGAAATTTCTCCAACATTCAGGCCGATAAATTTAATTAATACTTTTTATTAAAAAAAAAAACACAGCATTTACGTAAATAAATTTACATTTGTATCTTTTAAAATAACGTATAAACAGATATACGCAATATATATATATATGACTCGTGGTCATGTGTGACGTCATGAGCTGTTGTGCGATTTTCTCTTTCAGCGTCTTATATGCACGTGTTTATCGTTGCTTCATATATTGTGTAATTGTCATCTTTGATAATGGCTTATGTAAGCCGAAAGCTTAGATTGGATTAAAAATATGTATCAATATTGTGATTTTCTTTCATTGTTTAATGATAATGTTATTAAGCTTATTAGACGATATGAAAAGAACTTACATAAAATATATAGACAACACTTATCTATATTATTTAATGAAACATGTATGAATATATATATATATAGAGAGAGAGAGAGATAGATAGATAGATAGATAGATAGATAGATAGATAGATAGATAGATAGATATTAATGTTTCCTTTGCTTCTCTTTTACATGTATATAGGAGGGGTGTATGTGTGGGTGGGTGGGTGCGACCTTTGTGTTTTCTCTTTTGTTCTACAAATTGACGTTTCATTTTATACAATGGTAAGCGTATTTTTTTCTCTTTTCTTACCGTTATCTTTTTTTACAAACTTCTACTGAAATATAATCTTATTCATTCTTCCTTATATTTTTCAGCTATTTTCATTGTTTCTGTTATTCAAGTGTTTCTTCCCGATAAGTGCTAATTTTATATTTTGTCTTCTTCTCTTTAGTCTTTTTTTTTTTTTTTTTTTTTTTTTTTTACTTTTCGGCTGTTCTGTTTCCGCATTCATTCCTCCTGGTTTTCTTTTTTTCTCCTCCTACATTTTTTTTTCTTTTTTTTTCTTCTTATTTTGCTTACATTTTTAAATTCTTTCCTTCCTTCTTAAATCTTAGATTCCTTTCTCCGTATCTGATTTCTATTTTCTTCCTCTCGTTCCTTCCCGTTTTTACATTTTTCATTTCTTTCTTTCCTTTTTGCATTACATTCTTCATTTCTATCTTATTGACTTTTCAATTGCCTTACGTGCTTCATTTCCATCTTCCTCTCATTATCGATTTCTCCTTCCCCTTTCTTTTCGCCTTACATTCTTCATTTCTATATCCTTTACCTTTTTATTTCCAGCCTTTTCTTTTTCACCTTACGTCCTTTATTTATACATTCTTTGCCTTTTCAATTTACCTTTTTTCTTCCAATTTTCCTGACATGCTTCATTTCTGTATTCCTTACTTTTTATTCTTCTTTTTCTTTACTCTTCGCCTTACATCATTCACTTATATATTCCTTGCCTTTTCGATTGCCCTTTTTCTTTCCTATTCGCCTTACATCCAGCATTTATATCTTCCTCTCATTATTTATTTCTCATTTTCAGTCTAAGGCACCTTACATACTTCATTTCTGTTGTCCTCTCATTATAGATTTCCTTTTTCTTTCCTATTCACCTTACATACTTCATTTCTATACTCTTTACCTCTTTTAGTTCGGCTTTTTCATATTTTTGCGCATGACAACCGTCATTTATATATTCTTATTGATGTCCATTTCTTCATTTATAAGTTCCTCTCATTATCGATTTCTCCTTTCCCTTCCTATTCGCCTTACATTCTTCATTTAAATTGTTTATGCCTTTTCGATTTTTTTATTTCTTATTCTCCTTGTAACCTTCATTTTTATCTTCCTTGCATTATCAATTTTTCCATTTTCTTCCTATTCGCCTTGCATTCTTCATTTGATATCTTCCTTGCCATTTCGATTTTTTTTACTTCTTATTCGCCTTGTAACCTTCATTTCTATCTTCCTTGCATTATCATTTTTTTTCTATTCGCCTTACATTCTTCATTTGAGTCTTCTTTGCTTTTTCGATATTTTTACTTCTTATTCGCCTTGTAACCTTCATTTCTATCTTCCTTGCATTATGATTTTTTTTCATTTTCTTCCTATTCGCCTTACATTCTTCATTTGAGTCTTCTTTGCTTTTTCGATTTTTTTACTTCTTATTCGCCTTGTAACCTTCATTTCTATCTTCCTTGTATTATCAATTTTTCCATTTTCTTCCTATTCGCCTTATATTCTTCATTTGAGTCTTCTTTGCTTTTTCGATTTTTTTACTTCTTATTCGCCTTGTAACCTTCATTTCTATCTTCCTTGCATTATCCATTTTTCCATTTTTCTATTCATTCGCCTATTCATTTCTATCTTCCTTGTCTTTTTATTTCCCTTTTTCCTTCATTTTGTCCTTACTTCCTTCATTTCTATCTTACTTGCCTTTCCGATTTCCATTCTACTTTCTTGTCCCCTACAGTTTTTAATTGGCTTCTATTCTTTTCTTCCATAGGAAATCATTCAGATTTTTTATCTTCTTTCTTTGTTTCTTCATAGCATTTTCTTTCTTTTCTTTTTCTCTTCTCTTACCTTATTGAATCCTTTCTTTCTTTCCTTCCTTCCTTCCTCCTTACACTCTTTTTGCTATCACCATACTTCTGCCTTTTCCAAATTTCTTGCAGTTTCTTTTTTCTTATTTTTCAACTTCCGTTCTTCTCAACTTCTTCGATTTTTCTATTTTTTCATGTAATGGTTTTCTTTTAATTTATTATGGTTTCTTTTTCTTTCTTTTGCATCTAATTTTCCGTGTTCATTTCTAATGTCTTACTTCCACCTTCTTTCTTTTTTCTTTCTTTCTCTCTTTTTTCTTTCTTTCTTTCTTTCTTTGTCTTTTATGTCTGTCTTATTCTTTGATTCTTCTTTCTTTTTCTTTTCTCTTGATTTTTTTCTAGCTCTCTTTATCCAGGGTTATTGTTGTTTGCTTGTCTTTTTTGATTTCGCTTTCTTTCTCTGATGAATCCATTGTTGTTTTTCTCCCCACACATTTCTTTCTTTTATTTTTTTCATTCATTCTTTCATTTTCCCGCCCTGTTTTTTCTTTTACTTTTTTCTCTTGGTTTTATTCTTTTTTTATCCATCTTCCTTTCACCTTCTTTTTTTCATTCCTCTCTGTTTCACATTTCACGTTTTCTTTTTTTCTTTCATACTTTTTTCTTTCTCCGTCCCCCTTCTCTCTCTCTCTCTCTCTTTCTCTCTCTCACTTTCTCTCTCTCTCTTTATTTTGAATACGCCCTTCTTTCTTTACTTATTCTTCTTACTTTTTCCTCCCTTTTTTTCTCTTTTATACCTCTCCCGTCTGTCCTTGATTTTCCTTCCATCTTTTTCTAAATTCTCTTAAGGTCGGTCTTTCTTTTTTTCCTTTTAAAATTCGTAAAGTTTTTCTCATCGTTCTATTTGGATTGATTTTCTTTTTCTTTTGTTTTTAGGGTTTTTTGTGTGTTTATTTCCATGCGTTAAATTCTTTCCAATATTCCTTCCGTTTCTTTTCATTCATTCTTGATTCTTTCCTTCCTACATTCGAAACAAAAAGACATGTTAATACTCCTCCTTCATCCTCAGCTGGATCGCATTTCAATAGTAGCTGCCATCCACTTAACAATTGCTGCTCCCGGCCGCCTGCCAATGATTATAAGTTGTCTTTGCTTGCAAAGTAAACCTGTAATTTAGGATTGATTTTCGTCTGCTGCCATTGCTGGCAGCCATGTCCAGAATGTTTGATCACGTGATTTCATTCTCGATGCTAAATCTTATGTAATCACTGAGCACAGCTAGGTTTTGAGGCCGATGTTGTTTTGACTATTATTATTTTATTTCTTTGTCCACGACACAGGACCGCCATCAACATAAGTCAATGATCTACAACTGTTATTTTTGCGATAAAAATCATTATTATTAGTAGTAGTAGTAGTCATAGTAGTAGTATCATTATAATTATTATTGTATTTGTAATGGGGATGGGGGGGCTTGAATACTTGCATAGTCCTTTGTATGGAGTAAAAGTCGTCACTGATCCGTTAGGTTTGTTATTGGTTCCTTCATAATGAAGCCAAGTTTGTTGAAGGAACGTTTTCCCTTTGTAGTGTTTTTCCATGAACTTCCTCACTGTTTAAAGTTTATCGTGATTCTAGAACTAGTTGACTAGTTATCCAAGACTCAGACAGGCCATATCCTATTAGAGACGTCTTACCGAAGTCTAGATGTCTCTTACTCCCAACAGGTTTACAGCGCGCCTGGACACCAACCCAGATATGTCTACGTCTCAGCAATTATTATTATTACTATTATTATTATTATTTACTTTCTGGTGTATACTCATTTCTTTCAGGGTCCCAACCAGAGACCTAAGGTCAAAAATATAATCATGACATTTACTCCTGAAAATTAAAATAAAATTTAAAAAAACGATGATCTTTTTAAATAGCTAAAGCCCTTCGAAAAGTTTGAGCTGTACTTGTGAGTACAATTTTTTTTGTCTATATTTCTGAGATGAAGTATTATGTACATTATTTAAATTATTCGGACTATTGTCCTCATCTTTTTCGCCATATTTCTTACAACAGTTCGGCCGTTGTATGCTCGGGTCTTCTTCAGGTGGTTGGAATGTCGAACTGGACCCTTTATTTCGCTCACTGGGTTAGACTGTTCTAGTTCCACGTGTCATGTTTAATGGATGTCAGTTGTCAGTTATCTCATGTTAATTTTTCCCTCTGAACAGTCTACCCTAGTGAGCGAAATATAGAGTTCAGTTGGACATTCTAACCACCTGAAGAAGGCCGGAGCGTACAACGACCGAAACGTTGTAATAAATATGGCGACAAAGATGAGGAAAATAGTCCGAATAATGTAAATAATGTAATTTTTTGTAATTCTTTAAGGCTTGAGCTACCAGGGAACCCTTCAATGAGTCTATCAGAACCTTTTCCAATGAAGCCAAGGGCTCCAACTTCACTTGGAATTGTTGAGGTCCTCCCCTGCCACACTTTTGACGTCCTTGTATTTTGATAATTTTTTTAAGATCTTCAAAGATACATTACAGTCTACAGGGACTGCAATGTCAATAAGAAGGCATATACTGTTTTTGTGGTCTCTGATCGCGATGTCTGAGTGATTAGCTTTGATTGGTCTGCCGGTGTGCATTGTATACTAATAGGTACGGGGTTTGTCTACATCAGCTTGTTTGGTACGAGCAGAGCATTAATCATGAATAGGCTTATCTTGCCACTGTTTCTGCAATTGGTACATTGCATTTACTTTTGCTTTCTTTCTTGGGTTCTTTCCCGCCTCAAGAAGTGTATTATGATTTATTTGCATTTCTCCAACCACTTAAAATTCCCTTTTGAATTTGTTGGCTTTCTTTATTACTGAATATAGTTTCTTATTTCTTTCGTGTTCTTTGATACAGAACATCATCCAGTCTTTTGTAGTTTCCAGTTTTTTTTTAATGACGAATTTTTGTGGTTTTGTAAGAGAGTTCTAGTTGAACTAATCCTCTGCCTCCTTCGGATCTGGACACATACAGACGATCAACACCAGCCTTAGGATGTTGCATGTGGTGGCAAATGAGAAGCTTTCTCGTTCTAACATCTATTCAAATAATGTAAGCTCTGATCTTATTAAGAATGTTGAACTGTATTTCACCACAGCGGAAGCCAAAGTGATTATGGCTGATATTCTGTTTTGTGGATCCAGCTCGTTACTTTACCCCGGACGCACACACCTGTAATTTTCTTTTCTTACTTTCTCCTTCATTTGGGTATACTGTATTCCATCTCCTTCGTTGACTCCTAGGTTTTTACAGGATTCTTGTTCCAGTTCCCTGATCTTTGTGACAAAATCTAGATTTATTGAGTGTGTTTCTATAATTCTCCCTTTCTTGAATGTTGCTTTTGCACATTTCTTTAATCCGAAATCCATACGTACGTAGTCACGGAAACAGTTTACAGTATTGAGGATACCCCGCAACTTATTGTCCTCTTTGGCAAAGAGTTTGATAGCATCCGTGTAGAATAGGTGTTTAAACACTTTCTTTTTTGCTTTGTATCCATATACATTATGTTTTGTCCATGCGAAAGGAGGAATGTGAACAGACAGAACAGAAGGGGCGATAGGGAATCTCTTGTCGGATATTCAAACATTTGGAAGTGGCAGTAGCTTTGGTGTGATTTAGGTATAACGTGGTTTTCTACGGTTTCGTGCTATATTTAAGGAGATTTGCTATCATGGAGGAGACTTTGTACCATTTCCAAAGCCTTAAGGATCCAAGAGTGTGGTACACTATCAAAGTCTTTATGATAATCTATCTAAGCTGTGCTGATATTTCTAACTTATTTTTACTGCAATTTTCCAGTAGTTGATCTTAGGAGGCACGTCGGAGTAATGAATTGTGGATCGAATCGATTACATTCACTTATGTGCTAACACCCTTGGAAAGTTATGGACCCTCTTCTTATCCTCCCAGCTCTGGGTAAATAACAGGACAGACCGGGGTTCTATAGCTTTGGATAGTAACTAGTCTACCGCAAAAACAAATGGCAACGTACTGCGGGCAAAATTTACCTCATCAGTCATGTATCGAAAGATATATGCTCGCCTAAGCGTGTATCGTGCATAGTACATAACTGAGTTGATCTTTGCAACCATATGAACTTGTTCGACATCCCTTCTGTTCCATGTAAAGAATGTTGTTTTCATCGATAAAATAGTAAGAACAGTTCAGGCGTGTTCAATTTATATGTGGTGGACAGACATGTTAGTGGCCTATAATTTATTATTATTATTATTATTATTATTATTTTTATTTTCTTTGATATCTGGCGTTTACAAATTTCTTTCCGGATCCCGCCCAGTGACCTAAGGTTAGAAATGGCATCATGACACTTTCAACTGCAAAAAATAATAATAATAATAATAATAATTACATAGATAAAGCCCTTCGTAAAGTGTGGGCAGTACTTGTCAGAATGATTTTTGGTATCTCTTTGAGGCATGGACTTCCAGGGATCCCTTCAATTAGACTACTGGAATCTTTTCCAACCAGTCCAAGGGCTCGACTACAACAGTGATTGTTGATGTTCCCATGTGCCACATTTTTGAGATTTCTATTTCAAGGTCCTTGTATTTTGACAGCTTTTCGAATATCTTCAAAGATACATTGCAGTCTGCAGGGACTGCCATATCAATAAGGAGGCACTTATTTTGTTTGTGGTCTTTAATAACAATATCTGGGCGGTTGGCTTTGATTGTTCTGTCAGTGTATATCGTGTAGTCCCATAGAATTGTCACAGGTCCTATCTCCGTAACCGGGTCTGGGTGGTGTTCGTACCAGTTTCTTTCAGTTTCCTTCCCGTAGGAGATGCAAATTTTCCAGTGCAGATATTGGCCCACTCTCTCATGCCGGGTTTTATATTCAGTGGGTGCCAATATCGTGCAACCTGATACAAGATGATCAGTTGTTTCTGGATATTTATCACAGAATCAGCATTTGGGGCTAACACAGTATTTTAGTATATGTGCTTGATAATTCCTAGTTAACAAGCATTGGTCCTGTGCAGCAATGATAAAACATTCAGTTTCAGCTTTCAACCCTGCACTACGTAGCCACTGATGGGTGCGGTTTTTGTCGACGTCAGCTTGTTTGGTACGGGCAGAGTATTGGTCATGAAGCGGTTTATTTTGCCATTGTTTCTGTATCTGGTCGGTTACCTCTGTCTTTGCATTCTTTTTTAAATATTTTGCAGCTGCAGCCGGTGTAAAGTGATGTATTTGCATTTCTGCGCCCATTTGAAACTCAATTTTGAATTTGTCGGCTTCCTTTACTACAGAGTAAAGACACTTGCTACTTTCATGTTCCTTGACACATACCATCATCCAGTCTTCCGTATTTTCCAAGTATCTTTGGAGGCCAATTTATTATTATTATTATTATTATTATTATTATTATTATTATTATTATTATTCACAGCATTATTATTATTTGGCTTGGCTTTGTTTACTACGAGTTGACCCCAAATCTAAATTATAGACTTTGAAAGAAAATAAGTTGATTTTTCATTAGAAGATCCAAACATATGTGATTCCGTATATTAAGAGAAAAAAAACAATGCATAGAAAGAAGTCTACGCACGATGTGAGATGTATTCATGAATACAACTTTTTGCAAATTCAATATTTTTAGCACAGCTAGGAATTTGATCTACATATTTTTTTGCTAGTTTTGATATAATATCAAGAGTCACAATAACAACAGGTAATGTCATTGTCTTCAGGTGCTACATTCGATTGATTTCTATCTCGAGATCATTTTATTTGCTTGTTTCGCAAACGTTTTCAAACATATCTTTTTGTCGGCTTGGGCTGCTACATCTATCCTATGGCAGGTGTTTTCAACATGGTTTGGCAAAATTAGTTATGACCGATTTGCTTACATTTCTCAAACAGTATGAACGCTAAAATTATTATTATTATTTAAAAAGCATGAGAAATTATTTACTTAGTAAACTGAATCATTTTAAAATGAAATGAAAAAAGATTTCAAATGAAGATAGTTCAAGAAACAGTATTTGCGATATATTTTCTTTCTTTAGTTAGCATTCTTCATTCTTCACAAGAACTTATCATTCTTCTATATTTCCATACAAAAACGATTGCTTATTTTTCTTTTGATTTTTTTTTTTTTTTTTTTGCTTGACTTTTTTCAAGCGGGAGGAATTTTCACTTTTCATTTTAATTCCGTCTCCCTTTTCATCTCAATGTTCGCATTGCTATCTTTTTTTTTATTTTTTCACCTTTTTTCCTTCTTTGACGTTCTCATTTATATTTTCGCAGCCATATTGTTTTTCATTGACTTCCTCCTTTCTTTCTGCTCACGAGTACCATCAGTATTTACTATTATCGCCATCATATTTTTCCACCATTTTTGTCCACCTTTTATTTTTCTCTGTTGGCAAAGGGAAAAACGCAATTGAATGATTGCGAATGCATGAAAATTAAATGAAGAAATCGTGACTTAAGAAGAAATTTGAATTTCATTATAATTTAGTCGGCTATGCAAGGCGAGGGGTTGTATTTTGTCTTGTGCCATTTCCATTTCAAGAACAATTGCGGTATTGCAGAAGGAATAAATTTGTTCTACTGCTGGGAAATGATGGTTAAGTTGGAGGGAAAACAAAGGCAAAACCTAACTGATTTCAAAATGTATATCGAAATAAGGAACAAGGCATTTAAAATTTAAACAACACTCTGATCATGCCTGCGTATGCATTATTGAATCCAAACTAGATATAAACTATATATATATGTGTGTGTGTGTGTGTGTGTGTGTGTGTGTGTGTGTGTATGTGTGTGAGTGAGAGAGAGAGAGAGAGAGAGAGTAGAAAATGTCAGTCCACGTATGCTTCTTACAATACGTAGGTATCGTTGGCTGATCAATGAAGTTAAAAAATCATAACAATATTATTATTAATAATAATAATAATAATAATAATAATAATAATAATAATAATAATAATAATAATGAAGAAGAAGAAGAAGAAGAAATTTAGTGCATATTATTCTGGCAATAAAAAAAGCATAGCGAGTACGGAATAATAATAATTCATATATATATATAGATAAGAATCAAGGATCCTTTAATGATTGCAGATTATATAGATAGATAGATAGATAGATAGATAGATAGATAGATAAAATTTAACGTGACGCATTTCATACTTTGGGACGTCATGATAATGTTGGATACTTAATAATAAAATCAATAGAAACATTAACAAAAAATAAATAACAGAGAATCGGATAGATTGTGTATCCAAACACATTAAAATAATTTAAATTTAATAATTTAAAATTTCAGCGACTCCTCCCGTTTGTGCGCATGTGTAGTTACATAAATGAAAACATCTCTCTAATCCGATTAATTCCTAAAGGACTAAAACAATTTTCCGCATTGTAAATAAATTTCCTTATATATATATACTAGCAGTATGGCCCGGCGTTGCCTGTGCTTGATTCAAAAATCGTAAGACTCATACAGCAATCGCTATCACTTGACTTAAAATATTTTTGCCCTTCCTTGCCTTTAAAGGAGTGCCGTTTGCTGTGCTGATGTTGCTACATGCCTTACTTCTTGCCTATCTCACACCGCAAATTTTTTCTAAGCTCTATACTAAACATTAAATCTGTTACGGAAAAAGAACTAAACAAAATGAACACAAAACGATCAGCTTTAAAAAAGGACTCGTAACTGGAAAAACCGAATGAAAAAAGAATGTTAACAACAAATACTTTTTCACACCCAACCCAGTTCTGCGGAATCAGAATCAACGTTGACTTTAAGCAAGCAAATGAGCCAATTGGAGTAAAGTGCTATGCAGATTTAAATTTTTCCCACTTGTAACGAATGCAGCTATCGATGTTTTTTTGCGTGCTAGCATGCTAGTTAACATTCGTGTCAGTCAGATGTTGGCTCTCACGCTGGCCAATAGAATCTTCCCGCCTATTCGTGGCAGCCAGCTATAGGCTCTCACTCTGGTCAGTAGAAAATGGCCGCAAACTACAAGAAAACTGCCGTAGAAGCATGAAAAAATCGATTATTTCCACTATCGATGGGAGTTGGGAAATGCAATGTCGGTCTTGGCCTTCCTGCTAATTTGGAGTATGTGCATGTAAATGTTGGTGCATATCCGTCGAAAATGCTGCCGTGCATTCGTTACACACACACACACACACACACACACACACACACACACACACACACACACACACACACACACACACACATCCTGCCTTTCATATATATATATATGTGTGTGTGTGTGTGTGTGCAGGTATGCAGAAAAATAGGAAAGAACATTTTAGGTAAATAATAATAATAATAAAACATGACAATTCTTATGTAGCGAGTTTCCCAATTTCTCGCTTGACAAGGAAGCGAGACCAGACACCTTAATTCAACTTAATTTCAAAAATTATATTGAGGGTATCGGCTCCCGCTTTTGAAACATGAGAACTCTTACGTAGCAAAGGAATCACATTTTTTTTTTAAATATTATAATATATATATATGGTGACAATAAAGTCACTATACAGTTACTTAAAATAATAATTAAGACAAAGCAAATAATCAACAGTCCAGAAATTTATATTGAAATGGTTTTGATTAATTCTGGTTAATAACAATAAAATGGTCTAGTAAACAATAGTAAATTAATTGTCGATACTGTTCGAAATAGAAGCCACCTGCTTCAATGCTTTGCTTTTTTATTATGAGTGATTGTATAATGACTTCATTGCCAACCTGTATGCGTATAAAACCCAGAGACTGATATGCAACGTGATGGGTCCTGATCTGGCATCACGACTATAGTCACTTTCTCACAGACGCGCTGTGGATCCCCTCTGTCTTTTCTACAAATATTTTCATGGCAAATGCTCTGACAAGCTACTTTCACTGGTAACCAAACTGCATGAATTTAGGCGCGCTACTGGGTTGGCATCTAGATTCCACCCTTTCACTGTCGAAACGGTTAAATGTAGCAGTCTCTTCTACTCCTACAGATTCTTATATCGCACTTCCCGACAGTGAAACTCCCTTCCTTTTACTTGCTTCCCTGATAGCTATAATCTTCAAATATCCAAATGTAATGTCAATCAACATCTTCTGATGCCTTGATCTTGATCCCCGTCCTTCTCGTTATATCTTTCTCAAAGAAATCACTTCCTCTTGCTCTCACTCTCTGTGCTATATATATACATATATATATATATATATATATATATATATATATATATATATATATATATATATATATATCGGTAGCCCCTTGTGTTCTAGTGGCACTCCCGCCTTGATATGCTTATATATATATATATATATATATATATATATATATATATATATATATATATATATATATATATATATACACACACATATATATATATACATACATATATACACATACACACATGTATATAAATATATACATATATATATACATACATATATATATATATACATACATACATATATATACATACACGCATATATATATACATACATACATATATATACATACATGCATATATATATATACATACATATATATATACACGCATATATATATATATACATACATATATATACATACACGCATATATATATACATACACGCATATATATATATACATATATATACATACATATATATATATATACATACATACATACATATATATATATATATATATATATACATACATATATATATATATATATATATGTATGTATATATATATATATATACTAGGTCATATACGCTAGGTCATCGTATGGAAAATACATATTTCGGAACTATTTTCAAATAAAAAGTCTCATTAGAGAATATGAGAAAATTCAAAAGAAAATATGTAAGACTATGTTGTCTTTAACATTCAACACTACATGTTTGAAATATATATATATATATATATATATATATATATATATGTATGTATATATATATATATATATATATGTATGTATATATATATATATATATATATATATATATATATATATATATATATATATATATATATATATAAGCATATCAGCCCAATCAAGGCGGGAGTGCCACTAGCACTATATTTGCAGTATCGACATGTCCAGTTGCCTTGATCTATACACTTTCCTTCTCCTCGTCCTTCTCCCCATCCCTTCCTCTATCACTCCTATATTTTTCTCGCTCCAAATCCTCTGTAACCCCTTGCGTGCTAGTGGCCTCCCGCCTTGCTTGGGGTGAAATGCTTAAAAAAAGATCTGATAGGTATACAATTCTTGTCTTTCTTGAACGTATTAATTCGATGTGAACAGCCTCAAAAGAAATTCGATCTCTGTCACTTTTTGCAATCATATGCAGTACAAAGACTTTTGACCTTTTTCAAATCTTCCCGCTGCTCTGCAATGTAATTAAAACGAAGTGTTAAATTTAAAATATTTTGAGTGGATTTTCTCAGAAGAAATAAGCAAATTCGTATTTCTCCAGAAATTGCCGACTCCTTAAAATAGTGAAAAGAAAAAAAAATAAAGTAAAACTAGAAACTTAAGATTCTGAACCAACATTTGAAGTATATTTGGATTTAACGTAGACAAGTTTTAAATAAACATTTGATAAATAATGCTCCCTAATATATTAACCATTGTACGGTTCTAATTTCATTCAAGCCTTTCAACTCTTTCTCTCCTCTTCTCTTTTCCACTTCTCCCCTTTTTTCTATTGCCCTTCTTATTTCATCTCTTTTCTTTCTTATGACACCTTTCTCTTTCTGTCTCCTCCCTTTATATCTGTTGCTATCTCTTTTTCCCTTTTCAATCGTTCCTTAGAGAAAGAAAGACTTAAAAGTAATATCTTGTATTTTAAATCTGCTCTGTAATTCTCTTTTTAATCTCTTTCTCTCCCTATCACTATGTTTGTCCTGTGCCTCTCACTTTTACTTCTTTTCGTTTCTCTTCTTCTCTACTTCCCCCTCTCTCTCTCTTTCTACATATCTTTTACGATATTTTTCACGTTGCATTCCTTTCCTCTCCCCTGTTTACATAACTATTCCTGTGCTTCTAACTATTAACTCTTTTCGTTTCTCATTCTCTCTCTCTCGCTCTCTCTCTCTCTCTCTCTCTCTCTATATATATATATATATATATATATATATATATATATATATATATATAAACAAATGACGTCGTTAAAGGAACGTATAAACATAAAAATTGTCTTAAATAATTATCGGACTTTGTCCATTTCATAATGTATGACGTCATTTGTTTACATTTGGATACGCATTGAGCAAATATGAATGAATGAGATAAAATCATGGAGAATTGTGTTCAGAAACAGTAAAATCGACCTCTGTGGCTCAATCGGTTAAGGCACGTCAGGCTATATGACGTATCCGTTTAAAATACAGGTTCGATTCCTGTCGGAGAACACATATTTTCTATGAAACTTTCTCGGACATTCAGTCCGGTAAATGTTGTTAATACTGTTTATTATAAACAGAGCATTTACTTAAATATTTGTATCTACAAAAAGAACGTATATATATATATATATATATATATATATATATATATATATATATTGTTTGGGAGCATCAGATCATTATTCAATCATATATTGTTAAATATAACAGACAACGAATGTCTATTATATTTCATCATGAATCGTTCTAAACAATGGCTCGACACTATGAATTTTAAGTTTAATTTTAATAAATAAATTTATGAATTTAGTTTCAATTTTGAAACATGGAAATGTTCTGTGTCGCGATGCAATCATATTTTTAAAAAGAAAATAATTATAATATTTTGTACTACTCTTTTGTATTGATCACTGTTTTGTCTTGATTTTTTTTTTGTTAAATAAAAATAACTGTTAAGTACACCGGATTATAAATCTTACTGTTCTTTCTTATTATTTTAATATATATATATATATATATATATATATATATATATATATATATATATATATATATATATATATATTAGGATCTTGAATAAGTTCTCGCTGATTTTTCATGTAAAGTAATGTTTTATTTACAAAAATTAGTAAGAAACATGTCACTTGAAATACTGTCCATCGCTAGCCACTACTTTTCCCCATCTTTCTGGCAGCATTTGCACGTCGGAGAAACGACACGTCTTTTGAGGCTAACCACGAGTCGACTCATTTGTTGTCATTTTCATAAGAATGAAAGTGCTGCTCAGCCAAGCCATGTGCCATCGATTGGAACAAGTGATAATCTGTCGGGGCAATGTCTGCTGATTACGGCGGGTGTGGTAGGACTTGCCATTTAAGCGTTTTTAAGTAGGTTTTCGCCCGTGTTGCAACATGTGGCCTAGCGTTGTCCTGTTGCAAAATCATGTTGTCTTGTCTTTGCTCGTATAGCGGCCGTTTATCCTTCAAATCTCGGCTCAATCGCACGAATTGTAATCGATATTGATCTCCCATGATGGTTTCGGTCGTTTTGAGCAGCTCATAATAAACTACAGCTGAACCTACAAAATGCAGAGCAGAAGCTTCGAACCATGGATATTCGGCTTTGCCGTCGATTTTGATGCATGACCGAGCCTACCCCCGATAGTCTACTATTAGGGTTATTGTAGTATATCCACTTTTCATCGTGGGTTACGAGACGATGCAAAAAAACTTTTCTTTTCTGCCGTTGAAGCAGCTGTTCACAGGTGACAAGACGCGGTTCGACGTCTCTCGGCTTCAACTCGTACGGCATCCAATATCCTTGCTTTTGAATCATTCCTAACGCTTTCAAACATTTCGAAATTGTTGTGTGATCAACTTCTAATGCTTCTGCAAGTTCAGCTTGCGTCTGACATGAGTCTTTATGAAGTAATATCTCCAATTCTTCGTCTTCAAACGTTTACGGTGTGCCAGAGCGTTCTTCATATTCAACTTTAAAATCATTATTTTGGAAGCGCCAAAACCAATCTCTGCATGTTGTTTCATATAAATCTTGAATAAAGTAGTGCAGTAAAATTCCCAGCAAATACAATTTTTTGGTAGGAAATCCGACATGTTTAACGCTATGAAAAATAAAGTTGTTTACACTTAGGCAAAATGACATACACTGAATTTCAAGCTTGCTTAACGTACTTATAGTTGCGTTACCATCTGAAACTACACTCGCACAATTCTGATAACACCATCTGTTGGAAAACAGCAAGAAATTATTATTATAAGTTTCTAATATATAGATATATATTTATATATATATATATATATAGAGAGAGAGAGAGAGAGAGAGTGAGAGAGAGAGATAATATTAGTGGAAAATATACACATACATATGCAATCATATATCTAAAATATATTAATATATATACATAATATACATACACATACATATATATATGTATAAAAAATAATTCCAAGAGGGTAGAATCCATGTAGAACTCAATGTCGAGGACAGAGTAAGGGTATAATAAAAAGGCTTAAACACTAATATTCCATGGTCATAATTTATTCCATTGGAATCGTAAATACGATCCAATTCATCAGACCTACAAATTCAATATTTTTTTTTTAATTTGTAGGTCTGATGAATTGGATCGTATTTACGATTCCAATGGAATAAATTATGTCCATGGAATATTAGTGTTTAAGCCTTTTTCATTATATATATATATATATATATATATATATATATATATATATATATATATATATATATATATATATATACCGGGTGTAACAGCAAAATTATCCAAATCGTCTTACAGCATAATTGTCCATCCCACAAAATGTTTAATATCTAAAAAAAACAATAAATCAATTGAGTTTCTTTTTTCCAAGTTTTCAGAAACCTTTAGTCATCTTACCACCATTTTTCGTAAGAATCACTGAATCACCATTTGAGTTATTCAGCTAGAAATCGAACAGATTAAATTCGTTTTGTGTCATCCCCACTATATCAACTGAGCAATGATGAGAGGAAATGGATCATTCCGGCCTTCAGTAATGGTACCAACATACTCTGGTTTCCATCTTCAAAGTCCATTCAAGAACCATAAAGAGAACGGTGGATAACTTTAAAAAGTGGAGACAGTATAGAGCAAATCTGGATCAGGAGGTCACAACAGGAAGAGAGATAATCACTTCAACTTAAAGCTAAAGATATCAATTAGAAAAGATCCAACTCAATCCATAAGACGTTTTGTACGTGAGAGAGGAGTTTCGCCTATGACAATCCAAAGAGCAGTGACAAAAGACTTGAAAATTAAATCGTACGTAAAACGTGTGACGCACCTTGTTTCTCTAGGACAGAAAGTTAGAAAGTCTGAACTTTATTTCAATACTTCATGCCTACGATCCTTAGCTATGATTAATTAATGATGAACAACACATTTTCGTCTATGATTGATTTCATCACGATTCTTTTGTTAAGCTTGGAGAGTAATTATTCATTCTTATTGATCAAAGTAGAGTCCAATAGTATTATAAAAACCTCGGCGAATTCCAGTAAGATATCTTTAATCATTTCTAAGATACAACGATTCAGCTCTTAATCTAACTAAAATGGACAATTTTACTTTTATAAAAT
The DNA here is from genome assembly GCA_964036315.1 of Acanthosepion esculentum. NCBI lineage: Eukaryota > Metazoa > Mollusca > Cephalopoda > Sepiida > Sepiidae > Acanthosepion > Acanthosepion esculentum. The sequence continues at coordinate 58,813,912 of OZ038494.1, forward strand.
TTCGACAATTTTGTTGTTGCATCCGGTATACTTAACAAAAAATACAAAGTATTGGTTCAAGCAACAGAATGCCTGCCAGGTGACTAAAAGAAAACTAAATTAGAAAAAAGAAGATTACTAACAGAAAAATTCAGAAACATATACGAGAAGAGGAAAAGATTTAAAAAAAAACGACCAAAAGGCAGGCACCTCCCTAAACAGTAACTAACACTGTTCTATGTCGGGGTTATTAATACGGAACACAAAACGTTCCACAATGTCACGCATCAAAAGAGACAAAATTCAGATCGCTAGTTATATTTAACGCTTCTGCGATCGTCAGGCGAATGAGGCGTTCTGGTCGCCCGACGATCATAAGAATGGGAAATTTAAATGGTAGTTCGACGAACTTTATAAACAAGTATATATATATATATATATATATATATATATATATATATAGAGAGAGAGAGAGAGAGAGAGAGAGAGATAAATATATCTATACATATATATATACATATATATATATATACATATATATATATAGATATATATAGATACATATATATATATACATATATATAGATATATAGATAGATATATATATAGATATATAGATAGATATATATATATACATATATATATATACTTATATATATACATATATATATATAGAGATATATATATAGATATATATATATATATACATATATCTAGATAGATATATAGCTATATATATATACATATATATATATACATATATTTATATATACATATATATAGATATATATATATAGATAGATACATATATATATACATAAATATATATATATATATTTATATATACATATATATAGATATATATATAGATAGATACATATATATATATATATATATATATATATATATATATATATATATATATATATATATATTGAATGGTGTAGTATAATTAATATTATTATAATTAAAGTAGTCATACAAAGAATAAATCAGTACATTTAATGTAATTAATGGTGAATTCACTATCTATAAATTTCGAGTAGCGAGTCTCTTTTCTCTGCTAGAAAAATAAATGCCAAAAGAGTTAGTATTGCTTGAGAATTTTCTCTTGCATTACTTAAGTTAGGTATTCTTTGAAATTTCTCTTTCAGAAATCTTCCAATTTCTTCGGAAAAGCTGAAAACTCGAGTTACATGAAATAGAAATGTCACATCATCACGCCACCCTGCTGTTTTAGTAAATCTCTTCTTTAACTTTCATGAAATTATTCTTTAGCTGTTCGTAGTTATTTTGCACGTTCACGAATAAACCGATATTCGATATTCGGCTATGTCTTGTTTCATCCAAGTTTGTCATCTATTATTACGCAAAGCACCCGGTCAAGAACATGGCGTTGACAGCCAATGTATTGTCGGTCTTCCAGTTTCATTTTTTTAACTGAATGACAATTCCGTTTCGGCCTACAGTTTTCGCATTCGTAGTGTCCGCAACAATCATCTGCATGTTCTTCCATGTTATTCCTTTGACAACAGTATCCGATTTTCCATTTGGTAGATGTATTGTTTCTAACCTAACTTCTCTTCCTTCATTCTTCAAAACAAGCACTTGATATTCTTGGCCATCAATTTGTAAATGACCAATTTTCTAAGCGTAGTTTCTGCTTCACGTTTCCTTTGGCAGGGATAGCTTCTTCAATAGTGAATCTATAAATACTAGATTGAGAAGATGTCTCAACGTCAGTCCCTTCTTGAGATAACTGTTGACAAACATCTGCTTCTTTACTGGTTAATGACATTGAAAATGTTACTAATCAGTTGCAGTTTTGATTTTGTCTTCTTAGTAGTGGATTGTTCTTCAAAACATTCGGATTCTTCATATTAACTCTCGGATTGGGTCTCTGATTCGGAAGTTGAATTGTTGTTGGTCTTGTTGAAGTTTCCTCTAATATTACTTTACTTCTTTTGGATGGATGAATAGTTTTGAAACTCGTTGTCTTTTCAGTTCTATATACAACATGTCCTTTGCTTTCGATCTGAAGATGATATAGCCGTTTGTCCTTACTACACAGCCATTTAACATTTTCTTTTGTGATGTCAAAAATGTCATTCAATGGAGCTTATTTTCCTCTCTTCATACATTCATTATAATGAAAATAACACTCATATCATATTTTAACAAATCTATTTATCAGAATTTCACAAAAATATCTTGAAAAGCTAAAGAGGTACATTTATCCAATAAAATCGCCATTGGCTTCAATCATGGCCTCCTGACGACTTCTGAATCTCCTGCAACTCTTCAGATGGCCACCTTGTTTCAGTTGGTGAATTCTGCCATAATCATTGCCTTCAGTTCATCTTTGGTGTTATCCCATTAATATACCATACCTTAAAATTATATTTCTTCAGTGCTCAATACAAAAGTAGAGCCTAAATTATATATATATATATATATATATATATATATATATATATATATATATATATATATATATATATATATAGTTTAAGGTATGCTATATCTGTGGTTAAAAGGGCTCAATATCAGAAATTGTGTGCATGTAAATATAAAAGTGGTCTTGAGGCCAACACTAAGAGGCGACAGTCTGTTTCATGCTTTGTTTTCGATCTGAAGATGATATAGCCACCTGTCCTTACTACACGGCCATTTAACATTTTCTTTTGCGCTGTCAAAAATGTCATTCAATGGATCATATTTTCAATGTTTCATACATAGCTTTTAAAGGATGATCCAAGGAACAGATAACGACCAACAATTTGGATTTTGAATGATATCCAATGATTGTTCTTCTAGTAGAGTAGATCTTCTTATGGGACTGTTGAAATCTTATGGAATTTTTGTCCAGATCTTCTTGTTTATTTCAGCCTTAGAAGCACATTTTAAGAGACATTATTGTTAAAAATGAAGAGATCTTTCAGCAAATCAATCAGCGTTTATTTGGGAATCTTATACACTCTGTAACAAAAAAAAATATTTGATCACAAACACAACACATTTTTTCCATTCGGCTAATCTAAATGTCAACCCAACCAGCGCTCACGCTTATATAGTCCCACAAAATGCACGTCAGAAATTTCCAGAAATTTCTAAAAGGGCTCAGAAATATCTAAAAAGGTCCAGAAATTTCTAGAAAGTGTAGTAAAGTTCTAGAAAGTGTAATAAATTTCTAGAAGGTTACAGGAAATTCTAGAATGTCCCGGAAAGTCAAAAATCTTAAGACTAGAAACAAAAGGGTTTTAAAATATAAAATACTGTTACTTTAATCGAAATATATTTGCGAAATATTTACATTTAGTTAGAAAATGTAGTTTATCAACAAACAAGTGAAAACCTTAAGCTTTTAATTGATTAATTTAAACAAACACTGAAAAGCATTTTGGGGGGTGGTCATAAAAATAGGACCAGGTATGAAAATAATTACTGGACAAAAATTTTAGAACTAGTCAGGTGCTCATATCTTCAGGCATGTAGACATTTACTTATATCATTTCCTGCATTAAATTTCACATTTTAAAATGGCTAAGGATAACATTTTAACGAACTTCGAACAGGGCAGGATTGTTGAACTTCAAAGACGTGGTCTTTCGCAGAGCCATAGTAAATGAAATAGACCGTAGCGTCATTGCTAACTTCATTAAAAATACGGATGCGTATGCTTCTAAAAATCAAGCGTTCGCCCCAGTAAAATCTCACCATCTCTAGATAGACGCATTAGGCGAGAAATTAAGAGAGATTCAAGTCAAATAAAAGCGAATACAGATGTTGAGTGATGCTCTCGAACAATTCGACAGCATTGAAATAAGAAAGGGTTTAAGAACGTGAAGCTGTAGAGGTCTCGCCTTCTTCTTCGCCATAAAACCACCCCTTTACAATTTGCTTCCAATTATCAAACTTGGCATGTGCATAAATGGAATAAAGTGTTTTTTTTTTTTCAGACGAGAAAAAATTCAATCTTGATGGCCCAGACAGTTTTCAGCATTACTGGCATGAAAAAGATGTCCCAAAAGAAATTTTCTCAACACGATACAGTGGAGGTGGATCAATTATGGTCTGGAGTTCATTTTCGTACCATGGAACTCATGAGTTACAGAAGGTAAAAGGTCGTCAAACAGCTGCTAGTTACATTGACATGTTAAGAAATGCATCGCTAGTTACTGAAGGTTCTCGTCTATGTGGCGAAAAATGAATTTTCCGGCAGGACATTGCTGCAATCCACAGCGCTCGAAGGTCGAGGGAGGTTTCATGAAAAACGACATTCAGCTTTTGAGCCCTCCACTGTGGCAAAGGATGTTTATAAATATGGATTTCAATTTGAAACTGTGGATGCTCTTCAGTTTATGCATTCTTGACGAGCATCTCATGCAGATGTTATTAATGAATATGCAAAAGCGAATTTTCGAAGTAATTCGCAAAAATGGAGTATATACTGAATATTATATTGTCGTGACTTATTTGTTCTGTATTTTTATTTACACGGTCTTATCTTTGTGGTCAACCAAAAAAAAATACTTTTTCAATGTTTGTTTAAATTAATTAAATTTAATTATTTAAACGTGCTTAAAAGTTTCACTTGTTTGTTGATAAACATTTTCTAATTAAATGTAAATGTTTCGCAAATTTATTTCGGTTGAAGTAACAGTATGTTATATTTTTTAACCCTTTTGTATCATAAGATTTTGACCACGAGTTTGTATATATATATATATATATATATATATATATATATATATATATATATATATATATATATATATAAGAGAGAGAGAGAGATAGAGAGTGTGTTTGTGTGTGCAGACGTATATTATTTATACGCATATATTCAAGAAGGCGCTGGCATGTACAAATATATATTAGTCAGACTTATTCTATCTATTGAATCTCGATATATAAAATGATTTCTAAGCCTTATTGCTTTCAGTTTCTTTTATTTTTGTTCTCGCCTTTCCACCTTCCTTTTACTTTTACTTTAACTTCTTTTTTTTCTTCTTTTCTTCTACTATCTTAGCTTCTTCACAAAATATAAAATGCGCGCCATTTCAGCTGAAAGACAATCCAAAAGAAAATAGATTTCAGAATTGGGAATTTTTTTTTCTCGGATCAATTCCCTTTTCGCAATTTTTTTCTGGAAACCCGATTTACTTCCTTCTAGAAAAAACAATCCCCGGACATTTTGCTTATTAATAAATATCCATCTACGTCAATAAAAATCCAGAGAGATACATATGAATATAATGAGATAGCTAACTAGCTATATATATATATATACATATATATATATATATATATATATATATATATATATAGATAGATAGATAGATAGATATAGATATATATATATATAGATATATATATATATATATATATAGAGAGAGAGAGAGAGAGATAGATAGATAGATAGATAGATAGATAGAAAGATATGAACAGAATTAGATAGATAGATAGATAGATAGATAGATAGATAGATAGATAGATAGATAGATAGATAGATATGAACAGAATTACATATATCTATCTCGATAGATATGATCAGATATGAACAGAATATATATATATATATATATATATATATATATATATATATATATATAGATAGATAGATAGATAGATAGATAGATAGATAGATAGATAGATATGAACAGAATTAGATAGATAGATAGATAGATATGAACAGAATTACATATATCTATCTCGATAGATATGATCAGAATGAGATATATAGAGAGATATGTTCAGAATAATATATATGTGTGTGTAAATAGATAAATAGATAGATAGATAGATAGATAGATAGATAGATAGATAGATATGAACAGAATTAGATATATCTAGATAGATAGATATATATGATCAGAATAAGATATATAGAGAGATAGATATGATCAGAATAATATATATGTGTGTATAGATAGATAGATAGATAGATAGATAGATAGATAGATAGATAGATAGATAGATATGAACAGAATTAGATATATCTAGATAGATATGATCAGAATAAGATATATAGAGAGATAGATATGATCAGAATAATATATATGTGTGTATAGATAGATAGATAGATAGATAGATAGATAGATAGGTAGATAGATAGATATGAACAGAATTAGATATATCTAGATAGATAGGTATCATCAGAATAAGATATATAGAGAGATAGATATGATCAGAATAATATGTGTGTGTATGTGTGTGTAGACTGATAGATAGATAGATAGATAGATAGATAGATAGATAGATAGATAGATAGATAGATAGATAGATAGATATGACTGAAAGAAAGAAGGAAAGAAAAAAAAAGAAAGAAAGAACGAACTGAGATTTTCTCATATCTTTACATATATTTTTGCTCATATATTTAAATATTAATTTAGAAATAAAACAATCGCTTTTCAATTATGTTGGAGCGATATTCTTTTCTTTTTTTTTTCACATCCTTCCCTTATCTTTATTCGTTTATCTTTATAATATTTTAAAGACCTGTGTCTCCTCTTTTGGTTTTTGCTATTTATTGCTTTTGTTTTTGTCGTTTTTTGTTCATATGCTATCGAAGCTAAAATGAATAAATGCGATGGCCGTGTCATTATACTCCATGGTTTCAAACGATGCAATTACAATGTCGAAACCAACTTCAACATCAACAGTGTTAGGAAGCTGGCGTCTGGTTCAGAACGGATCGTATGTCTTCGGTTCCAAAGATTCGCTTCTCGTGATCATGAACTCTATGAAGTACCTGGTTTCGCTCGCAGGTTTTCAATCGGCAATGATGAATTTGGCGAGCAATGTTGTATAGAAATCGATAGCGCAAGATCTCAAAATTCAAAAACCACATACATCGTACAGTTAGGCATCAAGATACTGACCCACCCTCTATCATTACTGGACCTGTTTACCTCTGTCCCTTTTACCGTTAATATGGCACCCCAATACCGATTTTTTTCTAAGACCCCTTTCCTTATTATGTACCCAAGAAATTTCAACTGTCTCTTTCTGATGTTGAGTTTAAGTGTGTTTTATTTTCGTTTCCAGTTTTTCGAAAACATCGTCATTGCTCACATGGTATTGTCAGCTTCCTTCTGTAGAACCACATCTCTGATGTTTTCTATTCTCTTTTTCATCTGTGATGTGATTATCTAGCCTTCACTGCTATATAGGAGGACCTATATTGTATAATAGTTAAGTATTCCGTTTCTTAATACTTTGCTTAGCTTCTGGAAGGCACCTTTAGCTATATCAATTCGCCTTCTGTTTTCTATGTCACATTTTCTGTTCTCGGTTAAAATCTTTTCCAATCAACTAAATTCTTCAAAAATTCCATACAGCAGTTTTCTCTTCTTCATCACCACCCGACTTAGCACCCTCAGAGGCACTGAGAGGCAAACGTTATGGTGGTGACGAAGAAGTGAAAACTCTTGGAAGGAATTAACTACTCCAGTAGTCAGTTGAATTTTATGAAGTTGGGATACATACCAAGGTTCTTAAGTGGAACGCAGGTATTAATATATGTGGTAAAAAGTAGGAATGGGAATCTGTGATCCATAGTTATATCGTGATATACGATATCTTTGATTGGGTTACTTATACCTTCTATATATTAAATGCGAATATCAATGTGCCACTGTGTCACAGTTATTAAGACTTTACTACTAGAGGCCGTAGACCAATATATCATACCATTTTGGAATCAAGCCGACTCTGTGAACAAATTAGAAACATTTCGAGCCGGAACCAGACCCACAATCCTGAAATGTTGGAATCCGAAGTTTTCATTACTGCGATTATCTTCGGCGGTTTTTTTACATGAATTTTTGCGACGAATTTTTTATAATTTAGAAATAATTTTAGAAATGATTGAAATTTATTGTGAAATCCAGCGAAAGACACGCCATGAAATAAAAATAATTAAATGGTTACTTTTATCTTATGGAAAGTAAGAGCTGCATATACATTTAGTACTTAAATAATAAATTTAACAATTACAATAAAAAAAAAATTAAAATTATTTTACCTACTGATACACTTCATTCGCTGATACCATATAGAGCCACCGGAAGTAACAAGAGAAAAATTCTCTTTTCTTTTTTTCTAAAGACGACTTGGAAAATGTGGAACAGGAAATAATTGAAGGAAAGAGGGAGAGAGTAAAACAGCAGATAAGAATTCGTGTAAATGGATGGCAGAATAAGGTTGAGGAGGTATGGGAAAAAGATAAAATTCACTAAGACCTACAAAGTACAGGAAATTCTGGAGATCCATGATCGCCAACCTTCTGAAGTGACATAGCGAAATGAAGTAGAAGTCTAGGCTTTATATATAAAATTAATTCAATTTTCAAGTTAAAATGTGTTGCTCAGGCAAACGTATTTGACTGAGTTCACTAGCTTAATGTATCAGACATTTCAATATTTGTATTGAAATATTTTTAAGTAATTTAAAAAAATTTACTTCAACAAAATTATTACAACATTTAGATATTAAAATTTCATATTTGGCAAACTCATGGCAAATTCATGAATTTGTGACGCGACATACGACTTTTATTATTTTATATATTATTATTTTTGCATTCTGTTTAATTTTTATTACCTCGTAGGTTTCCCGCTCAATTACACAGCGCGATTCAGTGGAAACGCTCTTAAGTAAGAATCTCCTTTTTCAGCTTTTTAATTCTTTAATGTTTTCTCTTCTTGCTCAAAATGCTCGGAGCATCTTATCTTCTTTGCCAAGGATCACGTTGACCCAAACAAAATCTTCAAGATTGCAAGAAAGGTATAAGAAACCCTATTGTCATTTGACTCTTCCTTTCTCTCACTTCCTCTTACAACCCCTGGAGTGACTCGTTGACAGGCTAAGTCAATATGGCAGCCATCATTGAAATCTCTCACCGCCCGGCTATATCTTCTAACAAAAGAGAGTTAAAAAAAAATTGTAGAAGAAAATTCCTCTTCATATGTGAAATCCGCCTTGTTTCAATAGTCAAGCAAGCGAATTATCGAAGAAATGAATATAAAATTTTGTAAAGTTTTAACGAAATGTATTAAAGAAAAAGGGGAGTCTAATATCAGCATTGGCTAAAAAACAGGAAGTAGAAAGGAAGGTGGAAATGTATAGATAAAAACACGGAATAAATATTATTAAAAGTTGTACACAATGCGAAAACAAAAAAAAAACAGGAAACTAAAATAAAAAAGAAGTTTTTGAAAGAATAATAAACAGGTAATAAAAATAAGCGGGAAAAAACGTAAAGTCAAAAAGGATTGATAAAAGAGACGAATAGAAAGATTAATGATGGAGGAAATGGAAACAACTTAAAAAAGATTAAATTCATAAGAAAGAAAGAAATTGGTGGAAAGTGAGACAAAATAAAACCTGAAAAGAATAAAATGAAATGAATGAAAAGAAACAAAAAAGAAAGAAAAAATGCGAGATAAAAAGAAAGAAAGAAAGAAAGAGAAAAAGTAAATGAAAACAAATGAAACAAGGAAAATAGATAGAAAGAAAGAAAGAAGATAGAGAAATTGAATAAACAGAAAAAGATCTAATAATAAAACTGAGTGAATGATCAAGATAAAATATAAACGTTAATTAAAAATAAAGAAAGAAAATAATTGGATGAAATAATAAAAAGAAGAAAATAATAACTAAAGACAGAAAAGAAAAGAAAAGAAAGAAAGAAGGTACGAGAAAAAATAAAAAGCGAAAGATTAAGAACAAGAAAATAAAAATAAAGAAAAACAATGAAAACAGAAAGAGAAAAGCAATTTTAAAGAATAAATGATAATAAGGATAAATACATACAGTGTTCTTTGACTTCTTGTTCTTCTTCTATTCCTTCTTCTCCTCCTTCTTCTTTTCTTTCTTCTCCTCCTCCTCCTTTTTTTCTTCTTTTCCTTCTTTTCCTTCTTCTTCTTCTATCTGCCATATCATTTAGTGGACGATTATGACTACTACCGTTTGAAGCGTTTAGTAACTTTTTGATTATTTATCATAATAAATGTGAATAAAATAGAAACGAAGAATAACTGAAACAAAGAAGAAAAGGAAGAAAATAGAAGAGCAAAATGAAATAAGGATACAAAGAAAAAAGATGCAATAAATGACGAAATAACTAAAAAATAGAAAGAATTAAATAATGAAAAAAAAAGACACCCACGAATAAAAAAAGGAACGCATGTTAAAAAAGAAACGGAAACAAAGAAAAATTAACACGAGAGAACAATATAAGAAAACGAAGTATGAAAGAAATAAGAAAACAAAGAAAGAAAGAAAAAAACAAGAAAGAAAGAAATAATAAAGGAGTAAAAAGAAAAAGGAAGGAAAGAAGGAAATTAAATAATATGAATTAACGGTGAATGAGAAATAATGACAAATGACGAATTAAACAGAAAAAAGAAAAAATAATGAATTTTCAAATAAAGAAATAGAGACGTTACTAAAAAAGAAAAGTGACAAATAAGGGAAGAAATAATACAAGTTTATGAAAACAGTTTCAAAGAAAAGAAAAACATAAAGAAACCGAGGTAATAAAGTGAAAAATAAAATCTCCAAATAGAAGTATTGAAAAGTGTTTGAAGGGATCATGGGAGATAAGTTATGAAAAACGAATTTTCAAGAATAAATTTGTAGAATTTCGTCCAATCATCGTTGACCTGCTTGTTTTTTTTGTTTGTTTTTTGTTTTGTTTTGTTTTTTTACTTGGTTTAATTTTCTTCGTTCACTTTAGAATTTGTTTCTGAAGTCTTTTAACCATTGGTCGATATAAATCCAGGCTTATGAACTTCACAATTTAATTTGTATTTTATTTGTTTTTCACACTATTATCTCCATACACAGCACACACACGCGTAAAAATACACATACATGAACACGCACAAATTCATATCGATATATACAACTGTTGAAACTTGACTAATGCATGGAATAATAATGCAACACAAAATGTACTTAGAACAAAATGTATTTGAACAAGAAAATGTACACAATATTTACATATAGTCTGGGAAGACCGTTCCTGGAGAATGTGTTGACTAAGTCGCAGTCGGGCAGAGTCTCTAGTGAATCTCGTGATTCGCCTCCCTGTTTTCCCGGTACCAACCATATTTATATCGTCGGTACTCCACTATGCAAATTAGGTGGATCCTACCACAACAACAACTTTATATATATATATATATATATATATATATATATATATATATATATATATATATATATATATACTAGCAGCATGGCCCGACGTTGCTCGTATTTGATTCAAAAATCGTACGACTCATACAGCAATCGCTATCACTTGACTTAAAATATTTTTGCCCTTCCTTGCCTTCAAAGGAGTGCCCTTTGCCGTGCTGATGTTGCTACATGCCTTACTTCTTGCCTATCTCACACTGCGAATTTTTTCTAAGCTCTATACTAAACATTAAATCTGTTACGAAAAAAGAACTAAACAAAATGAACACAAAACGATCAGCTTTAAAAAAGGACTCGTAACTGGAAAAACCGATTGAAAAAAGAATGTTAACAAGAAATACTTTTTCACACCCAACCCAGTTCTGCGGAATCAGAATCAACGTTGAGTTTAAGCAAGCGAATGAGCCAATTGGAGTAAAGTGCCATGCAGATTAAAATTTTTCCCACTTGTGACGAATGCAGCTATCGATTTTTTCTGTATGCTAGCATGCTAGTTAACATTCATGTCAGTCAGCTGTTGGCTCTCACGCTGGCAAATAGAATCTTCCTGCCTATTCGTGGCAGCCAGATATAGGCTCTCACTCTGGCCAGTAGAAAATGGCCGCAAACTACATGAAAACTACCGTAGAAGCATGAAAAATATTGATTATTTCCACTATTGATGGGAATTGGGAAATGCAAAGTCGGTCTTGGCCTTCCCACTAACTTGGAGCATGTGCATGTAAATGTTGGTGCAAATCCGTCGAAAATTGCGGCCGTGCATTCGTTACACAGACACACACATTCTGCCTTTTATACATATATATATATATATATATATATATATATATATATATATATATATATATATATATATATACTAAATTTACAAATTTCGAATCCATCCCAAGAATTGACATGGGATGAACTTGACAGAAGATTGAAAAAATAAAGAGAGTCATTAAAAAAAAAGAATCGAATTAATTAACAAACTTATACTCTAAGAAAATTTTGCAACAAACACCAAAACTTTTTGCTGCAGTAATCAAGGAAGAGGAGGATATTTTAATGAAAGCAAAATTTCATCATAAAATGCTTTTTTTTTTCTTTTTGTCATGATAAAATTTCTAATAAAACATCATGTCTCGCATTTTTTTAACCATGGCTAATAATTTCTCTTATTTAAAGTATGAAACATCTACTTTTTGGGTCAATTTAAAAAGATTACCAGATGTGGCCTCAAACATTTTAACAGTACTGTATATATATATATATATATATATATATATATATATATATATATATATATATATAAATCCAGGAAAGAATGAGCAGCCCTGAAACACTCTACACAAAAGTAGCCTACTGGCATTTAAGTGCTCAATGCCATAAATAAAGGCAGTGACTGAACACTACTATTAAGTTTCATGTGCTTGTACACAATCCTCACCCAGCCAGTGGCTGTAGTAGTAAGATAAGTATCCTATATACCACCGAGTGAGTACAATTTGACAGACAATGTGAATTTGGTTGTCCAGCCCTGTTGAACCTTTTTTTCGGGCTTAAAGCCTCAGCTCCTTTACCGAGACGCTAGTTTCACTTACTATTAGCTACTTTTTTGCCATACTGTCAAGCCGTTCCAGGTGGAACCTCTTTTTTCCCCAGCCATTTTAGATCTTGGCTGGATGATTTACCCTCCCCACCCTTATAGTAGTGACCAGTCACTACCAACCTGGGTTTTAAAGTAATATATATATATATATATATATATATATATATATATATATATATATATATAAAATTTCCGACTGACGCGAATTCAGCCGGTTTTCGATTCTGGCCAGAGGCAACCGGACGTCTAGCCACACTGATGAGCTGTGATACAGCGAAACAGTCTGTCTGTGGATGACAATATATATGGTCCTGAAAAATGTATTTCGGTTGAGCTCTCTAGGGAAGATGTGTGGGTTTGTAAACAGTGACTATTACGGCTAATAATGCAAGACTCTTCGGTAAATCGAATCGAGTTCTCTCAGTCACTGTGTGTTTATCTAAAAATAAATACGCTTAAATTCACCTTCTTCTCTGCCGTGAGCCAACGGCTTCAGGGTAAAATTTCTGACTGACGCGAATTCAGCCGGTTTTCGATTCTGGCCAGAGGCAACCGGACGTCTAGCCACACTGATGAGCTGTGATACAGCGAAACAGTCTGTCTGTGGATGACAATATATATGGTCCTGAAAAATGTATTTCGGTTGAGCTCTCTAGGGAAGATGTGTGGGTTTGTAAACAGTGACTATTACGGCTAATAATGCAAGACTCTTCGGTAAATCGAATCGAGTTCTCTCAGTCACTGTGTGTTTATCTAAAAATAAATACGCTTAAATTCACCTTCTTCTCTGCCGTGAGCCAACGGCTTCAGGGTAAAATTTCTGACTGACGCGAATTCAGCCGGTTTTCGATTCTGGCCAGAGGCAACCGGACGTCTAGCCACACTGATGAGCTGTGATACAGCGAAACAGTCTGTCTGTGGATGACAATATATATGGTCCTGAAAAATGTATTTCGGTTGAGCTCTCTAGGGAAGATGTGTGGGTTTGTAAACAGTGACTATTACGGCTAATAATGCAAGACTCTTCGGTAAATCGAATCGAGTTCTCTCAGTCACTGTGTGTTTATCTAAAAATAAATACGCTTAAATTCACCTTCTTCTCTGCCGTGAGCCAACGGCTTCAGGGTAAAATTTCTGACTGACGCGAATTCAGCCGGTTTTCGATTCTGGCCAGAGGCAACCGGACGTCTAGCCACACTGATGAGCTGTGATACAGCGAAACAGTCTGTCTGTGGATGACAATATATATGGTCCTGAAAAATGTATTTCGGTTGAGCTCTCTAGGGAAGATGTGTGGGTTTGTAAACAGTGACTATTACGGCTAATAATGCAAGACTCTTCGGTAAATCGAATCGAGTTCTCTCAGTCACTGTGTGTTTATCTAAAAATAAATACGCTTAAATTCACCTTCTTCTCTGCCGTGAGCCAACGGCTTCAGGGTAAAATTTCTGACTGACGCGAATTCAGCCGGTTTTCGATTCTGGCCAGAGGCAACCGGATGTCTAGCCACACTGATGAGCTGTGATACAGCGAAACAGTCTGTCTGTGGATGACAATATATATATATATATATATATATATATATATATATATATATATATATATATATATATACAGGGTGTCCATAAAGTTTGTGTGGACTTTAAAAGATTTATAACTTTATTTGTATTTGCGATAGAAATAATCTCTAAAAAATGTTATAAAGTTTAATGAACCTAGTTTTAAGTATAGCTAAAATAACTAATGTGATTTCAGACATTTCTGTAAATCAGTCGGCAAATGTTTTCTGTGAACTGCAAAATCGTATTACCCTTTGTATTGCTAATGATGGAGGACATGAGGAAACTTAAATAAAGTTTCAATAAAACCTTTAGAAAATATAGATTTACTTCTTTCTAATCCTTTTACAAAATATTTCTATCGCAAATACCGCAAGGACTTACATATTCTCATTTTTTTAAATATTTTTCATTTTACTGTGGGGATTTTATTGATTTCTTTTAAATACCAAAAATATTTAGATAGGGATGTTCGGTTACGGTACTTATTGTTGTTAAAGGAAGAAATATGCTGGTCCCATCTTAATTTAAAAGAGTTTTTTTTTTATAGCAATATAATTTATTTAATACCTGGGTTTTCAGTAGATGAAATAGGCTTTTATTTTCCAATTGACATTTTATAGCGTATCTACAATTACATACTTCATTATCGTAATTATTGATTTCCGTTTCAGATTTACCCTTAATTTTATTTAGGCTTTAATGTTTATTTAAAATTTGTGATTATGTTTTTTTTTATTATTTTTTCTATATTATCAGTACAACTATAACTTATTTTTAGCGTATTTTTATTGAAAATTTTACTTAGTGGATTATTACTTGAAAAATTTTCTCAGTCAAAGCAATATACTTTTGCCCTAACTTACAGCTAACCATTTGGTTAAAAGGTGGGGGGTGTACCAAATGATTTTTCTATTTCTATTTTTTCTCCGGTTGTAGATATTATCCTTAATATATTTAATACCGGGGTATTTATATCCATTATTTTTAATTGATTATTGTAAAAATTGCAGTGTTTATTAAATGCATCTTCATTTGCAGAATTTCTACTGATTCTATATTCTATGGATTAGGTTATGTTTTTAATAATTAGTGGGGGATGATTAAGTGGATATATAAACGATTTGTATTTGTTTTTTTATATGGTTGATATATGCTATCTAAAGTCACATCAAGGAAGTTTTTTTTTATATGTGTATTAATAGTAAATTTTAAGTTTAGGTTTTTAATCTCTCTATATATTAACTTTCTAATTTTGTCAATTTTAAAATTTGATGAATTCCTCACAACTGTGATGCCAACATCCCTATATACTCCTATATCTTCTACACTGATGTCATGCTGGGCAGCAAGAGTGTATAGAATAAATGATCCAACGAGATCGGACGACTCCGCAGAGTCCAACGACCCAAATGTAATATCATACAATGAAAAATTTGTGGAGGTAAAATCCTTTCAGACAAATCTTACACTTTTTGAAAACAACTATCTGATCAAAACTTTGCTCACTTCTCTCTTCTGAAAGATCATTCTGTTGAATATACATCTGCACAAATAACTGTAGAGACAATTTTGAATCAGTAGAATCTCATTGAGCTTTTTATGTTTGTCTCGCGTATGTGACACACTGCAATCCTGCTTGTGAGCTACATACATATTGTGCAACAACATTGATCACGGGATATAGACTTTGGAATATTTGCTGACAATTTTGCCGTTGCTTTTCGTCTCTTAGCCGGTCAATAAAACTCATTTCGAAATTTCTGATACGATTGGCGCAAATCTCTCCAGTTTTTTTCTATCCATGGCAACTCGCTCGAAGTTAGTATGAGGCACATTGACAGCTGCGAGGTTACTCTTTAACTTGTCTTTATACCTGAGCCACAGGCGTTCAAGACACCTTTGTCCACTGTCAAGTTGGCTAAACAGAAGGACTTCAGGTATTCTGTCGTTACTCATCCTTGCAATATCACCAGACCAGCGACATTGTTACTGCATCAGGAAAGTCTTAATTCCACCAATGTTTCATTTAGACAGAAGACCGGCATTGAGCACCCTATCGTCAAATGTATAGCGACAGATCGCGAAGGTATGACGATAAACTACACCTGGCAGCAAGATTCCTGATCGGGAAATTGTTGGCTTTAAGGAGCGTGGAACCACCTCTTAACTTATGCTGTTCCCAAGTACAACCTAATCCGGGGTGGTAAAACATGTTAGGGTCCCATCTATGGGTAAATAGTGAAACCCCAAAGAATATAAAGAATGTAAATATATATATATATATATATATGTGTGTGTGTGTGTGTAAATATATATATATATATATATATATATGTGTGTGTGTGTGTGTGTGTGTGTGTGTGTGTGTGTGCGTATGTGTGTGTGTCTGCATATATTTTTGTCTGAATTTCTGTGATGATGAGTTATCATTATTCAAACTACATGCGATCTATTGCTGAAAAACGTTGGCCGCATTGTAAATAGTTTAAATAATGATATCGTGACGATTGCGTCTAGCATGAAACAACATGTTGCATCTAAGTGTTGATTTCAATGTTCATTTATATATATATATATATATATATATATATATATATATATATATATATATTTTGAACGATAAAAATTATTAGAAAAATCAATTAAAATCTTCAGACACACTGGGTTGTAGATTAATATTCTTATGCTTTTATTATTATTATTTCATTTATATTCCTCGACTA
>OZ038494.1:58835974-58873474 GCA_964036315.1 Acanthosepion esculentum
GCGGTATACCAGTTGCCATCCAAGGCTATAGAACCCAGTCTGTCCTGCTATACACTCATAACTGGGTGGGAAGAGAAGAAGAGGATTCATACCTTTCCCAAGGCTTTTAGCACGTAAGTGAATGTAATCGATTCGACTGGATTTCAAACTCGGCTCTCCAATTCCTCAATCCGAGCCATTATCCATTACTCCACCGTGTCTCCTACTGTGATTAATTACTGGCAGTCAAAATCTCAACAACATAATATATGCTAATGACACAGTGTTGCTAGCAGACATGGAAAGAAACTCTACAAAATCTCCTACAGAAGGTAGCGAAGGAAAATGAAAAGAAAGGACTAAACATAAACTGGGTTCTTTACGTCCGCATTCTTCCGGGAGGACTGGTAGCGTTCTCCACACCCGTCGGAGTAGATGCTTCGGTTGCAGTCTCTGTTTCACGCTGGAGGCCTTCTCTCCTCCTTTGCTTTCCCCGACCGTTATGTAACATATGCTGCGTAGCGGTGGTATAAACAACCATGACTAGAATAGACAAGTTCTAATCAGCTTAGCAAGCTATGATCAGCTATGACCAGCTAAGACCGGATTAGCCAAGCTCTGACCAGCTTAGACAAGCTAAGACCATCTCAGACCAGCGGCTCGAGTGGAAACACTCGAGTCCCCATCTTAAAAACCGACTTAGAGTTACAACCTGACTGAGTGAAGGGTTAAATTAAATCTCGGGCTAAACATAAAATGCAAGAAGACAGATTGCGCATGGTTGTTAGCAAATGGATGAGCTCAAAATGCAAATTACAAATCGGAGATACCAAAATCAAGCAACTACAGCAATTTAAATACATGTGAAATGTTTCAACATAGGATGGGAAGTGCGACACTGAAATCCGAAGATGCATTGGTATAGCAAAATATGCCTTCCAAAAGATCAGCAATGTATTAAAAAACAGAAAGTTTTCGTCAGAAACAAAGAAATAATACTGAACTGTTCCATAATATCAGTCCTCCTGTATGTCAGTGAATGCAGGACAATCTCCCCACAGATGAAGAAGTGACTTGAAGCAGCAGAAATATGGATCTACAGAAGGATGCTGAGAATACACTGACATACCGAACATGTGAGCAACGACGAAGTCTTAAAAAAATTGAGACAAGAAGGACACTTATACTTAACATCAGGAAGAGACAATTGAAATTTCTAGGGCACATGATGAGGAAAGAAGGCTTGGAAAATTTAATATTCACATAACAGTTTGCAGGTAAAATGAAGAGAGGAAAACAGACATATCAAAAAGACAAAATCTACTAAGAGCTACAAATGACAGGAAATTGTGGAGAGCTATGATCGCCAACGGCCTGAACGGACAATGTACGTGGAAGAAGACGGAAAAAGGGTAGATATGGGTTCATTCATAGATTACTCAACTCTTCTTATTTTCTTGTAATATTGCATGTGCGGGTGATGTAAGGGATAAGGGCTCGAAATGCGAAATCGGAAAGCAGAGTTCGAATTGCAGTCGAGTCCGTTCTCTTCACTTACGCGCAAATACCATTGCGAAAGTCATAAGTCTATCTACCCCACCTCCAAGGTTAAAGCCAGTATTCTATATCCTTGCTTGACAACCATTCTAGAGATGGTGACTCGTTAAAAAAATACCGTTCCCCAGCAGCCTGGTGATGCGTCAGACCATGAAAAAGCACAGTGACTGATATTCTTCAGTCGTGTGAGTTACGTACTCTGCCGAAGGCGGAGAAGGAATTTCTCCTAATGAAGCTGCATAAAAATTGACACATCAGACTAATAGGCGACGTTAGGTTCGTTAATTTAATGATAACATATGTATCGTTATTTCATGTATTCTAGCAGAAATATCACATGGAATTAATATTTACTGATGGATCCGAGTCGCACTAGACTCAAAGGTCTATACATGGATACTTTTTACACTAGATACAAAAAGGTAAACAATTTATTTCATCAAATGTTCTCCTAATACCTAGCTTAATCTCCGCCCAAAGAAAGAGGGTTAGTGAAAAGGAGGTTAATGCAAATTATAAGGATATGTATGATAGATACGGTGGAGTAACGGTTAGCGGATAGGACTGAGGGATCCGAGAGCCGGGTTCAAATTCCAGTCGAATCCATTACATTTACTAACGTGATAATAGTCTTGGGAAATGTATGAATCCTCTTCTTCTCCACCTCCCAGCTATGGGTAAATAGCAGGACAGACCGGGTTCTATAGTCTCGGATGGCAACTGGTCTACCGCAGAAAGAAATGGCAACCTACTACGGGGAAAAATATGCCTTGTCAGTCATGTGTGGAAAGATAAATGATCGCCTAAGCGTGTATCACGCAGGGCACATAACTGACTGACTGAAGTGCTAATACCGTTGGGAAAGGTATGAATCCTCTTCTTCTCCCCCCCCAGCTATGGGTAAATAGCAGGACAGACCGGGTTCTATAGCCTTGGATGGCAACTGGTGTACTGCAGAATGAAATGGCAACCTGCTTCGGGAAAAAATCTGCCTCGTCACTAATGTATCGTTCCATTTCTCCTTTCTTTGAATAATACTGCCACATTTGGTCTGGTGCTTTTGCTATATATTTAATGATTATTGATAAGATCCAAAGATGAATCTGCACTGTTATTGCTACTGACCTGGCATTTCACCTTCAGTCCTTTTCCCACCGGCGTAACGTAGTTTTCCTGTGCAAGTTCTCTTCATTTTACAGTTGAAATCGCTAGATGTAACCGTAAGTTCTATGCTGACAGTTTCTTCTATCGCACTTCTCGTTTGTGGAACTCTCTCGCGGCTTCTTGCTTCCAGGTCAAATTTGATATTCAAAAATATAAATGTAATGTCAATCCGCATCATCTGCCTTCTTAATTATTATTCTTTTATTGTCCTCTCTCTTTAATAGTATATTTTTCTCATATTCTTTAATATTCAGTAACCCCCTTGCATCTTCGTGGCTTTATTACCTTGCTTGGGATAAAATGATTGAAAAAAAATAGGTGTCCGTTCCACAAAATTGCAGTTCTTGGAAAGAAGCTGTGTGAAAAGAACTTTTTCATCTCAAATATAAGTCTTATAGAATAAACATCATATTGAATTACCGTCCTGGGTATGACGATAATCTACATCCGCGTCCAGGGTAAGACGATAAACTATGTCCAACAGCAAGGCCTCTGATCAGGAGGTTTTGAGAAGCGTGGAACCACCTCTTAATTGCTGGTGTTCCCGGGTCCACCCTGACCCGGGGTGTTAGCACCTGTTAGGGTCCCAGCTATGGGCAAATAGTTAACCCCCAAACTGGGGTCAAAAGACTATGAAAGTGTAAAAATAGATTTTAATACCAGAAATACTTTTTATAAAAAAATTATTGCCAGCTCTACATTTTTGAAGAAAAAATATTACCACAAATAGATCTATGAAGGAAAAAATATTACCAGTAACAAAAATTTTATCGGCATTAAATAACCCATTGATGTTGATATGCCGTAAAGCAAACCAAACCATATTGAATTAATAGAATTAATAAAACTAAATTCAAAATTAAAGACAAAAATCAGCTTTGCAATAGAATAAAATAAGCACGTTGCATTTTGTGCCGTCTCTGGCTTCGGTTCTTTAAACGCGAACGTTACACCATAGACTGCATCAACAACAGAATATTTTCTTTCTTTGATCACCCTTTATATTTTTAGCCACATTAGTCGCCGAATACATAGTTGTTAGCAAAAGGGAATAGCCCGACATGCAAATTACAAATTGGAGATAACAAAATCAAACAAGTCCAAAAATTTAAATATATGGGAAGTGCTTTAACAGAGGACGGAAAGTGTGACACTGAAATCCGAAGGCTCATTGGGATAGCCAAAGATGTATTCCAAAAGCTAAGAAAAGTATTAAGAAACAGAAAAAAACTTCAATGGAAATAAAGAAAAGAGTACTAAATTGTTACGTAATATCAGTCCTCCTGTTTGGCAATGAATACTAGACAATCTCCTCCCTGATGAAAAAGAGACTAGAATAAAAAAATATGTGGTTCTTCGGAAGGATGCTGAGAATACTATGGATTGAACATGTGAACAAAGGCAAAATGATAGAGAAAATCGAAACAAAAAGGTAACTTATGCTTAACATCACTAAGAGAAATTTACAATTTCTAGAGCACATAATGAGGTCTTGGGACGTCTTACACTCACAGAACAGATTGAAGACAAACGTTACAAAGGAATAGAGTGCATGACATGCTTTGTGGGCCTGAGTAAATGGATGGCGGACAATGTTTAAGAGCTATAACAAAACGACAAAATTTGTTAAGAGCTAGAAAGGAAAGGAAGTTTTGGAGAGCCACGATCGCCTACGTCGTAAAGGGACACGGCACATGGAAGAAGAAACCGTAGAATCGTTTCTAAGAGGAATAAAGAAGGAAAAGGAGATGATGGAGAGGAATCATGCAAATCTATTTGCCTATATTCCAACATCACGTGATGGCTTGCACCAATAAGTGGTCTGGGTGCCTGAGGCATTTTGATTCTTCCGATTCTTAGAGCGGTGTCAGTTTCTTCTCGCGTTCTTAGTCTAATCTCAAAATTTAAACAAGGGAAACGCATTATTGTCTGAATTCCACACCGATGCGATTCACATCTGACCAGTAGTTTGCCATTCAGGGCCAGCCTACATATACCGTAACAGGATCACACTAGAATTTAAAGAGTAGATATAGATTCTTTTTACGCTAAAACATTACCGAAGCAATGCCCAAGACCTACCCAAGATAGAGGGTTGGTGAAGGATGTAATTGCATATTACGAAGATATGTAGAATAGACAACGGTTATCTTTGGATTTAAAGAGGTTAGGATTATAGCGATCGAGGGAGCTTCCCATCGGGCGTCTGTTCTTGGGAAGAACTATCAGAAAGGAACTTCCGTCATGTCGACTAACGAGCAGATCTTGATTCGTGACTTTCTTTGCGATGAATCAAAGCTTTCGTGCCGGCAAGGAGATACCAAATGAAAGCACAATCTTCTCGGTTTCTGCTGCCTGTCCAGCCGCTAAAGCCAACAGGAATCACTTTTTCCGGTCATACTAGGTCGAAAGGCCCGATTGCAATAGATGTATCTTTGTCATTGCTTGTAATGAGTGTAAGCCTGTCCTGAAAGAAGCAAAGTCACTGCTTGGTGATAGAATGAAGCACCGCAGAGCTTCTCATAATTTTGGTTCTAGATATTACTGGCGTGTGTGGAAAAATATAAAACAAATGAAATAAGGGAAATAAAGATGATTGCATTGAAGTGGAGATAGAGTTTAGAATAAAGACAGAAGAGAAATCAAACTTATGGCAAAAGAGAGAGAGACGACACTACCAAGAATTAAAAATATCGAGAATTTCAAGGCTACAGAAATAGAAAATAAATCAATAAAGAATTGGTAAGGTGGCTTTGTTGCGACATTGAATATCACTTTCTATTAGATTTCCTTCATTTTTATTGCATTTCTGCTTTCTTATTGAACAGCAAATATAAGGCGTTGTCACTGTAAAAACCGAGGCCTTTAGAAATTGTTTAATTGATTCCTTTCAGATTTGATCAATTTTCTCCTCGTTTCCTTCTTAATGAATTTCAGACAAACAATCAAGACGTCTTTCAGGGTGAAAATCGCACAATGAATATTTTCTACAATTAATAAAATCCTAATTTAATATCTTATGCTATTTTTCCAGTGATCAATTATAAACAATAATAATAATAATAATAAAAATTATAATAATAAAAATAATATAGTCGAAAGAACATTTACAAGCGCGCAACCAAACAATAGCAAACTATAGGGAAACGGTTATATATCTAGTCTAACAATGGCGGAGCGAGTTCGATTTTCATAAAATACTCTCAGAAATATTTCGTTAGAATTAAAGAAAAGGTTACAGAACAGTTGCGTAATATCAGTCCTCCTATGGGGAAGTGAATGTTGTACAGTCTCTGCACAGATGAAGAAGAGACTTGAAGCAACGGAAATTTTATTCTACAGAAGCAAGCTGAGGATACCGTAGACTTAAGATGTGAGCAATGAGGGAGTTTTAAAGAAAATGGAAACAAATGGAACATTTTTACTTAACATTTGAAAGAGTCAGCTAACATTTTTAGGGCAAGTAATGAGTAAAGAGATCTTGGAAAATTTGATACTTACAGGACAAATTGAAGGCAAAAAGGACAGAGGAAAACAACGCATAACCTACCTAGCCATGACAGAACAGAGTTTATGACAGATAACGAAAAGACAAAATTTAGTAAGATCTATAAAGGACAGGAAATTGTGAAGAGTCGTGATTGCTTACATCCTGAAGAGACAGGAAACATAGAAGAAAAAGGAAAGCGACTTTTGTTACAGAATGTGTAAGATGGCAATAGAACAGCAAACTAGTGGACAAAAGTCCCCGTAGGCCTGATATTCTGAAAGTGATGGATTGCCTTTGTTTAAGTTTTTTTTTCTTTAAGTTTTAAGTTTCACACACTGAAAGTAATTATAAATTAAGTATATATATACATATATATGTTCTAATAAATAAAATTAAATGTTCACTCATCTTGTCTCTAATCTGAGTTTCGGGAAGATTACCTGTACTATTCAAAGGACTTTATTGCAAATGTAAGTGTTAGATTCTAAATGCCGTCTTCTGTCCCATTAACGTTTTCTTTTTTCACGTTCAATAATACTTCGCGTCTCAGTGGTTTCATCACTTTGTCCGGGGTGATAAAGAGACGTAGTTTTCCAAGTTCCTTTCCTATAAATATTTACAATTACAGTTGTGTTCGTAGAGATCCGTCAGCTGTTAACGGAAAAACGAAAATATCTGTAAAACAAATGTCTCATCACTCCTATAAGTCAAATGTGCCTTTCCTGCTCACAGATATTTTTTCTCTTTTGTGTTGAACAGAACCCTATATGCACATGGTCTCATTTTTCGTACTTTGGACATTAGTCGGTTAAATGTAGAGACTTAGAAACATATGGTTAAAAACGGAATAATACGTCTAATCTAGTGCTCCTGCTATATATCGCGAGACTCTTGACAAAATCCAAAGAAGAATCTGCAATGTTATCGATCCTGATCTGGCATCTCGGTTTCAGTGACTTCCCAATCACCAAGACGTAGTTTTCCCAGTTCCTTTCCTATAAATATTTACAATTACAGTTGTGTTCGTTATATCAATTATAATCAATAATAATAATATAAATAATAATAATAATAACAATAATAATAATAATAATAATAATAATAATAATAGAGTCGAAAGAACATTTACCAGCACGCAACCAAACAATAGCAAACTATAGGAAAACTGTTAAATACCCTTGTGAGAGATATGGACACACTTCTCCATCGCCCCCACTACGCACAGTTATTAAGAAAACTTGTATTGCTAAATCATTATTATCTAAAATAAAATCCTTAGTATCTAAAAATATTTTCTGATTTTAAAGAACCTGTAAAGAGATGATAAGCCGTAAAAAAAAACGAATCAATCATTAACGTTTTCTTTTTTTCACGTTCAGTAATACTTCGCGTCTCAGTGGTTTCATCACTTTGTCCGGGGTGAAATTCTATTGAAGTAGAGGACAGATAAATAAAATTTGGCCTCATGCGAATTTTGTTACAGAATGTGTAAGATGGCGGTAGAATAGCAAACTAGTGGACAAACGTCCCCGTAGGCCTGATATTCTGAAAGTGATGGATTGCCTTTGTTTAAGTTTTTTTTTTCTTTAAGTTTTAAGTTTCACACACTGAAAGTAATTATAAATTAAATATATATATATATACATATATATGTTCTAATAAATAAAATTAAATGTTCACTCATCTTGTCTCTAATTTGAGTTTCGCGGAGATTACCTGTACTATTCAAAGGACTTTATTGCATATGTAAGTGTTAGATTCTAAATGCGGTCTTCTGTCCCATTTCCTTTGAGTAATTCTACGGATAAACATCTACTACGATTTATGCTTGCCAATAAGATGCTCAGAGACGGATACCATTGCAACAGTTTGAACGGCCAACACGCATTCAGCTCCAAGAATTCTTAGATCATATGTTACAAACCAGCGCATTGTTATGTAATTCTAGCAAAAGAGTATCTATACATTCTCCTGATCATCCTACTCTCGCTTCTCTCACGCAGGGCCTTTTCTCAGACAAGCAATATAGCGACGTTTCTACAGGTGAACTGCTGATGTGGTGTCGATAAGTGCGGAGAGAGTCTATCAAGCTCTAGATAACAACGGTGGAGCACGGGCTGAAGCATTGGTCATCTCGAATGCTTTTGACAGCGTTTGGCATTCAGGTTTTCTCCACAAGTTAGAAGTTACGGTGTCTCCGGACACTTTTTTGAACTGATCCAATCTTTCCTATTAAACCGTGAAATGAAAGTTATCCGGAATGGCCACTCGTCTAGATCCTTTCGTACTAATGCAGGTGATCCCAGGGCTCCATCTTTGGTCCTACTGTGTTTTTAATTTTCTATAATGGCCATTCTAATGACATCAGCTCTCAACTTAAAATCTACGCTGATGATGCAACAATTTACACCTGCTCGATATTAAGAGTTATCAGTCCGTCAAGATCATTCGGCTGTCAATAAATCGATTAACACGTCAGCAAAAGAATACCCATGATTAAGAAATGTTTGTATACAACATTTTATGCAATAATTAAGTAATATTTGTTTTAAATCCCATTAATTCAACTATAGAATTGCTAATTTTCCTCAAATAACGTTTCAGAGATATATATTTTATTTTTGCAGGATTTTTAAAACCGAGAATTAACTTTTGCTTATCACTGTGTCAAAATGGTCGTTTTTATCGCTTTTACTGAACAAAAATCGATTCCGATCAATATAATTTACGTTTAACATACACCACAGATTATTTTGCTTACTAGAAATAGCAAATTTTAAATCATTTAGCTTTCAATTAAGAAACCTTTTTGATTTTTTTTTTAAATACGTATACCGAATTAGTGGCGTTTTATTCAATAAAATCTATATTAGCTTCAACAACGGTCTCAAGAATCTTCTGCAACTCTTCTGGACAGTTTCTTTGTTTAAATTGGTAAATGCTGGTATAATCTTTGCCTTCAGTTCATCTTTGGTGTCACAGGGAGTTTTGTTGTTGGTCTCTCACTGAACTGTACTCACACATAATAATGAAGGGGGTTGCACTCTAGGAAGTAAGGTGACCAGATATAAGGGGTTATATGGCCGTAGAAATTGTCTGGCAGCCATGACTGGTTTCTCCTCTTGTATGGCATGGTGCAGCGTCCAATTGCCAGACACAGACTCCTTCTGAAGGCACTTGATGCAGGCATCCGTATTGACTCTGAGGCCCTCACTAACAAATTCGAGAGTTCTTATCAGAACGATCAGAATGCGTTTTTTCGAGCTGCCATACTTTCGTAATCAATATTAGACTCATCCAACTCTTTGCGGGTCCTCTGCACTGTCCTCAGATTGACACCCGGAGACTCTGAAATGTTCGTATCGAAGATTCTGTTGCGAATGCCAAGCAGTACCGCATAACGTTACCAAATTTCTCATGGGGTGAATTGCGTCATGGTGCTCTTTTTTTTCTCTCACAGAGGGTACATTACTGTGCAGCTGACAAAATAAAATTAAAAAAAGAACACGCATGCTTGAAATGAAAAATATAAGATGGCGATAATTTACCCATCGCAACACACACACACACGCGCGCATATATATACACACACAAACACGCATACACACACACACACACACACATATATATATATATATATATATATATATATATATATATATATATATATATATATATATATATATTCAAGTCTAGGTTTGGTGTATACGGAATAAATTCCAATAACCAACAATTACTATTCTTAAAAGACTGCTCAATACAGAGTAGAGCATATATAATTGTTTATTTAAAAATTATAACATAAATATGTTAACATAAATTATAAAATAACATGAATATGTTAACATAAATTATAACATATTTATGTTATAATTTTTAAATAAACAATTATATATATATGTATATTCTTACTCTGCTCTGGACATTGAGCTCTACCTGAATTCCATCCTCTTGGAAATTAATATATATATATATATATATATATATATATATATATATATATATATATATGTATGTATATATATTTATATATTTCATATATATACATATATATATGTATACATATATATATATATATGTGTGTGTGTGTGCGAGTGTATTAACCACTAATATTATCAATTATTTATCTATCTATCTATCTATCTCTATATATATATATGTGTGTGTGTGTGTGTGTGTGTGTGTGTGTGTGTGTGTGTGTGTAAACAAACAAGCACTTTCTCGTTTTTGGTCGTCCGATAATAAAATGTTATTTAGATTTATTGCCCCTCTTAACCTCCAAAATACCAATGCCTTTTCATTACACCTTTCATTCTAACTGGAAGAACTTTTGAAGGCCGGAATCTACAACGGCCGAAACATCACGAATACGACACCAAAGATGAGGGCAAAAGTCCGAACAATGTAAATAGTGTAAATAGGTAACTTTGCAGTTTACATCGTCATTTAATACAACTGAGGGAATGTTTTGTGCGTGTCACTATAGAATCATTAATAGTGCTGTGACTGCAAATTTGATGAGTGATAAGTGAATATTACAAGTCTTGCATACTAGAAATGTCTCTTGTCGGAATACTGGACGTAGGACACACTGCAGAAAGAAAACATAAAGGGACAAAGTAAAATAAAGATTCTGCGTATATAAACACCAGAGACATCGGAAGCCATGAAGCAGTACGGGCTCCTTGAACAATTATAAAATAGTCCAAGAGGTATGCGATCGATAAAAACCAATGTTAAAGGAAAGTATCGACAAAATGAAAAAGACAAATTCCTTCCACATTGTTTATCTGTGGAGATAAAAAAAAAATATAGTTATGAGATTTCCTATGTGTTTATGCTTTAAAGACATTCTGTGTATTATTTAACGGTCCCCTGTATTACGTTTTTGAAAAAGAATGTAAATAATTATTTCAAAGACTTCGTCATCTCTCATATTGATTTGTTAATACAATGTCGAACGAATTTGTCTTTAACAAATCAATAATGGCATCTCAGGACTGAAATGTACTGTTTTATCAAATGTCTGAATTTGTTAGATGAAGCACAGTCATGATTATGTTGGCTTATACGGACTACGCTACGACACTTCGTCTCTTTTACTAAATAATTCGGCCGGTCAGTTTTCCGGTTTTCTGCAGGTAACGATGACAGAAATTTAAGCAATTATTGCACATTTCTCTCATCCATTAATATCAATACACGGAAGGTTATTCGTGAGTATGAATTGATTTCGTTAAACATTACCAGACATGATGTCTGTAATTTATTCAATCAGACATGCCTAAAAGAGAATTTGCTGCCTAAATACACACACGCACACATACATACATACACACACACATATATATATATATAAAATACCAAATGCGTAGGTAGTAGGGATTATTCCAAAAAGGTATTTTCAATATAAAAATATTAAAAAGTTAAATCCATGATGAGAGGTCAATGTATAAATTTATATACAGAGCAATAAATATATTGGATTGGTGCATAATTATCAGGCGTTTTTAAACAATATTTATTATGAAAAAAAGAAACATAACAATTCAAAAATAACATTTTTAAGTGGTTATTACGGAGTGTATAACTATCGACACGAATTTTGATAATCTAAGAATAACATTCTTATTTTAAAAAGTAAACAAAACAACATAACTCGCCTATAAAAACGCCTGATAATTATGCACCAACCCAATAAATAAATACGGAAAAGACTTAGATATTAATTATATAATCGGTTATATATTTATTTCAACGGATATACATATATATATAACTGCCTCATCAGACCGACACCATTTTATTTTTTAATAAAATGTAATCAGTCTGATGAAACAGGTATTTTATGTGTATATCTGTTGAAATAAATTTATAACCGATTATATGGTTAATATTTAAGTCTTTTCCTTCTTTATTATATATATTCCTCAATTGATTGTAGAAAAGATTTTAAATTGTCTTAAAAACTGATGGTGGAAATAAATAAACTTCTGTGTTAAATCTGTGAGAGAATATTTTTAACATTACGTGCCTTCATAATAATAAAAATATTTACCGGCAAAACAACCTGGGGTACTATTTTACCGAGGCCAGTAAAATAAGATTAAAAGCGTGTTTGACTATTTTTCAGTAGGCGGGCCTAAAGTGTATTGGCATGGCAAGTGAACCATGCCTAAATGCAAGTTTAGGATTTGCAGAGTCTGTTATGCCTGAAGGACCTAAATATTCAGATAATTGATGAATAAATCATTTTAACTTGAGTTTTAATAATTGATGGTGGAAAAGATTTTAAATAGTCATAATAATTGATGGTGGAAACTTCTGCGTTAAATCTGTGTGTTGTTATTTTTAACATTACCTCTATTCATAATAATAAAAATATTTACCGGTAAAATAGTCTGGGGGTCTATTTTACCGAGACAGGTAAAATACGTTTTAAATGCATGTCTGTCTATTTTAACACGACCGGCAAAATAGCTTCTTCATTTAAACTTGATCAAAAAGTTTTAACTATATTTGATAGAGGCTTGAACCTATGTCAGTCCCACTTAAATGGCACGAGAAGCATATAATCGATTCAGAGGTTTACATTAAATTGTGATGTTTTAATAAAATGCAAGGCCATATGATTATTCGACCAACCAGGAATCCAATCTAGCTCTAAACCATGGACATTCGTTTATATTGACTTCCTACAGAAATATTTTATTAACTTACTTTCATATAAAACTAGAGCCATGTTCTTAAATAGCCTCGTTAAATCCATACCTTCATATAAATGACATGTATGGCACGAAACCCGTTCAGAAATATCTAATCTCTCAGCTGTGTACAACCGCTTTATAAGTTCAATAATTAAACATGTCTGTGCGAGTGAAGCCTCTGGGTCTTGGCAAAGACCACCCTTCTTTGAACATTATGGACTGGCACTACAGAATTACAAACGAAGAACTTTTCCAAATAACAGAAACCAAGTCACTTGTGGGGTTTCAACATCGTCATCAACTAAAATGGAAGTCACATGTAATTCAAATAGAAAATAATGACATAAGAAAAATGTCGACGTTCCACTTTTGGAACGTTCTGCATTAATGATATATAGGTAGACCCCATAATTAACATCCTACATTATGGCATGAACACTGAATACATCATAAAAATTCTTGATTAGGGATTAATTTATACTACAAAATTCAAATACATCGTTGTGCAGTTCAGTTCTAAGAAATTTAGTACAGGAGAAAAGAAAATGGAATATAAAAAAAAACGCAGCGCTAGGGATAGTTTTTCTCAACACCGCAAGTTACTACAGAACCGAAACATTAACTTGAAAACTCGAGTCATGTTCTTAAATAACCTCATCAGATCGAGACTTCCAAATGAATGTCATGCATTGTACCAAAACCGTTCAGAAATATATACATCCTCAGCTGTATACAAACGCTTTCTAATAATCAATGTTTAACCCTGACTTCATCAGGCATGAAACAGTAAATTTAAACAATATTTACTTATTAAAAAATTAAATGGAAGAAAATGGAATATAAAAAAACGCAGCGCTAGGGATAGTTTTTCTCAACACCGCAAGTTACTACAAAACCGAAACATTAACTTGAAAACTCGAGTCATGTTCTTAGATAACCTCATCAGATCGAGACTTCCAAATGAATGCCATGCATGGTACCAAAACCGTTCAGAAATATATACATCCTCAGCTGTATACAAACGCTTTCTAATAATCAATGTTTAACCCTGACTTCATTAGGCATGAAACGGTCAATTTAAACAATATTTACGTATTAAAAAACTGTTGAATATTACTCGCTTATTTTTGTCTTACCCGACTTTGAATTATGGCACTCTGTGTCCTCCACATCTTTTGACTGACCTTTCAACCATCTGATGAATATTCATGAACGTTGTCAAATTTAAAAACATTGATAAACAAATGGCATTCTTGCTTCTGTATATAAACGCCTATAACAAAGTGCATACCCTTACATTTACCTTGATAAAATCCCTCAGTGAACGAAACGCGTTGACCAAGAATAGTTTTTTTTTTCCTCTAGTCTTCTTATTCATATGTATATTGGCGGGTGTTCCTCTGACTTCAGAATTCAGTGTTTTTGGATATGTTGTTTTTCTATATTGACCATCGGCAAACACCGTGATATTTGCTGGTAAATCTCTTAATTCTTTCTGTCTGTATTTCTGGGATGAGGAGTTATCATTATTTACACTATTTCCATGCGGACTTTTGTCTTTATCTTTATTGTTGTGATCACAATGTTTCTGCCGTTCGGGCTTAAAGCGTTGGTTCGTGAATTTGGTGAGTGTTCTTGCGAGTACAATCCCTAGGCCGGGTTGTGCGTTCTTAAACTCAGTGGAAATAGAGCGAGCAATAACTGAGCAGAGCTAAGAATAAAAAGTAGACGTGATTTCCGTAGTCATGGGCAAGGGAACGAAAGCAGTCTAACCCCGTTGATTAAATAATGGTTCCAGTTCGAAATTCCCGGTAGGCTAACCGGATCGGCATACACCCGATGAGGGTTGAGGGCACAACGACCGAAACGTTGTGATAAAAACAACAAAGGTGAGGATAATAGTCAGCATGTAAATAGTGTAAATATGTTTATTCTTCTTTTTCTAGTCTTGGCCATGTCGCGTCCTGAACCACAAATCGGATTAGTCTGTAAATGATTCTAAAATACTGTTGATAATGGGTACTTTCGGAAAAAGAAAAGGACTTCCATGAACTGGTACCAACAGTTGGAGATTTTCGGCAAGCATACATAGGGATAAACGGATTTGAAAGTACAACTTAAGAGACTTAATTTTTTTTCCCGATTCTCTTTTCATTTATTTTATTTGGTCTTGGCTATCTTATTTCATCGACTGCAACTTTGATCTATTTTCTTTGAAATACTGTTATTTTCATGTTTGGCTAATTTAGAAGACAATTTATCCATCGCACCGTGTGTGAGTGTATATATATATATATATATATATATATATATATATATATATATATATATATATATATATATATATATGAAGAAACATAGTTTCTTTAGAGTGTTATATTTATGGGATAAAGTGTATGTAAATATAATATATATTATTTATATATACGTAAATATTGCCAGACATGAGCAAGTGGCAACACTGCGAGACAGTGACCTTGAGCAAGTAAACATTTCGCCATTTTAGTAACGAGAATGAAATTCACAGTATCCCAGCTGAGATGTTGCAGCAGTCAATGAGGAATCTCAACAGCAGATTTCAAGAATGCGTTCGTACAGGAAGACGCCATCTACAGGACGTAATTTAAAAAAAAATGAAAATTCCATCATTGTTTCTTAAATGGCATGTTTTAAGGTTTCAATTACTATGAAATAAATATTTTTCTTCCATCACTCTTGGTTTTATTGGATTGTTAAAAAGTTCCCGTTTTTTGGGGTCACCCTATATATATATATATATATATATATATATATATATATATATATATATATATATATATATATATATATATATATATGTAAATATAATATATATATGTAAATATAATAGATATATTATATAATATATAATATATATATAATATATATCAAGTGGCCTGACGATTGCGTTTAGCATGAAACACTATGTCGCCTCTGAGTGTTGACTTCAATGTTCAATTATACATCTATAGAGAGATAGAGATAGGGAGAGAGCGGGTGAGAATTTAAGTGACAATTAGGATAAACGGATTTATTCTTTTTCTTAGAGCATATATCGAAAGTGATCTCAACAGACTAGGCTAGAACTTGAATTCGGCTCACGAATGATTGTTACGCAAGCACGCATCCAAGACGACAGTTATTCGGAAATGCAAAATAAAACAACAACAGGATTTCGAGCTCGGTTCGGCGAATTATCGACCATCCGTACGGATTACCGCTACGCCATCCCACACCTATAATATTATTGACATCTTAAATTACAGAAAAGTCGAGGAAGGCCGAAGCGTACAACAACCTAAATTTTAAAAGAAATCTCCACAAACAATCCACTTCGAATAAACCAATATAAATTCACCTTATTTCTAAATTTATTTTATGTTGGTTTCCTTAAAAACTTTTTACATGTCATATTTCATCAAATATTTGCTTCTATTTTAATCATTTGTCTCTTTATTTTATTCTTTATCTCTCGATATAGTTTTTTTTTTTTATATTCGCCTGTGCACGCAAGTATTTTATTTGTATATATATTTATGCAAATATCTGCCTGTATATATTCCTGTATGGGCGTTTATAAATATCGCCATATTTTATGCATATGTTTAAATATATATATACAAAAATTCGATCATCTTTTATTATTAAATTTATATAACACGGCTTCATTTCAAAAGTTTCCTTTTTTGCCTTTACTCATATACAAAGTATAATATCCTATTTTATCATTCTGTTTTTTTCTTATTTTTCATCCATAATTTCGAATAAAGATATTTGTCCTTTATTTTTGGTTATTTTTTTTTTCCTTTTGCGTAATCTCTATTCTTTGTGGCATTTTTTTTCCCTGAATTTTACATTTCTTGAGCAGGCAATTTCATTTACGGAACGATGTCTTGAAATAAGATTTATATAAAAAAAAATAACTGTTATTGGAGATTCTGAATTGGTCCGACTAAATTTACCGAATCTAGCCATATTAAAAGTATGTAACAAAAAGGAAATAGAAAGAAAGAGAAAAATAATTTAAAGTCAACTCTGAAAATCAGTTTCTCACTTTAATAAGTTTTTTATTTTGGTGTTTGTTTTTCGTTGGAATGTCGCAAGAGTTGCTTTTTCACGGTCGAGTAAAATTAGAATATTTATTGAATTCTCTCTCTCTCTCTCTCTCTCACTCTCTCTCTCTCTCTATCTTTCTCTCTCTCTCTCTCTCTCTCTCTCTCTCTCTCTCTCTCTCTGCATTACCGGAAGTACGATTCCACTTTTTTTTTTCGTTCTTTCACTTCTGGAAAAGAAGAATGAAGCGAAGAGGAACAAAAGAAATGGCTGGGAACCGTGGAAAAAGAAAAGGTTGTAAGAGAAATGAAAAAAAAAACAACCAATACAGAAACTAACAAATGAAGAACGGTGAAGAGAATGGTTATCAACGAAGAATTAATAAATATTTTTAGAGGTTTAAGAAATAACGTTTTGTGGCAATGAAACGAAATTGATAAACAAAATCTTCGCAAAATCAGAGTAGAAAATAATAAGGAATCGGGAAAGAAGGAAAGTACTAAAAATAGAAAGTAGTAACGTTTTGATGCTTAGAAATAGGGAATGAAAACGTCTCCTACTAAGAATGGTAAAAAAAAAGGATTCCATTCTTGAATATAAAAAAGAGAAAAAACACGTGTACTTAAAGCTAGGCGATGAAAATTGTGTGCTCAGTTCGTAGGCATAGAAATCGGGTACTTAGAAGGAATGAAAACGTTCTGTATTATATACAAGTAACGAAAAGATTCGGACTTACGAGAAATAAAAGAAAATTAACATAGCAGGAACAAAGAATATTGGCTTTTGAAGGAATAAAAAAGTTTGGTCTGAAAATAAATAAACAACATTGGTACTTAGAAATAAGAAATACAAAGTGTACGTATTAAATGAAAGAAAAGATGCGTTTTAAATTGAAGGAATGAAAATGTTCCTCTTCGATGAAACAAATGAATTCGTTTCCTATTAGTAAGAATATGGTATAATGAGTACAGGTAAAAACATCACAGAAAAACAAGTGACACGGAAACATTTGACAGGGAAAAAATTACTAGAATAAAAGAAAACGGGAAAAAGAAACATGAAAAAAAGAAATAAGAAAATGTTAGTACTGTTTCTCTGTCTTTCTTTAATAGACTGCTAAAACCTAACCCTTGCCCTAACACTACACAAGCCTTTCCTTAATATCCTTAAACCCTGACCCTAGTATCCCTGACCCCTAACCCCAACAGTACACTAAATTAACCCTAGAATCCCTAGCCATTATCATAACTATAAACTCAAAAACAGCGTGAATAATGGAATATTCGGACCTGAGTGCTGTTTGGGGTCAACAAAAACATGATTTTGACGCTTCTTAGCGTCAAAATTATTGAGAATTAATAAGCACTGTTCAAAGATTTGCCAAAATGGGTTCATGTATACGACATAATCAAGTTGTGACTTTTTTCTGAGGCTTTTTTCTAGCCAAATTATCATCTTTTTCTGTGACTTTTCCACTGTGACTCTATTATCGGCCAAGGATATAAAAGTAGAGGAAAATATTTTGTCCTATCAGAAGGAATATATATAGTTAAAGATGGAAAGATTATATTTCGTGCTTTGACGGAATAAAAAAATATATTGATATTAGAATTGGAAAGAACTGGTGCTGAGAATGATTTACACCACGAAATTTCACCAAGAAATGAAAGGTTAGGATGCGGAGAAGGAAATATTTAGCCTTCAGAGCGATAATATAAGAAGGTGTTAAGTAGAATTAATGAAAATATACGGTGCCCAAAAGATAAAAAAAACTACTCGCTGAAGGCAGGGAGCGGATTCAGCGCTTATAAGGAACAATATAATTGTCTTAGAAGAAAAGGAAAGGTTCAGTAGATGATGTCTGTCCCGTTCCCAACTTTTGAGCCTCGACAGAGTTCAAAAGCTTTCCCCACTGACAAAACAATTGCTAGCTTCACTCTGCTCTATCGCTCTTTTTCCATGACAGATGTTCGGACGAACTACAATCCTTGGTTTCATAATCGAAGACCTTCAATGCGATGTCTCGTCATATCACATACGCTGAGTCGATTAATTCTTGTAGCCTTCATATTCCACTGCTGAGGAGGAAAGTGCCCTCAAGCAGTTTCTTCCCCAGAATTCTTGCATTATGAAACTTACTCCCGAGAGGATGCTTCCTCAATCATTACAATATTAACCTCTTCAGCTCGAAGGTCAACTTACGTATCCTCATAATATGCACCTCTCGCTATCACCTTATTCGCCCTTAATACGACCTCATTTAGTAACCCTCTACATTGAGTGGCGCTTGTGCCTTGCATTGGGTGAACAATAGTAAAAACAAAATTAGGAAACGTTTTTAGGCGCAGAGAAGGTATATATATATAGGAATTAAAAAATTCAGTGCTAAGAAGAAAATTAGAAATGTTTTGCATAAGGAATGAAAATTTTTGATGTTTAGTTGGTACAAGTATTTAATCTTAGAAGCATTTTTTAAATCATTTAACCCCAAGCAAGGTAATAAAGCAATTAAGACGCGAGGAGTTACTGAATGTTTGAGAATATGAGAAAAAATAACTCTATTAAGGAGTGAGAACAATAAAAGAACAAGAATTATAAGACAGAAGATTTTTTTTTAAATCAAAGTTGACTGAGAAACAAAAAGCTAGAAGAGAGTTCTGTAAGTGAGAAGAGCGATAAAAGAAACTGTTAGCATAGAACTTACGGTTACATCTAGCCATTTCAACAGTAAAACAATGAAACCAATCTAGTGCAATCTAGAATAGAAAGTATTTTACTTATTGGAAGCCTATATTAGCTTTAAATTAAAACAAAAATAAAAACTTTAAGAAAGATTTTTCATTTTAAAAATTAATATTTTTAAAGTAAACTTTAGGTATCGCGTTTTCTGTGTAGCTACCTGGGTACCTCCAAAGAAAAGAGATACCTAAGGTTTTTTAAAAATGAAAAATCATTCTTGAAGCTTTTATTTTAGTTTTAATTTCAAGGTAAATTTAATATTTCGAATATGAAAAATACTTTGTTGTATTTCAAACTGAATTTAAATTGATTGGAATTTTTTTTTTTTTTAATTGTTAAAAAAAATTGTTAAAAATCGGCCATATGAGCAAAAAAAACGGTCAACACAAGATGATTCCTTTCATTAAAAAATATTTCAGAAATGAAATATACTTTCCGGAAACTTTAAGGAAAATTAGCTCATTTAAAGTTTAATTAATCTGATTTTAAAACAAATATTACTTACTAGAAGTTAAATTGAGTAAATTGGGAGTTAGAAGGAAACATTCCCATTTTTTTCTGACCTCTAGATTCCCCCCCCCCGAATTCTATAGGCAATAACGTAGCAGTGTGGTTGTAATATATTTTTGAAATCTTAGATTTCCAAAAGATAAATCTTGCGAAGTAACCAAGCCATAGTTAGTTTCCATAAAAGTTTTCCAATCTACTGCAATCTAGAATAGAAAGATCCAGTGCTTAGAAGGTACCTGTTTGTTTGAAGAATATGATTCATTGATTAGACCTATATTTTTAACCAATATTCACCTAATATAAGGTGACACTCACAGGAAAGCAAGAGAGGCTTTCTTACTTGAAACAACGATCAAACTCTCCCACAAGTTTCTTTAAATGGTTAGCACTAGTAGGAGGGTTTGGGGTGATAGGACAACTATTGCTAAGATCGACATGAGAAGTTTTGGACAACCATATTCACCTACATCCTGAAGGGGCAAGGAATTATAAAAGAAGATACACAGGAAAGCATTTCCGTTTCCAATTTGGAGTGAGTTATTATAGGATTACGTTTTTAACGTAATAACTTTTTTATCATGGAGAAAGAGATGCTCTACGACTTTTCTGTCACAGTAAAATATATTTTGTCGTAACAGTTACCATTACCCAGTGTAAGATTAAAATTCCTTTTTTTTCCTATTAATATCAGGACACTGATTTGGTTTAAATATACAAATCATTTCCCTTAAATATTTTTCAAAGTTTTCATAGTATTTCTTCGTTGGAAATTTAGAATGAACAAGTGAAATCTATATTTTTTTTTCATAATGTCACGCTACTAATTTCTAATATACACATACTGTACATGACCGGTGTCTCTTAAAATGAGACCATAAACATACTATTTTCCAATAAAAATCAATGTAGAGGAAAAAGTCACAGTACAATAAAATTGGAAAAGAAAAGCACGCCACACGAATGTATACAACTCGGCGGACGACTCAGAAATGATTCCGTTCGGGTTAACTCGGTTCGGCAATGTTGTTCGACAACCGAATTTTTGTCCGATAACCGAGTCATATTTTATCTCGAATTTTCTGTTCGAAAACCGATTTGTTCGACATGTGAAACGTTCGAGAACCGAGGTTGAACTATGTATATATATATATATATATATATATATATATATATATATATATATATATATATATATATATATATATATATATATATTGTAGGAACCCGATTCACAAATTTATTTCGTTCCTGAAGCCCGTTCGTAACCCGAAATATTCGTAAACCGAAACTATTTTACGAATAGTAATCAATGTGCAGAAAAAAAAAACGGTCGTTCAGAAATTATTCCGTTCGGGTTAACTCGGTTCGGCAATGTTGTTCGAGAACCGAAATTTTGTCCGATAACCGAGGCATTTTCATCTCGAATTTTCTGTTCGATAACCGATTTGTTGGACATGTGAGACTTTCGAGAACCGAGGCTGCACTATATAATGACAATAGCAATATATTGTAAAACAGATATTTCTAAATTATCCTTTTCATTTCTTTCACTTTGGTTTTAGAAGTTACGTTGGACAATTTTTTATATTTCATATCTTTTTATATTTCTTATTTTTATTCAGCAGTATCGAGTAACTTGACCCTGACAAAGTCTGACCAGCTGAGCAACTCAGCACTGGGGAATCATTGGGAGAGAAGCTGACTTGTAACATTCAATATCTCCATAACTTGGAATCCGTTAATGACTTTTGATCTTCGAAAGGGCAACATAAATTATACTAACGCTACTTAACAAATCAAATGCACGTGAAACATTATAGCAGTTTCTTTGAACCCACCTAAGCGAACGTCAACAATTTTTAGGATACCTACCGACATGCAATTAAGAATGCTCTCTAACATGCCTGTAAGATAGTGTAGTCCATGCACGGTACACTGAATTCTAATATTACCAGTGTATCCGTGCTGTCAAATTTGACGGTAAGACAAAATCTATTATAAGTAATATGTATTATATTGTAAGCAATTTTCGTTTAATCCCAGTACAATTTTGTAATTTAAAATAGTCTACTGTGAACGTTAATAATTGAACAGTGTACAGGTTATAAATAACTCAGGAAAGTATTTTATCCTCAATAATTCTTACATATTTACAACTAATTTTTTTTATCTGTCTATATTTCTGAGATGAGGTACTATGTACACTATTTACATTATTCGATCTATTGTCCTCATCTTTGTCGCCAAATTTATTACAACGTTTCAGCAGTTGTAAGCTCCGGCCTTCTTCAGGTGGTTGGAATGTCGAACTGAAAAACTTTATTTCTCTCACTGGGGTAGAGTGTTCTAGTTCCACGTGACATGTCTAATGGATGTCCTCGAGGACAGAAGGCACAGTGGATAAAGGCGTTTGTTAGGTCCAGTGAAAGGACCCAAATAGTGTGAGTTCAATACCTGGTTAAGGCGGTGGAGAACTTTAAGAGGGGAATTAACAGGGGAACTAGAACAGTCTATCCCAGTGAGCGAAATAAAGGGTTCAGTTCGACATTCACACCACTTGAAGAAGGCCGGAGCGTACAACGGCCGAAACGTTGTAATAAATATGGCGACAAAGATGAAGACAATAGTCCGAATAATGTAAATAATGTTGTTGTTTTTTTTTACTGCAAAAGTTCCCAAAGCACAATATTTTTTATGTAAACTTTGGAAGGTCTGAGTAATTCTTGACAGTAGTCAATCTGTGATTTAAGAGTTTGGGATATAAGTGGATTGTTACACACACACACACACAAAGTAGAATTTATTTCTTACTGTGAACTGTGTTGCCATTGTTTGAGGCGGTCTCTTTGTAATTTGTCAGCGAGGTAGCTTTATGCGTGCGGACGCGAATGGGATCTTGACATTTGTGTGTCTCATGTGTGCGTTTTGCACACTGCCCTTCAATTGTTACACACACACAATATATATATATATATATATATATATATATATATATATATATATATATATATATATATGTATATATATATAGATGTATATATATATATATAGTTGTATATTTAGGCAGTAACCCTTCGTTTATGCATGTTTCATTAAAAACGACAGACAAGGTACTACGGTTAAGCTTTTTATTTAATTTTTCTTGTGTTCGAACAAGAGCTTTCTTTTCTGGACAAAGAGTGTGTAAAAACTGTCCAAATGTTTTTTGGTTCCGAGCGCTTTCGGCTATACCTTTAGCCGTTATCAAGGATGATTCAATTTTTCACCTTAATTTAGTGTGTACACTATGTGTATCTTTCAGTGTGTTGTGGAGATGTTTTTAATTTCCGAATACGGTTAGCACATTATGGCCTTGTTCGTAGTTAATATTGTTAAGAGTTGGCTTTTTCTTTTTTTATCATTAAAGCTTCAATTATTTTTAATCTTTTTTTTACAGGTGGATGAAGTTATTATATTTGTGATTTCTACTAGTATGTTTCTAATAGAGTCTGGTAAGTTTGTGTGTGCGTTTAAATGGGTTCTAATGAAGCTATGATCAGATAGGTGTAACGTAAGGCGTCTGGATAGGCATGTAGTTGTGTAACCGATGTAATTATTTATGAGTCCGGTTTGATCAGGAACACAGTTCCTTATATATATATATATATATATATATATATATATATATATATATATATATATATATATATATATATATATATATTTCCCAAACGGAATATGACTTTATAACAATAATAAAAAAAATAAAGGAAACTATCATTTTTTTTTTTTTTACAAAGACAGAAGGCTATTGGGACCAGAGGGCAATATTGGCAACGGGTACTGACTGCGTTAAGAGATTATCAAAATTAGGTTTTAATTGAAAAAAATATTTACTTACAGACGCGGCAATTTCGTTATTTCTCTTCTCTCCTCGTTTCGTTTCTATTATCAATCATTTTAGCTTAATGCTAGGGTCAATAACTGTATCAATATTTTGATGAAAAGAAATCGGGTGAAAAAGTCATCGGCAGTCTTTAGAGGATGCAAATTTATGATGAAAGGAAGTTATGACTATTAACTTTCCCGGCGACCGATTAACTCCGTGTAAATTAGTTTTTTTTGTGGGGGTTGGATTTTTTCTTTTTTTTTTTTTTGATTTTTGATTTTCCTTTTTTATCCTCGTTCAAATATAACGAGAATAATACAAAAAATAATGTCTGTAATCATGAGTTGAATTGTGAATATTCAGTGCTTTTTTTCCTTTTCTTTTTATGATTTTTCTTTTCTTCTGTTTTTCATTCTTTCTTTCTTTTTTCTTTCTTTTTTTCCGTTCCCATTTCTTATTTCTTTCTTTTTCCGTTCATCTTATTCGTCATTCATTCCTTCCATCCTTTCTTTTTCCTTCCTTCCTTCCTTCCTTCCTTCTTGCCTTCATTTCTTGCTTTCTTCTCGCTTTCTTTCTTTCTTTTTTCTTCCTTTCTTTTCCTTCTCTTTCTTCCACTTCCATTTCTTCTTTCTTTTTCCGTTCATTATTTTTTCTTCCTTCATTCCTTCCTTCCTTGCTTTCTTCACCCTTGCTTTCTCCCTTTCTTTCTTTCTTTCTCTCTTTCCACTTTCATTTCTTTTTTCCGTACATTTTTCCTTCCTTCCTTCCTTCCATCTCCCTTGATTTCTTCTCCCTTTCTTTCTTTCTTTCTTTCTCCTTTCTTCATCAATTCAATATGAATTTCATCAGG
Source organism: Acanthosepion esculentum (assembly GCA_964036315.1). NCBI lineage: Eukaryota > Metazoa > Mollusca > Cephalopoda > Sepiida > Sepiidae > Acanthosepion > Acanthosepion esculentum. Next base: position 58,860,910 of record OZ038494.1, read on the forward strand.
TGAATTTTATTCATTGCCTTTACCGATCTGTCTTCGTTCAATTTTTGATTAAAAAACAAAAAAATAAAAACTTCTGTTAGTCTTCCCAGTGTGAGAGTTAATATGATATAAAAATATTCACAACAGGAATTTGACTGGTGAAAATAACAGCACGAAAAGCAGAATTCTAAAGAACGACATGCAATCTGTTACATCCAAAACTAAAAAAGAAAATACCACTGCTCACTGAAAAAATTAATAGTGACGAACATAAGAAAGGAAAAAAAAAAAACACGCTGTATAAAAAAAGAATTGGTTTTTGCAGAAACAACCCAACTACATTATTGAAAATCTATGTGACATTGTTCACATACTGCATCCCTTCTTCTTCTATATGTCGTGTCTCTTCAGGAATTTGGCCATCATGGCGCTCCACAATTTCCTCTCGTTTGGAGACCTTAATAAGTTTTGTCTTTTTTGTTATCTGTAGGAGAGTTAACCCTTTTCTGACATCTATTCGCACAAGCGCGTTAGGTTTGTAATGCACTGTTTTCTTCTATCCCCATTGCCTTTATGTCCTGTAAGTATCAAATTTTCCGAGACTTCTTTCCTCATCATGTGCACTAGAAATGTCAGCTGTCTCTTCCTTATGTTAAGTATAAGTGCCCCTTTCTGTTTCAATTTTCTTTAAAACTTCGACGTTGCTTTCATGCTCGGTCCATGGTATTTCTCCGCGTCCTTCTCTAGAACCAATATTTCTGTTGCTTCAAGTTACTTCTTCAGATATGAAGAGATTTTCCAGCATTCACCGCCATATAGGAAGACTGATATCAGGTAACATTTCAGTAATGACTTCTATAAAAATATCTCTCTATAGTCTTCTTTTTCTTTTTCTTCTTCTTCTTCTTCTTCTTCTTCTTCTTCTTCTTCTTCTTCTTCTTCTTCTTCTTCTTCTTCTTCTTTGTGCCATGTCCTTTCACAACATAGGCGATCATGGCTCTCCAAATTTCCCTTTCCTTTGTACCTTTCAATAATTGCTGTCTTTTTGTTATATTTCCTAAACTTTGTCCATCCATACATACATTTACTCAAGCTCACAAAGGATGTCATGTGCTCTTTTTGTCGGCTTCTTTGGCTGTCAATCTATTCTGTGAGTATAAAACGTTCCAAGCTCTGAGTGGGAAACCTAGAAAATTCACCTGATGTTAAGCATGAGTTTCCTTTTTGTTTCCATTTTCTCTAAAACTTTACCGTTGCTTACGGTCTCTGATGTCCTCACCATCCTCCAGCAGAACCAGACTTTTACCGCCTCAAGTCTCCTCTTCGTCATCCATTTAATCAAGAAATGCGTTATTTTCCTCTCTCTCACTTTCAGTCTGTCCTGTGAGTATCAAATTTTCCAAGCCTTCTTTCCTTATTATGTGCCCTAGACATGTCAACTGTCTCCTTGTGATGTCATGCGTAAGTGTTCTTTTTTTGTTTCTATTTTCTCTAAAACTTCGTCGTTGCACACATTTTCGGTTTGTGGTATTTTCAGCATGATTCTGTCGAACCACAAGCTGAAGACGGTTTTTTAAACGTAGATATTTACCAAAAGACCAAGCTTAGACACTGGCGTCTGAAGGTTCATATTCGGAAGCAGTTAATTGCTCTTTCTTAATCTCAAGACAGACAGTATCAGGGTATTGTCCAGTGAAGAAAATATAAGTTTCATTATACTGTTCTCGCTACTTTTTCTTTTCTGTGCTGTTTCCCTTGATGATTACCGTTAATTGACTTCAAATCTCTGAAGATAATGATACAAAATTACTGAAAAAAATAATAATTATATTGTTTCTTAATGTGATACTGATGACCTAAAATATCTTCTTTTTTTATAGTTTCTGTGCTTCAGAAAATCAATGGTTAATTATCTCTTGGGAAATAATTGTCTGATAATGTTGGAAATAAACACCAGCATTTTGACGAGATTTACAATGCTCTTATTCACAAAGATTAGCTTAGTTCTGCGCAATAACACAAGCATGGGACAGCCAGTGGGGGTCGAACTCCCTACAACATCATTGTCAATCAGTCTAAACGTTAACCATGACACTACACTGAAAAGCGCCACAGTTCAGGCACAAAGTTAGAAATATCTGTCACCCATTGTGCACAGAAATACCTATTCAGTATCAATTATCTGAGAGACTAAATGTTTAATCATTGTACCACTCAGACACTCCATAGCTTAGTTTGTCACACGACCTGGGGCATCCAGTGAGGTTCGGATTTTCTAATCAGTACAACTTGTCTTAAGAGGCCCATGAGCGAATAGAATTTGGAGGCTCCTTCATTAAGTGTGTTCGCCTTCAGTATCTATAAAAAAGACAAATTCGTATAATATTGAGCAATTTTGTACTTCGTTCCCCGTCGAATTTTTAAAAAAATATCACTCCACCTAGAAGGAACCAAATACTCTTAATTGTCTCAAATTAGTTCAAAGGCGTCAAATTAAATTTAAAAATAAACGAATGTCCTAGGTTCTTATATCTTTTTATTTCAGTTTTATAAAGGGACCGAGATTAAAGGGCGCTTCTAGTCTTGAAGCCAGTGATAATTGAATTCCTTACTTATTTATAATTGTCAACCATTACTGCATGCAGTGACGCCCTGATTTATTTAGTGTAATTATTTACCCGCTGCCCCACACAACAAGATGTGGGACAAGGCCGAGTTTTAAAGTGGGGTATCCGAGCCTGTAGGCTCGGGCAAAAATTCCCTATAGACCAGGTAAAAACGGGGTTAGTTTCTCAAGACGTGACTGTGCCCTTCGTTAGAGCCTCATCTAGGGAATATCCTCTGACATAAGCCAGGTAAGGATTTCTTTAGTGTACCTAAAAGTATTTTAAAAGATGCTTTTTTCTTTTGAATTTTCTTGTTACGTCAAGTGACGTCAAAAGGATGTCATTTTTTCATTATTAATACGATTTTATTATTATTATTATTATTATTATTATTATTATTATTATTATTATTATTATTAATCAACAAAATAACTAGATAGGTAACCAGTTTTTGTCACTAGTGTGAAGTACGCTTGATAGTGTGACATGATGTTACATCACCAGTGTGAAGTAACAGTAAGTCTCCTGAATTCACCGTCACACATTTTAGTATTCTCACTTTTCTCCTTCTTCGTCTTCTTCTTCTTCTTCTTCTTCTTCTTCTTCTTCTTCTTCTTATTATTATTATTATTATTATTATTATTATTATTATTATTATTACTATTATTATTATTATTATTATTATTATTATTATTGTTGTTGTTGTTGTTTTTGTTGTTTGTTTGTTTGTTTGTTTGTTTGTTTGTTTTTTCCTGGTCCTTATTTAGGTAGTTAGCACGTACATTCGGCCATGCCAATACCTCATAAATAATGGGCTATTTCGAACTGACCTCGGTGAAAGTCAAAAAGTCATATCAGATACGCTGTTTGTTTTCAGTGAGAAAGAAAGAAAGAAAGAAAGAAAGAAAGAAAGAAAGAAAGAAAGAAATACGAAACAAAATAAGTAAAAAAACAAATTATTATTAGCAACCTGGTCTCACTAGCTAGTATTGACATCTTCCTTTGTTATAGAACCATACATGTCCGCTTCGTATTACCAAAACAACGAAATGGCTCATTACTGAGACATAGTTGCGTAACCGATAAATACATAAAGTTACATTGTATTTTGTATTAGAAATGATATTTATTACGTGCAGATGAACTTTCCTAAAGGCCACAAGAATAAGGAGCTCAGCGAAGATGGAAGTCATTAATATTGGCTTGCGATGATAAACAAGGAGTCCTACTTTTATTTCGTTGGTAGATTTGGTATTTCATTTTGATAAATTTAGCTCTCTGACGATTCAAGTGGGAGGATTATGAATCACAATTTTAATCTTTCAGTTGATAAGAACCTTTCCGATTTGAAACACTAAAACAGATTACTAATCGTCAGAGCTATTTCGACTTGAAGGCATATTGTAGATCAATGTGACTTCTCATCTTCAGCATGCCTGCTGGTTGTCGCGCATGCTCAACTGCTCAGAACTAACTGTTTCTGTAACAGCCTCAGAGGCATGCTTAGATTTATTTTGTACCTATGCTAAGAGGACCTATGTTGCAGTTCAGTATATGCCCCAATTAGGTCAATATACGGTTTTGGATACAGAGTTATCTTTCTTCTATAATGGTTTCCAACCACAGCTAGAGAGTCTAGTGTGTCCTTCTATTTAACCCATAGCTGAGAGAGAAGAGATGGATTCGGGCCTTTTCAAAAACATTTTTGCGGACGTCAATGTAAGGTTTTCGACCAGAATTAGAACTCGGTTCGACGAATCTACGTTCTACACATTACACCACCTTCACACCCCATTTGCTAAAGCCAGGATATTAGTGTTGATCTCGTGAAGTAATGTACTCTGTTCCTGTGCGCTTTGTTTATTTTGGTTACTGTTAATGTTTCGTCCACAATTTCTTCAGAGGCAGTTCAGGAATTATCCAGTGTGATTTTTACCAATCGAAATAGATCTCCACGCTAAGGCGTAAATAGACTTATAAAGACGACAAAAAAAAAAGATTGCAAGTGAAAGATCTTATTTTTTATACTGCCTTGTCACTTCAGGACGTGAATGATCATAGCTCTCCACAACTTCCTATCCAATGTAGCTATAAGCAACGTTTGATTCTTTGACATCTCTCTTTCTCCTCGTTGAGCCATCCATTCACAGTGAATTTTCATGGCCCTCCAAATCTGTCTATCCCTTGTAGCTCTTCATTCATACTAGTTAGGCAATTTCTGTCCGCTTATTGCTCCTTTCATATATTCTGTGCGTGTTGAATTTTCCAAGATCTCTATACATATACGATGTCTGATCAAAAGGTATCGGGACTGTTAATATGATAACAGAGCTAGAATACGTAGAGAATACGTCGCGCAGGAATACTGAATTATAGCGTTCTTGCATACTTCTGTTGTTTATAGCAGTGCTTGGAAGGGAAGTGTGTAGAGTGTGGTCGTCTCATTATACACCACAGAGGTTCCAATAGTGATCATGGTTTGTACAGCAGTTTTTTGTCAAGATAACATTCCCTAGGTCCGACAACCGCCATATTCTTCCTCTTTCGACCTTTTCGTCTTTCCAAAAACCATATCCCACTTGAAGGGAACAACATTTCAAGACGTCGATGAAATCCAAGAGTTGCGACGAGGTAGCTGCTCGCTATCCCGAAAAAAAGGAGTTCCAGTAAGGCTTCCATTAATGGAAACGATGCTAGATAAAATAGGTGGCTTCAGGAGGAGACCACTTCGAAGGAGATGAAATGCCGAATTGATATGCGTTGTAGTTTCATTTTTATAGTACCAGTTACGATTGAGTCACATGAACAGAAAATGTCGTCATTATGTGTTATTCAGTTTTTCTTTTTTTTTTTTAAACTTCCTCCTTTCCCATTTCGTCAACCTTTGGCACCGGAAGCATATTTCTTTCTTTGCGCCTCTTCTTCATCTCTGAATGCTTACGGTCATATCACGTTGAAACACCGGTTCACGTCCGATCACCGAAGTTAAACAACGTCGAGCCTAGATGGGTAACCACTCGAGAATACCAGGTGCTTTTAAGCTTGATTGTTTGTGTGGTGTAATGGATAACGGCTCAGAATGAAAATTAGGAGAGCCGAGTTCGATTTCCAGTCGGATTCATTGCATTCACATGCGCACAAAATTCCCCTTGGGTAAGTTATACATTCACCTCTTCTCTCCGATCTCACGGCTTAAATATTAAAAATTGTATTTGAAAATTATTATTATCTCCAAACATATGATGACTACAATATTCACTCACAAAAATAAATATATTTTTACTATCTAAAATTTTTTCTCAACTTTAATAAGGTTGGTAAGACGTAAAAATGAATGAATCAAACAATCATCGATGAAGCAAGTTTCCAGTATTCTTTTTTTATTATTGAATTTGTTTTACAGTTTCTCAACCCTTTTTTTTTGTTATTTAAAGCCGAATTGTATTTTGCACTGTAAGAATTATATTTTTTTGGTGAGTGAATATTGAGTTGACAGTTTTATAGATTGTAAACACATTGCACTTAAGGGAGAAGCCAAAGAAAATACGAAGACAGAAAGATGTGTAAGTTGTAAAACCTTGTAGTTGAATTATCAGCCAATAAAAACATTAGGCGCCGAAATAAAACGTCCTAACACAGTCGAATCCGATGAACAAATACAGTTTTATCAGTTTGGGCCATTTGCGTAGTAATATCAAACAACGTTGAAAAAGACAAAACATTGATTTCCATTAGTAATCAGTCAGTCAGTTAAGTGCCATACGTGATACACGCTTGGACGATCATATTAGGTGGTCAGGTCTCTTTTGATTCCTGACTAGCTAGAAAGAGATTTTGCCCGAAGTAATTTGTTTCTTTTATTTAGTAAAAACTAACAGAATACACGCCTTCCAAACATTGTTATCTATAACAATTCAAAATATTTCAGCAGACGATGTTATTTTACTGATGCGAATAAATTTCTGATGCGTTTTAATAATAATAATAATATTTACATTGCTCGGACTATCATCCTCATCTTTGTTGCCACATTTATCATAACGTTTCGGCCGTGTTTTAGGTGGTTGTAATGTCGAACTGAACCCTTTATAAAGAGTTCAGTTCGACATTCCAACCACCTGAAGGCCGGAACGTACAACGACCGAAACGTTGTAATAAATATGGCAATAGAGGTGAGGATCTCAGAAATATATAGAAATAATAATAATAATAATAATAATAATAATAATAATAATAATAATAATAATAATTCGAAATCTCAAAAATATGGCACATGAGAACAGCAACAATTCCAGTTGTAGTTTGAGTCCTCGGATTGATTGGAAAATATTCCAATAGACTCATTGAAAGGATTCCTGGTAATCTATGCCTTAAAGAAACACAAAAAATGTATTTACAAGTACATCTCACACATTACGAAGAGATTTATCTCTGTAAAATAATGTATACTCTTCTTACAAAAATGGTCAGTGGAAAATGTCATGAAGCTATTCCCGATCTGAGGTCTCTGGTTGGGACAGGGAAATAAATGTGTACACACCAGAAATCAAAGGAAATATAATAATAATAATAATAATAATAATTCTTTGACTCAGATAGTTCGTGTTTTCAGCGAGAGATAGAATTTGGCATTGACAAAGGCGTCACCCTAATATTAAGAGAGAAAAATAACTGAGTTCCAAGGAATACAATTAGCGGATGGAGAAGTCTTGAAATCCTTGAAAGAAGGAGAGCGGTATTAATATCTTTGCCGCCTACAGTCCAACGAGGCGAAACATGCTGGAATAAAAGTTAAGGAGATATCAGATGTGTAAGGAAAATTCTTGCAACAAAAGTTAATGGCGGAAATATCATCAAAGGAATTAAATCTCTCTTCTGCTCCATTCTGCAGCATTCTGAGATTGGAATAATACGGAATCAGAGAAGAGGGATAGAAAAACGCATACGTTGTCGTTTATAAGGCTCTGAATCTGTTGTGGCCTGTTTAGGGCCCAGTAAGGAAGACACGGAAGACGAAGGTATGTTGAACAAGTGTATTGAAATAACAGATATATACAAAGCAAGAGTGTTAGTAATAAGCAAATAGAGGTGTACGTCCGAACGGTAGGTTAACACTGCGTCTCCGCTCCCCAACCGACTGCCTCACGACTCTCGCCAAGAAGTCTCTCAGTTAGTATTTATGAAAGGAGGAAGAGTTCATTCTACTGTAGGAGGGTTTACCACGACAGAATCCAAACTAATGTCAATAGTCTGTATAATTCCAAGATAGGAAGAAAGCATATGCTTTAATGAATATTGAAGAATTTGAGTCATCGACAGTTCTGGGACTTGAGAATTATGTTTAGATTTCTGAATTCCTCCGTACGAAGAACTGATGGGGATCTGGAAGCAAATAATGTTGGGCTAATGACTAGCAAATAATCAGCATTAGTAGAAATGGCGTGGCAAGTTTAAATAAAAGAACCTTCGTGGCTATTTTTTTTTCTTCAGCAGAAACAATATCTGAACCTCAGGGGTGACAAAACGTAGCACACAGGTATAATCCGACACGATCGACCAGCCATTAAAACTACATTACAGCGGTGGGACACAAAATACATTCAGGTGATTTGTGCCGTGTTTTGGAAAAACTGAAAGCAAAGAAATGACTTTTAGAAACCTCCTCCACCCATTGAAAGTCATCTTGAGTTTCATGAAAGCTTCTAGGAATAAGAAAATCAAGTTAAATTGCTGACAGTATTTTCATTTGATATGACTTGTCAAATAGTTTTATTGTGAGTTGCCCTTGTAGAAATAGTCCAGACGTCATTAGAAAATTATTTATACTTCGTTGGTAACTAATTTGCCTTTTAAGTTTTTTTTTTCTCTGTCTCCCTTTTTAGATCTTAGTGAGTTGAAGCATTTCTAAAATTTAAAATGATGTCCAAAATCTATTTTTCTTCTTTTCGATTACATTTTATTGTACTTAACTTTAAACAAATTCCACTTGCCAAGCGCTTCCAGTGAATTCGGTAAATTGTCAGCAAGTGTCTGTCATGTAAAACGGGTTTCTGATCAATCAAAAAGTTGGGTCTTTTTCGGTCAGTAAAGAATAATTCATGATAGAAATAAGTTTCAAGATTTTGTTGTCATTTTTATATTTGTGATCGGAACCGTCTGCATTTGTCAGTAAATATGATAGAAACAATCAATCTTATTAATGGTAATGGACCAATCGATAAATATCTTCCCACTTATAGTCACACTCAGACGCGTACGAACTGAGATGGCGGTAGGGAGAAAAATTAAATTCGGAAATATATAAAATTAAATGGACTGAAATAGATAGATAGATAGATAGATAGATAGATAGATAGATAGATAGATAGATAATCTGAGGAGACAGAGATAGATAGATAGATAGATAGATAGATAGATAGATAGATAGATAGATAGATAGATAGATAGATAGATAGATATGAGGAGACAGAAATAGATAGATAGATAGATAGATAGATAGATAGATAGATAGATAGATAGATAGATAGATAGATAGATAGATAATCTGAAGAGACTGAGATAGATAGATAGATAGATAGATAGATAGATAATCTGAAGAGACTGAGAAAGATAGATAGATAATCTGAAGAGACTGAGATAGATAGATAATCTGAAGAGACTGAGATAGATAGATCGATAGATAGATAGAAAGAAAGAAAGAAAGAAAGAAAGAAAGAAAGAAAGAAAGAAAGAAAGAAAGAAAGAAAGAAGGAAGTGAACAAAAAGAAGCGTACAAGGAAGAACGAAAACAAAAAGAGAATGATGAAAGAAAAAAGAGTAACGGAACAAAAAGCAAGAACAAACAAAAAAAGGAAATACGCGGTACGAAGAAAGAAAGAAAGAAAGAAAGAAAGAAAGAAAGAAAGAAAGAACGAAACAAAGCAATCTAGAAAGAAAGAAAGAAAGAAAGAAAGAAAGAAAGAAAGAAAGAAAGAAAGAAAGAAAGAAAACAATCACGGAGGCAAGAATGAAAGAAAGAACGACCAAAGCAATCAAGAAATAAAGAAAGAACGAAACAAAGCAATCTAGAAAGAAAGAAAGAAAGAAAAACAAACAAACAAACAAACAAACAAATAAAGAAACAAAAATTAGGAAGGAAAGCAATCAGGGAAGCAAGACTGAAAAAAGAAAGCATGCAGGGAATCAAGAAAGAAAACTTGCACGTAAGAAAAAATGGAAAGACGCAGAAACGCATGAAGTAAGCCAAAAAACAGAAGCCGAAGAACAAGCAAACAAAGTGTTAAGAGCTGCTATCTTCAGGTTTGGCGAGATTTTTTTCTCGAGTCTTCAAGTGTCCAATTTAATCCACTACTGGAAGAAGCAGCTTTAAAAATCACATCCTAAATATGAATGCACATATATATATATATATATATATATATATATATATATATATATATATATATATATATATATATATATATATAATGCTCTTATTTATTCCTCAAATACTCTTCACTTTCCATAATATAATTCGTAGTGATGAAAATGTGGCTAAATATTTTCCTTCGAATTTAACACGATTTTCTTTTGGTTCTATTCATCAATTTAATCCACTTTTCTTTTCAGTCGCTTAGTGGAATATAAAGAAAATCAAAAAAACAAAAATTTAATCATTAATAATATTGATTGTTTTCTTATTTTTCTTCTGTTTACTAGAAAAAGGTTTATAATAAAATAACTTATCAACACAACCGAATGTTTTTTCGGGGAGTGGGTAGAATACCTTTTCTTCTGAATTATGATGAAGGATTAAATTTGAAATAAAAATATCGTTGGCTCATGTTGTTTTTATTACTAGTAGTAATATGTTTATTATTTTTATGGTTATTAAAATTATTGTAATCATTTTCCTGAAGATTTCTTGAAAAGAAAGCAAGTACAGATGCAAGAAAAAAAGGAAAGAAAGCATAGCAAACTATAAAGGTAGAAAGAAAGAGAGAAAGAAAGTACAGAAGTAAGAAAAAAGAAAGAAAACATAGCAAGATATAAAAAAGAAAGAAAAAAGAAAAAAGAAAGAAAACATAGCAAGATATAAAAAAGAAAGGAAAAAGAAAAAAGAAAGAAAACATAGCAAGATATAAAAAAGAAAGGAAAAAGAAAAAAGAAAGAAAACCTAGCAAGCTAGAACGAAAGAAAGAAAGAAAGTACAGAAGTAAGAAAAAAGAAAGAAAACGTAGCAAGCTATAAAAAAGAAAGAAAAAAGAAAGAAAACCTAGCAAGCTAGAAAGAAAGAAAGAAAGAAAGTACAGAAGTAAGAAAAAAGAAAGAAAACGTAGCAAGCTATAAAAAAGAAAGAAAGAATGAAAAAAGAAAGAAAACCTAGCATGCTAGAAAGAAAGAAAGAAAAATAGAAAAAAAGAAAGAAAGAAAGAACGGAAGCAAGCAAGCAAGAAAGTACAGAAGTAAGATAAAAGAAAGAAAACACAAAAAGCTGTAAGCATATAAAGAAAGAAAAAGAAGGAAAGAACGAAAAAGCGAGGACAAAAGAAAGAAAGGACAAAAGAAAGGAGAAAGGAAAAGCATACACGAAATAAAGAATGAAAGCAAGCACAGGCAGTAATTATAACACATGAGGCTGTTGCAATTTCAATAACAAGTGAGTTTTTACGGGGTAGGATTGCTCGACTTACACACAAGATAGACGGCAACGAACGGTCAAATCGCACCAGCTGTGCTACCATTTATCTCTTGCCGCTAACAGAAATGGAATCCAAAATCAGAACTCCGTAACAAACGCAAATTGCCCTGATCGAAGTTTAAGCTTAGTTTACTGATTCTATTAGAGTTAACCCCAACCCTGCGCAACATCTGTAATGTAAATATGTTTAAAAAAGAAAACACCAGTTCAGAAATGGTAATGCTAATAATAACCGTTTCCCTGAAGAAACATTTGACATTCATTAACTGAGTAGCCAGTACTTTTTTCGTATATAAATTTGTTCAATTATATATCAAATGTAATTGTCTATATAATAAAAAAAATTAAATATAAATTGAACTTTAGTTATGAATTATAAGTGTAGCCAATTATTTTCCTTTTGGATAGGGATGTGCACAACATTTCTTTAAGTAAATTGCTATTCTACTAATGGTAATATTAACCATTTCCCTATAAGGAAACATTTGGCATTCATTGTTCAAGCAGACAGTAAGGCTTTCGGTTGAAATTTTTAAGATCTTTCTCTTAAAATACTGTTTTTTAGAAAAAACAGGTTTCTCAAGTCCAGTAGCTATTATCGCCCATTCCAGTATTGATGGAGGTTTCCTCCTAATCTTCTCTTTGAAATAGTTCGGAATATTAATTGTTTGTACGGTAATGATTATTGTATATGGTAATATTAGTTGTTTCCTTATAACAAAACATTCGATATTTATTCTGTCGATTGAAATTTATTAAATCGTTCTCTAAAAGCTAATAGCTTGAGTTATAAGGAGTTTTGTTGTCACTAGGCCTCAGGAACAGAATTCTCATTATATTCTCAATGTGCTACACAAACATAATAATAATAATAATAATAATAATAATAGCTTTCTCAAGTCCACTAACTGTTACCCCTCTTTCTTGTATTGAAAGTGGTTTGCTTCCTAACCTTATATTTGAAATGATGTGGAAAGCTAACAACTTTATTGTGTATTTATTTTCTCTTCGAGTTAAAGGTGCTATCCATTTTAGTTGTTGCTGCTTTGATAGTCCACAAGAGATGTAGTTTTGCATTGTTATTTATTATATAAAGACAAGGAGCATCTAATGGCCACGAAAGTGAGTCCGTATATATAACAGTATTTGCTACATAGTCAACCCCAATTGGCGAAGCATTTTCGAGGTGCTATACATTTCACGTCTCATTAAACACTTCGCCATCACCGTTGCACAAAACGCAATATCTCCCGGCTACCTCTTCACTAACATACAATCGTCGAACTAACTAAAAGATAAG
>OZ038494.1:58875974-58915974 GCA_964036315.1 Acanthosepion esculentum
TACACAATATTTCAAGCTCAATTTAGGTTTATAGTTCGTAACCATGCAAGGAAATGAGGTAACATATACCGTAAATTTGTCTGCAGAATATCATTACATTATTATTACATAATCATAGTGAAATCATTAAGGTTTTTTGTCAAAAGCATTTTATTTTTGGTCATATATTAATTTAAATTATTCCTTTTTACAGGCTTTATTTTTGAAATCGAATAAGATCATTCTAAATTTCGCTATTGCCCATCAAAATGACTGGAAGAAAGCGATCTAAAAATAATAAAAAAAGAGAGGTAACAAAGCGTAAACCAAATAGCTCCAGTTTGTTCAACTTTGGAAACTTAGCATTGCAGCTAAAGTATTCTGAAATGCTGCCAATAACAAAGGAGAAAATTAAAAATACCTAACAACAAATCAAATATAACATCAAAATTTATATTATTTTCATTTATTTGTTACATAACTAAATAGATAATTGTCTACAATATTTCCGTAAAACTTGATATTTCCTGTAATGAATTCTTAATAATAATAACAATAATAATAATAATATAATAAATATTATTGTTATTATTTTACTTAAGTGAAAGGTAAATCTACATTCGCAATTCCTTACGACTAACCATGAAAAGAAATGTTGATCAAAACTGCTTAAAACCTTCAAACGCGTATTGCCGCAAAATTATCAAATGTTGAATCCGCCCCTCCTCTTCTGAACGCCTCATATAAAGTTTAAGCAACGAATTTAAAATATATATAGAATTGTTTTTACAGCTTATCAAACTTTTCCAGCTTATTTAAAGCCAGAAAATGTTTTGCGATTAAAAGATTGTATTTATTTAATATAATAAGGATACAGGTTCTACTACTTAATCCATACCTAGGGGAGTTGAGGTGGACCCATACCTTTCCCAAATGTATTTGCGCATAATTAAACATAACAAACCCGACTGAAAATGGAACTCGGCTCACCGATTTCCAATGCCGAGACGTTGTCCATTATGCCAACCGTACATCAAAGCTAACAGTAACTGGTATTTCCAAGCGGTCACCCATCTAGGTACTGGCCTATCTCTCCGTTGCTTAACTTTGTCATATGATTTTGTAACGTTTTGTAATGAATTGCTCGAAACGTGTTGTTTAATATTAAACAATAGTCTTCGTTCTTATGTCGTCTCTGCTTGTTTTGACTTCCTCGACTTTATTCTTCCCATTCACTCTCAGCTTGACTTTTTCAACATTCGAACAACTGGGCAACTGGCAAAAATCCTGAGTGGGGTTAATGCTGAGTGACAAAGTTTCTCCAGGTAACAGACAAGAAAACTTGACGAGTGGCAAAAAGCCTTGTCTTTTATAAAGCTCCACTGTCAACAAGGAAGACATTTCCATTAAAACCTCGTGTCTCTAGCTTGTTGACTGAAGATCGTGAACTCAATCCTTCCACTGGGCAGTACATTTTATTTTTATTTTTCTCTTCAACCGCAAAATGTTACCGGCTTAAATGCACAATCTTTTTTAAATATTCTCTACTGAAACGGGTGTATGTGATGTCCCTTTGCGTCTTTTCATTCTTTCCGTTCTTTGGAAATTTTCATTCTTCTAGAATTTTGATCTCCTCTTAGCGCTTATCCATTCATCCTCTACCCATGGCCTCTTTCTTTCTTTTCCCTTCCCCTTTTTTCTTTTTCTCTTTTTCTCTTCCTTTTCGTTCGCCCGCGACTACTTAATACATTAGATACCCTTGCATCTCTACATGTAAATTCTAGAAGACAAGAACGGAAGTGGGGGATACTTGCTTCGATAACTGTATTTCTGAATAGATATTTTTAGTAACACTGTGATTCCCCACCTGATGAGACGTCTAAAAGAGGTTTTCCCTTTTTTGACGTTGAAACAAAAATGTACAATTTTGTAGTGGATATGTGCATGTTCTAATGTAACACTTCATAAGATGAGTATATATATATATATATATATATATATATATATATATATATATATATATATATATTATATATATATATTATATATATATATATAGACACGCACAACATACACACACATATATATACACACACACATACATGTACACACACATATATGTATACACAAACACACACACACATATATATATATATATCAATGGAAACTACAACAGAATCAAAATCACGCCATTACATACAGTAAGATTTCAAGTGAGGTGAGTTCGAGCTACGCAAGCAGCATGTATGCTTGTAGATCTCTATCTATAAAAGGCAGGATGTGTTTGTGTGTGTAACGAATGCACGGCCGCAATTTTCGACCGATTTGCACCAGAATTTACATGCACATGCTCCAAGTTAGAAGGAAGGCCAAGACCGACTTTGCATTTCCCAACTCCCATCGATAGTGGGAATAATTGATTTTTTCATGCTTCTGGTACACTTTTTGGGATACTCTATGTACTAGTGAGCCAACCAAAATGAACTGACTCATTTTATAGTACACCAATAGAAGGTTAACCAATCAGAAGTGAAAAAAATTAGAACAGATAATGGTGGAGAATTTACTTCCGATGATTACGAAAACCTCCTAATAAATGAAGGCATTAAGCATGAGATGACCCGTCCCTATTCGCCGCACCAGAACGGAATCGCTGAACGTAGTTGGCGGACGCGTTTTGAAATGGCTAGATGTTTGCTAATAGAATCTAAGTTACCCAAAAATCTGTGGGTCTATGCATTAAATACCACCGTATATATATGAAACCATTGCTATAATAGTAACATTAAAAAGTCTCCTTACGAGGCTTATACGAATTACAAACCCAACATAAGTTGTTTGCATATTTTTGGTACAATTTGCTACACATATGTCGACCACAGGGCAAAACTTGATCCAAAAAGTGAACGAGGCATATTTATTGGCTATGACAAAACAAATCCGGCCTATATGATTTATTTCCCAGAAAGTAAAATAATAAGGAAAATAAGATGCGTCAGATTTACAGATTCCTTTGAGCAAGTAAAGGATCCTGAAGAAAAGAATATTAATTGTGAGGAGCTGATCCCACACGAACCAGTATGACCTAATTATGAGATAAGGCCTTTAAAATAAAAAACCGGTCAAGATCCACAATTAGAGGAAGGTGTTATATCAGACGATACAGATGAGGAAAAATCTGACCCAAACCTTGAATTAAAAGAAAATACAACCGATGATTCCGCATTATCCGACCAGAAATAGAAGAAAGCCAGACTAATGGGTCAATGTAATATCTGTGACATTGATTGTTGCTATTCGGTGCAATGTATCCCGAAGAACTATCAAGAAGCCATAAATTCTGATAATTCCAAACGATGGATAGCCGCCATGCAAAAAGAAATGGAATATCTAGTATCAAATGATATTTTGAATTGAAAAAGGCCCAGGATGATAAAAATATTATCGGCAGCCCTTGGGTTTATACTGTAAAGCGAATTGAGGATGTCTTGCCAGTGTATAAGACTCGTTTTGTAGCTAAAGGATTTTCGCAGATATACGAGGAATATTATGTAGAAACATTCAGTCCAACAACAAACATGACAACAATAAGAATTTTAATGCAAATGGCTGCGCATTATGGCATGGATATACACCATATGGATGTCAAAGAAGCATATTTGAATGCACCGATTGACTATGAAATATACATATAACCGCCAGAAGGTTTTGAAAAAGTGAGAATTATGTATGGAAACTCAAAAAGTCACTATATGGGCTGAAGCAAAGCGGAAGACCGTGGAATAAATTACTACATTCCTATTTAATTGAACAACTTTTTTTTACCCTCCCCAGTAGACACATGCGTGTACACAAGGACATTTGATAATGAAATATTAGCAATTCTGATTATTTGGCTTCGACGATATGTTAATTGCTTCAAAATGTAAAACTACTCTATTAAAAATTAAAAATTCTTTAAATATAAGGTTTAAAATGACCGACCTGGGTCGACTATCATGGTTTCTTGGTATATAGTTCGAATTTAAGGATAACACTATTACAATGAATCAATCCAGATACATCGACAAACTCTTATCAAAATTCAGCATGCAAAATTGTAAAACGCGGACTTCTCCATGTGAAATGGATTTAAACACAATAATGAATAATGAAGATGGTATAGCAACGTGTGAGAAAGATTACAGAATGTTGATAGGGAATCTTATTTACGTCATGACATCAACTAGGCCAGACATCTGCTATACGGTTACTAAGTTGTCTCAAAACTTAAATAAACCGAGGACTGTGCATTTAACAAGAGCTAAGCAAGTATTACGTTATTTAAAGGGAACTAAGAATCAGTGCCTAGTATTTGGACAATAAATAAACCCACTACAAGTGGAAGGATTTTGTGATGCTGATTGGGCAAATTCACCAGATCGTTAAAAGTATCACAGGATATTGCTTTAGATTGGCAAAAGATAATCCAATCATTAGCTGGAAATCTAAGAAACAGGGGATGATTTCTCTTTCGACCTGCGAAATAGAATACGTTGCATTGTCGCAAGCAACACAAGAGGCTATTTTTCTTAAATCACTAATAAAAACTATTAAAACACTAATAATAAGTGAGCCTATAACTATTTACTGTGATAATCAAGCCAGTATTGTTTTGGCTAAAAATCCACTAATACATCAAAGATCAAAGCATATTGATATTAAATATCAATTCGTTAGGGATCAGGTACAAAAGAAAACAGTACGAACTGAATATGTTCAATCGGAAAATAACGTGTCGGATTTGTTTACAAAGCCAATTACATAATTGAAATTACGAGCTTTCATTCCTCTCATATTTGGTCCTGACTTATAAGGTTCTCTTATAGTCCTGGGTAAGACGTAAAACTGCATCCATTAGTTACTGTCCTATATTGGGGTATAAACGTGAATAGTCCTACTTTTAGTCCAATGCTCCTCATGAATAACTCTCATAATCACTCTGACCCGGAATGATAGTGACTGTTTTAATGGGTCCTAGCTATGGGTAAAATAACAACTTTTTCTACCTTTTTTGTTGTGATCACAACCTAAATTTATAATATTGTTGTTAATGTTTATTAACCAATCAGAAGACTTGAAATATTCAATCCGACGTGTATAAAGGCGGCCATTTTGTTTTCTCCGAATATTCACTGCCAACCTCTGATATGGAAGACCTTAAGAATTATTGAACAGCTGCTACTTGATATTGGTGTTGTTTCATTGAACAACTTACTACGTTGGATTCTACATTCATACTACGGTGAACATGTATAACAGCTTCTACGGCAGTTTTCATGTTTGTTTGGCCAGTGTGAGAGCCTATAGCTGGCTGCCACGAATAGGCAGGAAGATTCTATTGGCCAGCGTGAGAACCAACAACTGACTGACACGAATGTTAACTAGCATGCTAGCATGCAAAAAAAATCGATAGCTGCATTCGTCACAAGTGGGAAAAATTTAAATCTGCATGTCAATTTACTCCTATGGCTCATTCTCTTTCTTAAACTCAACATTGATTCTGATTCCGCAGAACTGGGTTGGGTGTGAAAAAGTATTTGTTGTTAACATTCTTTTTTCGTTCGGTTTTTCCAGTTACGAGTCCTTTTTTTAAAGCTGATCGTTTTGTGTTCATTTTGTTTAGTTCTTTTTTCGTAACAGATTTAATGTTTAGTATAGAGCTTAGAAAAAATTTGCGGTGTGAGATAAGCAAGAAGTAATTCATGTAGCAACATCAGCACGGCAAAGGGCGCTCCTTTAAAGGCAAGGAAGGGCGAAAATATTTTAAGTCAAGTGATAGCGATTGCTGTATGAGTCGTACGATTTTTTAATCAAGCACGGGCAACGCCGGGCCATGCTGCTAGTAAAATATATAATAGCAGCTGAAACTTATTGGCGTTTTTAATAAATACCATGATTTCCAAAAGAAACTTTCTGTTCTCTTTTCGGTTGCTTGGTGATGCAGTTCTTGCTGAGAAGCACCTCTCTCCGGCCATTCAGTAATCAGTAGTTTCCTTTGTTCACATTGTAGACATTGGAAGTAGGACTTTCTTGTCGTTAATATAAGGCCTACTTTATTTATGTTAATGAAATATCTTTATTTATTTTACTGGTATTTTATGGAAAAAGATATTATGTACAATTTCAACCTGTTGTTGGAAACATCTTAAGAGCTTGAGATGGAAATGCAAGTGAGCCTTATTCAGAACAGAGAACATGTCGTGGTTATAGAAGCGGATGGTTATTTAACAAACGCTATCAGACAATCAGACACATTGACGCACCTGGGGGAAATTATTAAGATTTCCTTTCCGAGCAGGAAATTTACCTATCCCGACCTCAACACACAGATGTGAGATAAGTTCAGTTTAAGAAAGATTGCCGTATATAAAGGCCAAAGACACAAAACTGCCCAGTGTCTATGACTTTGTTCTTAAGGTTTCCCACTTTATTCAAGTACACATTATTTAGTCCTCGATTGAGCTATGAAGAGAGAAGAATGAAAACCGATTTGTATTTTATCTGCCTTTGATGATTATTTATTTAATATATATATATATATATATATATATATATATATATATATATATATATATATATATATATAACATCCTGTCTTTAGTGCTTCCTACTTCATTCACGTTACACATTATTTAGTTTTCGATTAAGCTCTGAAAGATGATATGAAAATTAGGTATTTTTCTTTTTTCATTCTTTTTTCAACTTTACCGTAACTATAAACTTCTTTTACATTATTTCCTGTTGTTTGACTTAATATTCTCGTTTTTATTAAATCAAATTCTATTCTATTTGATAGATTTCTGTTGGTTCTTCGTTTTATTTATTCGCATTTTCCTTAGTTTTTAAAAAGGACTTTTCCTTACATTTTTAGATAGTTTTTTGCATCTCAGTGAAGGAAAATTTGCATGGAAAAATATTTTATGGATCAAAGCAAATTTGATTACTAAAATAATTCAGCCCGTTAGATTATTTAAGAGCGTACGCAAAGATTTTCAATGGAAATTTATTTCATTTAACACTGAACAAAATTTACTTTATATTAAAATAAAATTTTGGAACACATGGACCTTCGTTCCCACAAACATCGTAATATCAAAAGGACAGTTTTTCCCATGAGAATGCTTTTATATTAACTACCTTCACTCTTCGGCATCATTATAATTACAGTAAAACTTAAATATTTGGGACTTTTCTTTAAAGATGGAGAGAATTTTCCGGATGATATGTGCTCTTCCGCATAAAGTAATCTTATATAGCTCTGAGATGCTGATGTCTCCAGGGATTTTACGGACATGATTTTCGATACACTTCTTTCTCATAATCGTCGCAACGGGGATAATAATGGTTTTAAATTTCCACATATTTGATACTTCGATTTGCAGATCCTTATAATTTGACAGTTTTTGAAATTCTTTTTTTTTATAAACATTAGTTTCCTGTGGGAAAGTAATATCGATTAGTTAACAGGTTCGTTTTTTCTTTGTTTTGTTTTTTTAAATCTTTTATTACTATGTCTGGTCTATTATTATTGTTGTTATTGTTATTATTACTATTGATCTTATTATTATTATTGTTCTTATTATTATTGTTATTATTATTATTGTTATTTTTATTGCTATTATTATAGCCATTATTATTATTGCTATTGAAATTATTATTATTATTTATTATTATTATTATTATATATTATTATTTATTATTTATCATTATGTATTATTTATCATTATGTATTATTTATCATTATTTATTATTCAATATTATTTATTATTATTATTATTTATTATTATTATTCATTATTATTTATTATTATTTTTTATTCTGTATTATTTATTATTATTATTTATTATTTTATTATTATTTATTATTTATTTTTATTCTATATTATTTATTATTTATCATTATTCATTATTCTATATTATTTATCACTATTATTTATTATTATTATTATTATTATTATTATTATTATTTATTATTAATTATTATTTATTATTTACCATTATCGATTATTCTATATTATTTATAATTATTATTATTTATTATTATTATTATTTATTATCATTTATTAATCTATATTATTTATTAGTATTATTATTTATTATTATTTATTATTATTTATTATTTATCATTATTCATTATTCTATCTTATTTATTATTATTATTATTATTATTTATTATTACTATTATTTATTATTTATTATTCATCATTAATTATTATTCTATAATATTTATCATTTTTATTTATTATTATTATTATTTATTATTTATCATTATTTATTATTCTATATTATTTATTATTATTATTATTTATTAATAAAAATGCAAATAATTTGTGGGCTTTTAAAAAAGGAAATGTATATTGCCTTCCGTCATTTTTTACGAATTTGCAATCATTAATGAAGCTCGGACAAGCAAAGAGCAATGTATACCCCGAATTAATTTTTATTATATATGGGGCTATGACGTCATAGTTTTTCCTGTTTACTACGTCACAAAACAAATGAAAACTTGTAAAGGAGATTTAGCACGCTAAAAGTTTCACAGATAAAGAAGTCCCCGATTTTTGGCCAGAATTAAACAATAACTTGTCCGGAAGCAATTAACCGGAATTTTAAAAAGAAAAGTCTTTGACCACATTCGAAGTCAGAACATTAATGAGTTCGTGTTCGTTTTCTTTAAGAGATATTGTTTGTCTAAGAGGCTGCAGACGAAAAACATAAGAAAAACTATTCAAGGCAACAGAGAGAGAGAGAGAGAGAGAGAAAAATCAAGATTTCTGAAAGGGGAAGACGGGTTGGATGGAAGAATCAGCGAGAGTCCAAGATTGACAGGAGAGAGAATTTGATACAAGTTCAGTGAAAAAAATAAAAGAAAACGAATAAATGTTTGGGATAATTGAATCAACGACGATATAACGAAGAGAACAAGCAGTTACAAAATACGAGATTTCTTGTCTAGACGCATCATCTTAACTGGAATCTCGAAATTTTTATTTTTTGGTTTCCGAGTTGGTCAACAAATCAGTAGTATATATTGAAAATCTAATGACCTAATACATTTTTTTATTATTCTTGTGGATACTCCTTCCGTTCCATCAAATTTCAGACTTCTGTGATTTGAAGAAATTATTAGTTTTGGTTCAGATCTTATGTGCCGAAGTAACTAAAAAGCATCTTATATTTTTTTCTAGAAATGTAGAAATTTAATTATTGTCATGTAAACAGACATATTCAAGAAAACGAGAGAAAAACGTAAATAAATAAAAAAAAAAAGAGCGTCGTCTATAGAAAGAGATAGTCGAACCTGACATAAGTGTAGTGATGGAATTTCTTTGAATAATGCTGCATTACAATTTTAAAGGTCCGTCTGTTTTCTTTACTATTCAGAGCAATTCGACTACTGTCACTATACCAGGTTCGAACATTACTTTTTATAACAGAGTTATTCGAGGTGAGAGACAACTATGACTGTCTTCCCAACAGAGAGTATAGTCACAACGACCAGCAACTCGAAACGACCCAGGGGAAATGAAGAGAACAAACGCGAAAAGGCTGACCGCTAGTCGTTCCTTTTTCTTCATATCCAATACGATTAAAAAGGGACTAAATGAACATAGATTCTACACACCGTAGGCACCCGCTCGCATTCGAGCTCGGATCGTCATCCTCTCTCCTCATTCCCTTCCTCCCATCTGGTGGCGGTGACGGATTTGGCCGTGAAGGCCCAGCCTTCTCCCGAAGGGGCGTTAGCAGGGGTCACAGAGGTGGACACGGCTCGGCATGTCGCAGATCCTCTTCGTGTTCCTCTTGGTCGAACTCGAAAGTCTCGGTCCCCACTCAGATGATCCTACGCTTGGAAGCCCGGTTCTTGCAGCAACGGTTTCCCATATCTCAGATGTCGATGTTGGCCTGTGCCAGGGGTGTTTTCAACTGATTCTTGAAGAGTCGCATTTTGCCGCTAGCAATTTCTCCGAATAGGATAATACTTGGGAATCGAGCCAGGTGCATTCTGGACATGTGACCCGTGATCGCCCTTCCTCTCCTTTGGTGGCAGTTACGTAGATAGCAGGTGGCTCCTGATGAGTCGTATGGAGGTGGATGCAGCCCGGCTAGTCGCCCCCACCCCTCCCCCGACAACATGTCGCAGATCCTCTTCGTATTGACGGTGGGGCTCGAAAGTCTCGGCCTCCACTCAGATGATCCTACGCTGGGGAGGTCGGTTCTGCAACAACGGTTTCCTAGGTCTCAGAGTCGATATTGGCCTGTGTCAGGGGTGTTTTCAACTGGTTCTTGAAGCGTTGCCTTTTGCCACTGGTGATTTCTCCGAACATGATAATACGTAGGAATCACGCCGCGTGCATTCTGGTCATGTGACCCGCCCAGCGGAGAATTCTACACATATATCAATATTATACCAATATACGTATGTATATATAACTTATTTGCTGATCACTTTGTGGTCAATCACTCACTCTTTCTGCTTATACAGAGAATGCTGCCTGGATTTAATGTGGTCTCCAAAAATTGGCGTTTAAATGTCTCAAAATGAGATAACATATACTTATTGTAGACCAAAGCACACTACCTAATATATATATCAGACGTTCTGCTATCGCAGACCCGGATTTATTTACGCATTCTGCAAAGATCCTGAAATCCACGTTTACGAATACGGGCTCGTACATTTTGACGTATTCTTTTCTCCGACAACTGAGCGATTCTACCTATGTAGCCAGCATCGAATTGCCATTTAAACTGAAACGAAATAACAATATTAATATGACGAATAAGTAGATCAGCTTTATGAGCGGACTTCATCATTGGTTGAGAAGAGAAATGCGTTTATTGACAGCACAGTTGCTAATACACTGGACATTTATTGAAGCCAAGCAATTTCAGTTTATTAAATTGTGCAATTTTAACATAAAAAAGATTTTTGAACCACATCAAGAAGGTTGCCACTATCACATAAGACATTTTTAATCAATTGGATTTCTCTCTTCACTTTCACTTTTTTAGGTAACAACAAATAATCATTTGTATTAAAACAAAAATTATATTCTCACTTTAAATATTTAAAATTTAGCGTCACGATTTGCACGCTCCAACACCATATAACCGTTAACAAATAGCTCATTCTTAAAAACTTCTTTCGGTTGGATTAACACATTTATTTCGTCTCCCAGTTTTGATTCTAATGGAAAAAAATAAAGCCTGACGATGAATTGCGTGAAGCATTCGAAAGTACTAGCAAAAATTAAAAAAAATACACCATATCCATTTTATATATGAGGATCTCATCATTCAGAGAATTATCAGTAGTATAATGCATAAAATTATGTCTACTAGCGAAGTGATTTCGCTAATAATCGCATTCATATTGCTGAATGATTCAAGGTATGATTAACTCTTTGTAATATATATATATATATATATATATATATATATATATATATATATATATATATATACGTTGTAACCTAAGGAAGGTTACTGAATAGAATAATCACACGAAGGTTTGTAATGAATGATAATACTTAGGACAAGAACAACAAATATAAGATTCGCCAGAGTCGCGTAGAAGAAGTAGTTAACGGCTGGAAGTGAGTCAAGTGAATTCCACAATGAATCACGAATTGCAGGATATCTAATAACCGCCCCACGCGGTCAGATGTAGCACGAGGACGAATTTAATGCGGCGTATCCGAGTCAGTAGACTCGACCAAAAATTTCCGTAGACCCCGTATAAAACTGGGTCGAGTACCTGTTTCCTGAGACGAGACGAATCTGCAACTGCATAGCACCATACAGTATTTACTACTGTATCTATATGAATGGGGACATACCCATTATCGTCCATAAGTATGATACAACATATATATATATATATATATATATATATATATATATATATATATATATATATATATATATATATATATATATATGGAATAACGATATAAATCAATTATATATCAGTGATAGATTTTGAAAGAAATGATGTATGACAGAGTGCCAAAAGATTTATTTTTTAAATGTTTACAATTTGTCATACATTTTATCTTTCATATATATATATATATATATATATATATATATATATATATATATATATATATGCTGAGAAATGATTTTTCTTTTCTAGGGTTGAGATAATATTTCCAACTACCCACACATATTTGAGTTGAGATAATATTTCCAACTACCCACTGATTCTCGTTATTCCAACGCTTTGTCAGACTTTATAAAAAAAAATACACATGCCTACAAAACCTCCATCTACTCTTTTCCGTCGTATACAAACGTGTCAGTTAAATATCGAGGTCTAAGTAATAGGCGACGCAAAGCTAATTATATTATCAGTGCCCAGCCAGCAGAAGGTGAAAAGAAAAGTCCAATATACAAACAGACTCGTCTGCTTATTCATTTCAAGATGCGACAAACGTCAACTTGAGCGAATACCGGAAGTTGTCGGGCAGCCATTTTGCCTGCAGGAATGACATTTTCATTGCCAAAATGGCCGACTTTGGCTTCATAACATCCGCCTGCCTGCTACTTAGTCATTATCCTGAACAAGTTAACATTACTTTACACTTGACACCAGACAAATTACGAAATTTATTTGGCCGTGTAGGTACGCCTGAATAGGAAAGAAACACAAGCGAGATAGATAGATAGATAGATAGATAGATAGATAGATAGATAGATAGATAGATTTTTAAATTTATTTTTTATTTGTTTTCTACGACTTATCAACCCTTTGCAGGTTATTTAAAGCCAGAAAAAAATTTTATATTGTTGATTTTTTACAATAATAATGGTTTAGTGATTAACCAGTAGCTTGAGGGATTAAAAATAAAGTTATACCTTCCCAAGGGTTTATCCACGTAAGTGAACATAATGAACCCAACTGGAATTAGAACACGTCACTTCGATTAACACTTCCGTCCCATTATCTATTAAACCACTCGGACATCTGTTATTCCCAATCGGTCACCAATCTAGTTACTGACCAGGATCGACGTTGCTTAAATTCGATAATCGTACGGGAACCGGTGTTTCAACGTGATGTGGCCGTAAACATAGGTAGATACAACAAATGAAATAGCAATAGAACAAAATGAAATAGCTAGATAGATAGATATTTTACGCTAAGTGTCACCCCCTTACAAGTCCCGGATGGCACTTAATGTAGAGAGTTAAGTTAAAAGGTATTTTTATGGACAGGAGGGAGAGATAACAGTTAACTCTAGATTTGAACAGTTTAACATTATAGTCATTGGTAAAACATCCTCTTGGAAGCCTAATCTACAGGGCAGTGGCTCGCGGGAAGAAGATGTTCGAGAAGAACTTACTTCTCGCCGATGGTATACAGAAATAATGTGGGTGGTTTGCTACTAAGTGACATGGCAGGTCGTAGCTGTGAAAGTTAGGCCTAGCGGAAGCAAGAAATTTAGTTCGTCCGAGTGCTTTCCACGATAGTAGCGATAGAGCAATGAAAAACTGGCCACATCCCGCCTATGAGAGAGAGTTTGCTGAGCGGAAAATAGTTCATTGTCCAACAAAGACTCGGAGACACTTTTCAACTTTATCAAAACTGGAAAATGAGATCTGGGCAGCTCCCGTCAAAATATGGCAATAGTACAATTTTCGACCGAGTCTGGCTCTTATAAAGGTAGAGGATAGCATGGGGAGTCAGGTAATTACGGGAGCGGCACAGGGAGCCGATTATTTTACCTGTATCTTTACTGATGGTTCTTATAGGTAGCGTGTGAGTTTGAGGCGCAATATCATCTCAAGGCACAAGGCGTCATCGAGGGGATATCCGTTCATTGTGGCAGGCAGTAGTTCTGGGTTTGATGGGTGGTGGTGGAATATAAGCAGTTTGCTTTTAGAGGCATTGAATGTAACCAGCCAGTTTTTCCCCACTGGGGATTTAGTGTTAGATCGGAAGAGAGGTCAGCTGATCGTCAGGAGTATTAGGGGTGCGCCCGTGTATCGTGTTATCATCGGTATAGATGTTTACAAATGAACGCAGTGTCTTCTTAGGTAGATCATTTATGTAGGTCAGAAAAAGGTTTTGGGCAGAGGTTAGCCCTGGGGGATGCGTGCGTTGACTACCAGGGCACAGAGAGACTGGTTGTCAATAACTATCTTCAGGAATCTACCTGTTAAGAACGATTTTATAATAGAGAAAATTATTCCAGTGATTCCATAGATGGAGAGCTTCTTTCGCAAACATTTGTGTCACATGCTATCTAAGGCCTTCGAGATATCTAATGTTATGGTTCTTGCAGTGTGTGTGTCGTCAGGGGCCTCACTGATACTGTGTGTATTGGTAGTTAGAACTTCAGTAGTAGATCAGGCTGATGGAAATCCATACTTCTCCTTGCACAAGAGGTTGTTCCTATGTAGGGGCTCGACGAATTTCGTACTGATAATACGGAGGAGAATGATGGGTCTATATTTGAAATGGGAGGATCGGTCGCCCGCTTTCTTGGAGACCGGACATAAGCTTGTCACTTTCCACAGGATTGGGGAAGATTTGTTTTCTTTCAAGCAGCGGTTAAATAACTTTACTATGATCCGGGATAATTCTAGCTTGATAATCTGAAATGAGTATATTACTGAGAGTGTGCTCAGTGAGACGTGGGAAGTTGAAGAGGGGATAGTCTTTGTTATCTCATGTTGAGTTTGAGGCAAAGATAGAGGCGAAGAGATTCCCCTTGCCAGTCGAGAAGGATATGACCTCGAGGCCAATTATAATAGTGAACACAGCCGCTTTGCCTCGCTTCATAATTTTGTTGGTATCTTCCCGTTTTAGCGAGATCCAGTCTGTTTCTTTTCAACTTTGGCCTGGACAGCCTGCGCGTAGCTGCACTTTGCGTTATCCAGAACTCTCTTGCAGCGATTGTGCGCGGTTCCAAAAGAAGTAATAGCCAAACTACACTTCTCCTTGCGATCGATTTTTTAAAGTAGTCGTTCCTATGAACTATGGCTACAGCGTATTCAAGCGTGACTGTTTGTTTTTTTTGCTGGAATTTTTTGTCCGGGTATAAATGATTCCATTCCCGAAAGGATCTATTCGGAGATTAGGGCAGCGTTTTCTTTGGGGGGTGGGGGGCAGCATGTTAGAAGAAGATTGAGAGAGGAGCTTCCGTCATATAGGACCGAAAGCTGTCCCAGTTTGCATTTGCACCGCGAAAAACCTTTCTATAGAACGGTAAATTAGATAGATAGATAGATAGATAGATAGATAGATAGATAGATAGATAGATAGATATGAACATGCTGGGATAGATAGATATTAATCATAGGTAGATAGATAGATAGATAGATAGATAGATAGATAGATAGATAGATCTATTTATACTTGGAAGTAACGTGAAGAAAATTAAAATAACGTTAACTTTTCAAAATTTGAATGATAAAATGCTCCAAAATATTCTAAAAGCTTAATCTGTAAAGGAAAAGTAAATTATGGAGGACGCTAATTAATGTAATTTTCAGCCTATTAAACGAAAGTGAGATGCCGTTTTATTAGTCATTTCACGATGAACATAACAATCTTTACTGTTCTGCCATTACGACTTTTTGGAACCAAATTATGCTCTATACGTGTAACCTTGTGTCAGACTAAAATAATTTTAACAATTATTTAAGGGGGCATTCCTGCTCCCCCAATACCCCCACTGGATGTGTCTTGTTCTTTCATGACTGCAGCAAATATATATCTATATCTGTAAT
The DNA here is from genome assembly GCA_964036315.1 of Acanthosepion esculentum. Taxonomy (NCBI): domain Eukaryota; kingdom Metazoa; phylum Mollusca; class Cephalopoda; order Sepiida; family Sepiidae; genus Acanthosepion; species Acanthosepion esculentum. The sequence continues at coordinate 58,891,739 of OZ038494.1, forward strand.
GTTTGTAACCTCTGATAATAAGAGACGAAATTTTTCATATGATATGTACGATAATTGTTTATCAAACGCCCAAATTAAAATCAACCGTTGAAGATATGCGTTATTTCAAAGAACGTTCGATCTTCTTACGAATATGTGACGGACTCTCTGCAAAATTCTTGGACAGTCAGGCGTTTATATAACCTCTGGTTGCCTTCATCTTAGCTGATGGTTCTATTGAAAATTGTCAAGTGATACTGTTTCTATTATTTAGTAACGTTTTTTGCTTGTGATTCCATAGTGGCAGTCTACGAGGTTCGAAGGAATGTCCTCGCTAAGATCTGCAGATTTCACTCGCTTGAAGCCATTTTTAACCTCATAGATCTGAGAAAGCGCTCGTAGACATCTGAGGATTCAGATATTTCTGAACAGATTTGGCATTATGCTCAAGATCCATAAGAAAGTCTCGATCTGACGAGGTTATTAAAGAACCTGAATCGATTTCTTAGTTTAATGTTTGGCTTTTGTTGCCTATTACGGTGTTGGCCAACTCAGTCCTTGGCACATCCTATTCTATGTTCAATTTTCTCATCTCCTAAACTAAATGATCCATAAACCGCGGCATTTGAAATGTTTAGTAGTTATTAATTCCGGATACTGATATTTTTACGATTGTTTTAGGGGAGGTACCATCATTACTATTATTCCAGATCATTTTGTGTTGGTGCATAATTATCAGGCGTTTTTTAAACGCTATTTATTATGAAAAATAAATATAACAGATAACAATAACATTTTTAAATGATTATTCCGGAGCGTATGATTATCGACACGCATTTTTATAACCTGAAAATAAAATAATTTTTTTATTAAAAAAGTAAGCAAAACAATTTTTATTAACAACTAACTCGCCAACAAAAACGCCTGATAATTATGCACCAACCTAATAGATTCTGTTTTGGAATGGTTCGAATCCTATTTCTTGGAACACTTCGAAGAGGATGCTGATTTTTTATTGGACCAGTATATAATAAGATCACAACAGATCAACTCTTCTTAGACCAATGCGATCTGATCTCTGGTATGTTTTTTTTTATTCGTTTTTAATTTTAAGTAACGTAATAAAAATTTGTTTTCGTGTCTGCATTTTGAGATGATTTCTCATTGTTTACTTAGGAATTTGTAATTGTCTGGGAAGGTAATTATAACTATTTTCTCCTCCAGACAGAGTTTACAGTTTTTGGATTTATTGTTGTAGGTTGATGCTGTCTATCTTATTTTCCATGATATCACATCAAATATATGGAAAATAAAGAGAAAAAAAGCATCATTATTTATCAAGATAAGTGTAGAAATTTTATTTAACCTCTATTTATACTTGGAAGTAACGTGAAGAAAATTAAAATAACGTTAAGTTTTCAAAATTTGAATGATAAAATGCTCTAAAATATTCTAAAAGCTTAATCTGTAAAGGAAAAGTAAATTATGGAGGAAGCTAATTAATGTAATTTTCAGCCTATTAAACGAAAGTGAGTTAATACTGTTGTTGATGATGTTTTGTATGCAGAGTATATAAAAATATTTTTTACAAATTTGTGGGGCGGGTTCCTCACAAAGGTTGGATGACTTGACTCTTTTCAGTCTAGAAACGCAATCTAATGCAACCGTGCAGCCTCGCGTCCAGTACCATTCACGCGGTTGTATGCAAAAATCATATCTGTGTGCACACGATATGAATATCCTGCCATTGTTAAACAGAACGCTTCTCATTTAACTTACTACTACACACATTAAACGTTGAAGACAGACTAACCACAAATGTACACGATTGACAAATGTAACCTAGACTACATGGCAACACAGCGCCATCTACTGTAAACTTTAAACTTAATAACACAAAAATGAACAATTTGCTGATATATGTTTATATGGACTTTTGTCCTTGTTTTTGTGTGAGGAAACCACCCCAAAAGTTTGTAAGAATATTTTTGAAATACCTTGTATATGTATCTTTTAAAGGTTATAAGTTAATTGTTTTCTTTCGTTTTTCAGTTGTTGTTTTTTTTATAGCCTTACACATGTATGTTGGTATGAGAAAAGAGCATTTATTATAATGGAGGATGTTTCTGAAAAAATCCAGTGCGTAAGTTAATATTTTGGCAAAAATTGATAACAGCACTTTCAAGAACATTTCGTTATTTTCTTTTTTATAAGTACTGTATTAAACACGTCAACGTGGCTTTTCTCGAAATAGTGTGGTAAAATAGCACTCAGAGTGCCAAAATCAGAGAGAGTATTACATTTTCTACAATAAAGTCCGGCGTACATACGACCGGCCAGCGCGGACAGTTTAGTGCGAGCTACTGCACGCGGTCATCAAGCGGCCAGTATTTGGTCTTTCTGTGATTTGACACCTTTTGCCTTGAATATGTTGGGTGCGTGTCCAGTTCTTCCAAGTCATCTTTCTTCATTATGCACCCTAGAAAATTCAGTTGCCTCTTTCTGATGTTAAGTGTTTCAATTTCCTCTGAAACTTCGTCATTGCACCCACTTTTCAGACCATGGTATTCTCAAGGTCTTTTTGCAGAATCACATTTATGTTCCTTAAAGTGTATTCTTCTTCTGTGAAGAGTTTGTCCAGCATTCACTGCCAGACAAGATGACCTATGAATGCATTACGTGTGTGTTTCCTGCCTCGAATAGAGGGGATGTTCGGCAAATCATTCGCCGTCTGGGTATTTTCTTTGACAAAGATTGAAGTTGGTGAATGCATTATATGTATTCGCAAGGTACCCTCTTTTATAAAATCTTGAATCAACCGAGGTGGTATAAATGCCCATATTTAAAAACATAAATACTACCTAAGGACTGCCTGTAAGCTGGCAGTCGTGGCTGGCCATATGTACGCAGTATTTTATTGTAGATAAATTATATCTTAGTATAATTCTGATTGTATTTTCCTTAGCACGACCGTTACGCCCTGCCAATACTTCATAAATAAGGGACTATTCCTTTTTGATCGAGTAGAAAGACAGAAAAACATACAAGTGGCATTACTTGGTGTCTGTAGAAAGAAAGCAAAAAGGAAAGAAAGAAGGAACTGTTTAAAGTCTCCCGTCACTAACTGATAAATAATGGGCTATTCCGTTTTGATCGTGTCATACGACGGAAAAAAACATATCAGAGATGCTATTTGGTTTTAGTAAAAGAAAGAAAGAAAGAAAGAATTGCTTAACGTCTCCAGTTGCTAACGCATAAATAATTGACTATCCCGTTTTGATCGTGTGATAAGACTGAAAAAGAAAGAAAGAAAGAAAGAAAGAAAGAAGCAAACAAACAAACAAAGATGGAATTGTTAAACGTCTGTTTCAGGGGAAATTAAAACGTTGTCAATTTCAATTATTTTCATTTGTACACCCTTACTTCTTTAAATAACAACCAACATTCAATTGTTTAACGTCTCCAATCACTAACTGATAAATAACTATTCCGTTTTGATCGCGTGATAAAACTGAAAAATACATATCAGATACGCTACTTGGTTTCAGTGAAAGAAAGAAAAAATTGTTTAACGTCTCCAGTCGCTAACTCATAAATAATTGACTATTCCGTTTTGATCGCGTTATAAAACTGAAAAAGAAAAAAAAGAAAGAAAGAAATATGGAAATGCTAAACGTCTGTTTCACGGAAAAATAAAACGTTGTCAATTTCAATTATTTTCATTTGTACCCGCTTACTTCTTTAAGTAACAACCACCATTCAATTGTTTGACGTCTCCATCGCTAACTCTTAAATAATTGACTATTCCGATTGGATCACGTGATACAACTGAAAAATACATATCAGATATGCTACTTGGTTTCAGTGAAAGAAAGAAAGAAAGAAAGAAAGAAAGATGGAATTGTTAAACGTCTGTTTCAGGGAAAATTAAAAAGTTGTCAAATTCAATAATTTTCATTTGTACCCACTTACTTCTTTAAATAACAACCACCATTTTTATTTATGATCGTTTATTGTATTATTTTGTTAACGTTGTGAAGCTCAAATATTTAACAACGGCATAGCGGAAATTTATTGTCGCAGAACTCGCAATGAGCTTACTCAATCATTAACTTAACAGTTAAGAAATGTTCAGGAACATTTCTAATATATATTAATGTGAAACTAAAGAAACCTAAAAAAAATACCCCAAAAGTATCATTTAGGAAAAAATATTGGTGTGTGGATTTGTGCGATAAAAGTATTCAGTTGATTATGAAGAGTAAAAAAATGGTAGTCTGAAGGAGCAAGGTCGGGAGAATAAGGTGGATGAGGAATTTTCTCCCAACCAAGTTCTTTGATCTTTTGTGACGTGATTCTTGCTGTATGTGGTCGCGCATTGTCCTGATGAAAACACAAAATATATTAAAATAATTGTCGGACTTAGCAAAAGAAATACCCCTTTCCCAAACCAACATCAATGAACATAATTTTTTTTTAAATTAAAGAAACCAGTTAAATTCAAAATCTTCTATTATCTAAAATAAATAAGTATTTATATAATTTATCAAATTAAGATAAAATATATTTACATTAATATGAAAAAATAAAAATTAATAGATATAAAAAAATAAGACAATTAAAAATCAATAACAAGAATTTCTGACTTTCGCTTATTAGGCATTAAATTACATCGCTTCCTTCAAATGTTACCGTAACTTTCTGTCAGCCTTAATTTTCCGAGCGTTCTTAAATTTAAACTTTTTGAAGACCTAACCATATTGCACCTCTGTTTATACATTCATGTTGCAGCATAATATCCTTATATTTACCTTGCTATAGTGCATTGTCAAAAAGTGCAGTTAATAGATAAAACCTACTAGATAATTCATTTAATATAGCCAATGCAATTTGCAGAATTACTTAAATATTGTCATCCTTTTAAGAAAATAAGTGAAAAAAAAATAATTTAATTAATAATACTTGAAAGTTGCAAACAAGTAATATTTTACGCTATTTCGAAACTTTAAATTTTGCGATTAAAGCACCATTTTCATTTTAACGTATCTTTACAAAAAAAATAGAATTTAAAATAAAATATGACTTTTTACCGAACTCCCTTTCTCAGATTTTGAATTTCACACCCTGAACAAAAATCCATTTCAATCTCATATAAAAGTTGTATTGGCATTTCATAAACAGAATACCATTAGAATGCAAAGTAATTGAAAAATATTATATAAATTTCGTTATTATATAAAATATTACTTAAATAATATTACAAAAATATTATATGAATTTCGTTTTCATTTCATTTATGGAAATGCAGAAACTTAGGTTTGATATTTTTTCACTTGTTAAAATTCAATATAAATAAAAAACTAAGTTTCATAAACCCGCATTTTGAAATATACGGATAGTCGATTATTTAATGAAATATACGGATAATCGATTATTTATTTAAATTTAATAAAACATTCTCTCTTTATTTCATTACCCAGTTATTTATTAAAACGTTTCTTGTGTAATATTTTTTATCTCTTCGAATTGAAACACTCCATATAAGATTTCCGTGAAATGCCTTATGAATAATCAAGAGTGGTGTCCTCTTGTTTTGTTACTATCCTCTTTGAGAGAGCTATTTCTGTTTACTGGGACTATAAAAGGACACTATACCCGAACCTTGTATTCACAGTTAAATAAATCTTTCTTAAAGCCTACACCTGCGTACTTTTGTCATTTCAAAGTGCAACTTGATTTCATAAAGGTTTACAGGTTTTGAAAGATAATTCCGTGTAGAATTAAAAACTAGATCAATTATTGCAAGAAAAACACACTGACATACAAATAATTTTTAATTTAAAAATGCTACAAAATAATATGGAATATTACTCTCTGTGGAAGTTTGACATATTGCAACAGGGCACTGACCCTGTTCAAACGTTTAATTGCATGAAATCTCTGGATGGTGGTTTGATGGGATTACTGATTGGATAATAATTATTAAGATCTCAGACGAATAGGTTGAATGATTAAGAAAAGAAACTTGTTAAGAATTATGTTTTAAACAATAAAAACAATTTAAGAAAAGTCCCAAAGAGAAATGAATGAAAAATTTACTAGTCATGATTCATTACAATTGAGCAAAACCAAGGTTCCCCAAGCTATTCCCTTCTCGACGATAAGAAGACCTGATTAATGTATTCTCCAAATTTCTGGACCTTAGAAATTAAATTTGTGTTTTGTTTACATTCATACTATATATTAAAAAAGCGTATATTCCTACAGAAAATAATGACAAAATTATTTTAAACAAAGCCGGGATCTACGTTATACTTATTCCCAAACAACAACGCGTATATTCCTACAGAAAAGAATGTTCCAAATTCTTTTAAACAAGGACGGCATCTGGGTTATGCCTAAATCAGCAAATATATACATATATCTATATAAACGAAGCGCACAAGGCCCCGATGAGAGCCACGAAAGATAACTGTTGTATCACAAAAATAAACCCGCATTCCCATGGCTGGAGCGAATACAGACACATACATGACAAACAGTCTCGCTTCCACAATTTTAAATCAATTTTTACTATATTTTCTAGGCACAACCGGCACATGGGGGGGGATTAATCTTAAATAATAAATAATAGAGATATTTTATTCAACCAGTTTTTACTTATATTCAATGCACCTAGAGTTATCACCAGTTTTGGGGCATTTTGTTGAAGGAGTTCGTATTCCAGCATTGATTCCCGATGTTGTCCTTAGTCGCAAAGAAACAAATTACTACGACCGCCAGTTAATAATTAATTCTTCATTCTCAAATGCGGCATACAACACACATAGATGGATCCACACTAGACTTTGCCATCAATCCCAATATCATAAGGTTTTTGGGAAAACCGACAAATCGGCCCCAACCGAGGAGGGAAAAAGAGAGCCTGATGACCCGGATGGTCGATGTTACTCAATAAAGCTAGCGACTGAGAGGAAGAAGAGGAAAATGAAAAGAAGAGACGCAGGAGAAAAGAGAGTTTCTTTTTGTATTATAGTGGTGTGGCTTATAGGATTATGATTTGAACTAGTAGCGGCTCGGGGTGAGGAATCGAAGAGCCGAGTTCGAATTCCAGTCAAGTCCATTGCATTCATTTCTATGCTAATACTTTTGTATGAAAGGTATGAATCTTCTTCTTCTTCTCCCAGCTATGGGTAAATAGCAGGACAGACCGGGTTCTATAGCCTTGGATGGCAACTGGTCTACTGCAGAAAGAAATAGCAACCTACTGCGAGAAAAAATATGTCTTGTCAGTCATGTATCGAAATATACATGATCGCCTACGCTTATATCGCGCATGGCACATAACTGACTGAGTTTATATGTAGAATAAAAAATGACGGTTGTCTTTAAAGAACTTTTTTTTTAATTAGATGCGTTATATTTTCTACATGAATTATCTAATATTTTCGGTCTACAACTAACTCTGTTCTTTTTTTTTCATGTGCCTTGTCTATTCAGGAAGTTGGCGATCATGACTCTCCACAATTTCTCGTCTTTTGGAGCTCTCAAATAAATTTCGTTTTTTTTATCTCTCCTAAACATGTTCCACAGGCGATTTTCTCAAGCTCGCTTTTTCGTAGTTTTCTTCTGTTCTTCCGGTCTTCAATATGTCCTGTGAGTATCAAAATTTCCAAACCATCTTTCCTCATTATGTGCCCTAGAAATTTCACCTGTCTCGTTCTGATGTTAAGTCTAAGTCTCTTTTTTGTTTCCATTTTCTTTGAAACTTCATCGTTGCTCACATGTTTGGTCTATGGTGATCTCAGCATATTTCTGTAGAACTAGATCTCTGATATTTACGTCTCTTTTTCATCTGTCAGGAGATTGTCCATCATTCTTTGCCATCTAGTAGGACTGAAATGACGTAACAGTTCAGTACTCTTTTCTTTGGTTCTGACGAAATGTTTCTGTTTTTTATTTCTTTGATTTGAAGGCATATTTTCTACCCCAACTTGCCTTTGGCTGTCAGAGTCTCTGTTTCAAAATGCTTCCCAGATATTTAAATTGTTGCGCTTGTTTGAGTTCGGTATCTCTAATTTGAAATTTGCACTTTGTACTGTGCCTTTTGCTATCTGTTATGGAACAGGTTCCTTGTACCACGGTGATGGTCCAAGGTAGAACCAATGAAGAATAACTCGAACACAGGTATGGATTAACACAGATATATTACAAACAGAATATGTAAAAAAGAAGTAGAAGTGTTAGTAATAACAATCAGGTTAGGTTAGAGAGAAATATGTTGTCTCGACCAGTATCACTATTCCAATGTCTTACAGTAATCGTCTGACGCGACTCTGTCTCTGACTGACTGACTCACTGCCTGACTGTCTGCTGCTCCCTCTTGAGGCGCAGTATTTATGAGGTACGGAATAGTCCATTGTTATTATGGGTAAGTTCCCATAACACTATCAAACATGTATTGCAATTGATGCTTAGTCCTTTCTTCTCGCTTTCCTTCCCTACCTTCTGTAGAAGGTCTTGGAGATCAAAAGTAAAGAAATCTGACGCGAAACCACGTAAATGAAAACAATATTTTAGTTGCTTGTTCTCCATCATATGGGCGCGTGACTGACTTATGAAACTCATCATGGTCGATTCCTCTCGAAGAGGACGTCATGAGGTTATCAGCATGGGCGCGGTTGGTGATGAATTCAGTGTGTGGTACCATCTGGAAGTGCCTGTAAACCTTTTGCGAGGTCAACGAACACTCGTTGCTACTTTCGTAATACTTGTTGTAGTAGAGACTTTGTAATCGCAGACACAACTATAGTAACGCCGTTGAACAATACTGGTGTCAGACGCCTTCGAATAACACTCGCACTAATAGTACTTGCTCGATAATACTCGCTCGTAAAGTAACCACCGACTTCGTATAGAGAAATAATATAGTGAATAGAGTAGAGAAGAGCGGTCCATATAGTATAGAGAGATCGGGTGTACTTAAATATAGGTACCACTAAGAATAAAGTTTTAAGTACTAAAAATGTCGTATTAAAAAATACAATTAATTCTTTTAACAAGTTAAACAAGTTTGTTTAAATAATTTACACTATTATGTCTATTCATTTTAGTTTTAATACTTTCAAATAATAATAATAAATTAAAAAAAGTTACCTCCTTTGCATAGGGAAAGAAACCTCTTGAAGTTGAATTTAACCCTGGAATGCTGCAAAAACGCAGTAAAACGGACAGTGAAAAAAATATTTTGAATTTACAGAACTACGTATATACATACACAGACAATTTCTAGAACAAAAATGGTCTTAGATGAGATTGAAAGTACTTGGGAAAATAAAAATTATTTGAAAGAAGATTTTGGTATTTTTCTTAATCAATTTTCTTCGGCCACTAAGAAATTAATTCTTGGACTTGAAATGATTAAAACTAAAATATATATACATAATACGTCTAAATTATTTAACCAAACCTGTTTTAATATATATATATATATATATATATATATATATATATATATATATATATATATAGTGACCCAAAAAAACGGGAACTTTTTAACAATCCAATAAAACCAAGAGTGATGGAAGAAAAATATTTAATTCATAGTAATTGAAATCTTAAAACATGCCATTTAAGAAACAATGATGGAATTTTCATTTTTTTTAAATTATGTCCTGTAGATGGCGTCCTCCTGTACGAATGCATTCTTGAAATCTGCTGTTGAGATTCCTCATTGACTGCTGCAACATCTCAGCTGGGATACTTTGAATTTCATTCTCGTTACTAAAATGGCGAAATGTTTACTTGCTCAAGGTCACTGTCTCGCAGTGTTGCCACTTGCTCATGTCTGGCAATACGCAATTCAAAAATTCCCGTTTTTTTGGGTCACCCTATATATATATATATATATATATATATGTGTGTGTGTGTGTGTGTGTGTGTGTGTGTGTGTGTGTGTGTGTGTGTTTATATATATGAGCTGTATTTAGTTAGCATGTATTTAACGGAACATGTTTTATTAAGTGATAAACATTAACTGCGGAAAATTTAACCACAATTTCGATCCTGATATAAAACTTCTTCGAAAATTGGTAAATACAATAAAAAATTAACAGGCAGACATTATCCGTTGAACTTAATAAAATCTATTTGCAATATATAGGGGGTCTAATCCAAGAGTATCGGGCCTGGTGCTATAAAAAGAAAGGTACAACACGTATAAATTCGGTATTTAATCTCCTTTGAAGTAGTCCCCTTCTGAAGCCACACATTCTATACAGCGTGTCGTTTCCCTTGGCGGAATCATTCCTGAAAAACTCCTTTTGGGGGGGATAGCGAACAACTGAATTTTCTTGGATTTCTTCGACGTCTTATGTAGGATTTTATTTTTGGAAATATGAAAACGGGGCGGGATCTGGGGAACATTGTAGTTGTCGAACCTGTAGAATATTGTGCTTGGACAAAAACTGCTGCACAAGCCACGGTCACTGATGGAAACTGCGGTGTGGTAAGACGATCACACTCTATACATTTTCCTTTCAAGCACTGCTATAAACAACGGAGTTGAGCTAGAACGATTTAACTCTGTGTGCATGCGTGACAGAGTTCAAGGTCAATCTGTGAAAAGCGGCTTTACTCTGCAATTTGGCTTCCTCGCCATAGTCCCTATACATTTTGATCAGACCCCGTTTATTCTACTAGAAGAAGTAAATTACACAGATAAATTACACGAATAAAATTTGCAATGCTACACTTTTCAGCCCATATCCATACCCAGATATTTAGAAGAAATGTGTCATAGTCTCTATTAAAATTCTGAAATGTGGTATGACGTATGTTCATTATTAATCTGAAATCACTTTCCATAAAATGGAACGTAATAAATATAAATTATATACATTTTCCATGCGTGAAAGGTAATAGAATTACTTGTCTTAATTTTCCTCAGTTGAGGCATGGGGCATGTGTAATCCGGAGATGTGTGCATTAGAAATAGACAGCAATAAAGATGATTTATTTCCGATGCATCGAGTTTTTTTCAAATATTATTGCATTATTAATGTTCTTATAAAGATTTTTAAAATGATATTTAGAATATGAGTAAAGGCCAAAGAAACACGATGAAATCATATCAATTTATAAATGGTGACGGAAATATGAATTGCGATCAAGTTGCTCACGAATAAATATATTCTAATGTTGGCCCAAAATGCATACGTACGAGAGAGAACTGAAAAGTTCATCAGCTGACAATGAAGGAATGATACTTGAAATGTGAAATCTTGCATGCATTAATTTCAATTCTTCTTATTAAGAACTGTATTTATTTCCTTCCAGCTAAACTGACTACTGATTATTCAAAGAAGACTTAAAATGTATCTCGGAGTGACCTGTCTTGAAAATGAAGAAAATTTGGCATCGTTGTGTTTTCAAGTACCTGCAGATAAAAAAAAAGGTTTAGCCTCCAAGGACATTCATTTATGTTTGTTACATTAGAGGGTGACGCTCCAGCCTTATCAATAGTGCACATGTAGGCAGATGAATTTAGGTAAGGAGAGAATTTTGAAGCTGTCCAAAGGACTGGACGTCCTGTAACTGTCACCTGTGAGGAAAACATTGGCCGTGTTCATTACATGGTCTTTGTTGAAAGAGTTGAGAATATTCTGCACAATGAACTTGTCATGAGGAAGATATCTTCACGTCTTCTGACACTTGATCAAAAGCGCAGCAGCCTTATGACATCACGGGAAAATGTGACATTGTTTAAGGCATAACCTTATGCACCAGTGGAGTAATGGATAACGGCTTGGATTGAGGAATCGGAGAGCTGAGTTCGAATTCTGGTCGAATCCAATTGCATTCACTTACGTGCTAATACACTTGGGAAAGGTATGAATCCACATCTTTTCCCGCAGCTATGGGTTAATAGTAGGACAGACCGGGTTCTATAGACTTGGATGGCAACTGGTCTACCGCAGGAAGAAATGGCAACCTACTGCACTAAAGAATTTGCCTAGTCAGTTAAGTATCGAAAGATACATAATCGCCTAAGCGTGTATCAGGCATGAAACCTAACTGAACTAACTTAAGGCATAGCCAGCTGATTTCTTTTAACGTTTCCCAGCCCAGGATAAGTTCATCATTATGAGCCAGAGAAAAAGGTGTAAACGCCACTCTTCACCAGCTTCAAAAAAGCTACGGTTATTTCATCTGCGGGGAAGGTGATAGCCTCTGTTTTGGGGGATGCAAAAGGCATTTTGTTTATTGACTATCTTCAAAAGGGCCACACTATCAATGGAGAGTTAGTCAGTTATGTGCCGTGCGTGATACACGCTTAAGCGATCATGTATATTTCGATACATGACTGATAAAGCAGGGTTTTTCCCGTAGTAGGTTGCCATTTCTTTTAGCGGTAGAGCAGTTGCCATCCAAGGCTATAGAACTCGGTCTGTACTGCTATTTGCCCATAGCTGGGGGAGAAGCAGAGGATTCATACCTTTATCAAGGATATTAGTACGTAAGTGAATGTAATAGATTCGACTGGAATCCAAACTCGGATCTCCGATTCCTCAATCCGAACCGCTATCCAATGGAGAGTACTATGCCAAATTCCTGAGGCTATCAGGACCAAACGCCCAAGAAAACTAACGTAATTGGTTTTATTTCATCAGGACAATGCTTTAGCTCACAATTCCTTGGTTTAAATGGCGTGCGTGACAATGGCTTTGTACTGGTTAATCACCCTCCCTATTCTCCTGATTTGGCCCCGTTTGACTATCATCTTTTCCCTAACAAAAAATTGTCGTGATGATGACGTTATATCAGCTGTTTCATTTTTGGACCAACAGGTTGGAAGCTTATTCACTAATAGAATCCACGTAATGCAGCACTGATGGTAGAAGTGTGTGGACCGCAGGGGGGGGGAGTATGTTGAAAAATAATCTTCATTTTGTCATATTCCATGAAAATATCTTGGTCAACCTATGAACTTTTCAGGCGACCATCGTATGTACACATGCTTAGGTCACATGATAACATAAGCAAAAGAATGCAATTCCTAATAGGTTCGTAAGTATTTAAAGAGAAACAATGGCAAAAGTTACTACACCAATATTGCATTCTGCTATTGCGATACAGAGATAAACTCGTGTGCTAAGCCAAGGTCTGTGGAAGGATCTGCAAACACAGAACTTAGAAAACTTGAGTGTCCCATAAATGCGGTTATAGAGCCAAGTAATTGGTCTCATATTACTTCGTTATACACGATATTTGTAATATAAAAAACGATGTAATCTCATACGAAGAAGAAGTAGGCTGATGCAAGGCCAGAAATAAACTTTTTATTCGCCAAAATAACCGAGGATTACGTTACTTTGTGTCGTGTGAAAGTGCAAAATCGTAGAAAGATCAATTTCCTTCGATGTAAATTGGTGCACTAGATATTCATTTTAAATCGATATCTATCATGGAAGTAAAATAAACCAACCTTTTTGCAGATCTATTTTTTCTTTGTTTAGGGAGGTTTTGAAAAAAATACTCCGGTATGTCTTTTCCGTTTTTCAACGCGATCAAAATGTAATAGTATTATTTATGAAATATTAGCAGGGTGTAACGTACGTACGTGCTAAGTAACTGAAGGAGAGATAAGCAGAATATATATATATATATATATATATATATATATATATATATATATATATATATATATAATTTAGATTCTTTTCACTTTTCATTCCATCACTTTTCTTAGTAAATATCCCAGTGATAAGAGTTGTTCAAGGAATGGTGAAGTGTTGAAAAATTCCCAGCATACCTTGTTCGTGCGCATGGGTAATCGCATCAACAAAACAAACTTAGTTTCGATGAAATCCTGAAAGACGAAACGCGTCACCAGAAAACTTTTTCCACTTTGTCATACATTTTCCCCAATATTGTTCTTGACGTATAAAAATATATATCGTTATCTCGTTTTTATATATATATATATATATATATATATATATATATATATATATATATATATATATATATATATATAAACAACGTTTAAACCAACGGCTTCCCATACTTAATACTTCTCGTTTTCACTCTTGCGTGGTCATATGCGATGTCATGAGCTGTGGTGCGATTTTCGCTTCCAGCGTCTCGTATGCAAGAGTTTGTCGTTGCTTGGAAATCTTCCATGTAAACAAAAACAGACTATCATTATTCTTTTGTCCGTGTATTGGTTACTATATTGTAAGGTAATTGTCATCTTTGATAATGGCTTATGTAAGCCGAAAGCTAAAATAGGATTAAAAAATATGTATCAATATTGTGATTTTCTTTCTTCTTTTAATGACAATGTTATTAAGCTTATCAGACGATATGAAAAGAATTTACATAAAATAAAAAGACAAAACTTGTCTATATTATTTAATGAAACATGCACCAAAGAAAAAATGCTGCCTAAATATACATACATATATATATATATATATATATATATATATATATATATATATATATATATATAAGATGAGGGCTGCGGTCCGAGTTTAAATAATGTGAATATTAATAACGCCTCATGCCAGAAATTCGCTGTTGTTCAAACTGCATCAGCAAATGTCAAAGCACAATTGATATACATATTTCTGGGCATTACTATGACGTCAAGTTAAAGTGGCACCACCTAACATTCCCTTTACTTACTACTATTCCATGGCTTTTGGCACGTCAGTGTATAGTGATTAATCCCGATTAAGTGTATATTTATAGCTTGCATGCGAAATTTCTCTTCCCTTCATTAAGTATAAACTATAACCTTGCTGCGGCCATTTCGAATGGTGGGTGCTGATTTCTTTCTCACAGGCTGGTGAGCTTTTCTTTCCTGGTTTATATCAGGAGCGGTTTGGATTAGCAAAGTGGGCAGCAGCAAAATCGATCTTCATCGAAGTGGCATTAGAAATTATCCCTGCATACATGTTCGTTAATAAGTAATGAAGACGAGATTTCTGTGGCTTAGACAGAGACAAAACTGTCAATAACATCCACACTTATAAACTCCGGTACGACGCTTTCCTGGGGCGAGATGCAGCAAGCAAGGAAGCCTCATAGAGAGATAAATCTGAATTTATGCAACAAGGGGCATCAACAATGTAAATGGTCTTCTCAACAGCATTACGGTGCAGAGCATTATAAAAGTATTATCATATGATATTCTTTTAGATAGCTCATACGATAATTTATTCCACTTTTCCCCTGTCTGTCTGTCTGTCTGTCTCTCTCTCACTCTCTCTCTCTCTCTCTCTCTCTCCATGTCTCTGTCTCTCTCGCTATCTCGTCCCACTATATATACTGCTATTTTTGGTTGAAATTTATCAAATGTTTTTATTAAACAGCAATTTTCAGGGAAATAGCTTCCTCAAGTCCACTAACTGTTATCGCTCTTTCCAGTTCTGTTATCATTTATCATAGAGGAGCATTTATAGAGATGCTTTCCTCCAGAAGGGTAGATTTATAAATGTAAAAGATGGATTGCGACGAGAAATATTGACTGGCACGATACAGTGAACCAACATTCTTAGCAGAAAAACTGTCAATTGATTCAATATAATCCCTCCAATTCATGCCAGCAAAAAACGTAAGAGGAAAGAAAGCGCAATTTTCTTCCTTTATTATATTTTGTTCTTTTATAACTGCATTTTTTCTTTCTTTCTTCCTTACTTTCTTTCTTCCGTACTTTCTTTCTTTCTTTATTATATTCTGTTCTTTTCTAACTGGATTTTTTTCTTTCTTTCTTCCTTTCTTCCGTACATTCTTCCTTTCTTCCTTTATTATATTTTGTTCTTTTCTAACTGCATTTTTTCTTTCTTTCTTCCTTACTTTCTTTCTTCCGTACTTTCTTTCTTTCTTTATTATATTTTGTTCTTTTCTAAGTGAATTTTTCTTTCTTTCTTCCTTACTTTCTTTCTTCCGTACTTTCTTTCTTTCTTGATTATATTTTATTTTCTAACTTTTTTTTCTTTCTTCCTTACATTCTTTCTTCCCTAAGTTCTTTCTCTCTTTCTTTATTATATTTTGTTCTTTTCTAACTAGATTTTTTCTTTCTTTCTTCCTTACTTTTTTCTTCCATACTTACTTTCTTTTTATAATTTGTTCTTTTCTAAATGGATTGTTTTCTTTCTTTCTTCCTTCCTTCCGCACTTTCTGTCTTTCTATTTAATCACTATACACTGACGTGCCAAAAGTCATGGAATAACAGTAATTAAAGGTAATGTTAGGTGTTAACACTTGAAAAATGTTGTATATCAGTTGCGCTTTCTTAGTCTTACGTTTTCTGCTGGCATGAGTTGGATGGGATTATATTGAATCAATTGACAGTTTTTTTTTTACTAAGAATGTTGGTTCACTCTATCGTGCCAGACAAAATTTCTCGTCGGAATCCATCTTTTACATTTATAAATCTACCCTTCTTCGGGCATTAACGTTTGCTGATATATATCTGGCCTTGAGCCCCGGCTATATCTCTCGAGGCTCTCGATAATATCGAAAGATAGGTCTGCAATGTTATTGGTCCTGACCTGACATCTCGACTTCAGTCACTTTCCCACCATCGTGACGTAGTTTAATTAACTGTGCCTTTTCGATAAATATGTTCATGGCAGTTGATCTCCTCCTTGGTACATCGACCGCGTGAATTTAAGCGTACGACTAGATATGGCAAATAGGTCCCATCATTTTACTATTGAAATAGATGTAAAAGTGCGTTCTATTTTAATAGTTTTCTTTTCTCGCACTTCTCGACTGTGGAACTCTCTTCCGATTTCTTTCTCAATGATATTTGCACGGAAGTGAATGTAATGTACACGATTCGAATTGAAACTCGGCTCTCTAACTTTTCATTCCGCTCCCAGATAGATAGATAGATAGATAGATAGATAGATAGATAGATAGATAGATAGATAGATAGATAGATAGATATGGTAGCACTAGGTTTAACTCATTATCTCCCACATTGCCTTTACTATTTTTGAGTATTAATTTTAACTTGACTACTACATTAATTTTTGGAGAATAACAAGGATTTTTCCAGAAGTTAAGTCGTACTATTTAACCCATAGCTGAGGAGCGGAGGTAGAATCATGCCTTTCTCAAGATTATTTGCGCGTAAGTAAATGTAACATACATGACTGAAATTTGAATTAATTCCGGGCTGAGATAGATAGATAGATAGATAGATAGATAGATAGATAGATAGATAGATAGATAGATAGATAGATAGATAGGGTAGCACTAGAGTTAACTGTTTATCTTTCCCCGTTACATTGAATCTGTTATTAGAGTATTAATTTTAACAAATATTCAGGTAACTCCTTATATGTTATCCCAATATTTAGAAGGCAAAGACTGACAACGTTATTTTTATTGACACGGCAGCATCATGATAATATCATAATCATTCAAGCCAGCAAAAGTTTAGAAAACTTCTACAATGATTGAAAAGTTGTCAACGCCAAAAATAAACATTTCGTTTTCGTTATTTCGAAAAGAATAGAGACTAAAAATCGATAGTAATATGACAAATATTGAAACGGCTATAATAGTCAATATGAAGAATTTCAGAAGCCAATATTAGTTTCATTCGTTCATGAAGCAATCTATCACGATAGAACATTCTTCGCCCCCTCGATTTTCTTTACCTATTTTTTCTATTGTTTGTAAAATTTCCTCTATTATCTATAGAGTACATTTTCCGCTCTCTTTTTTTTGTGGGTGATGTAATGGATAACACCTCTGATTTGTTAATCAGAGAGCCGAGTTCCAATTCCAGTTGGGTTCGTTATATTCACTTACGCGTAAATACCTTTGGGAAAGGTATGAATCCACCTTTTTCCCCTCTAGCTATGGGTAAGACTTGTTTTATTATTATCTCCCCTCTGGCTTTAAATAATATGAAAAGAGTTGATGAGCCGTTGAAAACGAATCAATTAATCAAAAACCCCTTCTGGGTCATTTAAAACTGAAACATTTTTTGAATTTTTTTTTTCTGAATGAATATTGCATCAATATGAGAATATTGCATCAATATGAGAATATTGCATCAATATGAGAATATTGTATCAATATGAGAATATTGCATCAATATGAGAATATTGTTTCTTGAGAATAATAGTGATTTTTTCAAAATTTTATGCTAACAGCATACATTTACACACACGATTGATGTATCTTTTACGGTTTATCAACCCCTTGTGGGCTTACGTTGAGACACCGGATGCCGTACAATCATCGAAGTTAAGCAACATCGAGCATGGCCAGTACCTAGAAGGGTGGTGTAATGGATAACGGCTCGGAATTGTTAATCGGAGAGCTGAGTTCCAATTCCAGTTGGGTTCGTTATATTCACTTACAGGCAAATACCTTGGGGTAAGATATGAATCCAACTCATCTTTTCGCCTCTATGGGTTAATTAGTAAGATTTGTATCGCTTAATCATCATTATCTCCCGAAAAATTCGTACAATCTAAACATATTTTCTGACTTTAAATAACTTCGAATGAGTAGAAAATGTGTAAAAAATAAACAATAACATCTTTCTTTCTTTTTTCTATTGCTTTCATTCTTTCTTTTTCTATTGCTTTATTTCTTTTTCTATTGCTTTCTTTCTTTCTTTCTTTTTATATTGCTTTCTTTCTTTTTCTATTGCTTTCTTTCCTTTTTCTATTGCTTTCTTTCTTTTTCTATTGCTTTCTTTTTCTATTGCTTTATTTCTTTCTTTTTCTATTGCTTTCATTCTTTCTTTTTCTATTGCTTTCTTTCTTTTTTCTATTGCTTTCTTTCTTTATCTATTGCTTTCTTTCTCTCTTTTTTCTATTGCTTGCTTTCTTTCTTTTTTCTATTGCTTTCTTTCTTTCTTTTTCTATTGCTTTCTTTTGCGGGTTGGGGTAACGTTCTTTCCTCGCTTGTATATTTTAGGTATTTTCTTTCAGTATTCTTTCTTTTTTATTCTTGGGCCTACGATCAAATCACGTTGGAAATATCAGTCCTAGTTCGATTACCGGGGATAAACGGCGTCGGGCCCGGTCAGTGCTGAGATGTGGCGGGGAGTCAGCTTTGGAACACCGGATACTGCGACCAATTTCCTCAAATCTGATATATGTTTCGGTTTTAACCCACAAAGACTTTGATAAGTCGTAAAACAAAAATCAATTAGTAGGTTTTCTTTTTGTATGGTTTCTTTTCCTTCATGACATCCTTTTTTTTTCAACCTTCAGTTTTCATTCATTTTTATCCTTTTCTTTTTCATTATTCATTTTCTTTCATACTTTCAGTTTTTATTCCTTCTTTTTCCTTTTCTTTATTATTCTTTTTCTTTTCCACCTTCAGTTTGCATTCATTTTTATCCTTTTCTTTTTCATTATTATTTATTTTCCTTTTTTCCTTTAGTTTTCATTCCTTATTTTTCTTTTTCTTTGTTCTTTATAATACTTTTTCTTTTCCTCGTTCTGTTTTCATTCCTTCTTTTTTTCTTTTCTTTTTTATTATTCATTTTATTTTCTTACTTCAGTTTCCGTTTTTTTCCTATTCTTTATTTTTTCTTTTCCACTATCAGTTTCCATTCCTTCTTTATCTCTTTTATTTTTCCTTATTATTCATTATCTTTTCCCCCTTCTGTTTTCATTCATTCTTTTCTTTTTCTTTTTTCTTTATTATTCATTTTCTTTTACTTCACCGCTTTTTCCATTTTGCTTTCCTTTTTTACGTTTCCTTTTCTTTCTCTCATTTCAATAATTTTGTATATTGTTTCTTTCGCTTATATTTTTTAATAATTTCATCCCAAGCCAGACAATTAAGCCACAAAGCACAAGGAGTTACTTAGAGTTAGAAAAATATTTTTAAAAAACTCTATTAAGGAAAGAGAACAATAAAAGAAGAAGAATTAAGAAGACAGAAGATTAACATTGAATTAAAATTTTTTATGATCAAATTTGACTGGAAAGCAAGAAACCGTAATAGAGTTCCAAGATCGAGATAGTTCTTAGTGTTATATCTAGGCATTTTAACTGTAAAATGATGAGACCTTACCGCCAGTCTTGTACTGAGCTTAAAGTCATAATTTCTAGCTACCAAAGAGGAACGATCATCAGAACAATTACAACGAAATATTTCCAGAAAAGTCACAGGGAAGCTACGATACAGCAGTGGGAAAGTGACATGGCGTCTCGGCTTCAGTCAATTTGTAGTAACATTGCAGATTATTCTTAGATTTTATCAGGCATCTCTGAATATATAGCAGGAGCTGCACACTTCGAAGTGGTGTCATGGTTAGCACGAATGTCTCGCTAGACCGATTACGATTGAATAGTGAGTGTGATCCTCAATAGGTGCTCCACACTTTCTACCTTGTGCCACATCTAAGCTACACTTAGAAAATCAGTTGGGCACTTTGATTTGGTGTAATCGTTAGCAAGTTTGTCCCGCTTGATCAATTACGACAGAATAATGAGTGTGATCCTCACTGGGAGCTCCATACTTTCGACCTTGTGCCACATATAAGCTACGCTTGAAAAATCACTATATATCTGGAGCACCCGACAGATGTTGGCCTGGCGGCTGGGCTGTAGAATACGCCAACTGCACCTCTGCAGAGGGGTAAGACCCATCCCAATGGGGTGTCCTGGGTATGACGATAAACTACATCCGCGTCCAGGGTAAGATGATAAACTACGTCCAACAGTGTTGTGGTAGGATCCACCTAATCTGCATAGGTGACTACCAACTATATAAATAATGGTTGGTACCGGAAGACGAGGGAGGAATCACGAGATCCAACTAGAGACTCTGATCGACTGCGACTAGTCAACACATTCTCCAGGAACGTCTTCCCAGAAATATACAGAAATACTATATGTACTTATTGTGTACACTTTCTTGTTATAATACATTCTTGTTCTAAGTACATTTTGTGTTGCATTATTATTCCATGCAATAGGCGAGATTCAACAATGAGTCAAGACTCAACAATGGCGACGAAGTAGAACGAACCATACGCCAAGTTTCAACAATGGCCACAAAGTAGAACGAACCATACGCCAAGTTTCAACAATGGCCACGAAGTAGAACGAACCATACGCCAAGTTTCAACAATGGCAAAGAAGTAGAACGAACCATACGGAAAGAAGAAAGAATTAATAGTGAGAGTTTTCAACAATTGGGACAAGTTATTGAAGAACCCAGGCTGAAAGAAAAAACTATTAATTCAAAGTCCAACGTTAACATAACGACGAAGGATTCTGAACTTCTGGATATGTAAAACTCGTTAAAAGACGACTAAGCATAAAGGAACGTTCACTCAGAAAAATTGAAAGGTGTCGTAAACGAATGACGGTAATTTTAAATTAAAAAATTATCTACAACGAGACACCCTCTAAAAAAAAAAATTGGCCGACTACAAAAACATGCATGGATTAAAAGGAGCACAAATACACCGTGTCGACTTTGAAAGGTAACAAACTTTAAAAAATTATTTTTTTAAAATTATTTGTTCAACAATATAGTGACGAATTACCTCTGATAAGAAAATCAGACGTTGTCATTGAAATACGCGAACAGAAGTCGAAAACGAAAAAAAAAAAAGTCCGACGCTCTCTGTTCGCGAAAAACGAAAAAAAAATACCAAAGTTGATTAGCACGGGCGTGAATGTAAAAGCAAGGCATAAAATAGAAAAGTCGTACGTTGTTTCGATTTTTTTGGTCAGCTTATATGATATTCGTGGATACACAAATTAAAAGTATATTCCTTGTTGCATGAACACTATCAGCTAAAGATGGATGAACTATCCAAAGTCATATCCGAATTATTAAAATCCCAGCAGTTGAGTCAACAACGTCAGCAAGAACAACAGATAGTACAGCAAGAACAACTGATAGCGATGCAAAAATATCAAGAACGTCAAGAGGAAAGACTTTTGGAAATTCAAAAGTTAACACTGGAGAAATTAAACAACTATCAGGCAAATGAGGGAAATTCTTCATATTCTAATAACACCATATTTAATTCGCTGGAAACTTTCAACTATGTGCCAGACGAAGAAAAAACGTTTGAAGCGTACTTTAAACGATATGAAGATATTTTCTACACAGACTGTGAAAACTGGTCGAATTCAAGAAAAGTCAGTCTATTACTAAGAAAGCTAGGTACAGCAGAACATAGCAAATTTGTAGATTTTATTCTACCGAGAAAAACAACTGAATTGGAATTCTCGGAAACAGTGATATTGCTAAAAGAGCTGTTTGGAGCAAATATGTCGCTTTGGCATAAGCGATGGTTATGCATGAATGTCTCTAAATCCGACGATCAGGATTACTTAACATATGCATCTATAGTGAATAGACATTGTGACAATTTCAGATTGGCAGAGATTACGGTTGAAGAATTCAAGTGCTTAATTTTTGCTCAAGGACTGGTATCCAGTAAGAGTGCCGAAATAAGACGTAGAGTTTTGTCTAAACTCGAATCTGAACAAGGCCTTACCCTGCAAAAGTTAGCAGAGGAGTGTCAACGGGCCGTAAGTTTAAAGAAAGAGTCGCAAAAAATCGAAAAAGCTGGCATTGCTTATATTAAAAAAATAAAAAAGCAGTCAAAGTACCCATTAGAGAAAAATTGGAGAAAAAATTCAGCGTATTTTAATAATAGACAAGAAAATAAAAAGAACGAAAATAAAAAAGTCCCACCATATAACTGCAGACGTTGTAACAAAAGACATTGGGAGATAAATTGCCCATATAGAAATAAGAAATGTTTCGTGTGCCAAAAGAATGGTCACAAAGGATCGTGTTGTAAAACAAAAAAATTCAAGAGCCGAATTAGACAAACAAATTCGAATATCAAATCAGATAGAGATTTGAGGAAATATGTGACGACTGAAATATTCAAAAAGAATATCAAATTTCAACTCGATTCGGGGTCAGATTTAACAATAATGAACAGGCCTACAATAATGAAGTCAACGAAACTCGCTCGAACGGTAACTGGAAAGCAAATTAACTTCGAAGGCGAGGTTGTACTTCCAATGAAATTGAATGGGATCGTTAAAAAAATAAAAGTTTTCATTCTGAGAAATGGAGAAAACTTGTTGGGTACAGATTTTATTGAAACATTCGAATTGTGGGATAAACCTTTAAACTCATTCTGCAGAAAAGTAGAAAGTAATACGCAAACAAGACAGGACATTAAAGATGAATTAAAGAAAAAGTTTCCGGAAACCTTTACACCTGGTCTTGGAAGATGTAACAAGTTTGAAGCTAAATTTGAATTAAAGGAAAATACTATGCCTATATTTAAAAAGAAACGTAACGTGCCTTTCGCAAGGGTAGAGAAAGTAGTAGTACCAAAAAAGTTGCAGAAAAGAATCCTACGGGACTTTCATATGGGTCACCCGGGGATTAATAGAACAAAAAGCTTAATGCGAAGCTTTGTATATTGGAAAGGAATGGATGTGGATATCGAAAACATGGTTCATCGATGTAAAGGGTGTGCATTAGCAGCTAAGGCACCACCTATAGTACACAAACCATGGCCAAAGACGGATCATCCGTAGGAAAGATTACACATTGATTTCGCTGGTCCAGTAGAAGATTATTACTACTTAATAGTGGTAGATAGCTTTACAAAATGGCCGGAAGTACTACGCTGCAAAAAGCCTACGTCCAATACCACAACAACTTTTTTGCATGAACTATTTGCACGGTTCGGTGTGCCAGAGTGTATTGTGAGTGACAATGGTACACAATTCACTTCTCACGATTTTAAGGAATTTTGTGAGTTATATCAAATTAACCACATAACGACGCCGCCGTATCATCCGAGATCCAATGGACTCGCAGAAAGATTTGTAGATACGTTAAAACGCGCTCTGAAGAAAGCCTCAGGAATTCCAACGGAAAAGGCGCTTCAGCAATTCCTACAAGTATACAGAATCACGCCTAACCAGAGAACACCATCAAACATGGCACCAGCTGAACTAATGTTCGCTAGGAAAGTTAAGTACACTTTCTTTTTATAATACATTCTTGTTCTAAGTACATTTTGTGTTGCATTATTATTCCATGCAATAGGCGAGATTCAACAATGAGTCAAGACTCAACAAACAGCAAGGCTTCTGATAAGGAGGTTTTGAGGGGCGTGGTAGCACCTGTTAGGCTCCCAGCTATGGGCAAATAGCCTCAAAACTAAAACATACCCTGGACATAGATGTAGTTTATCGTCATACCCA
>OZ038494.1:58920974-58968474 GCA_964036315.1 Acanthosepion esculentum
GATTTTGTATTGATATACAATAGTGTATGTCTGTTATTGCAGGAAAATGACCTCTCTTTTAATTTCCTTTTAGTCTGATGGGTATCTTTTATGCATATTTTCACGCAGTTATAAAAAATCGAATAATATTACTTGGCGCCTAAAAATGACTTTAATATTTAAGTTGCGTTGATTGGAAACCAATTAAAATCGAAATAGGTGAATTATTATATGAAACTTTTCAACGTGATATATAAACTTTCACTTTTTATGTAAATTATGGCCGCATTATATTCGATTTTTTTGCGATTCATTAATAATTTTTAATGAAATTAATAATCAGCTATGCCTGATTTCATTGTCTCACCTTGTCTATTACGACTTGTCCATGTTCCATCAGTCTTCCTTTAAAGAGAAAATAACCGTCCCCCAAAAGAAAGGTAGGTGGAACATTGAAAGGCCTTAATTAAGTGTGAGACAATGAAATCATTGTTAAAAGTGATATCAGCAAGTGAACGGTGGTAAAGAGATAAGAAACCCAGTATCTCTAGAACCAGAACAAGGCTGCAATATATTAAATAAAGGGTACAATTTGAAAATCTTTCAAGGTTAGCCGGACTAAAAGATACCTGAATAAAGTGGGAACTTACAAGAACTGTAATCTTGTGATAATAACAAAATAAAAATAATGACTTCAAATAAAGATAAATAATGATTGCTCCTCATAACAGAAATTCTGACGGACACATTTTTCGTATGGTCCTATCAATATTGAGGAGTTATTCGATCGAGCCGCCTCATCTTTGTTGTCTTTATCACAGCATTGCTCCTTAAGATTTCAACCTATCTCAGGCATACAATTCATCCAGTTAGTCATCCTTTTCTCTTTTTTGTCTTTTTGGTAATCATTTACAGAGCCAAACGAAATAGATATTAATTTCTGATTCTATGAGCCTCGAATACTTTCCATAAAGCTTTATTGCATAATAACGCGCGAGTGGTTGAGCGCTTAAAACGTTCGCTTTCCGGCCAGGAGAACCTGGTTCGACACACACAAACATATATATATATATATATATATATATATATATATATATATATATATATATATATATATAATAATAATAATAATAATAATAATAATAATAATAAATTAACTCATTTAAAATATGGTTTCTTCGCTACACAGGAATTACCATGTTTCAAAAACCGAAGCTAAAAACTTCAATTTAATAATATAATTAAATTAAAAGCATTAGTTCTGTTTCATCTTCAAGCGAATTTTATATCTTACTGTTCTTTCTTTTTATAATATATATATATATATATATATATATATATATATATATATATATATATATATATATATATATATAAGTGTATAAAAATAATACGTAAATTTAAAACCAGGATGAACTGATTAACCAGGAAAAAACACCTACCTGGGGAAATAAAATATAATCAATGGACCCTTAAGGCTGTCTTTTTTTAATTTCGTATATATATATATATATATATATATATATATATATATATATATATATTTATATATATATATCCATTTCAAGAAAGACATTCGGATTACTAACACAAAAACAGAGAATGTCTCATATCGAGAATATTTAACATTGAAAAACATAAAGGAAAAAAAATTAATTATTTTTCATAATTTGCGGAAATCTCCACCCTTTACCTGAAGACGGTCGCGAGACCAGAAACACGTGTTGTAAAATTATGAAAAATAAAGAATAATATATTTTTTTTAAATCCACATTACAACCAAAAAAAGTTTGCGGTACCTCTCTTCTTTTTAATATACACACTTTTCTCTCGTTGGAACCATTATAACCTCTTCATTTTATATATATATATATATATATATATATATATATATATATATATATATATATATATATATATATACAGGGAGGGAAGGCAAAATTTCCCCTAAAAGTTTTACTTGTTTGAAGCAGTTCAATTAATATTATGAAACCTGGTTCATTTTATTATCATAACCTTGCGTAATAATTACCGACATATTTTTCAGATAATTGTGTAAAGGCTAAGTTTTGGGCAAAGCAAATGTCAAAGGGTGTGTGATATGATAAACGCACATGTTTATCCACAGAAGATTTCAAGCATAGTTGGAGTTTCCCTACAGACAGTTTTTAATGTGATGAAAAATGACTGTGAGGGAAAGTATTAAGAGGAGCCTCGAAGTGGCGGAATCCACAAAAATTGCAATAATGATTTCATCGACACTCTCAAATCCAAAGTATCAAATAACCCAACGAAATCCATGAGAAAATTAGCAACTGAACTGCTAAGACTATCAGAACAGCAGTGAATTGTGACTTAAAACTAAAATCTCACACAAGAACACGAATAAATTTTATGGGATAACACGTGAAGGCGAGAAGATTGGAAAGGTGTAAAAAAAAAAGTTCTTACTTATCTTAAAAGAAACAAGTACACTGTGAAAATTTTCTCAGACGAGAAGATCTTTCCTGTTGATGCTGTTCTGAATCGCAGAAATAACAGGTACATTGCGCACTCAAAAGTTCATGTCAAGGGCACTTTCAGAACAAAGCATCCAGCTCAGGTTATGGCCTTTGGAGTTGTTGCCTCAGATCGGAAAAATGCCGATCAATTTTTAAAAACCTGGTAAAACAATGGTTAATACTGATATCTATTAAAAGACTCTGAGATAAAATGTATTACCATGGCTCAAAACCAACTACCCAGATGGAAACTATTTATGGACTCAGGGTGGTGCTCCTGCCGATACAACCAAAAAAGTGCAGAATTTCTGCAATTCCAATTTTGCCGATTTGGGAGGCATCACACTTCTCGCCCTCTTCCAGCCAAGATCTCACCCCTCTTGATTATGCTGTTTGGAGCATTCTAAAACATGCTACTAATGAAACCTCTCATCCAAATGTTAACTCCCTTATGTATGCCATCGGAGAAGAGTGGACAAGATGTCCTCTGTTTTTTTTTTAGAAGCGTTGTATAAATTTTAGGGGGCGTGTGGGGGCAGTAATTGAGAAACAAGGAGGATATATCGAATAAAATGTTTCTTTCGTTTTCTATTTGTATGTTGGAACCATTCGTATTTCTTTAAATAAACTAATTAATCAGCTATAAGGCTTTTTATTTCAATACCAAAATTATGCAAGTTTTACACTCCCATATTGTATATATATATATATATATGTGTGTGTGTGTGTGTGTGTGTGTGTGCCTGTGCCTGTGTTTAAAAAGCAATATTCAAAAATAATATATACATATATATACTACACATGTCCAAAAATCGTATGCACACATTTACATACCTACAACTACAAAAATACAATTATAACTCCAATACAAATATACAAATCTAAGTACACACAAATATCATAAGATGTCTACATATAGAAATATGGATTCTGCCTAGAAAATTATCTAGAATGACACAGTGAACCAACTTTCTTTGCAACTGACCTAGCAATGGATTCAGTATACTATTTCCATTTCATGTCAGCTGAGAACGCTAGCCCGCGAACGTGCAACGAGTACAAATGATCCGTCTCATACAAAGAGGGAAATTCTGATCCTTGACGAAACGCAAAAAAAACAACAATCTTACTGGTTTGTATATTTCACGACCGCTTCTAGTTGTCGTTACAGTCCTTTGATCTGAGATATAGTTTCAGGTGTTATCTTTAGGTACAGAACGATAGTTATCTGTATTAATGCTATGTCTGTCAGTTAAGCTTTTCTCCGGCTCTGTTTTTCTTTTCTTACTGCTATTGCTAAAGCCTTTCTGTCAAGCTTGACTCTCTAAGTCATCATTCCTTTTCTTTTTTTTCTTTATTAATGGTCGCCAACTGAGTAGACCATCATGGTGTAGCCTATACTCTGAATGGAACAGCAGTAAATGAGAAGAAATATAAAAACAATTATAACTTAAGAGCAAGCATACGTAAATGAATATAAAAATTTTTTTTAATTTCACCTGTTGCGCGTTTCAACGTCACTACAGCCTCTTTTTACGTCAGAAATGTCACTATTTGTCTCTACAAATGATGATAAAAGTCCAAAGTTTTGAACTTCGGACAATTTCAGACGGAATTTCCTACAGGTCTGAGGAGGATCATTCGTAATTTGGAAAAGTTGATCGGTGAAATTTATCGTTGCATAATTTCGGTTGTCTTTAATAATAATAATAATAATAATAATAATAATAATAATAATGATGATGATGATGATGATGATGATGATGATGATGATGATAATAATAATAATAATAATAATAATAATAATAATAATAATAATACATTATTATTCTTATTATTTTTATTTCCTTTGCTATCTGGCGTTTACACATTTCTTTCCGGGTCCCGCCCAGGGACCTAAGGTTAGAAATGGCATCATGACACTTTCCACTGCAAAAAAAATAAAATAACATAAAATAAAATAAAAAAATAATTACATAGATAAAGCCCTTCGTAAAGTGTGGGCTGTACTTGTCAGAACAATTTTTTGTATCTCTTTGAGGCATGGACTTCCAGGGATCCCTTCAATCAGCCTACTGGAATCTTTTCCAACCAGTCCAAGGGCTCCAACTACAACAGGAATTGTTGATGTTCCCATGTGCCACATTTTTGAGATTTCTATTTCAAGGTCCTTGTATTTTGACAGTTTTTCGAATATCTTCAAAGATACATTGCAGTCTGCAGGGACTGCCATATCAATAAGGAGGCACTTATTTTGTTTGTGGTCTTTAATAACAATCTCTAGGCGGTTGGCTTTGATTGTTCTGTCAGTGTGTATTGTATAGTCCCATAGAATTGTAACAGACCCTATCTCCGTAACCGGGTCAGGGTGGTGTTCGTACCAGTTTCTTTCAGTTTCCTTCCCATGGGAGTTGCAAATTTTCCAGTGCAGATATTGGCCCACTCTGTCATGCCGGGTTTTATATTCAGTGGGTGCCAATATCGTGCAACCTGATATAAGATGATCAATGGTTTCTGGATATTTGTCACAGAATCTGCATTTTGGGCTAACACAGTATTTTAGTATATGTGCTTGACAATTTCTAGTTAACAAGCCTTGGTCTTGTGCAGCAATGATAAAACCTTCAGTTTCACCTTTCAACCCTGCACTACGTAGCCACTGATGGGTGCGGTTTTTGTCTACGTCAGCTTGTTTGGTACGGGCAGAGTATTGGCCATGGAGCGGTTTATCTTGCCATTGTTTCTTTATCTGGTCGGTCGCATTTGTCTTTGCATTCTTTTTTAAGTATTTTGCAGCTTCAGCCGGTGTACAGTCAGGTATTTGAATTTCTGTGCCAATTTGAAACTCCATTATTATTATTATTATTATTATTATTATTTTTATTATCATTATTATTATTATTATTATTATTATTATTATTATTATTATTTCCTTTGATTTCTTATGTCTACTCATTTCTTTCCTGACTAAGGTCAGAAATGATATCATGACATTTTCCATGAGCAGTTTTTAAAAAAAAAGTCGCTCATATTATTACATAGATAAAGCCCTTCGTAAGGTGTGGGTTATGCTTGTGAGTACAATATTTTGTAGGTCTTTAAAGCATGAGCTACCAAGGATTCCTTCGATAAGTCTTACACGCGTATAAAATTAAAGTAAAAGTGTAATTTTATACACTTGTATTTATCTTTCTCTTCCCTGCCCTTCATTCATGTCACCCATAACAAATATTATTCTCATAATTTCTATTCCCCGTTAAACAGTTCTGATGAGAGGGGACGGAACCGGTTAACTGGTGTTTTATTTAAAATCTAACATGGCCGTTAATAAAAAAAATAGTTTTTTATGCCTTGATACGCTTCTGTACCGTCGCAAATATATATATATATATATATATATATATATATATATATATATATATATATATATATTGCGGGCAGGCCTGCTCAAATCATCAGTGATTTTATTGATGTTAGCATAGTATAGAATCCGTTAAAAATTTTATAAAGTCGTCTCCTCGTTGTCTTTTCCCACATCCTTGATGGATTTTTGGAGTATACAGTCTGGGAAGATTTCCAAGAGGATCGTTTTTAGCCGAGAAGTTATAGTCACATCGAAAATCTAAAATGCTAAGCGAAGGATTACCATGTAGCACTACTATGTAGTACTACGATGAAGCACTACCATGTAGCACTGCCATGTAGCACTACCATGTAGTACTACGATGTGGCACTACGATGTAGCACTACCATGTTGTATTACGATGTAGTATTACCATGTAGAATTCAAAACGAAAAGAAGAAATATATTTTAGATATTTCCCAAATAGATTCGCAAGAGATTTCATTGAAATTGTCATCATTCAATTTTCTTTTTTATTTATTTCTTGGCAATTTTCTCTCCTTTCTAGATAAAACAATGAACATAAAACCGTTAAATAATTTCAAGATAAGACAGAAAATTCGGAATCACGCTTGAGAGCACAACAGGAAATTTACTGATTTCCGACGGTCATCACTGGCAAGTGATTTTGTCGCTATTTACAAAAAGCTAAACGTTTTTTAGACATATATTTTTTCATGTCTTTCTTTATCACTGGTGACTGAATGTTTGGTTTGCAATCTACATTACCCCTTTTTATGACCGATGCCTTGATAGGAAAATCATTGAAACAATTCGCAGACTTCTAATCTCTGTTATCTTGTTTTTTGAAAGCCATAATTCTTTTTAGGAAAAATAAGGGAGTGGTTTGCCCCATACCTTCTCCACTGTGACTGTATTGAGACATCACCTCTAGTCAGAGGTCTGTTGAATCATTTTAATTCTTTCGCCTTTTCACGGGTCTTATTTTCCATCCTATAGGGTTGCTAACTATTATTCTTACTATTTTGAAAAGGAGTGAGAAATCTAGAGTAGCCACTAGCCACTCGACAAAAAATGATTATATAAAAGTTTTAACTATTTTTCACCCGGCAATTTGATTCTCTTATCTGATTTTAACTAAACAAGTTAGCAGTAACAATAAAATAATGTTCCACAACTGCTCGCTTTCATTTAAGCGAATTGAAAAGATAGTGACTCAATTTCTAGGTAGTTTGCTAGGAAAGTTTGTTTACTGGGTCTACAGTTTTTAGACATAATCTGTCTAATGCTTCGAATATTTCTGCCACATTTAGTTTGGTGTTTCTGCTATATATATATATATATATATAGAGAGAGAGAGAGAGAGAGAGTGAGTGAGAGAGAGAGTGAAATGCTTGATAAAATCCAAAGAAGAATCTTTCGTGTCCCTTCAGGGCATAGGCGATCATGTCTCTCCACAACTTCCTGTCTTTCGTAGTTCGTAATACAGTTTGTCTTATTTTCCGTAAACCCTGTTCCGCCATCCATTTACTCACGTTCACTATGTTATGCGTTGTTTTCCTCTGTCTCTCCTGCCTTCAATCTGTCTTAATACTCTGCTTAGCTTTTGGAAGGCATCTTTGGCTATCCCAATGCCACTTAGGATTTCAATGTCACACCTTCCATCTTCGGTTAAAACATTTCCAAAATATTTAAATTTTTCTAATCGTTTGCTTTTAGTATTTTTCGATTAGCTATTCGCAATTTACTTTTGCTAGCAAGCATACATTCTGTCTTCTTGATGTTTAATCGTATCTTCTCGCTTTCCTTCACTACATTCTGTCGGAGTTTTGCAGGGTCTTTTTTCCATGTCTGTTATTAACCCTATGTCATCTACATATATTATTAAGATTGTGATCACCAATAATAACATAATGGTAGGATTTCTAATTCTCTCAGAATCACCTCGCTGTATAGTTTGAATAAGTCCGGTGAGAAGACACATCCTTATCTTACACGCCTTTCTATATTTATGTATCTGCTGAACTCATTTTGCAGCCATTATAGATTCTGGATTATTCTAATATCCTTCCCAAATATGTCAAGGTTGCTGGGCAGTTCCAAAAGATCTTTGCGGCGTAATTCATCAAACGCCTTTGTTGGCATAAACAATTCAATTATTATTGAAACCCAACCTCTAGTAACCCGTTGATTTATTTTAGTTACTCCGCCATTTAATCAGTCTTAACATTAGGATTGCTAACTATAGGTCATGTCATGGGATCTCCGCTTCATTCACTCTCCCACGACCGTAATGTAGCGTCCCTGTAACTTTTCTATAAATGATTTAATGGTAATTATTCTGATGAATATTCGTCTATGGTACCTAGACGTTATAAATTTAAGGATAGTACTACAGGCTGCTCCTAAAATCTGGACACATAAACAAAAATGCATATTTTCAAGAAATTAAGATTTTCAACAACATTTTATTGAATTGTGATATTAACAAAACATATCTTCAGTATAATTTCCACCATTTGTGATGAAAAGCTTCATGTGCCTTTCAAAATTCGCGTGAGCTCGATGCACTATCTCCACATTGTCGTCGATTTTAACACATTCATTCTTTATCTGTTCAATCAAGTGTGTAGCATATGTGATACACATTGAGTACACCTTCTCCTTTAGCGTGCAGGAGGTGGTACTGCGTGCTCATGCATCGTCGCCATTTTTGTATTTCTTTCTTTCCTCCACCCTCAAGAGAAGATACCCTCTTTTTATACACCACAAAGATCCTTACATTTGCTTTGATAAATCCAGCAAAATACGAAACGCGTTTTCCTTTTTCCCTTATTCATATTGTCCTTTTACATATATATATAATTTATTCATTACTGTGTTCAAATCACAAGTTGTGAAATTTGTGTTTTCGTAATCACATGTATGGCGCAGCCTGTGATTTTGTCATGCAACAGCATGCTCATCGTTTTCTTTTTTTTTTTTTTTTTTTTTTTTGACATCTGCGGAATTGTGTATCGAGAATTCATCCCGCATGTCCAGACCGCCAATCGATAGTTCTACAACAACGTTTTGATATGTTTGAGGGTGGACGTTCGGCAAAAGCGACTGGATCTGTGGAGCACAAAGAATTGGATTCTTCACGACGACAATGCACCCTATCACCGAGTTCCTCTAGACAAAAATATCGTATCCGCACCCGCGCCTATTCGCCAATAGCTCGGTACTCAGGGTTGAACATTCGAGGTATGGGGACAGCAATACAGGACCGAACAGTGTGGAAAGGGATTGTCGATGGAGTTCCAACCAACAATAGGGAAGTCGACAGATGATGATGATTCGCAAAATTTAGCACCTGAGAACTTCCCTTGTTTTAACACCGTCGCCAAGATCCAGAGCGGATTTCAAAAGTTCCTCGACAAATATTTATATTTATATGTATATGTATATGTATATATGTATGTAAACACTTACAACAAAAAAATAATTCTCAAATTGCCATATTAGTAAAAAAAAAAACGCACTCTCTTAAATTTTCAAAAAATTCAACCTTAGCGTTGCGACTTCACGTTCCAAAACTTTGTATCCGTTAACAATAGCACATTAAAAAAAAAAAAAACATTTCGATTCGCATTAAATCTTTTCGTCTCGGATGTTACCTGAATTTTACCAAAAACAAAATAATTTCCATGTCTGAAGATGACTGAATGTGCAGTTCAAAGTACTTGCGTATTAAAGCTTATAATGAAAGAAAAGGATTATAACATTCATCGAGTGATTTGTAGGTTAATGCACCTTTAAAATTTTGTTTGCGAAGGGATTTCGCCATTTTACATCATTAAGTTTACTAATCTACTGTATGAATGATTCATTGTAATATATGCATACACATATATATATATATATATATATATATATATATATATATATATATATATATATATATATATATATATATATATATACATTCATTCATTCATACATACATATAAATATGAGTCGAGGAACTTTTGTTATCCCCCTATATATATGAAGTGACCTTGTCCAGTATGACAATTTACCTTGGTAATTAACTCCACTTACTTATAGATTTACCTAGGTGTTGATAACAATCGCTTTAAATTCATGCGACCAGGTTCTGGTTTTATAGATTTTACAAGTATATTATTCCAACCCTGATTATGCTCTGATACCTTGTAGAATTTTGTGTGTCATATCCTTTCAGATTGTTGATGATCATGTCTCTCCACAGCTTCCTTTTGTTACATGTCCGCATATACTGCTATGTTAATATAGACACAATTCCTTTTAAACAAATACTTCATTTCCAGAAGTCGTGCGGCGTTTATCTGCACCAGAAAGTAATACAGTATTATGATCTGGTAATTTGTGAAGGCATCAGAAAATGCCATATTATTAATTCTGTTGGTGTGAGGGTGGTGTGGGGGTGTTAGAGTGCGTGTGTGACAAGTCAAGAGACATGTTTTGAGACAGATTAATTTTTAAAGAAGTACAACGAGAATCGATGATGACCCGACCTAGCACATCTAGGTGTCTTGCGCCGGTTGTTGTGTTTGCAATTTTTTGCGATGGGCTGCAGCAACCCTATCTCCCTACTCCTACAATCACAGGGCATACACAAGTGCGTGACGTCTGGAGAGATAAAGCAGGTCGCAGGGGATCCCAGATAATACCAGATAGTACTCAGTTATTAATTACCTTCGAATCTCTCCCTCTGAATTTTCCAGGCTGATTTGAATTCAGAGAATTCCTTCTCCTAGACCGATTCCCATCCAATGCTATAGAACCCATAGCTGGAGGGAGAAGATGGATTCATACCTTTCGCAAGGGTATTAGCACGTAAGTGAATGTAATGAATTCGACTCGAATTCGAACTCTGCTCACCGATTCCTCAATCCGAGTCGCAATCCATTACTCCACCGACAGATACTTAGGACTAAAAAGTCCCTGCCTCGACAAGAACAACAACTACAACAAAAATAATTTCTTGCCGTTTAGTAATTTTTCTATGCATAAAAAATAACTTATGTCCGTTTTTGCTGAAGTAGTCTACGTCCCTCCCTACCACCCGCTTTTGTCCATTAACACCTTTGTCAAACTGTTTCTCTCAGACAAATAGTCAAAATAATACACATCTATGCTTCTATAAATTACTTTTTCATACTGGATGACTACAGATCTATAAATACCTAAGATTCTTTCTTTCATTACTTTTCAGTCAGTCAACACAATATTGTTTGCCTTAAAAACATTTCGAGGAGAGAAGTGGGTAACTTATTCCTAAGTACATGCAAAGATTCGCTAAAAAAAACTACCATGCCTGATAAAAAGTGTCCATAACGTAAAACAAAGTTTAATATCAAAATCTTTGTTATTATTAAGAAGGAAGATCACAGGATATTTTTTTATGTAAAAATGATTAATTTAAACCTTTTTAGAACATTCAAGATTTTGTTTACAAATCTTGTTTCTCAAATTTTAGCGTCTTTGTGCAGTGAAAACCACGCCAATTTCGAAATTCTTGCAAAAATCAGATAATAATAATGATTATTGGAAAAGCTTACAAAACAGCAACAGACACCAATATTTAAAAAAAAGAATTTTGAATTTATTTTGTGTGTATAGATATGTTGATTTTTGAAATACGGATGTCCAATGTGACATTATCAGAAGAACGGTAACTATAGTAATGTTTAAATTTGTTGGTAATTTTCTAATACTTCCTTCACAATTGTGTTTGTAAGTTTATAAAGCTAAAGTACCTAAAATTCAATAAAATAAAAATTGCTCAGAATATGTTCTTAAATTTTTAACATTACTGGGTAGTTAAAAATTATATAAAAATAGCATTCACATTATATTCTTCAAGTAATTCTTAAAGTTATGTCCCCCTTACAGTTATGTCCCAAACATATGTCTATCCGGAGATTTGTTGACACCTCCATTTTTAAAAATGCTTTTGTGATAATTTAAACTAAAGTGTATGTAATATTTATTTCAAATCAGATTAATTAAACTTTAAATCAACTAAAATCCTTTCAATGGATCTATTATAATAGTGTATGCACCGACAGCACAAAGTATGGAAGAAGAAATCGAATTTTTCTACTCTATGCTAGACAACGCCAAGGCTCAGTACAAATCACAAGAATTTATAATTATCATGGAAGACCTGAATGCCAATGTAAGCAAAAATAGGGAAGGGGAGATAGCTGGAAAATTTGGTCTAGGAACCCGCAATGAACACGGAGAAAAATGGGTCAGATAGTATACGGCCAATAACCAGGTAATAGCCAACGCCTGCTTCTAAGAATATCAGAGATGATGGACATGGAGAAGTCCGGGAGGGGTAACAAAAAAATGACTATATAATCATTAACAAGAGATTCTAGAATGCAATTGTTCACTTCAAAACCTATCCAAGTGCCGACTGCGGAATTGGCGACCTTTCTGTTATATGTAAACTAAGAGTGAAACTACGGAAACTGAAGAAGCCTAACACAACACCCAAACTGCAAAACAAAACAGACTCTTGAACGACCCAAACCATAAGGAAAAAGATATAGACAGTGTGAAAAGAAGATACAATGGAAACACGAAATGGGACGCACTAAGAGAAGCTTTAGTAACATCAACAAACGACATCATCCCAAAGGAGAATGGACGAAGAAGAAAGAAACGAATAGATGACTGATGAGATTCTCGACATTATGCAAAGGAGACAGAAAACAATTCCAAGACAGGGAACGGAATAATGAAAACTACACAACGAAATAAGGAACAAATGCAGACAGGCTAAAGAAGAATGGCCCAAAGAAAAATGTACAGAAATAGAGAGAATGAGTATCACAGATAAAGGAAATATGCATAGAAAAGGGAATTAACAAGACCGAAGACATGCTCATCGGCTGCATAAAATCCAAGGAGGGAACGCTCATATTAGAGAAAGAAAAATTTATTCAGCACTGGAACGAACAAATATTCCACGAGTACAACCGGGAATGCACAGAAATACCAACCAGCCGAAAATACAAAGACCGGAAGTGAAAACCGCACTGGCCAAATTAAACAGAAACAAAGCGGCAGGTTCAGACGGAATTGCAATAGAGATGCTAACAGTCTTTGATAATTTCAGCACAGAAAAGATTACAGAAATAATAAATTAAATCTACAATCTACTATATTTTCATAGCACTGCCTAAAACAGCAGGCGCAAACGAATATGAATTGCACTAAACTATCGGCCTAATGGAACATAACGTAACACATCATCCGAATTCTGATGAATAGATCGTGCAGCAGAATCAGCTTAGAGATGGGACAAGAACAATGCGGATTTGTTAAAGACACCGGAACAAGGAACGCGATGTTTACGCTCAGAGTGTTATCAGAAAGAGCAATAGAAATGCGGAAGAACGTGTACTTGTGTTTTATAGACTACGCAAAGCCGTTCGACAAAGTACGCCGCAAAGGTCTGATAGAGCGGCTCAGCAAGCTTGACATATTCGGAAAAGACATTAAATAAATAAAAATCTCTACTGGCAACAAACTGCCTACATACAGAAAGAAATGAGTTCAGTAGATATACAAAAATAGAAAATAGTGTAAGGCAAGTATGTGTCTTCTCACCAGACTTATTCAACATATATACAGCGAGGCAATTCTGAAAGAACTGGAAATCCTACCAGGATTCATCTTTGGTGGCCACAATCATAACAACATAAGATATGCAGCTGACACTGCTGATAGCAGACACGGAAAGGAAACTACAAAACCTCTTACAGAAGGTAGCGAAGGAAATCGAGAAGAAGGGACTAAGTATAATAAAATTCATAAAGATAGAATGCATGGTCATCATCAAAAAGATGAGCCCAAAATGCAATTTTCAGGACGAGGACGCTAAAAACAAGCAGGTACAGAAATTTAAATATCTGGGAATTGATCTAACAGAAGACGGAAAGTGCGACACTTAGAACCGAAGACGGACTGGGAGGGCCAAAAACACATCCCAAAAGCTAAGTAGGGTATTACGAGGATTTCGTTGGAAACAAAGAAAAGAGTATTGAACTGTTACGTGATATATGACCACCTGTATTGGCAGCGAATGCTGGACAATCTCCTCAGAGATGAAAAAGAGACTTGAAGCAACAGAAATGTGGTTCTACAGAAGGATGCTAAGGATACCATGAGCTGAACATGTGAGCAACAATGAGGTTTTGGAGAGAATGGAAATAAAGAGGAAACTTATACTTACCTTTCTGGGACACGTAACGAGGAAGGAGGATAAAGGGGAAGAGGTACAGGGGAAAGCAACGCGTGACATACTTAATGGGCTTGAGCAAGTGCATGGCAGAACAGGGTTTGGGAGAAATAACCAAAAGACAAAACTTATTAAGAGCTAAAAGGGACAGGAGGAGGTGGAGGGCCATTATCACCTACGTCCTTAAGGGACACAGAAAAGAAAAGAAGAATCTTTGTCAAATAAGGTTTCAGAAAAGTATATTTTATTTTTGAATAAAGCAAATTAATTCAATTGTTTTTGCTGATAATAATAAAAACTCATTCTAATCAATGGGTCCTGAGTAAGACGACAAACTGCGTCAAACAGCAAGGCCTCTGATCAGGAGTGGAACGTGGAACCACCTCTTAATTTCTGGTGTTCCCAGGTCCATCCTGACCCGGGGTGGTAGCACCTGTTAGGGTCCCAGCTATGGGCAAATAGTTAACCCTGAAACTGAGGTAAAAAGCATTATAAAAGTGTAAAAATAGGTTTTAATACCGGAAATACTTTGTAAAAAATCATTACCAGAAATAAATTTTTGAAGAAAAAAAACTATTACCAGCAATATATTCTTGAAAAAAATATTACCATCAATACATGTTTTAAAATAATATTACCAGCTATAAATTTTTGAGGAAAAAAATAATACCTAAATAGATTTTTGACAAAACAAAATATTACCAGCAAAAAAAGTTGTATACTGTTAGAGTCTGTAGATTTTGATCTAGTGCGAACAAAATGCAACCATCCAAGATTGTCAGTTCCCTAAAAGAAGTTGAACTGTACTCAAAAATATGAGGAATTGAAAAATGGTATATATATATATATATATATATATATATATATATATATATATATATATATATATATACAAACACACCTTTTTTTTACCAAACTATCGCTATGAAACTATTTCAAAAATTTTGTTGGCATTAAATGACCCACTGAGGTTGATATGCCATAAAACAAAACAACCAACCAAACAAATAATCAATGGCGACTTTAAAAACAACAAAGTCTTTTGCTTGTTGGAAATCTTAAATTTAATCTATTAGCTTGACATTAAAACTAATATAAAAGCTTCAAGAAAGTTTTTTCATTTTTTAAAATTCATTTTAAACCTTAGGAAGTGCCTACTTATTCCTCACCCACTTCTCAAAATATAAATTTACCTGAAATTCTCTAATCTGATCTGGAATTTCAACTTAAAATTACTTTCTCATCGACATGGCTTCCCTCTGTCTCTTCTACAAATATTTTATTAGCAACTGCTCTGATGAGCTTTTTTTCCCCTGGTTCTCTGACCACATGAATTTAAACATGTTACTAGATTGGCAAATAGGTTTCACAGTTTTAATTTTTGAAATAGCTAGATGCAACCACCACTTCTGCTTTAACAGTTTCTTTCCTCGCACTTCCCAACTGTGGAACTCCCTCGTGATTTCTTACTTCCCTGATAACTACAATTTTAAAAAATTTAAATGTCAGCAATGTCTTCTTGAACCCTGTTTCTTTTTTGTCCTTCACCCAATCCTCCCTATTTCAGTCTTCTCTTTCAGTTTCACTCCCTGTATAGCCCGTCATGCTAGCAGCATTGTCGCTTTGCTTAAGGTGAAACAATTTTTTTAAAATGCCAGTGATATAAAAAATGTATAAATTTTACTAATCTATTTTGTATGCGGATAGCAGCAGGTAACACTCAATTAATAGAAACAATTCGTTTTTGCAAAATAGTTTCTTGGTTTATATGTAAGAAAATGACAATTGTGCATGTATAGGCCACCGGAAAATTAACTTCTCAAATAAGAAATCACCTGCAGTTTGTTTTTGTTTTTTGTTTTTTAGTTTTTTCATGCAGAGTACTGAGGTGTAACCATGATTGTAGTTGCACGTTCCTATAGATATTTTGCAAATTCAAGTGCATATATATACATGAAAATCAATCATGACATGCATTATTAAAACCGCTTTGCCAGCATTTACTTGCCTTGTACTTATTAACAACATTTCCAATTAACAATTTCAGTTATCCATTTTGATTGGCCCACCAAGGCGACCATAATATCTTAAAAGGCAATAGAGAGACAAAAACGAAATCGTTCTGAATAAAAACTGGGAAAATCATTTTTCTAAAGCAAATTCCTCCCCTAACCATTCCAAATTAAATTTAATATTTGAAAAGAGTCCAACACATAATTGTTGGCCTTTCTTTCTAAAAAATGTCTATAGCTCTGTGCAGGGGCAATTTCAGATTTGCAATTTAAACCTGTGAAATGGGTCAGTGATAAAATCCAAAGAATCCATAAAAAATCTCGTTGAAAAAAAATGATAAATCCTATTAAATCCTTTATCAAATATAAATTACAATCGTGCTAATTAAAACATACATTAGGATAGAAGAGTTGAATATACACCTTTGCCAAGGGTATTTATGCGTAATTGAATATAACGGACCCAACGGAAATTGTAACTCGGCTCTGCCATTAATAATACGGGGCTTTTATCACATCAACCGCATATCCAAGCTTACAAAATCTGGCATTCCCAAGCGATCACCCATCTAAATAATGATCAGGCTTTACTTCGGAGGTCGTATGGAAACCAATGTTTTAACATGATGTGGCCATTAGTAAAAAATAGCAGGGTCATTAGCTTGGTGTAAATAAAGAATTAAAGTTATATATATATATATATATATATATATATATATATATATATATATATATATATATATATATCTTTAATTCTTTATTTACACCAAGCTAATGACCCTGCTCCTGAAAAAATTAATTTCGGTTGAGCTCTCTCGTTTGAGGTGTGAGTTTGTAAACAGTGACTATTTAAGCTAATATTGCACGACTCTCCGAAGAATCGAGTCACTGTGTGTTTATCTAAATCTAAAAATAAACACGCTAAAAAATTCACCTTCATCCCTGCCGTGCGTCGATGGCTTAGTGGGATAAGTTCCGCAAATTCAGTCGGGTTTCGATCCCAGCTAGAGGCAACTGGACGTCTAGCCACGCTGATGAGCTGTGAAACAGCGAAACAGTCTGTCTGTGATGACAAAAATATATATATATATGAACTTCTGCAGCGGGAATGGTGCGTAGTGTAAAATGTTTATCATATCCTTTCTCACCATTGACAAGTTCAGTTTGCCAATATTAATGGTAATAAAAATAAATCCATCGTAGTCTTCATTTCCAAGAATTGAAGCAATGTAATATATATTATAATGTAGTAATATTAGTAGTCTATGAAGCAGGCATTCTCTTGTAATTACGGCCTTGACATAAACTGCGGCTGCAACCTGGATTTCAAAGCCCTGCGGTTTGTTCTGCCAGGAATTTCAAGCTTCTGTGCAATAATTCGTATCATGTTTTGGACAGCTTTTTAGGGGGTTTTTGTTTTGTTTTTTGTTTTTGGATTTTTTTAATTTCTTTCCTATTCTTGAATATTTTTCTAATTTTTTAAGTATTCTGCTAATTTTTTTATCGTACATGCATGAATTTTACTTTCTTTCTTCCTTTACTCAATATTTTCCTTTCTCTGGATTCTTTCTCTTTAAGGAATCACGTGGCATTTCCTCCCTTTTTCTCTTATTCATTCGTTTGCTTATTTCAATGTTTCTGCAATTCCTTGTGCTTATTGTAGCTTTTTAACTATGCATCATTTACTTTTACGTCATTTTCCTTTTCTTTTATTCTTTCTTTCATTAGATTATGCGTCATTTTATTTCTTTTTCTTTCTTTCCTTTCTTTTGTATTAGACATCATTTATTTTTCTTTCTTTTAATTTTTCTTTCTTTAGATTATGTGCGATATCCTTTCTTTGTTTAGATTATATGTCATTTTCTTTCTTTTTCTTTTTTTCTTTCTTTTGTCATTAGACTATGTGTCATTTTCTTTCTTTAACTTTCTTTCCTTTATTCTTTCTCTTTTTTAGATTATGTCATTTTCTTTCTTTTTTTTCTTTCTTTCCTTTCTTTTGTATTAGACATCACTTATTTTTCTTTCTTTCCTGCTTAGAATTCTCCATAGTTTCTTTCTTTCTTTCTTATTTTTCGGATTAAGCATCATATTTTTCTTTCTTAGAAGTACCCATCATTTCTTACTTTCTTCCTTTTTTTTCATTCTTATTTCATTTGATTACTTATGTTAATATTTGTTTATAGTTTCATTCAATATTTTATTCCTTACTCTATTTTTCTTTCTTT
Source organism: Acanthosepion esculentum (assembly GCA_964036315.1). NCBI lineage: Eukaryota > Metazoa > Mollusca > Cephalopoda > Sepiida > Sepiidae > Acanthosepion > Acanthosepion esculentum. The sequence continues at coordinate 58,939,337 of OZ038494.1, forward strand.
CTCTGTTCTTCATTTTCATTCTTTTTGCTTTCTCTTTTTTTCTTCAAAATACTGATTTCCTTTTTACTATCAGTTATTATTTGAATGTTCAGATCTATCAGCCCCTAATTGTAAGATTTTTATTTCTTTTTTATTTATTTCTTTCCATTATTTTTTCTTTCCTTACTTCTTTCATACTTATCTTTCTACTTATTTACCATTTTATTCAATCTTATATTTTATTCTTCCCTTTTACTTCTTTTTTTCTTAATTTCATTTTTTTTCTTCTTTCTTTCTTATTTCTCGGTTCGTTATTCCTTTTTTTGTTTTCTTTCATTGAAATATTTTTTCTGTTTACCGTCTGTTTTATCTTTCTCTGAAAGTTCAAATTTCCCAGCCACTAATTAAGTTTTTTTTTCCTCTTCTCTTTTCGCCTTTCTTTAGTTGCTTCATTCTCTCGTTCGTTCCTATCTTCTTTTTTGCCTCTTCCAATTCTCCTCCTCCTCTTCTTCTTCCCTTCTTTCATCTTCGTCCGTATTTTCCAGCCATTCACTAACGCCGTCCACACTGCAATTTTCTTTCATCAACATCGATCGGTCGCCTCCATTTCGTTCAGTTCAATCAAGCAAACTTTCAATTTTCGAACGCAGTGGCTTCTTCTCGGCAAAGTCGGACTACCGCCGACCAACCAAACCGAAAGCCTCTGGCGGCTTTTAATAAAGCCCGAGAAACGATGATTCGCCTCGATTCAGTTCCAACACTGACCGGCCGACCTTTGAGCAAGTATAACGACCAATTTGAATTTTAGACAAATTCTTATTCTCTTCTTGCTCCGCCATGAACAGTCGGGAGAAAGAAGGATTGATAACTGCGATGGAAGTTTGAATGTCAGTGTCCTACTTTTAGCAAAGTAATATCGCATGGTTAATATTATTTATAATAACGTTATTAATATAGAGTAAGGAAAATTGTGTAACTGAACGTCTGCATATCAGTGGAGAGCAGTTTCTTATAATGCTATAATACTAACTATTAGAGTTGCCAACTGTGTCAAGTTATAATAAATGAGACACAGAAAAAATATATGAGGACAGGTTGGCTATCACAAATTCGGTATGCAGTTATCAGTAATAATCAGTAATCCGGGACGGCACGAATCTGTCACTAATGTTTGATAATGCTACGCCTGCTGTTTTTCAAACTATGCTAAATCATTTCCACTTGTCTTTTGTGCATTTTTATTATAACCCGCTGGTGTTGGGCTTACACCCACGTCATGTTGAAACACCGGTTCCTGTACGATCATTGGATTTAAGCAACGTCGAGCCTGATTAATATCTAGATGGGTGACTGCTTTGGAATACAGAGTGCTCTAAGCTTCTTTTTTTTTTAATAGTTACGATAACAATATGAAAAAATCCCTACAAAAATAACTTTAAAAATCCATAACGTTCTCTCACACACATGCGTTCTTTCGTTTAATACTTTTTAACGTAAACATCTCCTTCGTCCGGGAAATGACGATACACTTCATCCAGCAAGCAAGGTTTCCGATCAGGATATTGGGTCCTAGCTATGGAAAAATTGTGAATCCCCAAACAAAAGATCAACAAATGTTTATAGTAAAAAATACCAGCAATACATTTTTATGTAAAAACCACGATCAATGCATATAAAATGAACAACAATTCAATTTAAGGCAAAATTACCAGCAATACATTTCCATAGAATTACCGCAGAAAGAAATGGCAACCTACTGCGGGGAAAAAATCTACCTCGTCAGTCATGTATCGAAAGATACATGATCGCCTAAGCGTGTATCGCGCATGGCACATGACTGACTGACATGCTAATACCCTTGAGAAAGTTATGAATCCTCTTCAACTGCCCCCCCCCCCAGCTATGGGTAAGTAGCAAGACAGACCGGGTTCTATAGCCTTGGATGGCAACTGGTCTACCGCAGAAAGAAATGGCAACCTACTACGGAAAAAATCTACCTCGTCAGTCATGTATCGAAAGATACATGATCGCCTAAGCGTGTATCGCGCACGGCACATGACTGACTGACATGCTAATACCCTTGAGAAAGTTATGAATCCTCTTCAACTACCCCCCAGCTATGGGTAAGTAGCAAGACAGACCGGGTTCTATAGCCTTGGATGGCAACTGGTCTACCGCAGAAAGAAATGGCAACCTACTGCGGAAAAAATCTACCTCGTCAGTCATGTATCGAAAGATACATGATCGCCTAAGCGTGTATCGCGCATGGCACATGACTGACTGACATGCTAATACCCTTGAGAAAGTTATGAATCCTCTTCAACTACCCCCCCCCCCCAGCTATGGGTAAGTAGCAAGACAGACCGGGTTCTATAGCCTTGGATGGCAACTGGTCTACCGCAGAAAGAAATGGCAACCTACTACGGAAAAAATCTACCTCGTCAGTCATGTATCGAAAGATACATGATCGCCTAAGCGTGTATCGCGCACGGCACATGACTGACTGACATGCTAATACCCTTGAGAAAGTTATGAATCCTCTTCAACTACCCCCCAGCTATGGGTAAGTAGCAAGACAGACCGGGTTCTATAGCCTTGGATGGCAACTGGTCTACCGCAGATAGAAATGGCAACCTACTGCGGAAAAAATCTACCTCGTCAGTCATGTATCGAAAGATACATGATCGCCTAAGCGTGTATCGCGCATGGCACATGACTGACTGACATGCTAATACCCTTGAGAAAGTTATGAATCCTCTTCAACTACCCCCCCCAGCTATGGGTAAGTAGCAGGACAGACCTTGTTCTATAGCCTTGGATGGCAAATGGTCTACTGCAGAACGAAATGGCAACCTACTGCGGGAAAAAATCTACCTCGCCTAAGCGTGTATCATGCATGGCACATATCTGACCGTACAGTTTACATGATATTTTAAATGGAAAATGGAGGTTTTAGCTTTTGCTTTTAGTGTAGTCTAACGTGATCGCAATCCAGCAATTAAGGTTTTTCTTAAATACATGTTCAATAATTTAAGTTTAATGATGAACAACCTGTTGTGATTTTGTATACCTAAGTTTCATAGATGAGGGAAAGGCATTGGATAAGTCACGGTACGAAAAATATATACAAAGCGCAAGTAAGAGAAGATCTATTTTGGAAAAATAATAACCCAGAACATATACTGGGAGCCAACCGCCTGCATACGGACCGAAAATGAATTGAGTAGATATACAATGAATATTGTTCTGGTCCAGGTTAGGACCAAGGAAGAACAACACAAACACAAGAGTAGAAATAGTCATTGTATAGGTTTTTTTGGTTTACGTTTGACTTTAAATTCTATTTATATGCTTTTCTGTTTTGCGGTATTATTAGTGTAACTAACTCTCACCATTTCTTAATAATGTCGCCAAATCTGATTTGGTGCTCCTGCTGCACATCTAGAGATTCTTGATGTTATGGTCCAGGTTAGGACCAAGGAAGAACAACACGAACACAAGAGTAGAAATAACGAATATATATTTCACGGAATAATAATACAAGATGTGGAAGGTGTTAGTATGACTGTCAGTCTGGTTTGGAGTGAACTACTATCGGCTCGACTCGATTCGATATTTAACAGTCCCCCCACGACGAAAGTATGTGGCACAAAACCGAGTTTAACGTGGGTTTCTCCGGTCCCGTAGGCTTGGCCAAAGATACTCGCTTAAGAACCCGTATAAACGGGTTCAGAGCTTGTCTACCACCCCGGATGAAACTTTGCCCTTCGACAAAGCCTCGTCCGGGTTCCTCTCTGCCAAAGCAGAGAGTTCGACAGGAGTCGCGCACACAGTCAGAGAGACTGTGGCTCGACTCGATTCGTCCCTCTCTCTTGAGAGGCATAGTGTTAGAAAGAGTTTATTCTGTAGTTATAGGTAAGGACCCATAACAATATATATTAATAGTATTTGTTGTTTTCTTTTTTAAACTTTTCTGTGTCTGCTTGATTCTGATGTCTTCAATTAAAATTTTACACCTTTGGTTTCCCTCTTTCAGACCTTCATGCAGTCGTCTTATAGTTAATTGTTACTCCACGGTTTCAAGCGGGTAGTTGGGATTCTTTGATACTGCGGCTCGACTCGATGGTCCCTCTCTCTTGAGAGGCGTAGTATACATAGTGTTAGGAAGAGTTCATTCTGTAGTTATAGGTAAGGACCCATAACAAATATAAAGGAGTGTAAGACAAGGATGCGTCTTCTCGCCTGATTTAATTAACCTTTATAAGGAAGCGACTGTAAGAGGACAAGAAGTTCTCCCAGGATGTACTATTGGTGAGCACAATCTTAACATCTGATGAAATTGCGTTGATGGCAGACGCAGAATTAAAACCGCCAGATCTCCGAGTAAAACATAGTAAAGGAAAGCGAGAAGAAATGGCTACCCATCGACTGTAAGATGACATGGTTGTTAGCACCAAGGTACATACCAAGATGCTGCTTACAAAGTGGGGATGTCAAAACAAAGCACGAACCGAAAATTTAGACGTATCGACAGTGTTTTAATAGGAGATGTAACATTTGACACCGAAATCGGAAGACACACTGGACTAAAAACCCTTTCTAAAAGCTAAGCAAAGTATTAAGAAGCAAGAAAAGTTCATTATAAAGAAAGAAAACAGCTGAACTGCTATGTTTAGCTGTCAATCTGAGGACATTGCAGAGGATTCGCGAAGAGTTGGATGATATATCCTGTCAGCAACATGGTGTTTCGAACGATCACTAGTGATGGCGACGTTATGCCTTCATTCATCTTCCCACAGGGCCTCAGACTCAACAGGGAGGCCTGCATGAAGTGCCTTGAGGAGATAGTACTGTCCTGAGTAGCGGTTCGAAGGCCTTATGTCTAGCAACAGGACTCTGCACCATGCCACACAAGCAGGAGAATCAAGTCATACCTCTCAGACAATTTCTCCGACCGCATCACCCCTTACATCTGGTTGTCTAACTCCACAGACTGAAAATCTCTTGATTATTATGTGTCAGGCGCCGTTGAGCAAAAGAACAACAAAACTCCTTGTAACTGCCAAAGGTAAACTAAAGGCATTGATTATGGCAGCATTCACCAACTTAAACAAGGAGACTGTCCAGAAGAGTTGCAGGAGATTCCGAAGTCGTCCGGAGGCCATGGTTGAAGCCAATGGCGATTTTATTGAATAAATTTACTCTTTAGTATCTCAAGATATTTTTGCGTAATTATAGTAAATATATCTGTTAAAATGAAATGTCAGTGTTATTTTCATTTTTAGGTAAATTAGGCGTTAATTTATCCATCGACCCCTGTATATAGCCGTAAATGTTGAACCATTAATTCATAGATGAAGATTTGTTGGTTGTTTTTGTTTAGCGGCATATCAACTTCTATATGTTATTTAAGGCCAATATCTAAATATTTTGTAAGCATTTTTTTAGAGATAATAATGCTTTTAGTGATACAAGTCTTACTTATTAACCGATAGCTGGGGAGAGAAGAGGTGGAACTCTTTGCCGTCGGACGGAGAGGAACTCAGACAAGGCTATGCCTACGGCCAGAATCTGGTCTGGGGAGGTAGACCGACACCCGACCACGTATATGCGGGGTTTACGGGGATTTTTTGCCCGAGCGTACGCGCTCGGAATTGTTCCACGTCAAAACCGGTCTTGTGTCACATCCCGCATTGTGGAGAGGGGTCTTTGGTAAATACCGAGGAGAAGTGGAGTCATACCTTTCCCAAGGGTATTGGCGCATACGTGAATATAACGAACCCAAATTGAACTGGAACTCAGCTCTCCAGCTTACAATTCCGTGCCATTATCCATCACACTACCCGCACGTCCAAGTTTACAGCACCTGGTATTGCCAAGCGGTGAACCATCTAGGTACTGAACAGGCTCAATGTTGCTTAACTTCTGCGATCGTACGGGAACCGGTGTTTCAATGTGATGTTGTCGAAAGGCACACAGATTAAGAGAAGACGTGGTAACAGAGATGGGGTTCTACAGAAGGATGATGAGAATACCATGAACTTAACATGTGTAACGAAGAATTTTTTAAGAAAATTGGAGCCAAAAAGGAAGCTAGTTCTTAGAATTAGATAGAGTCAGTTGAAATTTCTCCGACACATAAGGAAGAAAGAAGGCCTGGAAAATTTGACACTCACAGCACATATTGAAGGAAAAAGTACAAAAGTGTAACATCAAATAGCCTACATAACGAACCTGTATAAATAGATAGCAGAAGAAATTACGAGAACAATAGTAAAAAGAGTTACAAAGAATAGGAGGATCTTAGGAGCCATAATCGCCCACTTCCTGAAGGGACACGGTACGTAGAAGAATGTATACACAATACAATTGAAAATTATTTTTTTACCTTCTTAATTCAATAAAGGACAGGGACTCAAAGAGTGAAATAAAGGGATGTCCTTACCAATAAAAGACGCCTAGCAGCCCTAAGTACAACGAACAATCTACTCTGTGATATGGTGTGAAGAGTGTATAAAGAGTGTACAAAACAAATGTGTCAAAACTTCCTTCACCCGGATGTTATGGCACAGCGGACAATTGAGCAATATGAAGACACGCTTAGAAATCTATCATGAGCGATGATTTTATGGATTAACGATTTTTTTCTGGGGATTGGCGCCCACATTATTAATTTTTGACCAGTTTTCTTTTTATCATATTTTTTATTGCTTTTCATGGCAATAAATAATCATTTTCGATTTTATCGCATTGAAATAAGTAGCATGGATAAAAATATCAAGGGTTGGTTGGTTTTACGACAAGTCTAAACTTGCTGGGATATTTAACCCTTTAGCACCGAAATCCGAAGACGAATTGGAATAACGAAAGATACTCTCAAAAAAGCTAAGCAACGTATTAAGATACAGGAAAATATCATTACAAAAAAAAAAAAACTGCTGAACTGCTATATGATACGAGTTCTTCTATAAGGAAGTAAGTGGTGAACAATTTCATCACAAATGAAGATTGGTTGTAATTGCTCAGCGACATATCAACCTCTATGGGTTTTTTTAATGCCGAAATCTAAAATATTTTGAACGTATTTTTAGATAGTAATGGTTTTAGAAATACAAGTCTTACAAAATTAACCCAGTCGGAGAGAAAAGAAATGGATTCATACTATGCCCGTAAGTTAATATAATGAACCCAATTTGAATGCGAACACAGCATGAATCGGAAATATCGTGGATTGTTTGATTTTACATGCCAAAACTTTCTGAGATATTTAATACTTTAAAGTCAACCACCACATTTTGGAGACAATAGGGAGTAACGGGCCCCTGTACCGTTTCAGTAACTACCTGACTCCTTGTGCTATCCTCTACCCTTTACGAGAGCCAAGTGAAATCTAAAACGGAGTATTGCTGTCACATATGGAAAGGAGCTGCCAAGTCTTCACTTTCGAATCTCAGTAGAGTCCAAAAACGTCTCCGCTTCCTTGATGACGAGTTATTTATCACCCTACAACGTCCTTCACACAGACGAAATGTCGCAAGCCTCTCTTTGCGCTATCGCTATTTCCATGGAAAGTGCTCAGACGAACTACATTCCTTAGTTTCACCTGTTCAAATCTTCACGGCTAAGACCGGCCATGCTACGCACATTGTAGCGAACCGCCCGCATTCCTTTCGTATTCCATTGGCGACATGTAAGTTCCACTCGAGTATCTTCTTCCTGCAAAACGCTGATTTGTGGAACCGATTCCCAAGAGGTTGTTTCCCGATCATTAAAATCTTAATCTATTCAAGTCTAGGGTTAATCATTATTTTCCCTACGACTCCTTGGCGGGCTCACATTTTAGTTGTTGATAACAAACGACACAAAAAGAGATTAGGTGCTGAGTTTAGAACTATTAATAGTTTCACTTGACTTGACCCTTAACCCCTATCACAAATGGATGATCAGGCTTCAGAAATCTCAAAATATAAAAGTTATTCTTCTTTGAATTTGAAGAGCGCATATCACCAAGTAGCTACTTTCTGCCACATTTAGGGATTGTGGGGTTTTTGTTTAGTAATATTTAGCCCCCCCCATAAGGGCTACAAATGGCACAAGGCCGGGTTTAACGTGGGTTTTCAGAGCCCGTAGGGTCGGTCAAAAATATTCTCTATTGGAACCCGTAAAAAACGGGTTCAGGGACAATCTGCCTCCCCGAACAATCTAGCCTCGCCCGAGTTCATCTCTGCCCGAAGGCAGAGAGTTCGACTGAATAACTTGACCCCGGGGCCAAGTTTTTGTTTAGTTTCTTATAAATAATTTTTGTACATTTTGTAAATATTCATTGGGGTTTAGATTTTTAAATTGTTATTTTATCCCCACCCACAGACAATGAGATGAACATAAGAGAACTAGTTAGTACTTTCATCGAGACATGAGGTATTATGGTGGATGTAGTAAAAAAGCTGAGTAAGAAAGTGTTACTTCGGTGTTAGGAATATTGTTGTATGCTTGGGTCAGTGTTGTATGCTTGGGTCAGTGTTGTATGTTTGGGTCAGGCAGTAACTTTTATTCTGTAGCCCTCTACTTCAAGAGCTCTCGGGTCTTCTACAGGGTAAACATCCCTGTTAAAATATAAAAGATACAAACCTATAATTAATATTGTTTTTTTAATCCTATACTAAATATCTGGTCTTTTATTTTAATTTCTCTTATTAATACCGGGTTTAACGGTGAGCATATAGCTAAATACCAAATAGGTATCAAGGGGATACGTTCCTCAGTGATACACCAAGCCGAGGTCAAAAAATTGCAACTGGTAAGGAAAGGTTTAGTCAGCATGCCTAACCTATCATTAAAAATGGATTGCTGGTAATAATATATTGCTAGTAATAATTTTTTGTTCAAAAATTCATTGCTGGTAATATTTTTTACAAAAATGTATTGATGGTATTAAAATCTATTTTTACACTTTCATAGTGTTTTGACTTCAGTTCGGGGGTTAACTATTTGCCCATAGCAGGGACCTTAACAGGTGCGACCACCCCGAGTCAGTGCGGACCTGGGAAGACCAGCAATTAAGGGGTGGTTTCACGCACCTCAAAACCTCCTGATCAGAAGCCTTGCTGTTGGATGTAATTCTGTCTTACCCAGGACGCTTTGAGTTTTGTAAATAATTGTTTGGTGTGGGTATTACCCCTCTTCAGAGGTGGCAGTCAGCAACGCCATCGGAAATACATTAACAGGTGTAAAGTTCTTAAACTCTCTGGATTCCTCACGTATGTTTACAGTAAACAAGCATACATCATTGGATGAGCTATATATGGCAGTGGTAAAAGTATTCAATGTATGAACGAATGATACACATTATAAATGCGTCAGATGGAATCTGGCGAGAAAAATTGTCTATCACGGCACAGTGAACCATATTTTCTAGAAGCTGACCTAGCCATTGATTCAATATAATCGTTCCATTTCATATCAGCGTAAAACGTTAGGAAACACAATGAGTCACTCTCCTTGAGGTTAGCATCAGCCATGATGACTGTAGGCAAAAATTTCTCTCAAACGATTAAAAAACGAAAATTTTCGTTTTGAAGGCAATATTTTTTGTTTTGGTTTTGTGTAAGAGAAGTAATATTTATTTTCGTTTCTTCCATATTTGATGTTTACTATTTTCCTTAGTGTAAATAGCGACAATTGAACTCTCACACACCAGTCCAGAGCTCTAATCACTGAAGTGCACCCTTAGCTGCAATCCGTAAGAGACTTTTCCTTATTTATCAAGTAAACGGTCCGTTGTCATCGCGTAGAGAGAAAAAGAATGAAGCCGACAAAAAGCATTTATTAAAAGTTACATTTTACCGCTTTTTTTTTCTCCGTCTGGCAGGAAAGGCGAAATTTATTTGTTGTTTTCCGCCATGCTTTGCTAAATGAAGGATGAGACAGAGATGTTCTGGTGACAGAATCATTTAACAGAAACTGCGGGTGCTGAAGCCGTTTCGAAAAGGGCAAGTCCTTGTATAATGACGTGATTGAATGAATGCAGTACAGAGGCTTGTCAGGCCAAAGCTAAATGTTGATGAAGCATCAAAGAATTTTTTGCATCCAAGGCCACAGTGCCTCCAACATAGCCTTGGCAAAAGTCTTTCAAAATCCCTTTATACTTTTTACACAAAACAAATATACAATTTACGAAAATTCATAAATAAGTCTATTGCATAAAGATGAAAAGAAAATACCATTTATTTTGCACAAAACATAGCCTCCTTCTTCCTCAATTAACTTAAACTAAAGCTTTTCTATAAATGACTTAATGGGCGGAATTTCCAGCAAATGACGAGGTACTCAACAGAAGACAAAATTATTGTAGCTGACAGATGATCTCAACCTTTCTTTTTGTAGCGACATAAGCAAAATATACTTGCCCTATTTTGCCTAATCGAGCGACTACATTAGGTACAGGGGTAGAAATTCAACGTCAAAGACTAGAAGACCTCACAACACTCATGTTCAGATTCTGTAACAATAAAACTAGTATGCGTATATAGTCTTTTTATTTACCAAAAGTTACTTTAAATCTCGCCTTACAACCGGTTATTATGCTACGCGTACAGCGATTATGAATCGCGGCGTTCTTTCAAAGCCAAAAAATGAATGGCGGCCGCAAGATAGTTATGTCATAAGAATTGCTATAAATCGTGGTTACAAAAAAAAAAAATTAAAAAGCGTTAGTTTCCAAATTTAAAAATAAAAGCTGTTTACCATAAAGCTCAATAAAATCCGATGTGCAGAAAGGAAATGACGTGGCTGGGCGTAATCGACCATACCGTCTCTTGTACTAAGCATAAATATTTGAAAAGGTTTTTTGAATATCATTATATTCATATACGACACGATGTTGGTTTTTTTTTTTTTTTTTTTTTTTCCTTCAATATCTATCCGGTCTATTTTATCATTCTGAAACCTCGACAGACATTTCCCAACACCTATTTAAGCACAAATAAAAGCCAGTATTTAAAATTTCACAACGGATATTTTCTAACCAATCCTGTGCAGACACGACTTATAGCGATATATTCATATAGATTGCGCGTGCGCGCTCTCTCCCTCTCTCCCCCTCCCTCTCTCCCCCTCCCTCTCTCCCTCTCATTCACTCTCTCAACTAAACTAAACATTCATATCAGTCTTATATGTAAAAAAAAGTGCGTTGGTCTCATTTCAGGAATAACTACAAGTAAAAGAATATGTCTGTTTAAATCCCAAACCCACTAAAGTTATCCTTTTCTGTTTGAATTTCTGTGATGAAGAGTTATCATTATTTGCTCTATTTATATTCGAACTGTTGTCTTCACCTTTGTTGTTGTTATCTCATTATTTCTTGCAGCATTTCTTAGGAGTATTTCCTGCGGATTTTGATCTGGTATTCCTTCATATTTAATTCATTTTATTTATGATTCTTTGTATAGTATTTCCTGTCTTTCTATCAACATGTTTCTATGGCTTTTAAGTAGTTCTTTCATTGTATTCATGATATATGCTTATATAGTAGTTCAAAATACTTATTTCATCTTATAAGAATTTTCATCTACTATTTCTTAACAGTTTTTCTTAAATTTATGTATGGGACAGTATTTCTTATTAGTATGTCTTTTATCTTATGAGTTTTTGAGCCAGAATTTCTCGCACATATTTCTTTCATCACGAGAATTACGATAAAAAGCAACAGGAATAACTCAAAAACAGAACTCATCCACTTTAATAATTAACCGCATAAGATTAAATGATTTGTTTTTTACGGCTTATCAACACTTTTTAGGTTATACAAAGTCAAAATATATTTTTGAATTATGATGTTATTTGGGAGATAATAATGATTTTCTGATACACATCTTACTATTTAACCCATAAGTAGTGGAGAATAGGTAGAGTAATTACATTTCTCATATGCACGTAAGTGAATATAACGACTAGAATTCGAAATCGAGTCTACGGCTTCCAATTTTGCGCCTTTATCCATACACCACACGCACATCCAAGCTTACAGCACTTGGTATTCTCTAACGGTCACCCATCTAGGCAATAACCAGGTTCAACGTTGCTTAACCTTGGTGATCGGAAAAGAACCGGTGATTCAACGTAATGTGGCAGTAAGCCTGAACCGCATAAGAACTGATGACAATAACTATAATACATTGAGAAGTATGCTGGAAGTATAGCCTCTAGTTCTTAGAGAAGTGGTACCAGTATTCACGACCTTCAGTACTCGAGAATAAGCAAGTATATGTAGAATATGACCATCTTGACTGACAAGCGCTTGGAGAGAAATCATCCTGATATCTCACTGGTGCACAAGAGCAATCATTCTTGGTATAAGAACATAGTGAGTGCGGAATATACCGAGTAACAACTCAAGCTATCTGTTTTGTGGTTGGCGCCTTCGGGCTATTTCCTGGAATCTTTCTGCCTCGCAGGATGCCAGGATATAATTAGGAAATCGCAGAGAGACAGTACTGCTTGGAACAAGTCATGTGCTGAGGGAAGTTCTGGGACTGTAAGCTGCGAGTAGGAAATGAGATATGACTATCATCCCCTGGTCGACAAATCTAAGAGTCCAACAGGATCACAAATAATAATAATAATTTTGTACACGAGAGTAGGCATAAATGGCTACGGACATACATTTCTGTATCCTTGGCATAAGGCGTCCGGGATAAGACGATAAACTACATCCGCGTCCTGGGTAAGACAATAAACTGCATCCGACAGTAAGGCTTCTGATCAGGAGGTTTTGAGGACCGTGGAACCACCTCTTAATTTCTCGTGCTCCCGGGTTCATTCTCACCCGGAGTGGTAGCACCTGTTAGGGTCCCAGCTATGGGCAAATACTCAACCCTCAAACTGGGGTCAATGCATTATGAAAGAGTAAAAATGAGTTTAAATACCGGCAATACATCTTTGTAAAAAATTATTGCCAGCAATGAATTTTGAAGAAAAAAAATTATTGCCAGCAATACATTATTACGAGCAATACATTTCTGAAAAAATATTACCAACAATAAAAGTTTTGTCGGTATTAAATAACCCATTGAGGTTCATATGCTGTAAAAGAAACCAAATCTTGGGATAAGACCAAAGTGAAAGCAATTTGGAGAAATGCAACAAGCAGAAGGTGAATGTTTCCTTTTGTGGTTGTTCAAGACGGCACTATTTCCAGGAATGTTTCTGATTACAAGACGTCTTCGGAATACCAGACATCATTGAGAGGGCGCGGGTAGCAGCACAGCTTGGAGAAGCTCATGTACTGAGGAAAGTAATGTGTCTCTAAGCTGCGAATAAGAGCTGAGATATCACCCGGCCGAAACATCTAAGCTTCGGAGAGGATCTCAAATAATAATCATTTTACACGAGAGTAGTCATGAATAGCTCTAAATAGACGTTGATATATCTTGGGATAAGACCAACGTGAAAGCAATTAGGGGGAAATGCAACAAATAGCAGCTGAAGTTGCCCTTTTTGTGATTGACGAAAACGAGACTGTTTCCAGGAATCATTCCGAATCAAAAGACGTCTTGGGGATCCCAGACATCACTGGGAGCTAGCCGGTGGCAACACTACTTGGAAGAGATCATTTAATGAGGAAAATGTTGTCTCTCAAGGAGCTGAGATATGATCAACATCACTCGGACGAAACATCTTAGATTCGAAGAGGATCGCAACTAATAATCTTAATCATAATAATAATCTTTTACACAAGACTAGTCATAAATGGCTACCGATAGCCGTTGCGGTACCTTGGTATAGGAAGTTGTGAAAGCGAAATGGAGAAATACAGCCAGCAGTAGCTCAAGTTGTTTCTTTTGTGGTTGGCAAACACGGGACTATTTCCAGTATTGACACCATGGGAGCGCGCAGGTGTCAGCATTACTAAGATTCAGAAAGGATATCAAATCACAATCGCTTTTAACCAGTAAATTTAATGTTCGTTAAAATTTTTTTAAAAAGAAAGAAAAGAATTCATTGCAGCTCGGAAAAATGTGATATTTCCTTCCAAGCAGTGTAATATACACATACGTGAATGCACGCAGCCCTGCTTTCTTTAGATTATTTTGCAGACAAAGATTTGGTCTCTCGAGTCTCTAAACTCCACTGCCTATTTCTACTTATCTCTCTTCGTAATCACAAAGCAGCTGAGTCCATGATGACGATAAGCTATCTTCCTAGAAATCAAGTAAAAGAGCAATCGAAGATGGCGGAAAAACACAGAAGGAAATTCAGTGTTAAGAATATTTTAATATATTAAGATTTTAGTTTAGTGAAAAAGGAGCGCATTGTCGGTGGTAGCATCTTTGCAGCAAAACAGTCGACCCTACTTTACCCAGGTGAATTGGGATGCGGAACTGTACTTGTCCACAGCCTACATCCAACTCTCGCGCGTGGTTCCAAGAAGTCGCATGGACACTGCATCGACCTGCCGGCTAAGTGTGAGGGTAGTCTGAGGGGTTTTCGAACCCGACTAGTAAAGGCGAACGCCTCTCCCCAACCCACCTTTGCCATCGGCCAGTCGCCAGCCTGGACGTAGGAGCTGCGCTTGGGGGGTCTTTACTAGTAGGCGGTGGAACTTCTGAGTGAAGGGAAGTGGTAACCTAAACATCCCCTGTGGAACAGGAACGGCAATCGTGAAATTCGGACAGCAGGAAGTAGGATCATCAGACGTTATAAAAAACACGCGCACCGTGCCCGGCCATCAGTTATAAGTCGGACAGCTTTGAGAAGGATGGAAGTGTCTAGTGATCTCGTTCGGGACTGTTTGCTTTACGACTTCAAAGTGGGCTTATCAGCAGCTGCATCAAGTCGCCGCATATGTCAAGCGTTTGGGGATAGTGCTGTGGATGAACGTACTGCAAGGCGTTGGTTTCGAAAATTCAATTCGGGAGATTTGTCTCTCCATGATGAGCCTCGCAGTGGACGACCACAGGTCTTGAATGACGGAGTTCTGAAGGCGGCCATTGAAAAGGACAGTAGTCTAACGTGTGGTGAACTAGCAAGACAGTTCAACATTTCCGATGAAATAGTTAGACTTCACCTGCACCGCCTAGATAAGACGTACAAACTGAGCAAATGGGTTCCGCAAACGCTGTTGGAGGTCCACAAGGGACAACGATTGGCAGCCTGCGTATCGCTGCTTTCTCGCCACCGTACCGCATCCTTATTCAATCGAGTGCTTACCAGTGATGAAAAGTATATTCTGTACGAAACTCCCAAGCGTTCCAGACATTGGTTGTCTCCTCGGGATGCTGTCCTTCACACCACAAGACCGCCTATGCATCCACTTTAGATTAGCTTTGTGTCTGGTGGACAGGTCGTCAAGTGGTTCTTTATGAACTGATACCAATGGGCCAAACGGTCACTGGAGACCTATACTCGCAGCAATTGAAACGTGTGCAACAGGCATTGCGCCAGAAGGAGCCAGCACTGGTGAATCGCAAAAGTGTGATTTTCCTCCATGACAACGCCAGACCGCATGTCGCGCGAGTGGTTAGGGATACCATACAGCAATTTGGGTGGGAGACTTTGTGCCATCCACCTTATTCACCTAACCTTGCGCCATCTGATTACCACCTCTTCCACTCCATGGATAATCATCTTCGTGGGAAATCCTTCGCCAATGAAGCAGACATGGGCAAAGCCCTCAAGGACTTCTTTACGTCAACCCCCCCCCCCCCGAGTTCTACCGCAAGGGTATTGAACAGCTGAAGATACGTTGGCAGAAGGTGCTTGATGTCGATGGCGATTACTTCGAAGACTAAATATAAGTTACACATACTGTGAAGCGTTTTCTTTTTTTCCTTTAAAAACGGACAGAACTTTTTTGGTTACCTTGTATATTTTTATATATGTTATTCTATAGTGATCGGAATTTTTTCCAAACACGGTCAGCACGATTTGGCCGTGTTCATAGTTGATATTAAGTGTTTGCTAAAAAATAATAGAACCATTAATAACAAAACAGAAAAATGACAACATTCAATAGTATCAATTATGAACACATATAAATATGCACAGTGTTCAACAGTGAGTGATGAGAGTCTGTTTCATGCTTGAGTGCAATCTTCATGCCATCAAATTTGCGTCCCAGAATTAAACAGACTGTCGCCACTCGTTGTTGACCTCAGTTTCCATTATTGTGTGTGTGTGTGTGTGTGTGTGTGTGTGTGTGTGTGTGTGTGTGTGTGTGTGTGTGTGTGTGTGTTCAACTGAGTCCTAATTGAGCTCTGGTCAGAGAGGTGTAACGTGAGTTTTCTTGATAGGCATGTAGTGGTATGTCCAATATAAATACACACTGAAACTTTTCAAACTCCATCTGGAACATACTTGTAGAATATACACGCCTAATAACCTCATCCACATGTAAAAAAGACTAAAAGTAATGGGAGCACTAATGATAACAAAAAGAAAAGGTTAACACTCAGTAACATCAACTATGAACACGGCCACAATGTGCTGACCGTGTTTGGAAAATAAAAACATTCCCATCACTGTAGAAACATATAATTTTAAAAATCCACACATTCGGTTAAAAATTTTAAAAAATATAAAAACCTCGTCGGTAATGACTAACAGAATAGCCGAAAGCGCTCGGACATACAGAACATTTGGACAGTTTTTACTCAGAAAAAAAACACTCATACGAACACAAGAAAAAATAAATAAAACCCTAATCGCACTCATCTTTTATGAAAAATACACTACATATATATATATATATATATATATATATATATATATATATATATATATATATATATATTATTGTTTGTGTGTTTGTGAGTGTGATAACTTAATTTCCTATATCGGACATACGACACCCTCTTTGAGTAGACGCCTCACGTGTCATCTGATCAAAATACTATAAAAAAAACATCTACCCATAATTTACAAGAACCTTTAAGAATAATTCTGGTCTAAAACACTAAAATTCTGTATAAATCATATTACAGGAATCATCTTGGTATAAGAGTGGTTCTGTATATTAGACATCTCGCTCCCACTATCAACCACACCTTATTTAACAGTGGAAATGGCGTGTTGAAATTAAAAAGAAATATTCACACGAATTCTTTTGATAATATTTCTCGGATAAGCTTAACGATCGGGAAAACTGTCTAAGTACAAGCATATGTGCGATAACGGAGAGTAAGAGCGTCATGTTTAGCACTTTTTTCTAGCTAAACCAATTAGGACTGAGTTGTGAGTTCGATCCTCACTGCGTTCCACATATGTGCAGCTTTGTGCCACATCTAAACTACGCTAATATTTCAACTAGATTCTAACCTTGCTTATTTGATCCGGGCCTTTCTTACGGATTTATGTCGATATTAAAAATTTCATCTTTTTCTTCCATATGTGATTTTAGTCTCAATGAAAAGGCCGGTATTTAAATGACTTTTTCGGCCGACTGCGGAATTACGTCTGCATCGACCGGCCTTTTTCATTAACAGCTTTTATCATCTCTAGACACTAGTTTTCGTCTTACCCAGTTTATTTATTTTTCATTTTTTTTAACAAGCGTATGTTTTATATACTAGTAAAATCGCTATTATATATAATATGGTCTGAAATATTGCTCCTTTTGGTCAGTCGACTTCTTAGCTCCTCTTAATATATTTTATATTCTTAATTAAATTAACGAGCAACCGTCAACCTCCGTTACTGCAAAATTTGCCCTACAACTATAAAATGATACTAAGAAACTATGTCAATATAGCTTACTTTTATTTATACTGTGATCTAAATGCTAAGCTGATTACCAGTTTCCCTGAAGTAAATATCTTCATTTGTATATGAATTTAATTATAAAAACTATCAAGAAAAATATCTCTTGTAAAATTACAAACGACCAGTTTGGAAAGAATAATAAAAGTTTTTTTTTTTTTTTTTTTTTTGAAAAATATTATTTTTGAAAAAGTGAACATGCAAACTAGCTATCAACATTTTGAATCCTATGAATAGTGTCCTTTTTTTCTTTACTAAAGTCTTCTTATTCACTCCCGGTAACCTTTTGCGTCTTAGTGGCATTATCGCCTTGCTTTGGATGAAATGATCAAAAAATAGATAAAATAAACATGAATCGCTAATTTCTATCCAAATTTTATTATCATTATTTGCAATATTTACACTAGGACTATTGTCCTCATCTTTTTGTTATTATCATTTGAAGCCATAGTTTTACATTACATTTACACACACGCACACACACACACACGCGCGCGCTCGCGCACACACATGCACTCACCAATGAGCGCGGGTACAGACATGCGAATTTAGTTTATTATTTAGCTAAACACCAAGCTTCAACCATATTCTTGGAATTAGTCCTTTACCTTCCGTTTCTACAGCGGCTCGCAAACGATAGCGTCACACTTCATACTATTGTTCAATTTCACTCAATCATATTCGGGGGTCGCTGAAAAAACACTCCTTCTAATCCATTCACCAAAATCAGTATTTAAATCAGAAAAATTATTTCAGGAAGTAGGTTTGTTCAAATATTTTTCAGCAGCTCTTAACATATACACCCAAACATAGATAGATAGATAGATAGATAGATAGATAGATAGATAGATAGATAGATAGATAGATATGAACAGACTATGAAGATAGATAGATAGATAGATAGATAGATAGATAGATAGATAGATAGATAGATAGATAGATCTGAACAGACTATGAAGATAGATAGATAGATAGATAGATAGATAGATAGATAGATCTGAACAGACGATGAAGATAGATAGATAGATAGTTAGATAGATATGAACAGACTATGAAAATAGATAGATAGATCTGAACAGACTATGAAGATAGATAGATAGATAGATAGATAGATAGATAGATTTGAACAGACTATGAAGATAGATAGATAGATAGATAGATAGATAGATAGATAGATAGATAGATAGATAGATAGATTTGAACAGACTATGAAGATAGATAGATAGATAGATAGATAGATAGATAGATAGATAAATAGATAGATAGATTTGAACAGACTATGAAGATAGATAGATAGATAGATAGATAGATAGATAGATAGATAGATAGATTTGAACAGACTATGAAGATAGATAGATAGATTTGAACAGACTATGAAGATAGATAGATAGATATGAACAGACTATGAAGATAGATAGATAGATTTGAACAGACTATGAAGATAGATAGATAGATAGATTAGAACAAACTATGAAGATAGATAGATAGATAGATAGATAGATAGATAGATAGATAGATATGAACAGACTATGAAGATAGATAGATAGATAGATAGATAGATAGATAGATAGATAGATAGATAGATAGATATGTACTGAATGTGATGGATAGATAACCTAATATGATCAGGCTGAAATAGGTAGACAAAGACAGAAAGATTGAGAAGGCGAGAAACAGTAAAATTAGAAAGATAATTTTATTAAAATATCTAAACAAAAAAAAAAAGCTTAAATAAAAACTTATCAGGATTTAATGGAATTTAAAAGTACGGTTTTCATTCGGACGCGCCTGCCTAAATTTTAATAGTGTAAATAAAAATTTCTTTTATTTCATTTTCAAAAACTGACGTTCTTTTTAATTTTTTTCAATATAATTTAAAACTCGAGTTTTCTTTCGCACACACCTTTCTAAATTTAAATAATATAAATAAAATGTATTTTTATCTGATTTTTAAGTGATCCTCTCATAATGTAATTTATTAATGCAAATACATGTCATATTATACGGACAGGCAACAGTGAATTGGTGAAAGAGGCAAGAAGTGCTAATATTCTTGACGTTGTTAAAATGATTATTTTTTTTTTTTTTTGCATTCGATAAATAAAATGACTGCTTAGTTTAGACAATGGATACCATTTTGAGAAGTTAATCTTGAATCGGATACAATGTTTCCTAAACTGGAAAATTTTATATATAATATTTAAATAATTTTCTTTTCTATGTTAGCCAAACAAAACGCACCTTTGGCCGACGGTTAAGATATGTTTAGAATGTAAGCTATTGACAGCTTATAACTGTCTGGGAAGGAAGATAAGTCAACACTTCAGACAGAAACTTACAAAATCATTTATTCTTTCTCTGCCTAACAGGGAGAGACAGACAAATCTACTAAACAGACGAATAATTCTTTGTTAAAAAGAAAACAAAAATAGAGAAGGCAAGTGTATTTTTCCACTACAAAAGAAAAGTAGGCATATTATGGAAATGGGTGGGTATCTTGAATGTTCAGGGACAGTGCCCTTTTCACACTATCACTGTCTTTTATATTTGTAAATAAATAAAAAGTTCCAAACTTATCTTCCCGTCTCGAAGTCTCGTAGATGGTAACTGTTTTGTGTTTTAATGCGCTGATGAGAACATCTACAAAGCTTTGAGTGGCGACGGTAAAATATGAACAATTTATTTTATTTGTTTAATATTATCGCCCTGCTTCCGGTCATATCACGTGGAAACACCGGTTCCTGTCCGATCACCAAAGTTAAGCATCGTCGACATCGGACAGTACCTAGATGGGTGACCACTTGGGAATACCAACCACAAAAACAACAAAGACTGAGTTTAGCAACAAAAAAAAAGGCCGACCAAATAATTCTTTCCTGGGATACCATGCGCGACACACCCTTAGGCGATCATCTCCCGTTGTGAAGCATCAGTGATTTATCAGAATAATTCTAGCCACCAATCAAGGCTATAAAACAAAGTCTGCTCTGCTATTTACCCATAGATGGATTCATACTTTCCCAGGGGCATTTGCGCATCAGTCAGTGTTACACGCGGGATACACGCGTAGGCGATCATGTAGCTTTCGATACTTGTCTGACGAAGCTTTTTTCCCGCAGTAGGTTACCATTTCTTTCTGCGGTAGACCAGTTGCCATTCTATCCTGCTATTTATTCATATCTGGGAGGGGAAGAAGAGGATTCATACCTCTCCCAAGAGATATTAGCACGAAAGTGTTGTAATGGATTTGACTGGAATTCGAACTCGGCTCTCCGATTCTTCAATCCGAGCCGCTATCCATTACTCCACCGTGCCTTCATTTGCGCATAAGTGACTGTAATGGATTCGACTATAATTCGAATTCGGCTCTCAGATTTCACATTCCGAGCCGATATGAATGATACTACTTATTACATAGATATTTTTTTATAGTTCTCCCCTTTAATGAAGAAAGCTGCACCGCACGTAAATTTGTTGGCATTAAGTAGTAAACAAAATTCCTGACACAGAAGTACACCCTCGGGATGAACTACCCTGCATCCATACGAACCTGGTGCAGTCATAAATGCACTGTGAAGTCACGTCGTTCGCTTGTCAGCTCACGGCTTCCAAATAAATTTTTAGTAAACTTGGAGAAACTTCCCCGTAAGAAAACGGAATGTCAAAAAGAAGGTTTTTCCATTAACACCGCTATTATTTTAACTACCTTTACTCCCCAGCAAAGTTTTTTTTGTTTTAAAAAGCGATTAGAATTTTAGTAAAACTTAAACATATAAAAGTGAATTTCTACATTTTCTTTGTTCGTGAGGATTGACCACAAAAATAATAAACACTATTTATTTATTGGATTGTTTATATACATTATTTATTTATGAAAATTTCTCGGACATTCAAGCCGGTAAATGTTATTTAATACTGTTTATTATAAAACAGAGCATTTGCTTAAATACTTGTATCTATAAAAAGAACGTTAAACATATCATAAATGTCTTTAAATAAATTGTCGGACTTTGTCCAATTTAAAAATAATATATTTCATGTATATTTTATTTTTTTCAGTTGTAATAGAATAACAAAGAAAAACAATTGTAGCATCTAATTACAAAAAACGTACGCTCCTATTAATGAGACCTCTCCTCTCAAAATAATTATCATGCTTATTATTATTGCTTCCATTATTTTAAATCTTTTTTTTCCATGTGGGCGAGGCTATTATAATTGTATTTTCTACTAGTATGTTGTGGAGGGATTTTGGTAGATTTCCGTGTCTGTTTAAACGAGTCCTAATTGAGCTATGGTCTCGTAGGTGAAACGTACGGGAGTCGTTTAGATAGGCATGTGGTGGTATGACCAATATAATTCTTTGTGAGTTTGGTTTAATGAGGAAAACAGTTCTTTAAGGGACATTTGAATAAGTAAATAATACTGGTTCACTGTAATTTTGATTTTGCAGGGGTGTTGTTTTAAATATTTCTACAACCCCAGTCAATCAGAACCAGAAAATTAAATTATTATCTACTAGAAAAAACTGAAAACAGCAAACCGTATCATCAACAAAAAACATTTTAAAATGGTTAAAACAATAGACAAAAGCGGCCGGGTGTGCAGAACTTTTGTACGGTTTTAATAGACTTTGTGTCCAGAAAAGATAACACCTGTAAAAAGCTAAGAGAAATTGAATAAAAAGATTAATCACAGTACTTTGTCAGTTGTCTTTAACGAAACTTGTATAAAAGAGGGTTTGCTGCCCAAATACACGATGTCTCTCTCTTCTCTCTTTCCCTCTCTCTGTCTGTCTGTCTCTCTCTCTCTCATTCTCTGTCTCTCTACATATATATATATATATATATATATATATATATATTGCAGACGAATAATTATCGGGGATTTGAACAAAGTATCTACGATGAACATCTACACCGCTATGTTGATTTTATCTTTCGCTCCAAGACAGCCATGTTAGATATATTTGCAACCTAAGACACCTGCCGGCGAAACGACGCGTCACGAATGTTGATGCCCCGAGTCAACCATCATGAAACAAAGTGATGCAATAAAATTAAGTAGCAAGATGAGCCCCATGCCACGCCGTGCCTGGCAGACGTTAAATGACGAGAATGATAAACAGAAAGTTTATGTGGAACCAAAGAAACGATGAGCCACAGCAAAGTTTGCGTCTTTCCCGAAGTTGATAGCTAAAAGTTAGACTAAATGTTAGAACGGAAATAAAAATTGTTTTGATAAAGGTATCAATAGAGCGGATGTGCGGCTAACGTAACAGTTATCTGGACTGAAAGTGGAATAGGGGTGTCGAGTTCAAATTCTGACTAAGAGAGTTGCATTCACTTTCTCACTAATACTCTTGGGAAAGTCATAAATCCGTTTTTCTCCTTGCTATGGATTAACAAGCGGGATACATTGGACTGTCTACCCTTGGATGGTTACCAGTCTAAGAGAAGGATTACTACAAATTATTTGTTCCGTGTTCTGTGGTATCGTGCTGCTCAAACAAAAAATGGCACCCCTGGCACTTGTCCAACTTGCCTTACTCTAGATCAGTGTTTCTCAAGATTTTTTTCACTTCAGGTTCTACTTGTAGAATAACTAAAATTCTAGGGCGTACTTGAAATTTTAGTAAGGAAAATTAGCCCTGAAATTTAAAAATCGGAAAATAATAAAGCGTCCTGATTTTTTTTTTTTTTTTACAGTTAGGTTCGTGGGTCACTTGAGGTAGATGGTTACATTAAGGCGTAATTTTTATGGATAACAGGGTTAACTCTAGATTTGAACAAGTTAGGATTGTAGTGTTCGTGAAAATATCCTCTTGGGATTCTGTTCCACAGAGCATTAGTTCTCAGGAAGAAGCTGTCACGAGTGGAACTTACTTCTCAATTATAGAATACATATGGAATATGAGTGGTTTGCTACAATGTAAGTGGCATGGCGGGTCCTAACCGTGAACCAAGGAATGTAGTTCGTCTGAGCACTTTCAATGGAAGTAGCGATAGAGAAGTGAGAGCCTCGAAGTTCTAGAAAACTTCATCTCATCCATAACAAACTACCAAAAACCGTGGAATACATCGATATAATAGATGAATTTTATTGGTCCACAAAATCTCACTTGCCTGGCAAGGACACAATACCGAAACATTTCAGATATCATCTTATACAACAGTATACCTGCTAAGTTGATTTGACGGCAGCACGAGCACATGAATTTCGCATCCATTAGAAACAGCCATTTTTTTACATTGAAGTTCATCTTTTACAAGGCCTGGGGGCCACTCGAGGTAGAGGATTACATTAAGCGGTAGTTTATATGGATAGGAGTGGAAGATAAAGGTTGACTCTAGAATTGAACAGGTTAAGATTGTAGTGATCGGGGAAACATCTTCTTGGGAGTCGGTTCCATAGAGTAGTGGTTCGCGGGAAGAAGCTGTTCTAGTGGAACTTACTTCTCACTTATAGAATACATATAGTGGTTTGCTACAATGCAAGTGGCATGGCGGGTCCTAACCGTGAAGGCGAGACTTGGCGGAACCAAGGAATGTAGTTCTGCCGAGCACTTTCCATAAGCATTTATTTTTAAGCAATTACATTGTATATTTAAGTATGCTTGTATCAAATTTGTGATTTTTTAAATATAAAAAATAGTAAATTACTCTTTCGCTAACTTTCAGAACGCATTTGACCAAAATTTTTGCATGTCATTGTACAGGGTTTTTTTTGGTTTACGTTTGACTTTAAATTCTATTTATATGCTTTTATGTTTTGCGGTAACTAACTTTATGTTTATGTTTCGTGTAACTAACTCTCACCATTTCTTAATAATGTTGCCATATCTGGTTTGGTGCTCCTACTGCACATCTAGAGATTCTTGATGTTATGGTTCAGGTTAGGACCAAGGAAGAACAACACGAACACAAGAGTAGAAATAACGAAGATATATTACACGGAATAATAATACAAGATGTGGAAGGTGTTAGTATGACTGTCAGTCTGGTTTGGAGTGAACTACTATCGGCTGGACTCGATTCGTCCCTCTCTCTCTCTCTCTCTCTCTCTCTCTCTCTCTCTCTCTCTCTCTCTTGAGAGGCGTAGTATACATAGTGTTAGGAAGAGTTCATTCTGTAGTTATAGGTAAAGACCCATAACACTTGACAAAATCCAGAAAAGGGTTTGTAATATAATCGACCAAGGTCAGACATCTCGTCTCAAGTCATTTTCTCAACAACGTGACGTGGCTCCCTTCTGTCGTTTCTACACATATTTTCATGGCAACTGCCCTGAGAAGCTTTTTCCCTTACGCACCGACTACATGAATGCAAACGTGCTACTAGATTGGCAACAAGGTCTCACATTGGAATTGATCTTTCTACGATTTCTATATATTCTCCCAATCTCTGTGTATCTCTTCTTTTTCTTTGTTCTCTCTTCTTCTCCAGCTGGTAGTCTTACGATCATACCACATTGAAACATAGGTTCCCGTACGATCACCGAAGATAAGAAAACCAATCAGTAACTAGATGGGTGATCGCTTGTGAATGCCAGGTCCAGTAAGCTTCGATGTGTGGATGGCGTAACGGTTACTATTTCGATAATTGGTAAACGGAAAGCCGAGTTCCAATTCCAGTCGGGTTCGTTATATTCACTTACGCCCAAATGCTCTTTGGAAAGGTACGAATTCACCTCGTCTGCTCCCAGCAACGATTTAATTGAAAGGACTTCTATCAGTAAATCGTTATTATGGCCAAAAGATTCTTGAATCTAGCATATTTTCTGTAACGGCTTGAGAGACCGTGAAAAAAACTTGAAGTGAAATGACCCATAAGTGGTGATGCGGCGTCAAAATCTAAAAATAACCCAACCACACACATACTCCCCACCACACACATGCGCGCGCACGCACACACACACACACACACACACACACATAATGGAGTAATGGATAGTGACTTGTATTGAGTAATCGGAGAGCCGAGTTCGAATTCCAGTCGAATCCATTACATTCACTCATGTGCTAATACCCTAGGGAAAGGTATGAATCCTCTTCTTCTCCCTCCAGCTATGGATAAATAACAGGAGACACTGGGTTCTATAGCCTTGGATGGCAACTTGTCTAGGAGAAGGACAACTCTGAATTCAAAACCTGCGGAGGGTCGTTTGCGGACCATGTGGCCCGTAGTGCACCAAGTCTCTGTATTCGGCCCTTCAAAAAGTGTGGATGGCTCTGCACAAAACCTTCACCACTATAATCAAATCTCATGTGTTGGTGTCGGGCTGTCAGTTTCCTAGGAGCTGGTTTGCTTGATCCTCATACGTCGAAATCGACGGGAGAGTTGAGTATCGAGTATATATATATATATATATATATATATATATATATATATATATATATAAGGTGCTGTGTTCCAGACCAATTCAAATTTGTAAGTTATTATATTAGATGTACTACAATATGTTTAACAAGAAGACTCACGTTACTTGTCTCTGACCATAGCTCAATTAGGCCTCATTTAAATACACATGGAAACCTACCAAACACTATCCATAATATAATCGTTGATAATACAAATATAACAGCATCATTCACATGGAAAAAAAGTCTTTAAAAAATAATG
This sequence comes from Acanthosepion esculentum, assembly GCA_964036315.1. Taxonomy (NCBI): domain Eukaryota; kingdom Metazoa; phylum Mollusca; class Cephalopoda; order Sepiida; family Sepiidae; genus Acanthosepion; species Acanthosepion esculentum. Next base: position 58,965,691 of record OZ038494.1, read on the forward strand.
GCAGCATTATTAATTTTTTTAAAAGTCAAGGCCAACACTCAACAATTATGACCAAAATATACAGTGTAACAAATAAATAACAACAAGTAAAATAAATTGATCTAAATAATTCCAAATATATAATTAAACGAAGAACCGATACCGAGAGACTAGCCGTTAGAAAAAACAAATAAAGATAATCAATCCAAATAAATTCATGAAGTAATAAACAAATTAAAAACTGTTCCCGCCAAAATAATAGTGAGAACAAACTACAACAATCAATCCCAAAATTGAACAAATAGGTTTAATTATCTTCCCAAACAAAAACAAAACTATTAAATAAGCTATATAAACAAATGTTTACTACGTTAATAAAAACACCGATCAAAATAAAAATAAAAAATAAATAAATATATAAGATAAAAAAAAATAAATTAATTAATTAAAATAAGCAAAATAATTTAACCCAAATAAATAAATAAACGACTTCCGGTAAAATAACCACCAAAATAGACTACCCACAATGCACCATTGACCCGTATATATAAATAGCCGAGAAAAATAACAGCACTGGTGGCCTGACGATTGCATCTAGCATGAAACAGACTGTCACCTCTAAGTGTTGACTTTTACATTGATATTATATATATATATATGATATTATATATTTATATTTATATATATATATGATATTATATATATATATATATATATATATATATATATATATATATATATATATATATATATAAATATATATATATATATATATATATATATTTATATATATATATATATATCATGTCGTCACTTTCTCAAATATCACATTTCACCGATCCAAATATCCAAGTTTTTTACAGGTGCACCCCTGATGAGCGTGTTTCTAAAGATGAGAGCAAGTAAATGAAAACTTTGGCTCATTTTTCAACACGTTCAGGTGTAAAAGATTATGAAGTCAATATAGATATGGATATGTAGTCAGAGAAAGACAACATGTTGCTATAATAAACTTTAACTAAAATAAAAAGAAAAAACGCTGTAAGTCGTTGCTTCAATTGTGGAAGAGTTTTGCTCGTAAGAAATTAATTAAAAAGAACAAGTGAAGGTTGAAAGAAGAAGGTAGGTAAATAAGAAAGAAGCAGACGATAAAGAATGGTTAAACGATAAAAAAGAAGAAATGTATTTCGTTTAGAAAGAAAGAATTCAACGGAGTTTTAAAGGAAAATTAAAATGAAACATTGGTAAAAAGAAGACGTTAAATATGAGAGAAAATCCTAAGAAAGTTTCCAAGGTGAGAAAAAAGAAACTATAAAGAAAATAGTTAATAAAGAAAGAAATCAAGAAGAACATAATTAAGAAAGAAAGAAAGAAAGAAAGAAAGCAAAAAGAAAGAAAAATTGACGAACGTGGTTTAGAAAAGAAGAAACACTGTAGAAAATAGTTACGAAAGAAAGAAAACATGAAGAATATAGTTAAGAAACAAGCGAACTAGAAAGAAAGAAACAATGACGAGCATAATTGGAAAGGAAAGAAAGAAAAAAAAGAAAGAAACAATTAAGAACATTGTTAGGAAAGAAAGAAATGCTGTAAAAATAGTTACAAAAGAAAGAATCCATACAGAACATAGTAAAAAAAGAAAGATGAACATAGTTATAAACAAAGAACAAAAAAACAAACAATGAAGAACATAGTTAAGAAAGGAAGAAAAAATAAGATAGTTAAGAAAGTAAGATAAAACAAAGAAACAACGAGGAACACGGTTAAGAAAAAGAAAAAAGAAAAAAAACATGAAGAAAATACATAAGAAAAAAAGAAAAAAGGAACAGAAAATGAAGAACATAGATAAGAAAAAAGGAAGAAACGATGTCTAACATAGGAGAGAAAGAAAAAAGTTAAAAAAAGAAAAGAAGGAAGATAACGTTAAGAACATAGTTAAAAGGAAAAAGGAAACAAATGATGAAGTACATTGTCTAGAAAGAAAGAAAAAAGAAAGAAACAAAGAGGAACATAGTTAAGAAAGAAAGGTAAAAGAAAGAAACCGTGAAGAAGATAGTTAAGAAAAAAAGAAAGACACTATGAAGAACTTAGAGAAAAAAGTAAATAAATCCTGTAGAAAATACATACGAACGGAAGACATCATGAAGAAAATATTTTCGAAAGAAAATATGAATGAAAAACATAGTTAAAAAAGAGGGAAGAAAAATTGCATGAAATATACTCCAGTACGTATATATATATATATATATATATATATATATATATATATATATATATATATATTATTCCAGGATCATTTTCCAACTTATTTAAGATGATCTTCGCCCACTCTAACATTCTGAATTTCTGTCCTGGAGTAACAAGTTGCCTCTCAGGTTTCACGTACTTGCTGTTAAATCCGGTATATATATATATATATTTCAGACTCAATGAATTACTTAATTATATATATGTATAAATAAATCTGTACTATGCATTTAAGTTATTTTCCCCTTTACTTTTCGATTGCATAGATTTATCAGATTTTCATTTAGAATAACTTAGTTCCAGATACCAGACGCTGCCCAACGTTCGAGATCTCTATACTAATATCTCAATCTCTCTCTCTCTCTCTCTCTTTCTAGTTGCTATCTATCTACCTATCTATCTGTCATTCTTTCTTTCTTTTAACCTTCCTTTCATTTATAACTTTTTCGTTATGTTCCACCTCCTACTTTTCCATGTGTTTCAATGACAATATCTCTCGCTCTTACACTGTCTTTCTCTATCTGTACACAAACACATACACACATAAACACACACACG
>OZ038494.1:58973474-59033474 GCA_964036315.1 Acanthosepion esculentum
GTCAATCGACATCTCCAGTTGCCTTGATCTATTCACTTCCCTTCTCCACATCCTTTCATTTCTCATTCCTATCTGCTCTCGCTCCGGATCTTTTGTGGCCCCCTTGCCTTGATCGACCCACTGTCTTTCTCTTTCGCCACATCCCCTCCCTTGCCACTCCTATCTGCTCTTCCTCCAACCCTTCTTTAAACCCTTGCGTGATAGTGACCTCCAGCCTTGCTTGGGGTGATACGCTTAAAAAAAAAATACAGGTTTCTCTTTAGTATCTCTCTATATTTCTGAGATGAGGTATTATGTACACTATTACATTATTCGGATTATTGTCCTCATCTTTGTCGCCATATTTATTACAACGTTTCGGCCGTTGTACGCTCCAGGCTTCTTCAGGTGGTTGAAATATCGAATTGAACCCTTTATTTCGCTCACTGGGGTAGACTGTTCTAGTTTCAAGTGCTATGTCTAACCCCAGTGAGCAAAATAAAGGGTTCAGTTCGACAATCCAACCACCCGAAGAAGGTTGGAGCGTACAACGGCCGAAACGTTGTAATAAATATGGCGACAAAGATGAGGACAATAATCCGAATAATGTAAATAGGTTTTTATTCGAAATCTCAAAATAGAGAATTTCTTTTGTAATAACTTTCGCAAGTTTGAATGGCGTAAAGCAAAACAAGTGATCACTTTTAATTCATGTCGTGGCAGATTTTTTCCCGCAGTAGGTTGCCATTTCATTCTGCGGTAGACCATTTACCATCCAAGGCTATAGAACACGAAGAGGATTTATAACATTCTCAAGGTCATTAGCACGTAAGGAAATGCAATGGATTCGCCTGTAATTCGAAAACGGCTCCCCGATTCCACAATCCTAGCTGCTATCGATTATTCCACCGTGCCTCCTCAACTGTGAAATGTACTGTTGGTCATTCTATCATAAATAGGTATTCTTGGTAATTGTTTTTTTACAAAAATGTATTGCTGGTATGTTTATACTTACGTAATGTTTTGTTTTTCCTTGGGGGTTCACTATTTGTCCATAGCTGTGACCTTAACAGATGCTACTACCCCGGGTCAGGATGGATCAGGGAACAACAGCAGTTAAGAGGCAGTTCGACGCTCCTCAAAACCTCAAATCTCCCGATCAGAGACCTTGCTACCGGATATAGTTTATCGTGATACTCATGACTCTAGTCGGAACGGGATTACTCGTTGTCGACGACACAATAAAAACTGTCAACGACGATTTATCTCGTGATTGGTCATCAACGTGTTAATATTTCTATAAGTAATGATATAGCTTTTTTTTTAAATGGTCGCATTCTTTGTATTGTTTACGTGATCTTAAAGAATACAAACTTATCGCTCTTTGACTTAAAAAAGGAAGAATTAAATCATCGATGTTCTTTTGATGTTAGTACCACCAGAGTACTAATTAGTTCTTGCAGGAAAAGAAAATTCAATTTAAATTACTCTTCATTTTTAATGAAGCTCTAAAATGTTTTAATTGGACTGTAATTAAATGAGTGAATAAAAATCATAGAAAAGACTGAAGTTTTATTGAAGCATGAACTTTATTGGACTATAAATAAACTTTTGTTGAACTATAAAAACTGTATGCAACAACAGTAACAAGTTTAACGCAAACAAATTCTGAATAGAATATTGTGTGAATATAAAACAGAAAAGGTAATTGTAATAATAAAAGTAGAAATTGTTGTCGTTATTATTTTCAATCGCGATGAATTTAATTACTCACGGGTAATTTTGAATTGTAATATATATTGCTACCTGAACAAATTCCTACAACTTTGGCATCTTTTGTTTTAATTCAGCCCAAAATATTAATTTACCCCAAAATAAAAGAATTTATATTTACTAAAATATTTGCGCTATTTTCAAATTTGAGGTCTACGTTGCATTCACCCCGATAAAAATAATGCCAAAAATGGATTTTTTCTTTTTTTGTAATTGTAAAAAAATTCTTGTTAGTTACTTAGAATATCGTCCACACTTGCAAAGTGTGAATAACTACCTGATTTTTGTTTTATTTTCATTCTGAAGGTTTGGGGTGCTGCGCAGGCAAGCTAAACATTTTGATTTAAAATTTATAATTTCAAAATAGTGTCAAAAATTTAATAAAAAACAATCAAAATTTGATTTAAATTTATAATTTCAAAATTGTGTCAAGAATTTAATAAAAACAATCAAAATTTGATTTAAAATTTATAATTTCAAAATAGTGTCAAAAATTTAATAAAAAAACAATCAAAATTTGATTTAAAATTTATAATATCTTGGGTGAATTAATATTTTTGATAAGTAACTTAACATTATTTGGGGTTACTTAACAGAAATGATCCGAACCTTTAATAAAATATGTAAATCGTTAATGAGATCTTATTTGTTATCACATGAATTACTCGGGTCCCCTCAGATTGGGAGAATGATTGTCGAACGAGTCTGATTGAACATTATTAATGAGATCGATAGACACTGGGTACTCAGTACTCGATCCCTTATACCAACTAAGCTAATCTGAATAATCAGTGAACCTCGGCATGGGGTAATGGTTTGTGTGTTAGTGTAGTTGAACATTACTCTTTCATGTGAGGTAATGTTTAAAAACGAGTTTGATTGACCATCAAAAGTGAGTTCGATCCTCACCAGTTTTTTTATACTTGTTGCTTTGTACCAAATTGAGCTGGGCTTACTCAATGTTAAGTAAGCGGTTCGTAATAGGATAATGTTTAACGAGCATGTCTCGTTGATCATAAATATTGAGTTAGATTCACATTGGGGGGTGGGCCAAACTTGTGATCAAATTAAGTTTAAGTTTCCGTCGCTCTTGCTTTTAATATATGACCTGTGACTATCAAATTATCCAAAAGCTCTCTTATTATTATATATCCTAGACATTTCAAATGTCTCTTTCCAATTTTAAGTATAATTCGTTAGAGACAAAAGAAAGAGTACTGAAATCTTACGTGATATCTATCCTCCTGTATGGCTGCGAATGCTGGGCAATCTCTTCAATGATAAAGAAGAAACTTGAAATGGGGTCCTACAGAATGGACCCCATGGACCGAACATGTGAGCAACAACGAGGCTTTGGAGAAAATGGAAACAAAAAGGAAACATACTTAAGGAATAGGCAGGGGAAATTTCGGGAGCACGAAATGAAGAAGAAGGGCTTGGCAAACTTGATACTCAAATGACAAATTGAGAGAAAGAGGGACTGAGGAAAGCCGTTCATAACCTACCTAGTGAGACTGAGTAAATGGATGGTGGAGCAAGATAACAAAAAGACATAATTTATTAAGATCTACAAAGAACAGGAAATTGTGGAGTGCCATGATCGCCTACGTCCTGAATGGACATGACACATAGAAGACGCATTCTAACTTAGCTGACTGACACATATCCTTCCCCCTCATTCCCATAAGCCTAACTGCATTTATGCTTAGTTAATATCAATAAGCCTCAAAACCACGAGTCCTTAGCTTTAACCACTCCACTAACAGCGCTCAAACAGTCGCCTGTTACTGTTAGTGAGACACTTGTGGTATTTTCTTCATTTATTTTTCTTTTTTTTTTTTTGCTTTGTTTTTGGCAAACAGTTCCTCCAAGAATTAAACTATGCGGTAGGAGCGTAGATTTTGAAGAGATAAGAATAAGCTCTCCATCGGATGCCAAGAGACGAGTGTTACTAGAGAGTTCTCCAACTGGGTTCAAAGGTCAACGTCCACAGTAATCACGCTTCATTCACTGGCATTGCTCCACCGAGAATTGAACCCACTTCATTATACTATTCTACTTGAGCCGAAGCCTAATTCAATAGCATATGAAATTAGATAGGAGTAGTGATCACTGAGCCAGATTTTATCTTGGTGCCATCTTTATTTCGGCGAGGAAAATTATACGAAACTTTGATAACTTTTAGGAATGCCAAATGACTTTCTATGACAAAGGGAAACAAATTCCTTACGCAGTTTCTTCGGAAACTTTCTCCAATTTTCAAAATAATATCTGAAAATCGGATATTACATGTCTGTCAATACTGGAAAGAGCAATAACATCTAGTGGGTCTGAGAAAGCTATTTTGCTGAGAAAATAGCTTTAAGAGAAAAATGATCAATAGGGTCTATTCTGTCTCTGTCAGAAATAATCAGCAGAGATTATTCTGTCACACCCAGAAATAATATATAAATTATGGTTTACCAAGAAAACTGAAGATCTAATGAAATATTTTGAAACAAACGTTAATGGAGCAAAAGTAATAGTTGACCAAGAAAACCTAAGATCTGATTAAAGTTATTGAAACATGAGGTAATGATGGCTAAATAATTGTCTACCGAGAAAACTCCAAATGTAATTATAGATATTCAAAGATACGATAATGGAGTCTAAATAAAGATAACTTATCTATTGAAAGATGTTGAAAGAAACATTAATGGAATCTAAGTAATGATATATCAAGCAAACATATTTTGTAAAATATGCAGTGATTTTACTTTAATCATGTAATAATCTTTGGCTTTATTATTCAGATAATGATTCTAAAAAGAATACGACTATATGCATGAGATAAATTCATGTCGTCTTTCAATATAAACAATAGCTACCGAGTTCACACGAGAAAGCGGCAAAGTATAGATGGTTTTGTCTGCGATGATGCGCAGGTTCTTGCATTGAATAATCAAAATGTATAATGAATTACGAAAGAGTACATATGAAATAAAATTAAACCACTTTCGTCTGTAAATATAATTATGAATAGGATATTTAGAAATGGACACAAACTTCTTATCAGCAAAGAATTTGCAATATGTAGCAATATATTTTTCATTTTCTTCTTCTTCTCTATGCCGTGTTTCTTCAGGACATCGATGATTATGGCTCACCACAATTTCCTGTCCTTTGTAGCACTTAATATTTTTTTCTTTTTGCTATCACTAGTAATCCTTGTGCTGCCGACCATTTGCACAATCCCCTCATTTACACTGATCCTCCTACCCTTTTAATTTTCTCTTTGGCTGCATATATGGTCATTTCTTTATCAATGATAAAAACGGAATATTTTATTCACCTAGTTCCGCAAGCGACGAAAAGATTAAGGTGAAACTGTTATGGTTAATATGATAAGAAATAAAAATATCAATGAGACCTGTACAGAAACATGTTACTAAAATCAGATGTTCAAATTGTTAGGTGAAACTGGGAAGGAAATAAATCCATGAATGTGCCCTGTACAGAAATATGTTACTAAAATCAGATGTTCAAATTGTTAGGTAAAATGGGGTAAGAAGTAAATATATGAATGAGCACTGTACAGAAACATGTTACTAAAATCAGATGTTCAAATTGTTAGGTAAAATGGGGTAAGAAGTAAATATATGAATGAGCACTGTACAGAAACATGTTACTAAAATCAGATGTTCAAATTGTTAGGTAAAATGGGGTAAGAAGTAAATATATGAATGAGCACTGTACAGAAACATGTTACTAAAATCAGATGTTCAAACTGTTAGGTAAAATGGGGTAAGAAGTAAATATATGAATGAGCACTGTACAGAAACATGTTACTAAAATCAGATGTTCAAATTGTTAGGTAAAATGGGGTAAGAAGTAAATATATGAATGAGCACTGTACAGAAACATGTTACTAAAATCAGATGTTCAAATTGTTAGGTGAAACTGGGAAGGAAATAAATCCATGAATGTGCCCTGTACAGAAATATGTTACTAAAATCAGATGTTCAAATTGTTAGGTAAAATGGGGTAAGAAGTAAATATATGAATGAGCACTGTACAGAAACATGTTACTAAAATCAGATGTTCAAATTGTTAGGTAAAATGGGGTAAGAAGTAAATATATGAATGAGCACTGTACAGAAACATGTTACTAAAATCAGATGTTCAAATTGTTAGGTAAAATGGGGTAAGAAGTAAATATATGAATGAGCACTGTACAGAAACATGTTACTAAAATCAGATGTTCAAATTGTTAGGTAAAATGGGGTAAGAAGTAAATATATGAATGAGCACTGTACAGAAACATGTTACTAAAATCAGATGTTCAAATTGTTAGGTAAAATGGGGTAAGAAGTAAATATATGAATGAGCACTGTACAGAAACATGTTACTAAAATCAGATGTTCAAATTGTTAGGTAAAATGGGGTAAGAAATAAAAATATCAATGAGACCTGTACAGAAACATGTTACTAAAATCAGATGTTCAAATTGTTAGGTGAAACTGGGAAGGAAATAAATCCATGAAAGTGCCCTGTACAGAAATATGTTACTAAAATCAGATGTTCAAATTGTTAGGTAAAATGGGGTAAGAAGTAAATATATGAATGAGCACTGTACAGAAACATGTTACTAAAATCAGATGTTCAAATTGTTAGGTAAAATGGGGTAAGAAATAAAAATATCAATGAGACCTGTACAGAAACATGTTACTAAAATCAGATGTTCAAATTGTTAGGTAAAATGGGGTAAGAAGTAAATATATGAATGAGCACTGTACAGAAACATGTTACTAAAATCAGATGTTCAAATTGTTAGGTAAAATGGGGTAAGAAGTAAATATATGAATGAGCACTGTACAGAAACATGTTACTAAAATCAGATGTTCAAATTGTTAGGTAAAATGGGGTAAGAAGTAAATATATGAATGAGCACTGTACAGAAACATGTTACTAAAATCAGATGTTCAAATTGTTAGGTAAAATGGGGTAAGAAATAAAAATATCAATGAGACCTGTACAGAAACATGTTACTAAAATCAGATGTTCAAATTGTTAGGTGAAACTGGGAAGGAAATAAATCCATGAATGTGCCCTGTACAGAAATATGTTACTAAAATCAGATGTTCAAATTGTTAGGTAAAATGGGGTAAGAAGTAAATATATGAATGAGCACTGTACAGAAACATGTTACTAAAATCAGATGTTCAAATTGTTAGGTAAAATGGGGTAAGAAGTAAATATATGAATGAGCACTGTACAGAAACATGTTACTAAAATCAGATGTTCAAATTGTTAGGTAAAATGGGGTAAGAAGTAAATATATGAATGAGCACTGTACAGAAACATGTTACTAAAATCAGATGTTCAAATTGTTAGGTAAAATGGGGTAAGAAGTAAATATATGAATGAGCACTGTACAGAAACATGTTACTAAAATCAGATGTTCAAATTGTTAGGTAAAATGGGGTAAGAAGTAAATATATGAATGAGCACTGTACAGAAACATGTTACTAAAATCAGATGTTCAAATTGTTAGGTAAAATGGGGTAAGAAATAAAAATATCAATGAGACCTGTACAGAAACATGTTACTAAAATCAGATGTTCAAATTGTGAGGTGAAACTGGGAAGGAAATAAATCCATGAAAGTGCCCTGTACAGAAATATGTTACTAAAATCAGATGTTCAAATTGTTAGGTAAAATGGGGTAAGAAGTAAATATATGAATGAGCACTGTACAGAAACATGTTACTAAAATCAGATGTTCAAATTGTTAGGTAAAATGGGGTAAGAAGTAAATATATGAATGAGCACTGTACAGAAACATGTTACTAAAATCAGATGTTCAAATTGTTAGGTAAAATGGGGTAAGAAGTAAATATATGAATGAGCACTGTACAGAAACATGTTACTAAAATCAGATGTTCAAATTGTTAGGTAAAATGGGGTAAGAAATAAAAATATCAATGAGACCTGTACAGAAACATGTTACTAAAATCAGATGTTCAAATTGTTAGGTGAAACTGGGAAGGAAATAAATCCATGAATGTGCCCTGTACAGAAATATGTTACTAAAATCAGATGTTCAAATTGTTAGGTAAAATGGGGTAAGAAGTAAATATATGAATGAGCACTGTACAGAAACATGTTACTAAAATCAGATGTTCAAATTGTTAGGTAAAATGGGGTAAGAAGTAAATATATGAATGAGCACTGTACAGAAACATGTTACTAAAATCAGATGTTCAAATTGTTAGGTAAAATGGGGTAAGAAGTAAATATATGAATGAGCACTGTACAGAAACATGTTACTAAAATCAGATGTTCAAATTGTTAGGTAAAATGGGGTAAGAAGTAAATATATGAATGAGCACTGTACAGAAACATGTTACTAAAATCAGATGTTCAAACTGTTAGGTAAAATGGGGTAAGAAGTAAATATATGAATGAGCACTGTACAGAAACATGTTACTAAAATCAGATGTTCAAATTGTTAGGTGAAACTGGGAAGGAAATAAATCCATGAATGTGCCCTGTACAGAAATATGTTACTAAAATCAGATGTTCAAATTGTTAGGTAAAATGGGGTAAGAAGTAAATATATGAATGAGCACTGTACAGAAACATGTTACTAAAATCAGATGTTCAAATTGTTAGGTGAAACTGGGAAGGAAATAAATCCATGAATGTGCCCTGTACAGAAATATGTTACTAAAATCAGATGTTCAAATTGTTAGGTAAAATGGGGTAAGAAGTAAATATATGAATGAGCACTGTACAGAAACATGTTACTAAAATCAGATGTTCAAATTGTTAGGTGAAACTGGGAAGGAAATAAATCCATGAATGTGCCCTGTACAGAAACATGTTACTAAAATCAGATGTACAAATTGTTAGGTGAAACTGGGAAGAGAATAAATTTATGGATGAGCCCTGTACAGAAATATGTTACTAAAATCAGATGTTCAAATTGTTAGATGAAATGGGGTAAGAAATAAGTCTACGAATGAGCCCTGTACAGAAATATGTTACTAAAATCAGATGTTCAAATTGTTAGGTGAAATGTGGTAAGAAATAAATTTATGAATGTGCCCTGTACAGAAATATGTTACTAAAATCAGATGTTCAAATTGTTAGGTGAAATGGGGTAAGAAATGAATTTATGAATGTGCCCTGTACAGAAATATATTACTAAAATCAGATGTTCAAATTGATAGGTGAAATTGAATATGAAATAAAATTATGAACGAGCGCTGTAAATTTTTTTAGGCGAAAATGGATAAGATATAAAATTATGAATTTGCCCTGTACAGAAATGTGTTACTAAAATCAAATGTAAAAATATTTTGGCGAAATTGGATAAGAAATAAAATTATGAATTTGCCCTGTACAGAAATGTGTTACTAAAATCAAATGTAAAAATATTTTGGCGAAATTGGATAAGAAATAAAATTATGAATTTGCCCTGTACAGAAATGTGTTACTAAAATCAAATGTAAAAATATTTTGGCGAAATTGGATAAGAAATAAAATTATGAATTTGCCCTGTACAGAAATGTGTTACTAAAATCAGATGCAAAAATTTTTAGGTGAATTTGGATATGAAATTAAATTATGAACGAGCGCTGTACAGAAATCTGTTACTAAAATCAGATGTAAAAATTTTTATGCGAAATTGGATATGGAATAAAATTATGAATTAGCCCTATACAGAAATATGCTACTAAAATCATAAGTTCAGACTCTTACGTCGGTGATTTTTGTATACGTCCAATATTGTCGTAATGTCGCCTGATTTTCGGGACAATGAGTATTTCTTGTGCCGGTGATCGTTAACACGCCCGCAGGAGTAATAACTTCATATTAATTCTACATTGTGCTTCACTTGAAATCGTCATTATGACTGATGCATTTAAGTTGTCAGGAGTTGGTAACAGGTCCTGTATTTTAGTCTATTTAGTAAATAACCTGCCGGGAGTAAATCTCTGAGTGACTCTGTTGTTTCCTAATCTTTACGAAGACGACGATAGACATGAAGTGGATTTTCCTGAGGGAGTTCCATTTCTACAACAGTGGTACTTTGTTTGTCTGACATGACACTTCAAAAAGACCGCTCCAAGTGAGGACAACAGCGATGGACTAGAACATCCGCTCGTTGATGGGTGTTGGAAATTAAATAATCGTTCGTGTGGAATAACATTAATCGACAGTAAAGTTCGTATTGAATACATTGTATTCTGTAGTATAAACTCCGAATGAGTCAAAGATTTTTGATACAAGGGTCACTGCCTGTAATATAATTGCATTATAGCGTTCAAACTGTTCATTGTCCTGAAGATTATGAAAGGTTGCCCGGCTCTTAGAGTCTCTACAGGGATGCAAATTGTTTCGCACATCCGATGACACAAAGAAAACAAGTTTGTTCGAACGCATGAATGCAGGCACAAGTAAGATAACAAACAACTGCATGTGACACTGAATATTTGTTCAAGATAACATACAGATGACTACTACGTAAGAAAATCAACTTCGCCTTATACAAGAAGCGTGAAAAGAAAATGTGAATAATTTGTGAATGCATTTTGACAAAGGAGCTTAACAGTGATCGGTACGGTAAATGGAATCGGAAAAATGGATTCAAAATTCGGTCTATTCTACTGTGGTCACTTTCGTAAAATAGCATTGAGAAAGCCACGAATCCTCGTAGCTAAGGGTTAAATAGCATACTAGACCGAATATTTTGGACTGGGATGGCAACCAATCTAAAAGAATTGCTCTGAATTCAAAACTGTAGAAACTAGAATAAGAGACCACTTCAGTATCTTTTCCATTAGTTCATGACAATTCGCAGATAATAAATAAAAGCATTATTACTAAATAAAAGCATTATTATTAAATAAAAGCAATATTATTAAATAAAACCAATATTATGACCCCCACTACGTCTTGAAAGTTCCTGACATTTTTAAAATAAAAAGCGTACTCTAGACCTTTCTTGTTCAAAAAACCATGTCTAGAGAAATCTTATCTTTTTTTATTTAGTACTTTATTGCTTTTATTAATCGATTTCACCCCATGAAAAACAGTAATGCCACTAAGACACATAGAGTTTCTGGGTGTGGAAGAATTAGGAACATCAACATTACTAGTGAGCGGGAAGCGAAAAGAGTAATCAGGAGGACAACAGATAGCGATTGACATTGTATTTAAATATTTTAAGATTAAAGTTCTCTGGAAAACATGGAACTGGAAAGGATTTCTACAAGCGAGAGGTGCGCGAAAAGAAACTGTTAGCATAGAATTTACGGCTACCTCTAGACAGCTGAACTGTAAATTGATGAGACTCGTATAGTACTGCGCTTAAATTCAAATCTCTAGGTACCATAACGAATAGAGATATTTATTCCGCATTACTTACAGGAATATAGCACAAGGCCAAAATGGGGAATGGGAGAAAGGAATGGTCTTCTGTCTTATGATTAAACGATCATTTACCCAAATATACCACAATGTTCCTTACGCTAAAACAAAGCATTCTTACTTGCCATTCCACAACATTCTCCATAATGCCTCATGTCTCTATGAAAATCCTAACTAGTCTCCATTTGTATAACTCTTGTGTTTGGTGGATGTGGAATATAACAGCAATAGCGAATAGTTCATTCGAACAATTGATGATAACACATCGTCCTTGAAATTCAGACTGAAGCTGTACATTTTCACTGTTTTTTATATTTGCAAAACAAACAATAAACAAAGAAAACGAAATTCAATGAATAGAAATGATTGAACGAAATACAACAGCGAGAAAGTGAAAAGAATTACAAAGCAGAAATGTAGCAACGTGTGGAGACATAAGTTCGAAGAAAGACAACGTTAACTTGGAGTCGCCCCATTTTTAGGCGATTAAAAAAAAGAATGTCCGACCAGATATTGCAATTTAATGATGAATGACTTGTCATTCAGTAATTTAAAAACCACGCCAGCGAAATATCGTTAAATAGATGTTGTTGCTGTTGTTGCTACTATTATTATTCTTCTTGGTGTTATTATCAGAAAATGAAACACCATAATGTAATAGAGTGGGAAATAAAATAAATTCGTCAGTACATGCAATTTTATGAATGCAGTAGGGCCAAGGTAGTGTATAATATGCTTCAATGAATATATATATATATATATATATATATATATATATATATATATATATATATATATATATATATATATATATATATATTAGGTCATTCCATAAGTTCTGTCCGAATTTTAACTTTCTGTTAAAATGAACGAAATGTAAAGAGTATTTTATAATGTCTAATGGAGCTGAACATTATTTTTACATTTAGATGCATTTAAACTGATGAAATTTTATTTCAGAGAACAATAAAATTAAATTTTGTCTGATTAAAACCCTGCTAACATGGAAGTACCCAAGAATCATTTGAGGCACATAATGCTTTATGAGTTCAAGAAAGGAAACTCAGCAGCCAAAGCGGCTAGAAACATTCACTCAGTTTATGGAGAGGAATGTGTGAATGAAAGAACTTGCAGAAGATGGTTTGCAAAATTCAGAGGTGGAGATTTCACCCTTGAAGATAAAGATCGAACCGGACGTCCAGTTGCGTTTGATGAAAAGCTTCTTGAAGCAGCCCTTGAATAAAATCCTGCTTTTTCAGTTGAGGAATTGGCAGGGGTTCTCAGTTCAAACCATACAACTGTTCATCGTCATCTTCAACAACTTGGAAAAGTTCCTAAACTTGGAAAATGGGTGCCTCATGAATTGTCTGAAAACAACCTCAAATCCCGAGTTGACATCTGCTCTTTTCTCCATTCTCGCCAAATTGTTTCACCTTTTTTGGATAGACTTGTGACTGGCGACGAAAAATGTAACTTTTATCGAAATGTTAAGCGTCGTAGACAGTGGCTTGATAAAGGGGAAGGACCCCAGCCACAGCCGAGAAGGGAACTTCATGGGCAAAAGGTTCTTCTTTCAATCTGGTGGGATTGCCCAGGAATAATCCACTTTGAATTCTTACCACCTTATGCAACAATTAATGCTCAAATATACTGTCAGCAATTAGAGCGTTTGAACCAAGCTTTGAGGGAAAAAAGACCTGTTCTAGTGAATCGAAAACGGGTGATGTTTCATCAGGACAATGCGCGACCACACACAGCAAGAATCACTTCACAAAATATTGGTTGGGAGAAAATTCCTTATCCACCTTATTCTCCCGACCTTGCTTCTTCAGACTACTATTTGTTTCGTAGCTTACAGAATCCTTTGGAAGAAACAGCTTTTGTAACACAGGAAGAGGTTAAAACTGACATTTGTGAGTTCTTCAAATCAAAGCCAAAAGAATTTTACAGTAATGGAATTAGTAAGCTTGTTAATAGATGGAAGGAATCATAGATAATCAAGGAAAATACATTGTTGATTGAATCTGTAATTAAATGTAACATTTGGTCACTTGTTTTCTTTATTCAAAATTCGGACAGAACTTATGGGATGACCTGATATAGTATTATTATTATTATTATTATTATTATTATTATGATTATGATTATTATTATTATTTAATTATTATGATTTAATCACCAGTCACTTAACATTCGCCTGAAAGAAGTACAACGTAGTATCGAAACACGAATGCTATTGTGTGGCGATTTCAACATGTTTTTTATAATATCTAAAATAATAATAATAATAATAATAATAATAATAATAATATATTGGTCTACTTTGTAGAGAGCACTTTTAAAAAAAAGAAGTAAATGCTACGAACTACGAACATCGGTTCTTTCTATAATTTGAATATATATATATATATATATATGAAAGTAGAAGTGGAAGTGGAAATATTTTTCGCATGATGGCTTTCGTCCTTTGGTACTTATCGGTGCGCACGAAAATGAGCGATGCTGAAACTTAGAACTTTTATTGTAAGTGTTTTTATATATTCTAGTCAATTCAATTTATTTCATTTTATTTCTGTATATGTTTTCAGCACTTTTGTAAATAATTATCCCACTTGGACGTAAACTTGTTGTCGACGATCTAGCGATTAAAGCACTTTCTATACACTTTCATCTTTATAAATTGCTTTCGTTTCTAATTAAAGTAACATTATCTAAATCGAAATTCTGGCCAGACTCATTAAGGAGGGGAAACGAATGCACTGAATGCTGTTTTCTAAAAACAACCTTTTTCGTTTATATAATCATTTATTTAAATTCCTTGAGGTTTCTCCTAGGTATTTCAGGTGACAGAACAAATTCTTCCTTCAAGTTTAGCTTATTCTTATTTTGTTTGTATTAATTAATTCTTTTATTGTTTTAGAAGTAGTTGCAATAAATATTATGTTTTGCTTAGATAAATGTTTTATCAATTGTATTCATGATAGAGATGGTAGGCCGAATATACTTTATGTAAAAATGTATATATCATTTTCATTTTGCGTGCTTCTTTCTCTCACCTGAAATTATTTACAATGCATTTCTATAGTTATTTACAATGCAATATCTATAGTGAAATTATTTACAATGAATTTTTATAGTGTAATAATTTGCAATGTATTTCTATAGTAAAATTATTTGCAATGCATTTTTTCATCATTTCACCCCAAACAAGGCAATAATGCCACTAAAACGCAACAGGTTACTGGGGATGAAACAGAATGAAAATACTTTAGGAGAAAGAACCGGAATCCCAATCCTAAACAGAAAACAAGGGATAAACGTCTAATCCTGTTCAAAAGACTGCGAAGGAGTTTGAACCGGGCTATAGGTTAACTTATCTATTCCTATTAAATTATGTATATAATAGTCTCAGTCTATCGATAATGCTTGTCTTCATTTCTGTCACCTGGCAATCCTTTTTTTATTGTCAATGCACAATATATATATATATATATATATATATATATATATATATATATATATATATATATATATATATATATATATATATATTACAGCAAGAAAACAAAAATTACCTCAATATAGAGATAGTCTGTTTCAAGCCGTTCTGTACGTGACTATCATCAGCCCCTAAATGTCTGTCTCGGACCATTGTTTTAAATTTATTTTCAATGTCAGTCATCATCTGGTAGACGCCTTGTTAAAGAGATTGGGGTTGTGTTAGTGATTGGTGGGGGCGTAAGATATCTTATCCCGGGAGAAGCGGTCTGAGGTTGGAGTTTATTTATGGCCAAAACCTTTGATGCTTGTAGTTTAATATCAGTTCCTACTATGGGGCGTTTCTTATACCGGGGCCCGAGTGCGTTTTTCTGGGATTCACAGTAAATAGTTTTTTGTACTACAGATGTCCAAAATTATTAATAAGTGAAGGTGGATTTAAACTTAAACCCGTTAAGATTAATGTAAATTAGTTGAGTTATAGACTAAGAAATAGACTATCTATATGTTGAGGTAATTTTTTTTTTTGGGGGGGGGGGTGCTGTAAAAAATATATATGCTCTGTTACAATGAAAACATCGAGCTGTCTGTGGATCAGATTTAATAATTGTTGTGGTAGGATCCACCTAATTTGCATAGTGGAGTACCGACAATATAAATATGGTTGGTACCGGAAGACAGGGAGGTGAATCAAGAGATCCAACTAGAGACTCTGCCCGACTGCGACTTAGTCAACACATTCTCCAGGAACGGTCTTCCCAGAAATCTACAAAAGACTATATGTAAATATTGTGTACACATTCTTGTTTCAATACATTTTATTCTAAGTACATTTTGTGTTTGCATTATTATTCCATGCATTAGTCAAGTTTCAACAATAATTAATATTATTAAGATCCACCCGGATTATATACCAACGATTACCTGTACTACACCCTGTCGCCTCTGAGCGTTGACTTCAATGTACACTTTTATATTTATATTTACATACGCTCTATCTCTTATATTGAGCAATTTATTCCATAACTATAGCTCACCTTAAAACTATATTTCTTTATATATATATATATATATATATATATATATATATATATATATATATATATATAGGGTGACCCAAAAAAACGGGAACATTTTAACAATCCAATAAAACCAAGAGTGATGGAAGAAAAATATTTAATTCATAGTAATTGAAACCTTAAAACATGAGATTTAAGAAACAATGATGGAATTTTCATTTTTTTTAAATTATGTCCTGTACATGGCGTCCCCCTGTACGAATGCATTCTTGAAATCTGCTGTTGAGACCCCTATTTACTGATGCAACATATCAGCTGGGATATTGTGAATTGTTACTAAAATGGCGAAATGTTTACTTGCTCAAGGTCACTGTCTCGCAGTGTTGCCACTTGCTCGTGTCTGGCAATACGCACATCAAAAATTCCCGTTTTTTGGGTCACCCTATATATATATATATATATATATATATATATATATATATATATATATATATATATGGTGTATCAAATTGTTTATGTTTTTATGTTTCAATCGTTTATATTTGTGTCTAGTCTGTCTTCAACGTTTAACAGTTATAGTAGTGAATTAACTGAGAAGTGTTCCGTTTAACAATGGCAGGAGATTCATATAGAGAACAGGTAGATATTTTACATACGACCGCGCCAATGTTACTGGATCCGAGGCAGTACGGCTGTATCAGATTGCGTTTCCAAACCGAAGGCAGCCGATTCATCCGACCTTTTCTGCTGTTTTTCGTCGCCTTGCTAAGACACCACAAACTATGTATCGACGAAGACCGAGATCCGCTCTGATCACAAAGAATACCTACTACAGGCTATCACATGTTCTTGTCATTGTTTTCGGGTGAGAACGCACCCCAAAGTTTTAAATGTATTTTTGATACACTTTTTATATATATATATATATATATATATATATATATATATATATTGCATCATTGCAAATGATCGTGTCTGATTTTTATTCTTTTAAATTTTCTATTTTCTAATCGGACACTTTTGCAGTGATCCACTATATATATATATATATATATATATATATATATATATATATATATATATATATATATATACTAACTATGATAAATAGAAATATTAAAATAAACCCTCTCTAAACTCGATCATGTCTCTCACACCACTCCTCACTACCTTCTCTGTTAAATTACATAAACTTAATACTACCCGTCAAAAGTGTAAATGTTCATTTCATTTTTCGTTTCACCTTTTGGAAGTGAAGTCTGATGATCCAGCGTCCTTTAAAAGGGCTATTTTGAAATAAATTATTACATGGAGCCTTAAAGTGGTCTGATTTTCTTTAAAATATATATATATATATATATATATATATATATATATATATATATATATATATATATATATATATACTCTAAAATACGTATGTAAATATATACAAATGTGTTTGTGTATATGTGTGTGTCTGCATATATATATAGAGAGAGAATGTGTCATTGTCGACAATACGGTGCTATTCAACATCATCTTCACTTGTGGCGATGTATTTGCTCCATCTTTAAAACCACTTACCAAATCCACTTTGGAAAATTTATTTCAGGCATCGTGTGGTCCAGCACTGCCTTTCATTACGTGCGTTGTCTTCCACTTTCGCCATCGTCAAACTTTTTCCCTCTATCAACTGTCACCTGTCCATACACATTTCAGGCCTTTCAATGGTTGCCAGTAGCAGTTCACTCTTCTTTAGTCAAAAACCCTTCCTTTCAGGTTCATATTTATCTCTATTCAATACATAAAAAGCCAAAACAAAACTCTAAACCAGACAGTAACAATTGCTCCATCTTATGGTATGGTATCATTACATTTCGATTAACTTTCATTGAAAATGCCAAACAGCTGATGTACCCACCTACGCCGGTCAAGAAATAAATACTTATTTCATTGCTAGGAACAAGGCAATAAAATTATTCTTTAGTTACTGCAACTAGATGAAATTAATATTCAGTCCAACAAAAATCAACAGACAGTGGTTAATTGACGTAGCCCAATTCTGCTTCATGACAATTCTCAGACAGATGTTGCCAGGATGACACTTCAAAATCTCACCGACTTGGAGTAAGAGATTTTGCCATATCCACTATATTCCCCCGATCTCTTGCACACTGACAAGCACATTTTCAGTCTTAAAAGTTTTAAGCCAATAGACAGTCAAAGGAGATACAGAAACTGCGTTCAAAGATTTCTTGAGTTTCTTTTGAGTTTTATCGTAAATGCAGAAATAAACTTGTGACTCGGTGGCGGAAATGTATACATAACCAGTATACCTATTCTGACTGATTTAAACACTGCTTAAATGTATTTATGCAGAAATATAACTTGCTTCTAAAATCGGACATTATTTTTCGAACAACGATATATTGGATATAATAGAAAAATTGGCCAAAATTGTGTAACAGCAAAATTGTCTAATTGTTAGATTAAGCTTTGAACCGTTGTATCTTAGAAATGATTAAAGATATCTTACAGGAATTCACCGAGGTTTTTATAACATTATTGGACTCTACTTTGATCGATAATAATTTACAATTACTCTGCAAGCTTAACAGAAGAATCGCGATGAAATCGATCATGAACGAAAATGAAATATTAATATTATTATTAATTAATCATACAAAAAATCGGAAGCTCATGAAGGATTGAAATAAATTAGAAATATATATATATATATATATATATATATATATATATATATATATATATATATATATATATATATATTATTCCAATACTTCAGGATGATTTTTCAACTTATTCAAGATGATCTTCGCCCTCTCAATCTTCTAACTTTCTGCCCTGGAGTTGCAAGGTATCTCAAAATTTTACGTACGGTTTCATTTTCAAGCCTTTTTTCACTTTTCTTTGGACTGTCATAGCTGAGATTCCTCTCTCACTTGCCAAACGTCTCATGGATCTTTTTAATTGATCGCTTTAGCTCTAACTTGAAATGGTGATCCCTCTTCCTATTGTGACCTCGTGATCCAGTTTTCCTTTCTACTCTTCCCTCTTTTTAAACTTATTCACCGTTCGCTTGATGGTTTTTGAATGGACTTTAAAGATGGAAGCCAGTGTATGAATATTGGTACAATTACTGAAGGCTAGAATGACCTTTTTTTTCTCTCACCATTACTCATTTGGGAAGACAGTGGGTCTGACACAAAACGGTTTTAACCTGGGTTTTTAGCTGAATAACTCAAAGTGTTTTTCAGTGATTCTTACGAAAAATGGTGTCAAGATTGCTAAACGTATTATCTAAAAAAATTGGTAAAACAACAATTCGTTTAGTGGATTTTTTAGATATTAAACATTTTGTAACATTGATAACTATATTGTTACACGATTTGGACAATTTAGTTCTTACACTCGATATATCAGAACACAATTAAAAGTTTTATTCTAAAATCGGGCATTATTTTCCGAATAACATAATAATTGGCGATTTAATAGGAATATTAATAATTTATATGATGAAGATAAGGAAATTATTTCATAGCTCGAAATCTTCCAGGATTAAATTTAATTTTTCCCGGACAGGACATCCTGAATTCAATGGCCGGGAAGATCAAAACGGTAAGTAACCTACTGTCGTAAAATGTTATGAGTTAATAGAATTCAATCAAGCAGTTGCATGCATCAAGAAATCCTTCTTGGCGCCGTGTAACGACTTGCAGAAATAATTTCCCGGTTACATGCGGCACCTATTTATATCAAGATCGAGAATTCAGTGATTGGTTGAGGTTTGACCAAAATTTTGCATGGCGTCCTTATATAATAAACAAGAGGTCACGTGCGCTCTTTCTTTCTTTTCCGAGGTAGGATACACACGATACGCGGTCGCATGGTTTGACGAGCTAAGTCGCCATTTCCTTAGCTATACCTACCTACTCAGCTTGTATAAATAAATGGCAGAACTGGGACGGGGGTGGTTGTAAAAGGATAATGATTGGTTAAATCTACAAAGGAACTTATTCTACCATTTATTCATGGAAACTCGCTAGGTAGATATCTCACTGTATCCACTACTTCAATATGTTTTGGGAGTGAAAAATTCTCCCGGGTTTTCTTTTCTCATTATCTGTCGCGGAATATTTTTTTTTAAATATTAAAAGATATATAACAACTTCTAAAATGAAAATTTAATATTTCTGATGAAAACTTTTCAAAAAAGAGAAGTCTGCTACGACCTCTTACCTTAAAGCAAAAGCTGAGTTGAGTCCATAAACTATCGTCTGCAACCGAATTCACACAGAATTACAAGTGATACGTTTTTTAATGTGTACGAAAACAGTTAAGATTTAGTAAAGATTTGCCATCCTGGTGGTCAAAAAAGTCATCAACGACAGACATGACGTGTGGAACCGCGATAAAAATTGTAGAAAAGAATAGATTTAAGTAGTATCTCTGAAAAAATAGGCACACACAGAAATCACCTCAATTTTGTGCAAAACTAGGCTCACACGAGCTTAAGAATTCAAATTTCAAATTAGCATTTATTAACCAATCAGCGTCGTTATACAAAATGTCATTCAGGCCTTCAAAAAGCCGACGACCATTCTTGTCGTTTGTTAATGATATTTCAAAGATCACTGCCAGAAAATGATTAACATTCTTGTTCCACCTAAAAATCGAAATTTAAAATTGGGAAATAACCAATAAAAATTGGGAAATGTATCTATTAACCAATAAAACTTCTGTTTTAGTAAATTTCACTTTTAACTTCCGACGCTTTTTTTTTATAAATAAGTCATATGCCATGCGTGAACACGCTTAGGCGATCATGTATCTTTCTATACATGACTGACGAGGCAGATTTGTTTTCTTTCTGCGGTAGACCAGCTGCCATCCAGGGCTATAGAACCCGGTCTATTTATCAATAGCTTGGGGGAAAAGAAAAAAATTCATACCTTTCGCAAGGATATTAGCACGTAAGATCCGACTGGAATTCGAACTCGGCTCTACCGATTCCTCAAACCGAGCTGCTATCCATTACCCAAACATAGTGTAACGTAAGTCGGTACAACAATCATCAGTATAAATCGACAGGGCAATGTGAATGATACTGAATTCTCAAAATGATTTTTTTCCGTATATTCAAATGAACTATTAGAGTTCTAAGTCTCTTTCGTTAGATTAATTCTCGCTTGTAAAGTCTTGCCATAAACCAGTCAGCGCGGAGTCTTCTTTGAACAGTCAGATGTCAATTTACCTGCACATGATTTCGTAGATCTAGCATCACTCCTTCATTGTCAGCTAATGAACTGAGCAGCCCATCAGGTACATTTATTTGTAATCCACATTTAAAAACGGGCATTTTACGACCCCTTCTTTCAAGACTAGACCACAACGACAGAAAATTAACAAAGCAGAGAACATTAAACTTTGGTTTTAAAAATGGCGTTAGTTTTAGCAATGTTAATCGAGTTGTATCAAGGAAGAATTAAATCGACCAAGTGAATGATTTGAGTGAATAAAAATTTGACGGCCGGTAAATTATTTTTTGAACTCATTTTTTTCATAATTCCTGTCTGCAAAGAATAAATATGTTCAATGTGTAAGGTTAATAGTCTCTGCTCGCCATGATCAGCTACCAAAATTGCAGAATCAATTGGAAGCCCTCTCTTTCACTAGTCATATTCCCTTGTTCTTCCTCCTCGTACAGACGTTTTTGCATTTCTACATGGTCACTCGACTGTGAAAATTTCAATTGACGTTCCATGCTATTGAATAATTTTCAAATCGTTTAACGAAACAAAACCAAAACTTAATTTCAAAAAGCCAAAATCAAAGTAATTTCCTCATATTATTTGTTCATAAAAATGCATTTTGTTATATTTTTGTCTGATTCCCATAGCAAAATAAAAGAGGTGTGTTTATTCATTTTCGCTCATTAATATGATTCAGAAGGCAGCCAAGTAAAGTATTAAAGAACAGGAAAATCTCGTTCTTAAGTACTTAAGTATCATGTAATATTGTAATATCAGTCCTCCTATATGGCAATGAATGCTGGACAATCTCCTCAAAGACGATTAAGAGATTTGAAGCAATTTGGTTCTACCGAAAAGATGAGTAACGAGGAAGTTTTAGTAAAAATGGAAACAAAAAAAAGGATACGTAGAATTGAAAAAAAACGGTTGAAACTTCTAGGGCACATAATGAGGAAATAGGGCTTGGAGTAATTGATATTCACTGGCCATAGAGAAGACAAGCGCGACATAGGAAATCAGTGAAAAATCTAGCTAACAAACTCGTGTAAATGGTTGGCAGAACAGGAATTAGGAGAGATAGCAAAAAAAACATCAATCCTTACTCTTAGTCAGTACTGCAAAGGACATGAAGTAGTGAAGAGCCTTGATCGCAAACATCCTAAAGGAACAAAGAAGAATAATGTAATTCATGATTAGAAATTTTCCTCAACATATTCAAAGTAAGCAATTTATACTTGTCGATTTTTGTATCATGTTATTTATTTTGTATGTGAACCCTGGAGACCCCGCTGTTGGGTATAGGGAAACTACTAGAGTTACTAGTATCAGAGCCAACCGGCTTTGAATTCACAGTTGTCCTTCCCCTAGACTATTTTTCAATCGAAGTTGTCAACAAAAACAAGTCTGGAGGGAAGCGATTGATTCATATCTTTCCAAGGTTATTTGTGCGAAAACGAATACAAGTTAAGAGTCTATTGCTTATATATCCTCCTTATCCTTATATTCTTCACTTCCTACCACATCCTCTTGCGTCCATATTATACTCCTCATTCATCATAAGAATTTTAATAGTAACGCATTCATCATCAGAATTTTAACAGTAACACATTCATCATCAGAATATTAACAGTAACGCATTCATCATAAGAATTTTAACAGTAACGCATTCATCATAAGAATTTTAACAGTAACGCATTCATCATCAGAATTTTAACAGTAACGCATTCATCATAAGAATTTTAACAGTAACGCATTCATCATAAGAATTTTAACAGTAACGCATTCATCATCAGAATTTTAACAGTAACGCATTCATCATAAGAATTTTAACAGTAACGCATTCATCATAAGAATTTTAACAGTAACGCATTTATCATCAGAATATTAACAGTAACACATTCATCATCAGAATTTTAACAGTAACGCATTCATCATAAGAATTTTAAGAGTAACGCATTCATCATAAGAATTTTAACAGTAACGCATTCATCATAAGAATTTTAACAGTAACGCATTCATCATAAGAATTTTAACAGTAACGCATTCATCATCAGAATTTTAACAGTAACGCATTCATCATAAGAATTTTAAGAGTAACGCATTCATCATAAGAATTTTAACAGTAACGCATTCATCATCAGAATTTTAACAGTAACGCATTCATCATAAGAATTTTAACAGTAACGCATTCATCATAAGAATTTTAACAGTAACGTATTCATCATCAGAATTTTAACAGTAACGCATTCATCATCAGAATATTAACAGTAACGCATTCATCATCAGAATTTTAACAGTAACGCTCTACTAACGTTCTCGAGCCTTATAATGAGTGGAATTTATATCATATTTTCTTAATTTCAGATTAAAATTTGAAAGTTTTTCTACCCCGAATTATCCTATCATAATTTTGCTTGTCCCACCCTTCGTTATTTGCACGACCGTTATGTCGTGTCAATACCTCATAAATAATGGACTATTCCGTTTTGATGACGTAGAAAGAGAGGAAAAGACACAATTTAGTTTAGTTGAGAAAATGAATGAATAAAAGAAAGAACGAAGTGTTTAACGGCTGTTTCGGTAAAATGGAAAAATTGGAATTAATTTGCTATTCTATCGCTATTTCTATGGCAACGGTTCACCGTGTTATATTCATTAGTTCTACTAGTTCAGAGAAATCATCGACATTCTTTCGTATTCCATAAGAAGAAAGGAATTTAATTGAGACATGCTTCTTCTCAAGAGCGGCTACTTTGTAGAACAAACTCCCGAGAGAATAATTCCTCGGTCATTACAATCTTGACTTCTTCAAGAATTGATTCGACCTTTACCTTTCCTAGATATCAAAACAAGAATAAAAAATATTGGTTCTGATCAGGTGTCTCGGCTTCAGTCTCTGTGCCTTTTGTATAAATATTAGGTTGGTGCAAAAATAATGTCGTTTTTTGACGTTCAACTTCATGTGAGAAAACGACATTATTTTTGCACCAACCTAATACTTTCATCAAATTATTCTGATAAACTCTTCGCTATGGTACCTGGACTTTATAAATTTAAACGCAGTACTAGATTGGCTGCAAGGTCTCATTAATACACAATTAAATTGGCTCGATGTAACCGTAAGTTCTATGGCAACTGTTTCTTTCGAACTCGAGCTCGAGTTCCAGACGAGTTCCTTGCATTCACTTACACGCAAATATTCTTGCGAAAATTATGAATGCATCTCCTCCCGCCAGCTATGGGTCAAATAGTAGATTTTGTATCTATAAAATCAAATTAATTATTTTTCTTAAATTGTTAACGCAATATTCACTGGCCCGAAAAAATTATAGTTACAAAACGAATATATGATTCGGCTCAAAATAGCCCTCAAAGTGTTGATTAGCCTTAAAAAGACAACAAATCAATTGACATCTCTTATGTTCATGTAGAACCTTCATTCAGTAAACCTCTACTTTGAATGGCTCTTGGGCCTTGTATTAGGCGAACAGTTTGTAAAGAAAAAAATAATTCTTTATTTCATTCTATCCCGTATTCCACATATGGCACACAAAAATTAAGTGATACAATGTTATTCACATTTTAACACGCTCACATTAAAGAAAACAGGATATGGCGTGTGTCGCAAGATATTAACACAACTATGTGTGTGTGTGTGTGTGTGTGTGTGTGTGTGTGTGTGTGTGTGTGTGTGTGTGTGTGTGTGTGCGCGTTGGTTTTCTCTCACCAAATCCTGACTCATCGAGAAAATGGAGACTTGATGTGGCGTAACGTTATATTGTTATTTATTATTTAACGATTTAGGATTTAAAAGTTGTCATTTCGCTTGTTATTTTGTTGGGGTTTTTTCTTCTTTTTTTTTTTGTAGTTTTGTTTTTTGTTTTTGTTTTTTCTAATTTACGCATTTCGTGTTTACGGATCGGATTTGTCATGCTGTTGTCGCTTCTTCTGACAAGCTCATAATGCTGTCTTTTCTGCACATTGAAATATATATACCAAGTCAATTTAGGTGTGACAACTTAATCCGTTTCTCTCATTATAATAATGAACTTTGATTGCGACTCGATGACAGAAATGTGTTCTGTTCATTCAATTTTATTTACAAAATTAGCAACTTTATGCAAGTATCCTATTGAGATCTCTCTCTATTGCGGACAATGTACAGTCGCACACGCACACACATACATACATACATAAACATATATATATATATATATATATATATATATATATATGAAGAAATATAGTTTTAAGGTGAGGTGAGTTATAGTTATGGGATAAAGTGCTCAATGTAAGAGATAGAGCGTATGTAAATATACACGTATAATACACACACACACACATATACACACATATATATATATAAATATAAATATAAAAGTGAACATTGAAGTCAACGCTCAGAGGCGACAGGCTGTTTCATGCTGGACGCAATCGTCAGACGGCCTGGCGATTGCGCCTAGCATGAAACAGCCTGTCGCTTCTGAATGTTGATTTCAATGTTCACTTTTATATTTATATTTATATATATATATGTGTGTGTGTATATGTGTGTGTGTGTGTGTGTGTATTATACGTGTGCGCATTTTGTCTGTTTTATTCCCACAAAAACACACACAAACACACACACATTTATACATATATATATATTTACAAAATATATCTTTAAGTGCGTATATCCTCGCAAATATAAATTATCATAGTTCTATAGTCTTGGATGGCAAGTGGTCTAGGAGAAGGACAACGTTTGGAGACCTTGTGGCACGTAGTGCACCAAGTCCATGTATTCGGCCCTTCAAAAAGTGTGGTTGGTTCTACACAAAGCCTTCACCCCTATAATCAATTCATATGTGCTGGTGTCTGGCTGTCGGTTCCTAGGAACTGAGCTGCTTGACCATATCGAATATAACTGGAGTGCCAACTATAAATATATATATATATATATATATATATATATATATATATATATATATATATAAATATAACATGTTTAGAATAAGAATTCACTCAAACGCACAGACACATATATAGATACAACTAATTAATAAGTAATAAATTATTAAAATGCCTTAAATTGTAGGGTAAACTGGGCTGTACGAAAATCATTGATCTAAGTCTTTCTGGCGTATACGAGTACTCTAAAACACACACAGGCACACACACAGGCACGCACACACACACACACACACACACACACATATAAATATATAAATATATATATATATATATATATATATATATATATATATATATATTTACTTATGTGCTAGTAACCTTGGGAAAGGAATTATTAAACCTTTTCTTCTCCCTCCAGCTATGGGCAAATAGCAGAACAGACGGGGTTCTATAGCCTCGGATGGCAACTGGTCTAGGGGAAGGACAATTCTGAATTCAAAACCTGCGGAGGGTTGTTTGGGAACCTTGTGGCACGTAGTGCACCAGGTCCATGTATTCGGCCCTTCAAAAAGTGTGGTTGGTTCTGCACAAAGCCTTCACCCCTATAATCAATTCATATGTGCTGATGTCTGGACGTCGGTTCCTAGGAACTCAGCTGCTTGACCCTCATACGTCTAATACGACGAGAGAGTCCATTATTTATCTATCTATATATATATATATAAATATAAATATAAATATATATATATATATATATATATATATATATATATATATATATATATATATAAATATATTTATATATATATGCAAGTTCTGATTAAAAGGTATCGGAACTGGAGTTAAAAAAGAAAATTATACATATATCAATTCGCCATTTAATCTCCTTCTAAGTAGTCTCCTAGCCACACACTATATCTAGCGTCGTTTTCATTGGCCATCGGAACTAGAGAATATTGTACCTAGCCAAAAACTGCAGCACTCTCAACAAACTTTGCTTCCAAGCACTGCAATGCACAATAAAAGTGAGTGAGTACGCTATTAAGTTAGTAAGCATGCTCGACAGCGTTGAATCTCAATATACACTAAGCAGCTTCACTTTACGTGCTTTAGCATCGTTACCATAGCAACAGACAGCAAGAAATCACACTTTAGCTCACCCCAGACCTCAAGTTTGTACTCGTATATACGATACATCACTAAAGATGCAGGAAAAACGTTCTGTTCCCTATAACGATACAGTAAGTACATAAAGCCTCCACATAGGCTCTATGTTTGCAATATATATATATATATATATATATATATATATATATATATATATATATATATAAATATATATATATATATATATGTTTGTATGTATGTATGTATGTATGTATATGTGACAATATATAACCTGTGGATAGCACCTTGCATTGTAAACAGAGTAGACCTTTCTTTCTAGGAAACTTAAAACCATGATGAATACATATCTTCAAAAGAGCTACATCTGTTGTATAAGGAAGAATGGCTAAGCTTTGATATATTTCTATTCAG
Source organism: Acanthosepion esculentum (assembly GCA_964036315.1). Classification (NCBI taxonomy): domain Eukaryota; kingdom Metazoa; phylum Mollusca; class Cephalopoda; order Sepiida; family Sepiidae; genus Acanthosepion; species Acanthosepion esculentum. Next base: position 59,000,850 of record OZ038494.1, read on the forward strand.
GACAAAATATCGGTAGACTCAAGCACATGTCAGTCGAACACTGAAGTATAAGTGAAGAGTGTTTAAATTAATTTGGGGGTCAGTTCATTACTTTCGAGTCACATAACCTTTTTTGTAAAACACATAAACTTAAATCAGTTAAAGTCACGTCAGGCTATATGACGGTTCCCTATAGGATACAGGTTCTAATCATTCGGAGGACGAATATTTTCTATGAAAAGTTCTCTGACATTCAGGTTGGTAAATGTTGTTTAATACTGTTTATTATAAAAAGAGCATTTACTTAAATATTTGTATCTATAAAAAGAATGTATAAACATAAAAATGTTTTAAAATAATTGTCGGACATTGTGCATTTCAATACATATATATATATATATATATATATATATATATATATATATATATATATATATATATATATATATATATATATATGCACATTTCATTAAAAACGACTGACAAGGTGCTTTTATTTAGTTTTTTATACAATTTCTCATGCGATCTAATAATGTTTTTTTTTTTCGAATGATAAATTATATAAAAACTGTCCGAATGTTCTTTTTATTCGAGCGCTTTCGGCTATACATTTAGCCATTTTCAAGGATTATATTTTAACTGTTAGAATTAGAAATAGATTGTTATATGTATGTTTTATAAAATGTTTCATTTTTTGTTTCAAAACACTGTCAAGATATTATGTCCTTGTTCAAAAAATCATTATTAGATCGCATGAGAAATTGTATAAAAAACTAAATAAAAGTACATTGTCAGTCGTTTTTAATGAAATGTACATGAAAGAGGGATAGCTGCCTAAATACACAATATATATATATATATATATATATATATATATATATATATATATATATATATATATATATATATATATATATTCAAGAATATTTGGTTGAATACTGTAGATATATTATGTCTATTTATTTTAATCCTCTCGAATTCACGGATAATTTTCTTAGTGCTGTTACAAAACTGGTTAAGAAAGATGCCGTAGTTTTTGTTATTTTTATTATTTTCACAAGTAATTTCAATCTCATCGAAAATCATCATCAGTGGTGAAAATGCCAAGACAATAATTAATGCAATGTAGTTGTGATTTTTTTTTTTGTTAATGCGCATGAGATGCGCTCTGTTATAGGCAATTTAAAAATTAATATAAAGATTATGGAAGGGAGATAATTCATATTTTTCATTAATAATGTTTTTAAATGCTTAACCTGCAATTATTCTTTCTTTCTTATATGTTTTAAAAGGTTTTTTTTTTTTTTACAATTTGAGCATCCTAAGACACCTTATATAGACATTTAAAAATATTGTTGCTATACACATAATTAATTTTATTTAGTGTTGGTTTCATTTTTTTATATACAGCATTTCAAGAATTTAAACTTTTTGGTTTTCAGTTTCATGGTGGAGTATTGTCAATTAATATTTGTCTAAAACTTGAATGTAGAAAGGAATGTTCTTTTAAATATTGTGCGATAGAACTAATATCCGACATGTGTAACGTAAGCCTTCTTGATAATGTTGTCGTCGTGAAACCAACATATACATTTACGTTTTTGTCAGCCATAAAATCTCCCAAAGGAGATTTACATTGATATATAATGTTGGTCTTTTGCAAAACAGAAGATTAGTAGCGGATGATTAAGTTGGTTGTATTAAATGTAGTATAGTATATAATTAGTTTTATTTTTTTTACTGGGATCAGTGGAGGATATAGTTAGTTTCATATTTCATGAAACAGACTCTTGTCACTCGTTGTTTGACCGCAATGTTCACTTTATATTTACATATGCCCAATTTCTGATATTGACCACTGCTAGTAATAAATATATCATACCTTAAAGCTATATCATTATCTTAAATTAAATATAAATAAAATATATCTGTAAAAAGACAATATGAATATAGACATGAGACAATATTTACTCACTTTGACCTGACATGGCGTCCTCCAGAGTTTATATTTACATACACAGTTAAGATTAAGAATATCTTAAAGCGTTCTTAAATATAAAGTTTTGAAAGCTGAATGATATTTTCCTAAACGTTACAATTGTTTTTAAATACATATTGCAAAATAAATTCCTTGCATTTAAATTCATAATGTTCCTCAACGTATAAACATAAAAATGTCTTTTTATAGATACAAATATTTAAGTAAATGCTCTGTTTATAATAAACAGTATTAACGACATTTACCGGCCTGAATGTCCGAGAAGTTTTCATAGAAAATATGCGTCCACCGACAGGAATCGAACCTGTATCCTACACAGAACAGCCATATTCAAGGAGAATTGGTGTTTAAAAACTGATAAATTGACCTTGCTGACCAAAACGCTCTTCTGTGGCTAAATCGGTGAAGTACGTCAGGCTATATGACGGTTCCGTGTAGGATACAGGTTCGATTCCTGTCACTATTCTTAAAAGAGTGCTTAATTGCATCTGCATGTTATAACATCACTACAAAAATTGTATTTGTTTTATCAAGTCTTGTTAAGACACCAGTAGTGTTGAAACAAAATTGCAATTTTTGTAGTGATGTCCTAACATGCATATATCATAATTTTAAATAAATAAATAATTTTATTCATATATATATATATATATATATATATATATATATATATATATATATATATATATATATATATATATATATATATATATATATTCCGTTTATACGTTGTTATAGATATAATTTATTTAAATAAATGCTCTATTCTTTTAATTAAATAGTATTAATTACATTTATCGGCCTGAATGTTCGAGAAATTTCGTAGAAAATATGTGCTTTTCCGACAGGAATCGAACCTGTAACCCGAATAGGAACCATCATTTGATCAGCCACAAAGAAGCGTAATGTATCTTAAATTAAACAATGACAACATATTATAAAATTTGTGCCATCTGTCAGTATGGCTGATGCTAACCTCCAGGTAAGGAGCTCATTGGTCTCGTGTTTTCTACTGACATCTATTGCAGTGATTATATTGCTAGGTTTGTTACTACAAAGGTTAATTAACTGTGTCGTGCGACACATTTTTTTCAGAATCTATCTTGCACATTTATATATCTATCATTTGTCTATGCATTTAATACTTCTGGTCTCGTTCTCTGGTCATATATCTCGATATTCTCGACAAAATCCAAAGAAGGTTCTCTAATGCCATCTCTCCGAATCTGCAATCTCGACCAGTCATTTTCCCACTGCCAGGACATAGCATCCGTTTACCGTTCTATAATTTCTTTTCATGGCAGTTACTACAATGTGTCCCCCTCCTTGGTGTCGCATGATTTTAATCGTACTACTAGACTGGCTACTAGGTTTAATCGTTTTACTGTTGAAATAGCTAGATGTAACCGTATGTTCTATTCGAATAGCTTCTTATCTCTCACTTCTTACCTGTGAAACACTCTTCCGATTTCTTGCCCCCCACCCGCCACCTAAAATCTTCAAAGCTTTAAATGCATCGTCAATCACCATCTTCTGTCTTCCTGAACCCTGTTCTTTTATTGTTCCTTCTTCTCACTAAAGCTCTCTCATTCTCTTGCACTCCCAGTAAATAATAATATTAATTTTAAATTTTAATCCAATAAAATAAAATATTAATATATTAATATAAAATAATTAATATAAAATATTAAAAAAATAAAATATTAATAATAAAATTAATTTAATATATAAATTATATAAGCATTACATATAAGAGAACCACAAACATCACTAACCGCTTCATCAGCAGGGTCAATTTCTGACAAAACAATCCATTCTGAGGGTCTATATATGTACTAGTGTACATAAATGTTCCATAGAATTTAGCCATTAAATACAAGTTTATTGTAATTAAATTAGTTTTACTTCAAAATAAAGCATAGTCATTTACTACTTGTATAATACAATATAAGCATATCCATTAGTAAAAAAATTTTTTTTTTTTCATCGAATGGTTATGGGGTTCCACCAAAAAAAATTAAGAGTAAAAATGGTTTCATGAGTAAAATTGGTTGAAAACCCCTGGCTTAGACCAACACCTTAATCCACTAGGATATGTATTAGTTAGTCTTTTCGCTGCAAAGTCACACACATTGGTTTCTGTAAAAACAAATGGCAACCAGGCCATAGGTGAATAAGTCTGCTCAGTGTTAAGTGATATAAAATATCTATTAAGAATGGAAAGCGAGATGCGAATAATCTACTACCGTGAATTGAAATAGCTCGGTTCGAATATTTAAAAATGTTACCTAGTACTAAGAGTGACACCTAAATAGACTCTACCTGGAGTGGCCCTTGGGCCTTTTATTTTATGACTATTAGTAATATGTATGTGTGTATATCTATGCAATGTGTATATGTATGAACATATATAGATGATTTAATTTGATTTTTATGATCATATATGTTGGTTCTCTATTTGAAACAGTCCCGGGCATAGTTAACATTTTGGCAAGACAAGAAAGTAGCACACTCAAGAACTTTCCGACCAAAAAATTTCAAAAAAATTAAAAAAAGATGGTCAAATCAAACTATACCACACAGTAAAACTCTAACTTTAGTGGGCCTTGGCCTTGTCTCGGGTGAATATTAGTAAAAGATAAACTAGGGATTTAACTCCCAAATATCTGAAAAACTCCTATGTTTTGACAAATGCCTAAGGTGAAGATTGTAGAGAATGGGAAAACATCCGTCTAGGAATCTGTTCCACAAAGCAGCAATTCTTGAGAAGTTCATGTAGTTTTGCACGATAGATAACGGTTAGACTTAAACTTGAAGAGATTAAGATTGTAGTGGTTGGGGAAAATCCCTGAACGGAGACTGTTACAGAAAGCAGCAGTTCTTGAGAATTCATAGGGTTATGCGGAAAAGATAACGGTTAACTCTAGACTTGAAAAGGTGAAGAGTGTAGCGATTGAGAAAAAGCAGCAATTCTTGGAAATTACTTCTTACTAATTGAATGCAAAGAGAATACGAATGCTTCATCTTTGTGTTCGTGATATGGCGGGTCTCAGTTGTAAAGGTCAGGGTTTTTGGAACCGTGTAATTCAACTCGAGTGAACGCATGGAAATAGCGATAGATTAGCGAGAAGTCCGCAACTTTTCGTCTGTGGGAAAGTGGTAGCAAAGTGGAAAATAATCCATAACGCACAAGACTGTTGCTATTGAAATACGGCAAAGCTCAAAGGCAATTAACATTAACTGATATCGGAAAAAGATTTTCAGCTTTGCCAGAACGAAAAATTAACCTTTTATATTGGCCTGCCTACCTGTATGCCTCGAGGTTCGTTGTCTACGGCGGTCGACGTAAAATAACACTACAGTATACTTAACTGTTTTGCCTCACTCATTTTTTATCATACAGTTCTTTGTAGGCAGTGAAAATATCTTCCGAATCTAAGGTAAACGAACCTGCCTTTTCTAAATTGAAATCGTACTTTTCTTTAGTCAAAATGTTTTCTTCGTATAAATTAGCGGTAAAAGCTTCTTTCGTTTACGTCATTTCAGCTTACACAAAGGTTTCCTATGAATGTTTTACTTTACGGATAGAGAGGGAAGCGTGTACACTTATTTGTTATCTTTGGTGCAATGCCGACGGGCATCGTTCTAGATCACGATTAGAAGAGCCTAAAGCATGGTTATATGGAGAAAAGCATTGCATGCATTAGATTCAATTCTATGCGTGTCAGAAGAGTCAACAGCAATTGGCAAGAGATTCAGAGAATGGAAGGAATTACAAACTGCCAAAATAGAACGCAATAGACTGAACGATCCGCTTTAGCGAGACTAAATCAAAGGTTGAACATGCAAATATCGACGCTGAAAATGGAATCGTCGAATCAAGTTCAAATACGGGGTTAAGCTGCAGAGTTAACTTTCGCGCAAATCACATTTGGAAAGGCACAAATCCGTCCCTTGTCCCTCGAGTTATAGGTTAAATAGCAGGTTAGACTTGGCTCTCTAGCCTTTGGTAGCAATCAGTCAAAGACATGGAAATTTTCCTTCTTTAGTTCGCCGATGCATGATGCACGATTGGGTGATCGTGTCTCTTCGATTCAGGATTGACTTGCAGAAGAATTCCTGTAGTTGGCTGCCGTTACTTTCTGCGATTAACTTGTTGTCAACGGAAGCTGTCGAACCTAGTCTGTTTTGCTGTTTAACCCATAGCTGGATGAGAAGAGGAGGATTAGATTCATACCTTTCTCAAGGATATTTGCGCGTAAGTAAATTTAAAGAAATCTACTAGAATTTGAACCTGGTTTACCGATTTCTTATTTCGTTCCGTTATCTCACACAACACCGGCACGTTCAATCTTACAGAATCTGGTATTCACATGCGGTCACCCGTCTAGGTACCGACCACGTTCAACGTTGCTTAACTTCGGTGATCAGGGTTGAACCAGTGCATCGACATGATACGGTCGTATGCAAAACTATGAATTCCAAACCGCAAGGGAGAATATTAATTCCACATCATGGAGGCAGCAACGGGAAAAAAATCTACTATATTTCCAAAAAGTCCGTAGCCATTTATAGTAAATGAATTAAAAGGAATTTTTGGAGAGTCATGATCGCCTACATCTTACAGGGAAATGGCATTAAAAATCCAAGTTGTTATTTTTTTTTAAATCTTATTAATCTCTAAAACTAATGTAGAATTCTATATTTCGTTCATTTTTATACAAAATCACAAATGACAATCTTTGCTAAATAACAAATTGAAGATCATATCAACATTTTTGACAGCAACATAAAAAAGGTCAGTACATATAAATACAAGAGATAATCGTGGAATAGTCAAGCTGTCTACTTTCCACACTACCAAAAAAAATGCCTGGAAAGAAACCCCAATCGAAATTAGAAAGATCGATAATACATAGTGGACTTGAAAAATCTAATTCCCAGAATAACTGCTTTAAGAAAAAGATTTTATAAATTTCTGACAGTAACGCTCACTGTTTGATCGAATAAATAACTAATATTTCCTTTGTGGAATCGTTTTTTTCTTTCCATTACCATTAACAGTATGAGACGCACGTTTCACTATTGTCTTTTGTAGTGGTATAACATTAATTCTTTTTTAGAAACATAATTCTCTTTGCATTTTCTTAAATTATTAGATCTATTCTTAAAATGTCGAACATGCTGATTGTATAATCTTGTGTACAAGTCCATGTTTTCATTTTCGTTTGAATTGCACGCTTCAGTATTCTTATTTCTAGTGCCACGTCATAACCTCGTTTTGAAAAGGAGATCGCTACCCGATTTTTAATAGTTAAATTAAGTTTCATCCAGCACATGTCTGCCATTAATAAGACTGGAATTCACGGTTAAATCAAAGATTAATTTCAAGAATCCCAGTTACGAAATCCTTTGCTCTAATACGTACAATAATATTCATTTTCACAGCGAATATTGAATGAGCGGAACATATTTCCTCTTACGGTAAACGATGCTAAAGCTTTAGACGTTTTTGTTATTTTTTTATAAAGGAGATCAAAATAAATTTTGATTATATTAGTAGATGGTAAACTGTATTTGTATATAATGCGCCTCTTCCTCTGTCGTTAACGCTTTTCTAATTCACTGCTTAGATTATTCATATTTTCTGCATGTTTCCAGTGCTCATTGTTATATCTGAGTTCCAGTTTTCATTTCCCCTATCATGGGCATTATTATAACCATGATATAGTAGTAACTCCTTAATACACAGACGGAACAGAAGAGCTGAAATAAAAGGAATTAAAAACATACTTTGTTCTCCAGTATATATGTTATACTCTCAAATCAGACACAAAATTATATACAAATATTTACTCTTCTCCCACACAGAGATACTATAACCATGCATACAACACCAAGTAGTATGAAAATGTCGAAAACTATAAAACTTACTACATAATGCAGTGAAGGAAAGCGAGAAGAAAGGATTAGACATCAACTGCAAGAAGACAAAATGGATGGTTGTTAGAAAAGGATGAAACCAAAATGAAAATTACAAATTGTAGATAGCAAAGTCAAACAAGTACAACTATTTAAATATCTGGGAAGTGTTTTATTAACAGAGGACGGAAAATGCAACTCTGAAATCCGAAGGCGGAAAGAGGCCTTCCAAAAGCTAAGCAGATTATTAAGAAACAGAAAAAATTCGTTAGAAACAAAGAAAAGAGTGCCTAACTATTACACCATATCAGTCCTACTATATGGTAGTTTATGCTGGAACAATCTCCTCAATGATAAAAAAGGGGACTTGAAGCAATAAAAATGTGGTTCTACAGAAGGATGTTGTGGATAATGAACATGTGAACACTAATAAAATTTTAGAGAAAGTAGAAACAAAAAGGAAATAATACTTAACATCAGGAAAAGACAGTTGAAATTTCTGTGGCATTTAATGAGGAAAGGGAAGTGTTATGGGACATTACCTATAACGACAGGGAACTCTTCCTGACAGTATAAATACTGCTCCTCTCAAGAAACGATAGGGAATCGAGTCGAGCCAATAGTAGTTCACTCCAAACCAGACTGACAGTCATACTAACACCTTCAACATCTTGTATTATTATTCTGTTTAATATATCTTTGTTATTTCTACTCTTGTGTTCGTGTTGTTCTTCCTTGGTCCTAGCCTTGGGCCATAACAGTGGCGACGAGGATATTGAACCATAACAGGAATCTGGAAAATGTGATACTCACAGGGCAGATTGAAGCCAAGGGGATAAAGAGAAAACAACCCATAATATACTTAGCTTGAGTAAATAAATGGGTAACAGGGTTTAGGATAAATAACAAAAAGAGAAAATTCTTATGAGAACTATGAAAGACAGGCTATTGTGGAGAGCCATGATCGCCTACAACCTGAAGCGTCGTGGCGCATAACGAGGAAAACACCTTGTGTCTTAGTGGCGTTATCGACTTGCTTGAGGCGAAATGACTAAAAACATAACGGAGAAAAAGTTATATGTTTTTGGTGGAAATTAAAACGAATGATTGATTATGAATACTGGAACCTGGGCGAAGTATAATTGCTCAACACCATTAGTGAGTAACTTCAATCATGCAACGCAATGACAGGACTTTATTATGGACAGGGAATTCGAATAGTGCTTTTGCAGCAGGGCAACACTCGTCTTTATGTTGCAGATGCGTCGCAGTAATCGAATGTGGATCTTAAATGAAAATTATCTGGAATCTTAATTTGCTCCTTGTGTGGTCATCGGTTCCTACGATTCAAGATATCGAAAACCTCGAATATATTCAATCAAAACCAGAATCGTTTTCCATTTAACAAAAAGATGACGTACAGAAGTCTATGGAAAATACTTTCTTGGCTGAATAACAATGTTATGAATGACTTGTGGATCCAAATCCAAATCCAGGACCTACTCACTCCAGTTGGAGAAACCCGTCCCTGATTGACCATGTCCTCAAGGGTGTAACCATACTCATTGTGATTTCTTGAGGCTATTTAATCCAAATATGGCTGTTGACTGAGGAGTCAATCTGCCATTTAACAGCTTTTGTTTTTTGTGCTGCTGGAATTCCACTTACTCTCCTCAACTGATTGGGGAGTCGAGTTAGTCGACCCCTCAGACTCTAGACCGGATGATACCCAAGGTTATAGAACTCAGTCTGTCCTGCTATTTTATCCATAGCCGGGGGTAGAAGATATAGGTTCATACTTTTTCCAAGGGTGAGTTAATATAACGAACTCGAATAGAATCCGAACTTTGCTCTCCAATACCTCAAAACCGCTTTTCCATTACTTCACTATGCCTCCATCAGCCTCATATAATTTCTATATTCTTAAGTACTTACTTAATTATCTGCTGTTGGCCTTTTCAACCGATATGCGAATGTTTATATGTTTATATATTTCCTGTTGTTGCTACTATTATTATTCTTGTTGGTGTTATTATCTGAAAATGAAAGGCCATAATGTAACAGAGTGGGAAATAAAATAAGTTCGTCAGTACATGCAATTTTATGAATGCAGTAGGGCCAAGGTAGTGTATAATATGCCTCAATATATATATATATATATATCAGTCAGCAGTAAGATATCTGACTGATGTCAAATCAGTCATTGAATGCCTATTATGTCTGATCATGAGCCGTTCTAAACTTTGTATGTTTGCTTTAATTTCGGGTGAAAATAAAGAAAAAATTGTCCAAGATCTGGATGTATTTTTATTAAGATGGTCCTTGATCTAAGCTTTCGGCTCACATGAGCCATCTTCAGAGTGGTTATACGGACATTTAAACAGATATTCACCATCAAAAATGATATTCTGTTATGTTGACATAGAAGATTGCTATGCGATGATAATGGTCGCGGAATAGCAGACGCAGTTCGTCAGTTCAAGATGCGGTTCAATGACATCATACCACGCGATAGACCGAAGTATTACAACGGAACCAATGTCTTGATGCAATGTAATGTGTTGTGACTAGTTTGAAATGTAATTTTGTTGAGTGTTGGTTGTTTTTTTATTTAATGTAGATGTCCTTCATTGAGGGTTCTTTTTACTCTCTGTGTGTCAGTATTGTTGTGTTATTGTCTGATATTATGTACATGGCTACATTTTTCTAAGAAATGTTGTTTTTTTCCTTGATTTTGTGAACTAAGAATAATTGGGATTGGGGATAAGAAGTCGACCGTCTCCAATTCTTATTTTCAGTCTAAAGATTATTATTATTTAGAATCACAACCTTTTAGAGATATTATCCCGGATTTCCTCACAGCTGAAAAGAAAACCGAATATGCATCAAAAGAATTCACTTCGATTAATTCTGAAACGGGGTTATGTAACGGTGATCTGCGCGAAATGTAGAATTAGCGATGCGCGTCTGTTGCATTCACAATCGCACTAATTCTTTGGGAAAGCAACGAATCCATCACTTCTCCCACCCATCCCCAGCTATCGGTTAAAAAATCTGTCATCTCGTCTGCAGTCGCTCTCTCACAGACGCGACGTTGCATCGCTCTGCCTTTTCCCACAAGTACTTTCACGGTAATTCCTCCGAGGAGCTTCTTTCGCTTGTCCCCTAGGCCTCGTGAATTTAAACGTCCCGCGAAGCTGGCATCCCGTTCCCACCCCTTCACCGTAGAAACTGTTAGCTGTAGACGTCTCTTCTACTCCAATAGCTTCATGTCTCGCACATCTCGCCTATGGAACTCCCTTCCCTATTACTGTTTCCCTGACAAATACAATCTCCAACGGTTTAAGTGTAGCGTCAATCGACATCTCCAGTTGCCTTGATCTATCTACTTCCCTTCTCCACATCCTTTCATCTTTCATTCCTATCTCCTCTCGCTCCAAATCTTCTGTAACCCCCTTGCCTTGATCGACCCTCCGTCTTTCTCTTTCTCCACATCCTCTCCTTTACCACTCCTATCTGCTCTTCCTTCATCCCTTCTGTAACCCCATGCGTGATAGTGGCCTCCAACCTTGCTTGGGGTGATACGCTTAAAAAAAAAAATAGCAGGATAGTCCAGGCTCCGAGACCTTAAGTGGTAGCCATTTATGGAAAGGAGAATTCTGAAAAAAAAAAAACACGGATAGACCAAAAGATAAGTCGTGATAATTTACAGATATTAAAGCAAAGAAATATGCGAAGACACATGAAAATCTGCGCCCTGAAGGGCCATGCCATATTTGTTAATGAAATGATTCCGGCTGCAGCCCAATTCAATATTAGTAAGATTAATATCATTCTACACCGAGTTAACTATAACCTAAGACTTAGTGTCCGTCGCAAATGAACTAATAAAACTGGTCTAGTTTAATAATAACAACAAAATAAATTCCAGAACAATCCTCTGATTCTATTTAAGAGCACCCAAAATGTGTACCCTTCAGTATTTACATGAAGAGGAACAATTCATTGGAAATACGTTTAATATCCTTCAATTTCCTCATAATTTCATATTCTATGCGAAACAAAAGGCTTGTAAAAAAAATTTTTAAATTTCTATGCGAAAGAAAAGGCTTGTAAAATATTTAAAAATAGAAAAGCCGTCCTCCCTGACAAACCTAACGAATCAAAATATATTGTTCTATCCACCAACTCTCTCAAAACTAAAATTGAAAAGAATTTATCTAAACTCAACATAAAATCACAACGATGTCGCAAACAATGAAAGAATTAATAAAAATAATAAAAGCTAAAATTGGGAGGAATTGACTGTATTACTATCAATAACGGACACAAGAAACACAGAAAAACCTCAAGGATTTAGATAAAAATTATATGAACACAAAATGTATCTTTCACAAAAGAACACATTAAATGCATTACCTGGTACCGTAATGAGGCCAATTTTGATTTAAAAAATACTGCTCGAATGAAAAGAAACAACAATGTATTAAGATGAAAATATTTAGAAAGTGCTTTAAATGTGAGTCCAGGTTCTTACAACGTATTATTGTTGGCAAATCTTCTATTATCACAATGTGGAATATTTAATTATTAAAGTGATGCGAAAATAAGCGGAAAAAAGGTTATAAAGGAAATCGCTAGATTATATACCCCAAACATATATTACTTTTTTAAAAAGAAATTTAAAAAAGAAATTAAATTTAAAGTAATCACTGTTCCCATCTCCTTCCTGCGCATGTGTAGTCCACCAACGTAAAGATCAATTTAGTCCGATGAATCCTCAAAAAACGAAACGCGTCACACGAAAACGTGTTCCACATTGTAATACTTCTTTCCCCTAAAATATATATATGTAACCCTAATACATCTATATATATATATATATATATATATATATATATATATATATATATATATATATATATATATATATATATATATATATATATATATATATATATAAAAAGTGTGGATGGCCCTGCACAAAGCCTTCACCACTATAATCAAATCCTGTGCGGGTGTCGGGCTATCAGTTTCTGGGAACTGATCTGTCTGACCCTCATACGTCGAGTTCGACGGGAGAGTCCATCATATATATATATATACATATATATATATATATAATTTACAATTGAAATTATGATACCTTTAGTAAATGACAATTTTCACCTACGAATTTTAATTTTAAAATTCGCAATATTTTTCATACTGTATCTCTGCGAATTTTAAAATTAAAATTCGTAGCTGAAAATGGTAATTTTCTAAAGGTATCGGAATTCCAATTGTAAAGTACATTTTCTCTGTTTATTGTAAATAAACATAGAGCGTTCTTTTGTGACACAGTTTTAACATATTTCAAATTCTATATTGTGTTAATAGGACTTGCCTGGATTATACCAACTGATTGCTCCCAATATATATATATATATATATATATATATATATATATATATATGCGATTAAAAAAATGGCTTACCAGATATTGCAATTTCATGATGAATGACTTGTCATTCAGTAATTTAAAAACCACGCTAGCGTAATATCGTTAAATAGATGTTGTTGCTGTTGTTGTTGCTACTATTATTATTCTTGGGGTGTTATTATCAGAAAATGAAGACCATAATGTAACAGAATGGGGAACAAAATAAGTTCGTCAGTACATGCAATTTTATGAACGCAGTAGGGCAAAGGTAGTGTATAATATGCCTCAATGAATATATATATATATATATATATATATATATATATATATATATATCAGTCAGCAGTAAGATATCTGACTGATGTCAAATCAGTCATTGAATGTCTATTATGCCTGATCATGAGCCGTTCTAAACTTTTTATGTTTGCTTTAATTTCGGGTGAAAATAAAGAAAAAATTGTCCAAGATCTGGATGTATTTTTATTAAGATGGTCCTTGATCTAAGCTTTCGGCTCACATGAGCCATCTTCAGAGTGGTTATACGGACATTTAAACAGATATTCACCATCAAAAATGATATTCTCTTATGTTGACATAGAAGATTGCTATGCGATGATAATGGTCGCGGAATAGCAGACGCAGTTCGTCAGTTCAAGATGCGGCTCAATGACATCATACCACGCGATAGACCGAAGTATTACAACAGAACCAATGTCTAGATGCAGTGTAATGTGTTGTGACTAGTTTGAAATGTAATTTTGTTGAGTGTTGGTTGTTTTTTTATTTAATGTAGATGTCCTTCATTGAAGGTTCTTTTTATTCTCTGTGTGTAAGTATTGTTGTGTTATCGACTAATACCTGTCTGATATTATGGACATGGCTACGTTTTTCTAAGAAATGTTGTTTAATAGAACTAAGATCTGAAAGGTGATAGGTAAGTCTACGGGAGAGCGTGGTTGTAGCAAAACTAATATATGTAGTGGATTTATTATTAGTATCAGAGATAATAATTATCCTTATCGTTATCGTCGCATAGCTGACGGAGTAAAAGAGGCGGTTACATTTAACTGTTTCGACAGTATAAGTGTAGGACTAAGATGTCAACCTAGTAGCACGCTTAAATTCATGCAGTCGGGGCACCAGTGAAAATAGCGCGTCAGAGCAGATGTTATAAAAGTATTTATAGAAAAGACAGAGGGAAGCCACATTACGTCGGTAAGAAAGTGACTGTAGTCGAGACATCAAGTCAGGACCGATCACATTGCATATCCGTCTTTGGATTTTGTCGAGAAACTCATGACGAACAGCGGGAACATCTGACCCTATATGGCAACAGTATTCCATGCATGGACGAATGGTAGATTTGTAGATGTGAAGGATGGACTCAGCCGAGAAAAATCTTTTGGCGCGTCACAGAGAACCAACTTTCCTTGCGGTAGATGCAGCTATGTAGTTCTTCCACATCAGGTCAGTGGGGAACGTGAGACCAAGAAGACACAGAGAGACGCTCTCGTGAAGTTGAGCATCAACCGTGCTAGAGAGAGAGACACACACACAGACAAAGAGAGAGAGAGAGAGAGAGAGAGCGAGATAATCATATTGTGTTTTAAGCAAAACATGTTCGATGAGGGTATTTCTGGAAGACACTTTTGAAGTAAGCAGTCTTTGCAATTAAAGTGCTCAGTATTGGTAGTTTTCAAAGAACTCATCGGTACAGTAATGTCTGGGAGAAGAAGAGTTTTGTATCTGTCTATATTTCTGAGATGAAGTATTATATACACTATTTACATTATTCAATTTATTGTGCTATCAATCTATTGTGCTATTTACATTATTCAATTCACAGGCGTTGGTTAAATCCAGTGACAGGACCCAAAGAGACGTGAGTTCAATACCTGGTTAAGGCAGTGGTGAACTTGGAGAGGTGAATTAACAGGAGATAACTGACAACTGACATCCATTAGACATGTTACGTGGAACTAGAATAGTCTACCTCATCGAGCGAAATGAAGGGTTCAGTTTGACATTCCAACCACCTGAAGAATGCCGGAGCGTGCAACAGCCGAAACGTTGTGATAAATATGGCAACAAAGATGAGGACAATAGTCCGAATAATGCAAATAGTGTAAGAAGGGATTTACTACTTTTTTTTGTTTCATTGTTTTTTATCACGATTGTGCAAGGTCACGTTACAATCGATAAATTAGGCAAACAGCAGGAAGCCTGAAATACCTAGTTATAGTATCCCCTTGGTACAACACAGATTGAAACCCATAAATTGAACCATCAATTGATCCACTAATTGATTCATCAAACGTTAGTGTTGTTCTCGTAATTGAAAGAGTCATTGATGGAACACCATCCACTGCTGGAGTTTACGTTGCGCGCAATTTGATCTTTGTGCAACCAGAATCAGTCTTCATTAACGAAATGATAAAAAGTAGATAGAAACATCGGAAAGAAACGTGTAACTCTAAATGATGACTTTTGAAAAACAGACTTGAAAAGAAAACAATGCTTTATTCTAATACCATATACATTATTCTATTTGTTCGCAAAACTTGCTTTATCGGATTGAAGGTATTAGTGATCAATGCCCGCTCTTATCTACTCAAGTCCGTTCATGATAGAATGAGCGTAGCTAGGATCAAGAGAGACATAGAACTAAGAAGATTTTGTGATATTTAATCTTTCAAGCGAGAAAGACTTGTCTGCATTAAAATACAACCGGCTTTTATCTAAACGCTGACTGTTGGTATCAACAAAAAACATACAGCAAGCCAACGCACCAAGCTGGTTCGTTTGCTCAGCTATCCATGGGCTACAGTAGCGAGGCACCCAGTGAGGATCAAATGCGTTAGCCATCAACGGATTCTTTTATTTAATACATTATTCACCATCTTAAATTAAATGTAGTTTCTCCTCGATGCATAGATTTATTCTTCTACTTCAATATATCTTTTTATTATATACAATTCTTATTTAAAGTAGCTATCCATTTTGAAAAATCGCTAAGCCCAAAACAGCGCTGTCAATAGAACAAAACTGTTATTTATCCGTATTAAAATGCTTATTTAAAAGAACCTAAAATATATGGACCAGGACCATTACAGATGGACGTGGAAAAATATAAAAATCTGTTTTTTCAGGGATGCTGCTCTATTACGTACTGATTCAAAATCCATAAAGTCCCCAAAAATCCCTAATGAGCTAAAAGTTCGGGAACCCAAAATCCAAGATGGCCGTCTCTGCCGAAATGACACATAATTTTTTAATCATTCAGCTCAGAAAATTGTGTAATACCTCTTTTCCAACTAATTTGATGATGAGAAATCCAATTATTACTTTATTTTTAAGATATAAGGACAACATGACCTTAAAAAAAAACTAGGTTAAAATTCACAAATTGATTTCTAATATTTATGATTCTCGACAGTTTGAATGACACAAACCTAGATGAAGCCAGACTGATTCATGAGATGCTTTTGAGTCACACATCCCCACATGTAAGTCTTCTTACAGAGCGTGTGACTACCCACTTGTCCCAGATAGTCGAGAATCTACAAGAGGAACTAACTCTGACAAATAGAACCCGGAAGCTGTGGATCCCGTACCTAAAGATGGCCAAACTTTTATTGCTCTTCATTTTGACAGAACTGACAAAGGATTGGGAACTTCAATTACTGTATGTTTCAAAAATGATCCCGATTTTGCATACTGTATGGCGGGGGGGGGGAATACAGCCTATTCAAAGTGGTAAGTCTCTACCTAGATCAAATGAGGCGACTGTCACAGGTTATTAGTGAAGCCCAGTTTGCCATGTATACTTCTGTAGGCTATTGGACAATTAGGCGATCCCATAAATCCTGGTCTGGTATTTTCACAGACCAAACGATTGAACAAACCCTAACGAGAATGTTCAAGACCAAAAGCGACGATCAGATAATAACTTCAAGTACCCTTTCAAAAATGGTTTGCATTCTGCCGCAAACTACCCCTATGTGTGCCTCCTTCAAAATTTTCTGTGGTACACGCGTTTTCAATACAGATCGACGCACAAACCTCAAGCCTACTGCTACTGCAACGGGTGGTGAGCATTTCATCAAGTTCAACTCCTGCTTATCCACGCATTTACCATTTTTTTCACAATGGAGAGTATGCTACTAAATTGTTAAGCGTTTCCACAGGAGTTGTAGCCCCTTCAGCTGCCAATGCAGACAGTGCGTTTCACCTTGGCGAAGAAGCTGCAGCAAGGCTGTCCGGTACGAACTATGCTGACGCAAAACTCAGAAGAAATGACAAGGTGGTATCAATTGGTTCAGCAAATAACAGTGCAGAAATTCGTAGTCAGCAGGTGAAAATAAAACCCCTCAATCTCTTCATGCAAGCTCACCTAAACTGTTAGTTCAGTAAACAGCCCCCCGCCTGCCCTTTTTGAGAAAGAGGAAGAATACTAAATGTGATTTTGCCAAAGAGCTAAAAGCCAGTATTGAAAATTATCAGCAGAAGCATTACCAACGCATGTGATAGATGGAGGCCATCTTCTGAACAATGTGCTCTGGCCACCAATCTATAATTACATGGATGTTTGTGACTACTGTCAGTTATGTCATCAACAACTATGGACATGATTCTGTCGTGCGCTTTGATAGTGTTATAAACCGTACCTATGAGCAATAATGGGTATGTCCCAACCCTCATAAATACTATTGTAAGTGGAAGTAATATACTGTTTAAGTAGTCCTCCACTAGCAGTGGTTTACCTGCTTCACGCCGCTGGCGAGTATTGTATTATAAAGATTACCATTTCATTTCCAACCCCCGTTTTGATTATTCCTCATTCAGTAAACTTTCCTAGGTTACAACAAACGGTTACCCAGATTCCATTATGTCAAGAAAGGTGGCAGAACAAAGCCGCCATGACCAACGTCAGAATGTATCCCAAGACATTTATTACCACTGCGGGCAGAGCATGCCACTAGAGTACAGCAGATGCAGTCTTTCTGATATGTATCACTGCAATTGAAGTTGCTGGTAGCACTCAAAATCCAATTATAGTAGTCGAGAGAAAGACTGGCTGTTGTGGATTCCGGGATGAAATCCGGTATCAAATAGTAACAAACGCCAAGAATTAATATAGGAAGTAAATGTATTAACGTAATAATACAAACTGGCAATACAGGTTAGTAGTTCCAGGAATGCGGGTTAGTAGAAAAATATATATATAGTCTTTGGTATCGACGTATCGCTGTATGACTTCTTACTGAGTCTACGTGCTTGTTACTGTGACTCTTGCCGCTATGTTATTCTACTCGACCGACTCTACGTTCTACTACTACTCCCGGGTATTCACTGGTAGTAGTATATGTATACCTTGGGTGAGTCCATTTGTGTAAAAAGCGGAGATCCCTCAACACTGACTTACTCATCATGCTGGTTGATAAATCTCACCCGAATCTATACATGCCATATGCCAGTCATGCTATCTATAACACAAACAGTATCAAACAAGCACTGCATTCAAGGGCAAAGGATCACCTACCTGTTGCTCATGCAATTACTGGGTGTGACTCGGAATCTGCACTCTACAATATCGGGAAAGGGAAGTCTTTAAAAGTTCTTTGCAGAGAGGACTCGCAGATCCTTGATGTCTTCAAAAGGTCAGATGCAACATACGATGACATTGCTGGTGAGATGCTTCTTCTCAAGATATATAGTGCAACAACTCTAGGCAAGCAGAGAATTATCTCGTATTAGAAGATGAAGACGTCGCATTCAAGGCTTGACCTTGCCAGCCTTCCTCCAACATCATCCGCAGCCAAATTGAATGCATATCCTGCTTACCTCGCAGTTCAGGAATGACTAGGTCAATCGACTGGGGCTGGCAGCTGTGTGATGGCACGCTAAATCCAAAGACCCAGCTTCTCCTTATATCTTTCGCGTGATTTCATGTCGGTGTAAGACAGGATGTGGTAAAAATGCAAGTGCAGAAAATCCGGACTAAACTGCTCGGAAATGTGTTCGAACTGTATCGGATTAAACTGTACGAATACTTCCCCTGTTGATGATAACGAAGATGAATAATTTGGAATGACAGAACAACCACATGCACAGGATTTAACTGTTTCCCCAATTTCAGCATCACTCATGAAACACAAATTCAACAAGATTGCAGTATAGCAGCTGCATCTTATTTGTATAGTTTCACCAGACACCGCTGTATACATTGTCTTAAGATATTCATTCTTCCTATAGTAAATGGCGTATTATATTTTTAGGTCAGGTTGTCCTTACATCTTAAAAGTAAGGTATTAATTGGATTTCTCATCATCAAATTAGCGGGAAAAGAGGTATTACGAAGGTTTGTAAGCTGAATGATTAAAAAGTTGTATATGTTGCCTCAGCAAAAACGGCCATGTAAGAATTTGGGCTCCCAAACATGTAGGTCACTAGGAACTTTTGAGAACTTTATAAATTTTGAATTTTGAATTTCTATATATTTTCTATGTTGCTGCATTAATTGAACTAATGCTCCTGGTCTAATACCATTCATATATATATATATAAGGAATATAAAGGCATATATATATATATATATATATATATATATATATATATATATATATATATATATATATATATATATATATAAGTAAACATTGAACTCAACACTCAGAGGCGTCAGGCTGTTTCATGCTGGACGCAATCGTCAGGCGGCCTGTTGACTTCAATGTTCACTTTTATTATATTTACATACGCTCTATCTCTGATATTGAGCACTTTATCCCATAAATATAGCAAACCTTAAAACTATATTTCTTGATATATATATATATATATATATATATATATATATATATATATATATATATATATATATATATATATATATATATATATATATATATATATATATATATATATATATAATCAATTTCATTATATGTATATATATAATGAAATTGATTAAATGCGACAATAATTTAATATATTTTCTGTTTATACGTTATTATTATCCATACAATTTATTTAATTAAATGTTATGTTCTTCAATGAAACACCATTAATTACATTTACCCGCCTGAATGTTCGAGAAATTTTGTAGAAAATATGCGTTCTCCGACAGGAATCGAACCTGTATTGCTATGCGAAAAGCGTCATTTGACCTGACGTGCTGTAGCATTCTCTTTAGCTGAATGGTACAAATGTTGGTTTCCGGTTAGGAATTCAGGTTCGATTCCTGTCGGAGAACGCATATTTTCTACGAAATTTCTCGAACATTAAAACCGGTAAATGTAACTAATACTGTTTAATTAAAAAAAGCATTGCATATATATATATATATATATATATATACTGTCAGTAAATTTTATTTTTTATTCCCGGAGTTGTTTTTTCTGTTTTCTTTTTGAATTTGTAGGTCTGATGAATTGGATTGTATTTACGATTCCAATGAAATAAATTATGATCATGGAATATTAGTGTTTAAGCCATTTTATTATATCCTTACTCTGTCCTGGACATTAAGTTCTACCTGGATTCTATCCTCTTGGAATTATTTTTATACATATATATATGTATGTGTATGTATGTATGTATGTATGTATATATATTTATATATTTTAGATATGGTCTCTACAATTATGATCCCTTTAACCATTTGGTCAACCGATATCTATCCTACTCATCCTCATAATATATTCTTACATGCCTCTTAACCCTCCTCTACTATCTCGTACTATCCCTCTAACCTTAGTGGCCCTTTTCCCTTCTATTGTTTAAGTAATATATATATATATATATATATATATATATATATATATAATTTCTCTATTCTCGTGATTTTCTTTTCTCGTGTTTTAACGCCATTTTAATTTCTCGTGATAAACCGCCATTTTAATTTTTCGTGATTTACCACCATTTCCTGTGTTCACTATAAGGTATTGCATACGTTTCCTTATCAATTTGTTTTGTTTCTCTTCCATCTGTTATTCGACCTTTGTCGTGGTCTGTCTGTCAATATTACGTCAATAACCGTTAAGCCGAACTTAATCAGGCTAGCAAGCAAGCCACACAGATCTACCCGCGAAACCTTGACCTACGTCCCCACTCCAAGCCTTTCATCTATCAATTCTCTGATCCTTGGGATCATCAGAGTAGTCACGTTTAACCTGGAGAATAATTCTGTTTCTCTCTTTTCACTCTCTGTCTTCTTTGACTTCGTTTGGTCCCGGCAAATTTCCGTTTGTACTTTTCATCTCGCTTCTCTTAAACTTTATTTATTCTCTTTTTTTCTTTTTTACACTCTTTTATCTGTTTCTTTCCCAATCCAATCTGTCACCTATCTCTCATTCACTATATATATATATATATATATATATATATATATATATATATATATATATATATAGATATA
The DNA here is from genome assembly GCA_964036315.1 of Acanthosepion esculentum. Lineage (NCBI taxonomy): Eukaryota > Metazoa > Mollusca > Cephalopoda > Sepiida > Sepiidae > Acanthosepion > Acanthosepion esculentum. Next base: position 59,022,588 of record OZ038494.1, read on the forward strand.
TATATATGCTCCTGAAAAATTTATTTCGGTTGAGCTCTCTGGGGAGGATGTGTGGGTTTGTAAACAGTGACTATTACGGCTAATAATGCAAGACTCTTCGGTAAATCGAATCGAGTTCTCTCAGTCACTGTGGGTTTATCTAAAAATAAATACGCTTAAATTCACCTTCTTCTCTGCCGTGCGCCAACGGCTTTAGGGTAAAATTTCCGACTGACGCGAATTCAGCCGGTTTTCGATTCTAGCCAGAGGCAACCGGACGCCTAGCCACACTGATGAGCTGTGATACAGCGAAACAGTCTGTCTGTGGATGACACAATATATATATATATATATATATATATATATATATATATATATGTATATAAATATATATATATTTATATATATTTGTGTGTGTGTATCTATGTATTTATACATGCATGTGTGTGTCTGTGTCTGTGTGTTTGAAAATATATACAGTCAACTGCAAAAGTATTGTAACGGCAAAGCCAATTCCTTTGTTTTTGTTGTTCATTGAAGAAACTTGGGTTTAAAATCATAAAATGAATATGAGACAAGAGATCAGAATTTCAGCTTTTGTTACCTGCTCTTTACATTTAGATATGTTTAAGTTCTTGTTTGGTTAGCTTTTTTGCAGGGGAGTCTTCTTTCAGTCGTCTCTTCAGGAGATGAAATGCATGCTCTCTTGCGTTAAGGTCCGTTGATTGATTTGGCCAACCTAAAACTGTCCACTCTTTACACCAGATGAAGTCTTTTGCTGAATTGGCAGTATGTTTTGGTAGAGATATGGATGATAGAAATACAGTCCCCTCCAAAAATATTCGAAGAGCAAATCAAATTCCTTTGTTTTTGTGGTTCACTGAAGACATTTGCGTTTAAGTTCAAAAGATGAATATCAGACAAGAGTTCAGAATTTCAGCTTTCTTATTTACCTCCTGATACTTACATTTAGATGTATTAAAGAGCTTAGGATATACCGCCTTTTGTAACAGATCATCACCCCATTTTAGGCTAGCAAAAGTGAAGGAACAGATAGTTATAAAGTAAATAACATTTAATATTTGGTTACATAACACTTGCTTGCAACACCAATATCAAGCCTGCCACCCACTGACATCGCAAAACTGTTGCATTCTTCATTTGAAATGCTTTTCCATAATTTAACGCAGCCTGTGAATTCTTTTTTGTTTCGTGGCGGGGGCGGGTACTTCCTTCAATTTCCTCTCCAGGAGATGTAATGTATGCTCTATTAGGTTAATGTCCGATGATTGACTTGGCCAGTCGACAACTGTCCACTTTTTCTCTACCTGATGAATTCCTTTGTGTTGCTTAATATGTTTTGCGTTATTACCCTGTTGCATGATGAACTTCCTCCCGATTAGTTTGGGTGCATTTCTCTTTGGAAGGCAAAATGTTTCTGTATAACTTCTGAATTCATTCTGCTGCTACCATCATGAGTTATATCACCAATGAATATAAATGAGCCTGTTCCAGAAGTAGCTACGCAAGCCCAAACCAAGACTGTCTCCACCGTGTGTTTACAGTTTGTATTCTTTAAATCATAAGCAGATCCTTTCTTTCTCCACACTTTGACCTTTTCATCACTTTGGTAATAATTAATCTTGGTGCCATCTATCCATAAAACTTTCTTCTAGAACTTTTGTCGCTCATCTCTGTACTTCCTTGCAAATTCCAATCTGGCCTTCCAATTTTCACTGCTGATGAGTGGTTTGCATTTTGGGATATGGTATCTATATTTCTGATCTTCTTAGAAAGGTGGATTGTGAAACCTTCGCCCTAACACTGTGGAAAATGTTGGTAAGGTCACTGACTATTGTTTTGGGGGGTTTTCCTCACAGTTCTCACAATGTTTCTGTCATCAACTGTCGTTGTTTTCCTCGGTCGAGATGTTTTAAGTCTTTTGCTCAGTAAAGCATTTATTTCTTTTTTTTTTCATGACATTACAAATTCTTGTGTTGCCTATGCCCAATGTTTGTTCAATGGCTCTGATCGATTTCTTTCTTTTCCCAGCTTCAAAATGACTTGCTTTTCTCCCATAAACAGCCCTCTTGTTTTCATATTGGTTTATCCTTATTAACAAGAAATGCAGTCTTTACAGGTGAAACCCAAGGGTAAAATTAAGAGTAGTCATTTAGAGTTACTTAATATTTAAACAATCAATCTAAAACGTAACACCTGGACAAAAAGTAACACCTGCCAGTCACGTGTTCAAATAATTTTGCTCACTTGAAAAATGGGTGGGTTCAAACAAAAGGTGGTATGTTCTAAGTTGTTTAACACATAAATATAAATACCAGGGGGGAAAAAAGCTGAAAATCTGAGCCCTTGTCTTATATTCATCTTTTGATTTTAAACCCAAATGTCTTCAGTGAACAACAAAAACAAACGAACTGGTCTTGCTGTTACAATATATATATATATATATATATATATATATATATATATATATATATATATATATATATATATATATATATATATATATATATATATAAACTTAGCTTATTATAATGCAGTATAACGGTGAACAAGAAGAAGTGCAAAGAGGGATATTGTGTGATTCTAGTCTCACACAGAATAAGGAATAGCTGCATTGAAAATCAGCATTTGAAATCCTAACTTTTTCTTTTTCTCAAATACGGATTTCTTGCTCTGAAGAGGAATATCAATTTTAGTCACGGCACTTTCCCGGTTTCTCTCTCTCTCTCTCTCTCTCTCTATATATATATATATATATATATATATACATATATACATACAGGGTGACCCAAAAAACGGGTACTTTTTGATGAATACTTATTGCTAAAATATGCCTTAGATAGATAGATAGATAGATAATGAGCAACCATAGATATATAGTTAATAAACAAAGAGATATATAGATAGATAGATAGATATGAGAGACACATACGCAAGCACAAATACATATATATATATAGATAGAGAGAGAGAGAGAATGAGAGATAGATATGAACTGAGATAGATAGATAGATAGATAGATAGATATGAACTGAGAGACACATACGCAAGCACAAATACATATATATAGAGAGAGAGAGAAAGAGAGAGAGAATGAGAAAGCGAGAATGAGAGATATATATGAACTGAGATAGATAGATAGATAGATAGATAGATAGATAGATAGATAGATAGATAGATAGATAGATAGATTCATGTTTACTTCGGAGTATCGTGGCTATATGAGTTTAACTACCGACGGGTGGTTATACACAGATAACCACGAAACAACAAATTGTCCGAATGTTCTGTATGTTCGAGCACAATCGGCCATTTTTTTAGACATTATCAAAGATGATTCTACTTTTGATTTTAACTATATATATGAATTATTAATGTATCTATCTAGAGTTATCAGAATGGCTTTATTTTTCCAAACACGATCAGTACAATAAGACCGTGTTCATAGTGGATGTTTTTGAATGTTATAAGTCGTATTGAACGAAACTTGTTTAAAAGAGGAATTGCAGCCCAGATACACAATTAGATAGATAGATAGATAGATACGAACAGACCGAGATAGATAGATAGATAGATATGAACAGACTGAGATAGATAGATAGATAGATAGATAGATAGATAGATAGATAGATAGATAGATAGATATGAACAGACTGAGATAGATAGATAGATAGATAGATAGATAGATAGATAGATAGATAGATAGATAGATAGATATGAACAGACTGAGATAGATATGAACAGACTGAGATAGATATGAACAGACTGAGATAGATAGATAGATATGAACAGAGTGAGATAGATAGATAGATAGATAGATAGATAGATAGATAGATAGATAGATAGATAGATAGATATGAACAGACTGAGATAGATAGATAGATAGATAGATAGATAGATATGAACAGACTGAGATAGATAGATAGATAGATAGATAGATAGATAGATAGATAGATAGATATGAACAGCCTGAGATAGATAGATAGATAGATAGATAGATAGATAGATAGATAGATAGATAGATAAAGAGAATAAAATAGATAGATAGATAGATAGATAGATAGATAGATAGATAGATAAAGAGAATAAAATAGATAGATAGATAGATAGATAGATAGATAAAGAGAATAAAATAGATAGATAGATAGATAAAGAGAATAAAATAGATAGATAGATAGATAGATAGATAGATAGATAGATAAAGAGAATTAGATAGATAGATAGATAGATAGATAGATAGATAGATAGATACATAGATGGAAATTAACACTGCATGTTGATTCCCAGTTTCATTATCAGAGATGATTCTATTTTTACTTTTAACCATATGCATAGATTTTCAATGTATGTCTCTAGAGTTATCAGAATGGTTTTATTTTACAAACACGATCAGTACATTGTGGCCGTGTTCATAGTGTATGTTTTTTAATGTAATCATTCGTTTTTTAACGAAACTTGTTTAAAAGAGGAATTGCTGCCCATATATACAATTATATAGATAGATAGATAGATAGATAAAGAGAATAAAATAGATAGATAGATAGATAAAGAGAATTAAATAGATAGATAGATAGATAGATAGATAGATAGATAGATAGATAGATAGATAGATAGATAGATAAAGAGAATAAAATAGATAGATAGATAGATAGATAGATAGATAGATAGATAGATAAAGAGAATAAAATAGATAGATAGATAGATAGGTAGATAGATAGATAGATAGATAGATGAGAAGGAAATTAACAGTGCCTGTTGATTTCCAGTTTCATTATCAAAGATCATACTATTTTTACTTTTAACCATATGCATGAATTTTCAATGTATGTACCTAGAGTTATCAGAATGGTTTTATATTACAAACAAGATTATTACATTGTGGCCGTATTCATAGTGTATGTTTTTGAATTTAGCTATTTATCTATCTGAGATAGATAGATAGATAGATAGATAGATAGATAGATAGATAGATAGATAGATAGATAGATAGATAGATAGATAGATAGATGGAAATCAATGCCAGTTTCCAGTGATTTATTAACTGGTTCATTTTTTTACGCTTTCTACGGCTCCTCAACTATTTGCAGGTTATTTAAATACAGAAAATAATTTTAAAGTGCAACAATGTTTTGAGATAATAACAATGATTTAGTAATACAGCTCTTACTAATTAACCCATAGCGGGAGGGGAGAAGAGGTAGATTCATGGCTTTCCCAAGGATATTTGTTCGTAAGTGAATAAAACGAAACCAACGGGAATTGGAACTCGGCTCTCCGATTAACAATTCCGAGGCATTATCTTTTACATCACCTGCATAAACAAGCTTACAGCACCGGGTATTCTCATGCAGTCATCCATCTGGTTATTGAGAAGTCTCGACGTTGCTTAACTTTGGCGATAGTACAGGAACCGTTGTTTCAGCGTGATGTGTCCGTGAGCCGTCAGTTTGAGACAGAATGTTGAGTAGAGCCACGATTGCCCACCTCTTGAATGGATACGGCACGTAAAAGAAGAAGACCTGTGCATCGCAGACTAAACAGTTCGGTCGATATTTTCTGTTCATTGTGTATCCGACCTCGTGACTAGACCGTAATTAAGATAAATAACGAAGGTAAAGGACGCAGGGGGAGATTCATCCTTTTTTTCATCGGTATAGCCGATGCCCTAATCTCACATGTTGCTCGGATTTTGGGCTAGATATTCGCCCTTCATGACATCTTAGAAGCAAAGTGTACTTAATTAAGAACGCGCACTTCTTCTCCAAATGAAATGTGACACATACAATTGGATTACATGCTACCCGAAGTCAGAGACAAATTTCTGAGCTGCGTGACTTCTCTTCGACGTAATTTATTATGGCTCTCATGGAGAAGAACCTTACTGCAAAAGTGACATAAATAAGCTCAGCTTAAATTTCACCTGGGTTTTCCAATTCTGTTTTCTGAAAGTGTAGCCGCTACTCCATTGCTTACTCCATTTCATCGGGCCACTTCTTTTATATTCTGCGTTCCTTCCACTCCAGAAGCAAAGCCTCTGGTCGGAAGATTGGAGATTTGGATTTCATTTTTGTTTGATCCCAGGTCCAGCCTTACCAGAAGTGGTAGCATCTGTTATAGGTAAATAGTGAACCCTCAAACAGAACATGATGAAAGTATAAAAATACATTTTATAGATACCAGCAGTGCATCTTTATATACAAAAAGACCAACAATACATCAAGTAAAATGACCAACAATGCATTTTAAACCAAAATAAACAGCAAAACATTTTATCTGTAGTTGAAAGTGTACAGCTGTGTTCAAAATATATTTATTTGAAGCCAAAGGATTGCATTCATATTATTTAGATTTTGGCATTAAATAACCCATAGAGGTGTTGATATGCCACGAAATAAAATCAATCAATGAACATGAAAGAACTCTTTCGTGATATTAATCCGTATAATATAACAATCCCATAATAATATATAATCCTACAATTTCTTAATTCCAACATATAACATCAACAAAACTACCACATAAAACACACATATCACCTTCTCTTGGACACATCGGCGTGGTGTAATGGTTAGCAAGCTTGTCTTGCTAGATTAGATACGACCGATAAGTGAGTTCGAGCCTCACTAGATACCCCATACTTTCTCCCTTGTAATACATCTAAGCTCCGCTTAGAAAATAACCTTATCATCGCCCCTAGTAATTATGTCCATACAAACATGTATATGCCCAAAAGCTGTGGATCATGTACATAATTGTGAAAGCAGAATAACATATATCATACATTTATTACTTCAAAGCTCTCAAGAAAATTATATTTCGACATGAAATGACCCATGAGTTGATATGTCGTTAAACAAACAAACTAATCAATTGATCTGAGTTCTTTCAAGACTATTCTTTGTAACCCCTTGCAATATTGTCTTTTAACTATCCCTTCCCGTCTTGTTCTATTGCCTATTTGCATAATCACATTAAGATGGTTGCTTACTGTTTCCTTTATCCCTCTTGCCTTCAATATGTCTTGTGTCAAACGGTTCAAACTCTTCTTCATCAGATAAACTCAGTGGTCAGTGAAGAAGGCATCATGAAGCAATTTCACTATCAATCGCAAGGAAAGACAATCATGGTCATACACAATCTGAATATGAAGCTGCCAATGAAACCACAGCGACACCCATGTTCCACAAGCGATTCTTCAGGGTTTGCATATATGCAACAACAATAAACAATCAGTAGGACCATTTTATAAAATGTTAATTTCGCATGAGAAATATATATATGTGTGTGTGTGTGTGTGTCAACATATCTAACCAGATATCTATCTTTATATATATATATATATATATATATATATATATATATATATATATATATATATATCAAGATAGATATCTGGTTAGACACGATAAAAGCCTGGTATGCTGACATATATATATATATATATATATATATATATATATATTATATATATATATATTCTTATGATAGATAGATAGATAGATAGATAGATAGATAGATAGATAGATAGATATCTGGTTAGACAATTTAAAAGCCTGGTATGTTGATAGATGAAGAAAGTTATGAATCTTTTCAAATTACCCTAATTTGCAGGTAAGACGTCAGTTAAACCGAAAGATTATGTTCGTGTACATGAAATTTAGTTGAATAAAGCATTCACGCCGTCCGTGAAAACCCATTTTTTTTTCTTTAAGCTGAATGAAAGAAAATAAATCTTTCAAGTTGCAAGAATTCGTAAGCATTTTCCGCATGGGAATTTTTGCTAAACAGTAAAATGTCGCTTTCAAAAATATTCAACCCTATCATTCAAGAAAACTAATTTCACTCAGAACCGATATTCACTGACGGAAATCAGAATGTTTTAGTTAACATTTATTTGGGAAAAAAATCATGAAAAACTTCTCAGCAATCTAACTAAATATCTTTCAAGTGTGCCTTCTGGTGACTTAAGAATCAATTATTACTTATTTGTAAGAGACGATATCAGTAAACATTGTCCACTTAAATCGTATACAGAACAAAAACAGACTAATGGATACCTGCACTACTAATAATTAGCATTATAAAATTGATGTTTTTTCTTTGCGTTTTTATCATCATTTAATTCTGTATCAATATAAATGTTGAAAAAATAACCAATGGCTGGATACGGAGAAAAAGCTGAAACATCAACCGATGATAAGCTATCGTTCTTAAAATCTTATCGTATGCATTTTGCGGAGCAGGAACAATTTAATCTAACAGCGGATTATGAACTGAAATTATTTAATAATTTTCAAATGTGCTTTTAGATTCCTCATGATTTCCATTGTTCAGAGACGGCTTTGAATAAAGTTATAATTGTGAAATAACTGGTATTCATCGAACTAAACAATACTGATAGATAGATAGATAGATAGATAGATAGATAGATAGATAGATAGATAGGAGCAATATGTGGATAGGTATTTACTTGACCTCCCACAGAGTCAGGTTGTGACACAAGGTCGGTTTTTAATGTGGGAAGTGAGGGGGAGACCCGAGTGTTTCCACCCAGGCCGCTTGTCTTGGCTGGTCTTAGCTGGTCATAGCTTGTCCAAGCCAATGATATGCAAACTGATTGCGAAACTACGGAAATTGAAGTGGACTAAGGCAGCACCCGAATTGCGATATAACGGACTCCTGAATGAACCGAATGTGAAGGATAACTATATAGACAGTTTTAACAGCAGATACAATGGACAGATTGAGAATGGAAACCGAAGATCATGCCAATGTAAACTAGGCAAATTAAAAAAAAGTGATGACAAATGAAAAGAAACCGTCTGGTATAACATCAGAACATTTACTATTATTATTAATAATAATTTTATTATTATTATTATTGTCGTTTGTGTGTTATGTTTCCTGATTTGTATCCTGTAGCGCCGAGTACAAACTATGGTCCTTAGGCCCTATAGAAGCATTGTCATTTAATTGATAACATTTTTCTTAGTCTATGCGATGTTCCTAGTAGGGCGATATTCTGGGCAACATGTATGTTGATGTTACCTTGGAAACTGTTAGTAAAATTGTCCATTGCTTTTTTCACGAGGCCCAGTGCTCCGATTACTATTGGTACAGTCGCAGTCTTCATTCCCTATATTCTGTTAATTTCGATTTCCAGGTACTTGTATTTGGACAATTTCTCGATAATTTTCGTGAAGGTGGTTCTTTCAGATTGTATTGCTATGTCAATAAGCATACATTTCCTAAATTTCTCGTCTTTTATGATAATATCAAGTAAGCTGGCTTTTATTTTCATGTCAGTTTGAATCATTATTATCATTATTATTATTATTATTATTATTATTATTATTATTACAAAACTATTGGTATAAAGCATTGCATGGCTAATACCTTAAAAGAACGAATGATGTGGACCAAGAGAATAACACATGATCGGCTGAGGAGCACCTGGTTCAAAGCTAAGACAGAAAGCCTAATTATTGCAGCTCAGAACCAAAGCCTCGCAACCAGATCCTATCACTGTCACATAATCAAGGATGGAACTAATCCGAAATGCAGGATCTGCGGAAAATATGACGAATCTGTCGACCATATTATTTCAGGAGATCCGAAACTAGCAAGAAATGAATATACCCACAAACATAACAAGGTAGCGACATATGTGCAGTGGAAGATATGCAAGTATCACAAAATCGAAACCACTGAGAAATGTTATGAGCACCAACCAGACGCAATTACACAAAGTAACAATGTAACTATCCTCTGGGACATGCCAATTCAAACTGACAAGGGATATAACAGACAACAGACCTGATACTATCATAAAAGACAAGAAATTCAGGAAGTGTATGCTTATTAAAATAGCAGTGCGATCTGAGAGAAACACCTCCATAAAAAGTATCGAGAAATTATAGGTCGAGGTCTAATCCAACTTGAATTAAGTCTAAAAACTATAATAATCGGATAGGAAGCATACCTTACAAAAACCAATGAACCTCTCCTACAAATAGTAAAACACCAAATCCACTCCATCAACAAAGAAGCTACACTTTTCAAGAAACAGCATAATATACGTGAAATCCTACCAACAAAAAACGAAGCGAATATCATCTGTCAAACGTGTAAAACAGAAAGCAAAACAACTTACCTAAATGAAATTACACAAAAACTAGGATGACAAGACCTTGCATGATAAATACATAAAAAGAACGAAAATACACCAGTGGCTGAAGAGAACCGGGCTGAAAACTGAGACAGAAGCTCTAATTATTGCAGCTCAGGAACAAAGCCTCGCAACCAGATCCTATCACATAATCATGGATGCAACTAACCTGAAGTGCAGGATCTGCGGAACATCAGATGAAACTGTCGACCATATTATTTCAGGAGGTCAGGAACTAGCAAAAAATTAATATACCCACAGGCATAACAAGGTTGCGACATATGTGCAATGGAAGATATGCAAGAATTACAAAATTATTATTATTATTATTATTGTTATTATTATTATTATTCCTGCCTTTCCACCTTATTATCCGCCTTGACATGGCTGATTTGCACGATGCACCTGCTGACCATTCGTTCATTCTCAATATCTGTCCAAAGCAGGAGCGCTGATAATGCAATAGTCTCTTCAACATAGCATGACAATCAATCACATCCGGCGGCCGTCAATGCTTCATATTATTTGGGTTCCGGAAGTGTGACGTCATCGGCGTCCGGCTATTTGAATAGGCGAACCGTGTCAAGCTTCTCAACACGTCTCTTATTAGAGTTAATCAAAATGGCAACTTGGGTGGGAAACCAGAACGCCGCCGCCAAAAGATCATTGGTGGAAAAATATTACTGACAACAAGAAACCAGTTTGTGGTCATAATGGTC
>OZ038494.1:59038474-59095974 GCA_964036315.1 Acanthosepion esculentum
TGTGTGTGTGTGTGTGTGTGTGTTTGAGTGTGTGTGTGTGTGTGTGTTTACTTTGTTTTTTTTTGGGGGGGGGTGCGATTACGGATCAAGTTTCTGACAATCATAGAAAACAGAAATAGAATAAAGAAGCGATCAGTTTTCTTCGCTGCTATATTTTCATTTTTTTTATCTGCTTCATCTTTCGTTGCAGTTGTGAACTTCATTGCTTTTTTACACTTTATTGATATCTTTTCTATTAACACTTTTACCGCGTTTTTTTTTTTACTTTCGCGGCCATTTTTATCTGCCCGTGTGAGTTATCCATTCAGTTTGATCGCTTGAGTCCTCCATATTTTTCCATTTTGTTTCCAAGTGAACTGAAAACACACACATACATACGCATTTACTATATACACAGATAAAAAACACAGATATACTCACACGCACACATATATAACCAAACAAGCAATAAAAAGATGGTGATAAATTAGAGAAAACTGATATTGACAAATTTACACAAAAACGGCAGGACTACAGAAACTAAGGAAAATCCACTTCGTCCTTATGCGAGTTAATCATGCAACTTTGTGCGAAATTAGAAATATGCTATAATTATTAGACTGATTTATTGAAACTGTTGACGTCACATTGATTGTTATGGTTTACAAGGTTTCAGCTGTTGTACTCTGGACTTCGTCAGCAGCTTATCATTACGTTTTCGGGATATCAAAATAGACACTATTCAATTGTCAGAAAGTTCTTGACATGGCGATTAACTAAATCTGAAAGCAAGGCCTCTGATCGACAGATTGCATTATATTTATAATAAAAAGTATATATATATATATATATATATATATATATATATATATATATATATATATATATATATATATATATACAGGGTGTCCATAAAGTTTGTGTGCACTTTAAAAAAATTATAACTTTATTTGTATTTGCGATAGAAATAATCTGCAAAACTTTTTATAAAGTTTAATGTACCTAGTTTTAAGTATAGCTAAAATAACTAAAGTGTTTTTTGGCATTACTGTAAATCAGTTGGCAAATGTTTTCCGTGAACTGCAAAATCGTATTACCCTTTGTATTGCTAATGATGGAGGACATGTGGAAACTGATATAAAATTTCAATAAAACCTTAAAAAATATAGATTTACTTCTTTCTAAATCATTTTACAAATTATTTCTATCGCAAATACAAATAAAGTTATAAATTTTTAAAAGTGCACATGAACTCTATGGACACCATATATATATATATATATATATATATATATATATATATGTGTGTAAAAATATAAAAAAAAATGCTAGGAGGATTTGATAATTATAATTAAGTAATTTATTGAGTCTGATAGAAACCAAATATAGGACGAAACGGCCGTCCAGTGCTTTTTGCATTTTGTTGAGGTTTCTGTCAGACTCAATGAATTACTTAATTATATATATATATATATATATATATATATATATATATATATATATATATATATATATATATATATATATATATATATATATATATAAAATGACGAGTAGTAATATATTTTATAGCAAAATGACAATCAATACAGTATTAAAGTATAAAAATACATTTTTATAGCAAAATTACCAGTAATACATTTTATAATCAACAAACTATATAGTAAAAAATATATACGGTTGCTCTGAAAGTATAAAATTATGTACAAGTTATTTGTCGTTGAAGCCATAAAATTGCGAACAAAATATTTAGATTTCTGCATTAAATAACTGTAACAGAGAATCAGGTCAGCCCGATAAAGACTCCGAGTTGGTTTTATGTGGTGCTGTAAGCACCAGGAGTTGCGTCCCCTTCCACAATGGGCTGTTTGTACTCCATAAACAAAATCCGGCTCTTTTGTCGCAGTTAGCTCGTCCTCAGTTCTTTAATCCTTCAACAGGTTTCTCTCTCTCCCCTGGCTATAAATACTGGCTCACCTCTCTCTCTCTCTCTCTCTCTCTCTCTCTCTCTCTCTCTCTCTCTCTCTCTCTCTCTCTCTCTCTCTATCTCTCTATCTATCTCTCTCTCTCTATCTCTCTCTCTCTCTATCTCTCTCTCTCTCTACTTAGGCCTTGGGCCGAGGTGAAATATTTCTTTTTCCACTTACATCAATACGTGACCTCTCACAGATACAGCGTTTCCCAAATTCTGGGAACGCGTTAAGAACAATACACGTACGTACGAACACTCACAACACACACACATAATTTCTCCATACAAACTCTATGTAACAGTCCATGTCTTTGTTTAACTTGTTTTGTTATTAATATATATTTTTTTACCCATGTATATCGGTCTTGTTTGTTTTCTTTGTCTTCTTTGGACTTAATTTAAGTCCAACATTCCCATGTAGCTGGACCGGCCAGCAGGAAATCTTAATCTTCTGATATCTCTTCACATCATCACCCGCACGGTCCGCTACACCTTTTATCGGGCTAACCCGATTCTCTGTTACAATAATCCATAGAAGTGTTGATGTGCCGGTAATCAAAAACAACCCATCAAATTAATCATTTTCTATGCTAGAGGATATTTAATTCGGATAAGATTAACATAACTACTTAATATACATTTATCGTCAACTCTTGTTTTTTTCTTTTTGTTTTGTCTTTTTTTACCTTTTTTTTCTTCGGGGGTGGGGTGGAGTTGTAGTTTCAACACTGAAATGGTATGAGAAAAACTCTGTAGACGAGTATTTCTACAGGATGTCCGAAACCTATATTTTTTACCTTCACAGATTAAACATATCTCTTTTGCTAAATAATTCGGTCAGTCAGTTTTCCGGTTTTTAACGAGTAACTGTGATAGATGAGGAATTCTTTGAAATAATTATTTACATTCTTTTTGAAAAACTTAATATAGGAGACCATTAAATAATAAGCAGAATGTCCCTAAACTTTGGACACATAGGAAATCTCACAACTCCATAATTTTACCTCTACATATTAAACATGGTTTTGTTTAAAGAAGAAAGAGTTAACTTCTTTTTTCATGAGGTATGCTAAAGGAGAATGTGTACTCAAGGAAGATCACAGATGCTACACACTTGATTGAACGCATAAAGAGTGAATGTGCTAAAAATGACGGCAATATGGAGATATTGAATCAAGTTCACCTGAATCTTGCAAAGGGCATCAACCTTTGAATCACAAATGATGGAAATCATATTGAATATATTATTTGTTAATATTCCAATACAATAAAATGTTGTTGAAAATTTAATTTCTTGAAAATATCCATTTTTGCCTATGTGTCCAGACTTTAGGGATACGTCCTGTACATTGATGCCTCGCCGTGAGACACTGATGAGCAAAGCTAGAAAAATATCTTTTAACATTTGACTTCATCCATTATACATTTTAAACAAGCTACATTGAATAACTGTTAAGCACAATTAAATGGGAAAAATTCTGAGGGATGATCTTCTTTATGTTAAACTTTATCGTATGATTAATTCGTATGCGGTAATTAAGCATCTCGGTGAAAGGGAAGAACATGTCGTTTGTCAAACAAATGGAAGAGGTGACAAAATTCTAGCCAATGATATGAATCAAATATAATTTTTAAAAACGCGCATGCGTAAAATCAGAAGGAGACAGTCTTAAATTTCTTGAATGTATAATGAGCAGTGGGCTGATAAATGTTGCTTAGAAATACGAAGTGGAGGAAGCAGTGAAAAGCCATGAGCACGTTCGCAAGGACACGGTACATAAAAGAAGATGGTTAAAAAAGACAAATCATCATAAATAAATTTAAAAAATAATTTCATTAAATATTTTCCTCGTATTTGGAGATCATAGAGTGACAATAAAGAAATTAAATACATTATCGTTGATAACTGGAAATTGCTTGTCGACTAAAAATGCTACCAGATTGTGACAGATTAACTCAAGTTTACGTTCAGTAGTTTACACTTTATTTCACTTCACATTGTTTAAGCTAGTTGTTATAATGATCGTATAAGCTAGCTGTTATAATGATCGTATAAGCTAGTTGTTATAATGATCGTGTAAGCTAGCTGTTATAATGATCGTATAAGCTAGTTGTTATAATGATCGTGTAAGCTAGCTGTTATAATGATCGTATAAGCTAGTTGTTATAATGATCGTATAAGCTAGCTGTTATAATTATCGTATAAGCTAGTTGTTATAATGATCGTATAAGCTAGTCGTTATAATGATCGTGTAAGCTAGCTGTTATAATGATCGCATAAGCTAGCTGTTATAATGACCGTATAAGCTAGTTGTTATAATTATGGTATAATCTAGTTGTTATAATGATCGTATAAGCTAGCTGTTATAATGATCGTATAAGCTAGCTGTTATAATGATCGTATAAGTTAGCTTTTATAATGATCGTATAAGCTCGTAGTTTATGGTTAATAAGGAGAACACTGGAACCAAAAATTGGTGAAGAAAAAACTTAATCACATGAAAGTCAAAGATTAATAATACAATAATAGTGGATACCGTAGTTCAGTGCGGCAATGCATAAGACTCAACGCTAGTCGTTATAATGATCGCATAAGCTAGCTGTTATAATGATCGCATAAGCTAGCTGTTATAATGATCGTATAAGCTAGTTGTTATAATTATGGTATAATCTAGTTGTTATAATGATCGTATAAGCTAGCTGTTATAATGATCGTATAAGCTAGCTGTTATAATGATCGTATAAGTTAGCTTTTATAATGATCGTATAAGTTAGCTTTTATAATGATCGTATAAGCTCGTAGTTTATGGTTAATAAGGAGAACACTGGAACCAAAAATTGGTGAAGAAAAAACTTAATCACATGAAAGTCAAAGATTAATAATACAATAATAGTGGATACCGTAGTTCAGTGCGGCAATGCATAAGACTCAACGCTAGTCGTTATAATGATCGCATAAGCTAGCTGTTATAATGACCGTATAAGCTAGCTGTTATAATGATCGTATAAGCTAGTTGTTATAATTATGGTATAATCTAGTTGTTATAATGATCGTATAAGCTAGCTGTTATAATGATCGTATAAGCTAGCTGTTATAATGATCGTATAAGTTAGCTTTTATAATGATCGTATAAGCTCGTAGTTTATGGTTAATAAGGAGAACACTGGAACAAAAAATTGGTGAAGAAAAAACTTAATCACATGAAAGTCAAAGATTAATAATACAATAATAGTGGATACCGTAGTTCAGTGCGGCAATGCATAAGACTCAACGTTACGCCTTGCGACAAACTTAGCAAACTCTGTTACTATTTTAACAATATTTAACATGGCGTATAGACGAAAAGGGTTAAAAAGACGATTTTATTTTATTTTATTTTTTTTTTGTCAGAAAGGGATTCAATTTTCCCAGGATGTGGAGAACAGGTTGAAAAGTTACACAATGCGATGCTGCCTAGCGAGAGACAGTGAACAGGTGCAGGTTTAGGGGCCAGAGGTTAAAGTCGTCTGTTGAAAGGTGTCCGAAGCATATGCGCTGAGAAAATTGTCAGCCGAAATTTCCCTGAGAAAAAATTATAATTGTGAACAATTGTAAAGGCAGAAGATGGCGTCAGGAGGGCTAACATCCTATAATGGCTCCTCCCGAAAGAGGAGGGGATCTTCCAAAATTGGAAGTGTGAAATAGAAAACGAAAGAAAGAGACTAATCGAATTTTAGGAGATTTGCATAAAACCCACCTATTCGCCCGCACCACACCATTTGGAAGGGACAGCCATAAATACAAGTGCCCACGGGGGGCCAAAGTTAGTCGGAGGCAGTTGCGGTTGGAGTTGCGGGCGCGGTTTCAGCCGGATTGAAGTGGCGACGGGGAGTTAACAGATTTCTGCCATAACGCTGTTTTGCCAACCTAAGGATAATAATAATAATTATTATCTGCTGAAGAAAAAAAAATTCCGAAGAAATCCTTGTGCCGTCCGTGAAAGTACACTCAACAGTACTTGAAGTTAAAACCACTTGTCGCTGAAGAAAGATTCCGACGATAAACCTTGTGCCGTTCTAGGACGTACAAACCACAGTACTTGAAGATAAATCCAGTTGTCAAGTCTGGCCACCGTTAGAGAAGTTACCCGAAATTTTCGTTCCGTCGCCACATATTAGAGCGGGTTGGGAAAAGAAGAAAAAGAAAAAAAGAACTGTAAATATTTTTATTTTGATATAAACATCATATAGTGACTTATTCAGGCGTCGTCTATTTTATTTTTCAATTTTGTGTCCGCGTATTCAACTCCTTGGTTTAGATTGGTTGAGATACCCCAGTGTTAATTCAGCTTGACTCTATTAAGATCAAAAATCAAAACGTGGGTAAGAGAGGTTATAGTTGAAGAGGTCAACTTAAAAACCAGCTGCTGTGTCAAACGCCATCAACGACTGACGAGTGTGGGCTGACGGCTTGTTCTCCGATACCAGGATCGATCCTGACCAGGCCGTGGTCCCGGCCACGCCGCTATAATCTGGTTGCCGTGACCGGGATTTGACCCTAGTGGCCATGTCCAAAGCAGGCAAGCCGTAGCCCGAAATACCGCTATACTACGAGCAGAAGTCTTACTCATAGTGAATGGACAGTTCTATGTTCAACAATTAGGGTAGAGAATGTCGCTCGTCTTTCTACACAACTCTGGTTCACTTCACTTTAGCTCATTTTGCTTAAACTTGTGTAATTTGCACTTTACAAATCACTTTGTGTACACGTATTTACCGTGCACTTCACTTTGTTTTCACATAGTTTACAATTATTTACTTTGGCTTACAGCCCCATCATGTTGAAACATCGGTTCCCGTAAGATCACCGTAGTTAAACAAGGTCGAGCCTGGTCAGAACCTAGGTGGTTAACCCCTTTGAAATAGCAAACGCTGTAAACGTGGATGCGGATGTGGATAGATAATGGTTCGCAATTGTTAATCGGAGGGCTGATTTCCAATTCTCGTTGGGTTCGTTTTATTCACTTACGCGCAAAATACCATTGGGAAAGGTTTGAATCTACCTCTTATCTCCCCAGTTATGGGTTAATTAGTAAAACTTGTATCACTGAAGCATAATTATCTCAAAAATGTCTTACCATCTCAGAATAGTTTCTGGCCTTAAATAACCTGCAAAGGGTGGTAAGCCGTAGAAAACGAATCAATCAATAAAAAAAAAAATTATATTTTACACGGCTCTTCCTTTATCCTTATTTATTTACACTTTTGATTTCTCCTTGTTTACATGTGTTTAGTTTACACTTCAATTGAAGTTGAAATTGCAATACGCAAGTCATCCAATATTATTTAGACTTGTCAGAAAGACAGATGGCTACCAACATTATTGTCCGAAGATGGAAGTTCTGAGTTTGTTTCTGTTGATGACCCAACTGAAAAAAGTGTCGGTTCAGAAAAAGATAAGGATAAACTGAAATTTGTATATTTAAAAAAAAAAAACAGAAACTATTTCAAGTATTTTGCAATGCCACTGCTCATTTAATGGTAAGAAAATGACACCCTTTGAAACAGAAGCCTCACACTGCAATGGGGAACTATTGTTAAAGTTTTGTTATTCAAAAAGGTATGCAATTCATAGTGCATGATTCATAATGCTTGCCATGAAAGACGTCATCATAGGGCAATCCTAATAAAGACATCGTTACAATTACTTCGCTTTGTTTACACTTGATTATTTTGCACATCACTTTGTTTATACTTGTTCACTATACACTTCAATTTGTTCATTTTGAAGCGTGAAATTGCAATCATGCAGTATTGATTCTCCTGTAGATAGATAGATAGATAGATAGATAGATAGATAGATAGATAGATAGATATGGACAGACTGATAGAGAGGCAGAGAGAAAGAGAGAGGGATAAAGAGAGATAATGAACAAACAAACAGATAGAGAGAGAGATCGATAGATTTAAAAGACTGATATATATATATATATATATATATATATATATATATATAGATAGATAGATAGATAGATAGATAGATAGATAGATAGATAGATTATGAAAAGACTGAGATATATATAGAGAGATAGATAGATTATGCACAGATAGATAGATAGATAGATAGATAGATAGATAGATAGATAGATAGATAGATAGATAGATAGATAGATATGAACAGACTGATAGAGAGGCAGAGAGAAAGAGAGAAGGATAAAGAGAGATAATGAACAAACAAACAGATAGAGAGAGAGATCGATAGATTTAAAAGACTGATATATATATATATATATATATATATATATATATATATAGATAGATAGATAGATAGATAGATAGATAGATTATGAAAAGACTGAGATATATATAGAGAGATAGATAGATTATGCACAGATAGATAGATAGATAGATAGATAGATAGATATGAACAGACTGATAGAGAGGCAGAGAGAAAGAGAGAGGGAAAAAGAGAGATAATGAACAAACAAACAGATAGAGAGAGAGATCGATAGATTTAAAAGACTGATATATATATAGATATATAGATAGATAGATAGATAGATTATGAAAAGACTGAGATATATAGAGAGAGATAGATAGATTATGCACAGATAGATAGATAGATAGATAGATAGATAGATAGATAGATAGATAGATAGATATGGACAGACTGATAGAGAGGGAGAGAGAAAGAGAGAGGGATAAAGAGAGATAATGAACAAACAATCAGATAGAGAGAGAGATCGATAGATTTAAAAGACTGATATATAGATAGATAGATAGATAGATAGATTATGAATAGACTGATAGCCAGAGATAAAGAGAGAGAGAGGATGAACAGAATGCTAGATATATAATCAACAGACAGACAGACAAATAGATAGATAGATAGATAGATAGATAGATAGATAGATAGATAGTATCATCCAACCAGAACATCCTATTACTATTTCCCATTTTATTTAAATTTTTACACAATTTCCTCCCCTCCCCTCTGTGACCATTCTAGAATAATGAGTTCTCTTACTAGAATTTCTTTTTTTTTTAATATTTTAAAAATTCCAGCCACCCTTTTTATTTGAATCACCCACTCTGTTTGAAACGGTTGTGTACCCAGCAATGTTGATTTATAAGGCAGGAGCCTTCCCTATCCAGATTCTTTAAAAACGTCAAACTGAATATTTCTGTGTGTATTTATGAGATGAAGAATTATTTTTACTATCCTCAGAAGAATTGAAACTGTCATCTTCCTCTTGATATTATGAAGGCAAACAGAATTGCTTTGTTTTATATTACATGTAGCCTTTTCAGGAGCGTAGGGTTGTAAGAATGCTGAATTCAGATTCTTAAAATTGCGATTATCAGGTCGCCCACGCTACGATCAGTCGCAAAGGTAAACAGATTTGAAATGCAGCAGTAATATCTCCGATTTGAAAAGATTATGAAGATTTATTTAATTTAGCTTAGTTTGTTACAAGACCGTGGTTTTGGAGCACCAAGTGAGGATCGTTATTTACAAAGCTTGGCCTAGTATGACACAAGGTTACAAGTGTAGAGCACCCGATGAGGAAAGCTATTAACTGAATTTAGAATATCTGTCTATATTTCTGAGATTAGGTATTATGTACACTATTTATATTATTCGAACTATTGTCCTCATCTTTCTCGACATATTCATTAGAACGTTTCGGCCGTTGTACGCTCTGGCCTTCTTCGGGTGGTTGTAATGTTGAACTGAAACCTTTATTTCGCTCACTGGGGTAGATTGTTCTAGTTCCACGTGCCATGTTTAATGGATGTCAATTATCAGTTATCTCCTGTTAATTTCCCTCTCCATGTTCTCCACTGCCTTAACCGGGTATTGAACTCACACTCTTTGGGTCCTGTCACAAACAGTCTACCCCGGTGAGCAAAATAGAGGGTTCTGTTCGACATTACAACCACCTGAAGAAGGTCGGAGCGTACAACGGCCGAAACGTTGTAATAAATATGGCGACAAAGGTGAGGACAATAGTCCGAATAATGTAAATAGTGTAAATTTAGAACAGTTAGGCACAAGTTTCCAAGTGTGATCTGCCCAGTGATCATACCTTTTTTAATCGAGATTAGCTAAGTATGACACAAGTCGAAATATGTAGAGTACATACTATGGAGAGATATTTCCGAAATTTATCTTAGTAAGGGCACAGGCCACAGTTGTGGGGCACCTTTTGAAATAAGGTGTTTACAAATCTTTTATTTCTATAATGATGCTCACCCTGTACAAAGCCCAATAACCAATCGAAGTAGAAGGTTACAGAGTAAGAGGCTCTTTATGTTGTTATGTGGGTTGCTTGGTTGATTTTGTTCAGCGACATATCAATCTTTACGGAACTCCGATATCTAAATCTTTTAATACAATTTTATGGTATCTGTCTATATTTCTGAGATGAGGTATTATGTACACTATTTACATTGTTCGGACTATCATCCTCATCTTTGTTGCCATATTTATCACAAACTTTTCAGCCGTTGTAAGCTCCGTTTCCATTTAAGTCAGACAACTTCTGCCACCCTTTACCACCACTCGGGCGTTTTTATATATATATATATATATATATATATATATATATATATATATATATTGCTTAAAATATATATATATATATATATATATTGGCTCCTGAAAAATTATTTTCGGTTGAGCTCTCTGGTTTGAGGTGTGAATTTGTAAACAGTGACTATTTAAGCTAATATTGCACGACTCTTCGGCAGAATTGAGTCACTGTCAGTCACTGTGTGTTTATCTAAATCTAAAAATAAACACGCTAAAATTCACCTTCATCCATGCCGTGCGCCGACGGCTTAGTGGGAGAAGTTTCGACTGACGCAAATTCAGTCGGGTTTCGATCCTAGCTAGAGACAACCGGACGTCTAGCCACACTGATGAGCTGCGAGACAGTCTGTCTGTGGATGACAAAAATATATATATATATATCAACAGACAGATAGATAGATAGTAACATCCAACAAGAACATCTTATTACTATTTCCCATTTTATTTAAATTTGTACACAATTTCCTTCCCTCTGTGACCATTCTAGAATAATGAGTTCTCTTACTAGAATTTCTTTCATATATATATATATATATATATATATATATATATATATATTTATATTTTAAGCAATACGGTGGAGTAATGGATTGAGGAATCGGAGAGCCTAGTTCGAATTCCAGTAACAATTTACGTGCTAATGCCCTTGGGAAACGTATGAGTCCTCTTCTTCGCGCCCCAGCAACGGGTAAATGGCAGGACAGACCAGGTTCTATAGTCTTGGATGGCAACTGGTCTATCGTAGAAAGAAACATGATCGCCTAAGCGTGTATCACGTATGGCACATGACTGACTGATGTATTGATTGTAACAACTACACGCATGCAGATGCATATGTGCATGTGAGAGTGTGCTTTTGTTTGGTGTAGGTCTGTTAAGAAAATTGAAATTTACATACCTATATTCATATGTATAGAAATGTATTGTCATGAATATGAATTTAAAAGGATTCAAAATTTAGACAAAACCTCGAAAGACGTTAAATAGGTTCAAAACAAATAAAACGGGTTTTAAATATTCATAAATAAATGAATAAGAAAGAGTATAACTGTATTCAGTTTCACATAAGACATTTTCGTATCTATTACATAAAAAAACAAAAAACGAAAAGTATAAACTTGATTTCAATTTAGCTTTTTAGCATTTAATATATTTTATGTTCTTTTTTTTACTGGAAAATACTATAAAGGGAGAAGAAAGATGGTGTGATAGCGGGAAATGGAGAAAAGGCCAAAGATGAGAGGAAAGAAAGAACGGTGGCTGCAGTTAACGTAGAAATTGCAACAGACATGAGTGAAGAAAGAAAGAAAGAAAGAAAGAAAGAAAGAAAGAAAGAAAGAAAGAAAGAACGAAACAAGATATTCTAGTTAAAAAAAGAATAAAAATAACGAAAGAAAGAAAGAAAGAAAGAAAGAAAGAAAGAAAGAAAGTAAAGAAGAAATATGAATAGCAAAAATGGTAAGGAGTGCCGTAAGAATCGAAAACGAAGAATAACTGTAGTGACAAGAAGGGAGATTGAACAAAGAATGAAAGATAACGAGCTACGCAAATGAAAATGTTGAATTGAATGTTACTTGAAAATATACTTAAAGGAAAGAAGTAAAATTTTATGGAAAGAAATCCAAAGAAAACAAAGGCGCAAAAAGAAAGAAAGAAAGAAAGAAAGAAAGAAGATATTCTAGTTAAAAAAGAATAAAAATAACTAAAGAAAGAAAGAAAGAAAGAAAGAAAGAAAGAAAAGATCATGTAACCAAAAAGAAAAAAAATAACCAAAGAAAGAAACAAACAAACAAACAAAACAAACAAAGGAAGAAGGAAAGAAGTGATCTTGTAACAAAAAATAATAGAGGTAACTAACTAACGAAAGAAAGAAAGAAAGAAAGAAAGGAATGAATCATGGAACCAAAAAGTATAAAAGTCGCTAAAGAAATGAAGAAAAAAATTGAATGACCAATTAGGGCTGAAACAAAAAAATGAAGAAGGCGTAGAATAAAAGATGCGTCCAGAGACGCAGGTGGAACAAGATAGACTGACACACGATTTCCTTATTTGGAGAAAAATATTCGAAAAAAAGCAGCTGCGTGTCTTTTTAAGCAAATCGTTGAAAGTCGAGGAATGAAGGAGGGGCGTTTTCGGCAAGTCGGAAAGAAAGATGGACAAAAGAAAGGTGAACGAAATACCATCTAATGCCACAAATGTTTTACTTTCCGAGGTTTGGAGACTTGCAGTCACATCGCTGTGGAGGTATAGTAAAAAAAAAAAAAAAAAAAAAAGTTAATAATAGAGAAAAAGAGAGTGAAAAGAAGAATAAATGCTTGGGAGCTGATTGGCTAGCACGAGATAGATAGATAGATAGATAGATAGATAGATAGATAGATAGATAGATAGATAGATAGATAGATAGATAGATAGATAGATAATGAACAGACTGGAATAGATAGATAATGAGCAAACTGGAATAGATAGATAGATAGATAGATAGATAGATAGATAGATAGATAGATAGATAGATAGATAATGAACAAACTGGAATAGATAGATAATGAAAAAACTGGAATAGATAGATAGATAGATAGATAGATAGATAGATAGATAATGAAAAAACTGGAATAGATAGATAGATAGATAGATAGATAGATAGATAGATAGATAGATAGATAGATAGATAGATAGATAGATAGATAGATAATGAACAGACTGGAATAGATAGGTAATGAAAAAACTGGGATAGATAGATAGATAGATAGATAGATAGATAGATAGATAGATAGATAGATAGATAGATAGATAGATAATGAACAGACTGGAATAGATAGGTAATGAAAAAACTGGGATAGATAGATAGATAGATAGATAGATAGATAGATAGATAGATAGATAGATAGATAGATAGATAATGAAAAAACTGGAATAGATAGATAGATAGATAGATAGATAGATAGATAGATAGATAGATAGATAGATAGATAATGAACAGACTGGAATAGATAGGTAATGAAAAAACTGGAATAGATAGATAGATAGATAGATAGATAGATAGATAGATAGATAGATAGATAGATAATCCATCTCATAGACTGATTGCCAACCAGTGATCCAGAGCTCCATGTGCTCTGCTATTAACCCCTCGTTTTGATGAACAGAAATATTAAAAATATAAAAAACATTGCTATATCAGTTTTGACTGCTTCAGATTAGTGATAGATATGGGAAAACCTTTGGATGTTATTCGTTATAAATGAATGACTTTTTTTCAATCCAAAGAGAAATATTAATTAATTCTTAGGTTATAGGATGACTTGGCTTATAATCCAGGAATCCCTTAATGTCGTTGAGGCCAATAATCTTACTTAATAGATCGTGTTACGATAAGCTAATTTAAATGTGGCGTGAAGTTAATACGAAGTATGTGTATGATGCTTGTGAGAAATGTGAAACAAACTCAACCGCAATACATACATACATACAGATACACACAATTCATATATATGTGTGTATGTGTGCATTTATTTTTCAGATAGAGTTATCTATAAGGGAACAAATGAATAAAAAGACAAGAAGAGAAACCATTGTTAGCCGACGCGTTTTGTCCTCTGAGGTGCTTTATCACGGCAATGTAGAATGTATTTTGTTGCACGTGTTTATATACAAAAGCAAGGATGTTATTAAATTATTAATGCTTTTAAATTTGAGAAAGTTCATGAATATTCATCAGGTGGTTGAAAGGTCAGTCAAAACTTATGGGAGACACAAAGTGTCATAATTCAAATTTTGCTAAAATGTGAAGGTGTAATATTCAAGAATTATTTTTAATAAATATATAGAGTGCGAAGTATAAATTGTCGTCTAAATTACGCAAAAATGAAAATAACAGTGACATCTTATTCGCCCCTCGTTTTTCAATTCCAGTTTTCGTCAGTATTCGCAAAAGCCCAATCAGGCTCGGTGTTTGTTCACAAGTATACAAAAGATAAAATGAACGTCATGGCTAGAAATGAAAACGTGAATCCTGTTTCTGTGAATCTGATTTCGTTATTTTATACAGTGATTCTCTAGGCATTTGAGACATTCGAACTTAGATATTTAAGATTTGACACTTGGTATCACAACAGACTAACGGAGCAGTTCTTCTCTTTGATAGCGACTTTCTCCCATCATCCTTCTGTCCATCTCTATATCACGAGGCGTGGATTATAATACATCTACTGATAGTTTGGAACTACTCTACATCTCGCATCGGAAGTACCCACAGTTCCAATTGTGACTTTATACATGTTTACGACTGGAACTTCGTAACTTCAGGCCAAGTGTCACTTGATGCCGAAAGTTTTCATTTATTTATTAATTTTCTTTCGACCGTTTTGATGATTTCCTTCAAACTTGTCATTAAAAACAAGTCATAAAAAGGCCGCACTTCGAGCCCAGATAAAATCAGTCAGAGTTCATTTTATTTTTGTGGATGTTCTACGCCAATCGAGTGGTTCACACAACTCCAGAAAGAATTAACGAACAAACCCGGCAAGTTATTACGGCTCTTACAAGAGTTCTGCTCTCGCGGGCTTTCTTAACATTGTTTTCTTGTCCGAGCCTAACCTGGATTAAATAAACAGAAACCAGTTTTGTGGCCTACATCGCTGAATATAGTGTCAGTAGCTTGTAACGTAATAAGCAAATCTTTAAACAGAAATTTTAGATTTGTTCCAGCTGTGTTAAATAGACACCAATGAATTAGTTTCATTGAAAAGTAAGATTATCTTTCAAAATAAACAGTGCTTGTGTAAAATAAATGCTTTGTTTGTAATTAAGCTCCACATATATTGATATGTTTATAAATATACTAATTTCATTAACTCTACATTATACAAATTTCAATAATTCTACATCATCGGAATTTCAATAATTAAATATTATAGGAAATTTCATTTCTTCTATATTATAGGAATTCCAATGCTTCTATATTATAGGAATTTCAATAATTTTAACTTTAGTAATTTCATTAATTCTTCATCGTACGAATTTCAATAATTCTACATTACATGAATTTCAATAATTCTACATTACATGAATTTCAATAATTTAACTTTATACGAATTTCAATAATTCGATATTATAGGAATTTCAATAATTTTAAATTATAGAAATTTCAATAACTCTACATCATAGGAATTTCAATAATTCAATATTATACGAATTTCCTTTATTCTACATTATTGGATTTTCAATAATTTGAGATTATACGAATTTTGAAAATTCTACATGATACTAATTGTTCTGGATTCCGAGATGAATCCGATATCAATGAATAACAAACGCCAGGAATGGATAAGGAAAATAAATGTATTAACGTAATAATACAAACTGGTAATACGGGTTAGTAGTTCCAGGAATGCGGGTTAGTAGCAATAATATATATACAGTCTTGGTATTGAAGTATCGCGGTATGACTCCTTACTGACTCTACGTGCTCGCTAACTGTGACGCTTGCCGCCGCCTCTGTATGTGACTTACTTTACTACTACTGAACTCTACTAGGAGACCCCTTATCTCTAATTTCATTAATTCTTCATTATACGAATTTCATTAATTCTTCATCTATAGAAATTTCAGTAATTCTACATTATATGAATTTAATTAATTCTCCATTGTACGAATTTCAATAATTCTACATTAGATTAATTTCAATAATTTTACGAATTTATAAAATTCTACATTATACGAATTTTAATAATTCTGCATTTGTCTCAGATTCAGTGACTTGGAGAAAACAATAAAGATGCAAAGTTATAATAAATTTGCGAAGTGTTAAGTCGATAATCAGGTACAACAAAACGGGTATTAGTTCGATTCAGTCATTAGTAGAACAGGTATAAACAACGCAGAGCAGAAACTCAACGGGATGCGAAAGCTTTTGATGGAATATACTACCGGCACGCATGCGCACAATTCATTTTATTTATCAGCCCGTCTACCTCCTTGAGAGATCCATCTGTTTATCCGTTTTTCAGGGATATCTTATTGATTAATCTTCACGCATCTAAAGTTATTTTTTTCTCTCGATATTTTGACTCTTAAAGTTCTGACATCACAGAGTTTCAGAATAAACGAAATTCTTACTGCATTCAGCATGAATATCTTTTTTAGGTTTGGTGCAAATTTGCTTATGACACTGGTAAAAAAAGAACTAGTTACCACGTTTCGCATTGGCTATAGTACCAAGTCATGATGAAAGAGCACTCAATAAAGTTCAAACTCTTTATATTATCAACAGTCAAATAAAGTAAATTGTTAAACATCACTCGAAAAAGGTGTTATATATTTATATTTTTATGAGATATCCCCTTGGGATTTAGGCGACTATGGTACTTTACAAATACCTTTTTGGAGGAAAGCTATGAGAAAATACTAAACATCAACTGCAGGAAGACACAATGTGTGGTTGTTAGCAAAAGGGGTGAGCCCAAAGTTCCAATTGCATATC
This sequence comes from Acanthosepion esculentum, assembly GCA_964036315.1. Classification (NCBI taxonomy): domain Eukaryota; kingdom Metazoa; phylum Mollusca; class Cephalopoda; order Sepiida; family Sepiidae; genus Acanthosepion; species Acanthosepion esculentum. Next base: position 59,055,479 of record OZ038494.1, read on the forward strand.
GGAGATACCAAAATCAAACAAGTGCGGAAATTTAGATATCTGGGAAGTGTTTTAACAGAGGACAGAAAGTGTAACGCCAAAATCCGAGGACCTATTGGGATAGTCAAAGTGGCCTTCCAAAAGCTAAACAGAGTAATAAGAAATCGAAAAACTTCGCTAGAAACAAGGAAAAGAATAAGAAACTCTTACATGATATCTGTCCTCTTATATAGCAGTTAATGCTGGACAATGTTCTCAAAGATGAAGAAGAAACTTGAATCAACAGAAATGTAGTTCTACTGAGGATACAATGGACGGATTAACGACGAAGGTTTAGATTAATTTTTTTAAGCTTTTTACTCCAGGCTTTTCACTAGCACGCAAGGGGTTACAGAGGATTTGGAGCGAGATCAAATAGGAGTGTTAGAGGAAAGGATGTGGAGAAGGATAGAGGATAGATCAAGGCAACTGGAGATGTCGATTGACGTTACACTTGAATATTTGGAGATCATAGTCATCAGGGAAACAGGAATGAGGAAGGGAGTTGCGAGATATGAAGCTATTGGAGTAGAAGAGACGTCTGCATTTAACAGTTTCAACAGTGAAAGGGTGGGAACGGGATGCCAGCCTCGTAGGACGCTTGAATTCACGAAACCTGCGAACCAGCGATAGCAGCTCATCGGAGCAATTACCATGGAAGTATTTATAAAAGAGACAAAGAGAGGCGACGGTGCGTCTGTGAGAGAGAGACTGCAGACAGATCAGGGCCAATTACATTGCATATCAATCTCTGGATCTTATCAAGAACCTTGAGGCAAACAGAAGGGGCTCCAGACCATATATGGCAGCAATACTCCATGCAAGGGCGGATGGTTGATTTGTAAATTTGGAGGATCGATTCAGGGGAGAAGAATTTCCTGGCCCGGCACAGGGAGCCAACTTTCCTTGCGGTGGATGAAGCAATCCAATGAAGCAATCCAATCAATGTAGTTGTTCCATCTCAGGTCAGCAGACAGCGTGAGACCGAGCAGCCGCAGAGAGGTGCTCTCGAGAAGTTGAGCTTCAGACATTCTAATGGGATGCAGGGAAGGATTCCTGTGGTGATTAATGGAGAGAACTTTTGTTTTGAAGGCGTTAAACTTAACGGACACAAAAATGAAACCGATCCTTAACAGAAGGAAGAAACAGTTGACATTACTAGGGCAAATAATGACGAAAGGGGGCTTGGAAAATCTGATACTCAGAAGTCATATTGAAGTCAAGAAGGACAAAGGAAAACAAGGTATAGCATACTTAATGAGCTTCAGGAAATGAATAACGGAATACATTTTTAAGGGAGATAACAAAAAGATAACATTTATTAAGAGCTACAGAAGATATAAAATAGTGGATAGTCATCATCGGCTGCTTCCTAAGTAGACACGGCGCTTCTAGATGAAGAGTGTACGTGGCGAAACGAAGATGAGGTAATATGTATAATGAATACTTGGCTTTGATGTATAAATCATTCCCATAAAACCGTTATTCACAGATGATTCAAAGACCTCGCACCAGGAGACACGCAGACAGATGAAGAGATATATTCATAAATGAAGACAAAATGCGCCCTTTTATTCTATCTGTTTATACCTCGATTTTCTTAGACGTCTCTACTATTCTGCTTCACTCTTTCTCTCTAACTCTCCTCTCTCTAACTTTTTAATCAGTCTCACTTCTATCTATCTCTTTCTCTCTCTATTTCTTGTTACACTTCTCTTTTTCTTTCTCTCACTCTCTCTATGTTTTCTTAATTTTCTCCCCTCTTTCGTTTGCTCCAGCTAACTCTCTTCTCTTCAATATTTCTGTCTATATCTTCAAGCATTCTTTCTTTCTTTCTTTATTTTATTTTCTCCCTTAATTTTTTCTCTATTTCCCTCTCTCTTTATCTTTGCCTTATTTTCTCACTTCTTTAAATCATATTTTATCTTTTGTTCACTCTCACGCTTTTTCAATTTCTCTCTATTTCTCCCCACTCTCTCTCTCTCTCTCCATCTATCTATCTATCTATATATATATATATATATATATATATGTGTGTGTGTGTGTGTGTGTGTGTGTGTGTGTGTGTGTGTGTGTGTCTTTTAAAGCACTCACTCTGATTATTTATTTATTTTTTCTATTATTTATTTTCCTATGTCCTTTTTGTTTATTTTCTCTCCCTTTTTCTATCGCTATTTCTCTCTTTTGTTCATCTCCACTCATTTCTCTTTATGAAGATGTCATTCTCTCTCTTCCAGCACTAAATATCTTCAACACTCTCTCTTTCTTTTTCTCTCTTTATTTCTTTCCCTTTTTTCTTCTCTTCTTTTCCCTTCATTCTCCCTTTTTTTCTCCTTTCTCTGTCTTTCTTTTGCTCGCTATCATTGCCTTACCTTCTCCTTCTCGCATATCGAAAAACGATAGCAATATAAACGGTATCAGATTGCTATTGTAATTAAATTTGCTTTAGTGCGCTCATTGGTAGCCCGTTTGATTACATTGGTTCTCTTTTTGTATTTTCCCTTCAGGCAAAGTGGCTTGCACAAGTCAAACAGTAAAATCAGATTATGAATAAATGGCCATGTTGTTTTCCCTCGAAATTAGTTTGATTTTATTTTTAATTCACCCAATTCAACTACAATGCGTTAATGCCCTCCTCTGTTTAGATAATCGCTAATGTTCGATCTCTATATGTAGCCAGCAGATAGATGGATAGATATCTTTATCAGAAAATAACGCTCGATTAAACACACACGCGCAAGCATAGAATGTATACATTGGTTACACAACCACAACATTATCATGCCGAATCACTTGGCATTTATCCGATAATATTTCTATTATGTCGACACACAACAAAATAAAAGAAATCGAAAAACTTTACCAATATCTCAAATATAATATACCACATAAAATGTGAATGCAAGTCCGAGAAGCATTTAACCATGAAAACAAGCAACCCAACATCAATATTTTTTCGAATTTAGGAACAAACACGCTAAATATATTTCATAAGTAATAATATAAATAATAAAATGACAGGATGACAGGAACTGACGCGTGAAAAAACAAACCGATATGACCCGATAAGACGCGATATTCGAAATACAATGATACAGACATAGGAGCAAAAATGATTTGATAATTGCTTATGAAAGAAAAAAGTACTCAGACATTAGACAATGTTTAAGCTTTCATCGGAAATCATAAAAATGGTCTGAAATATTAAAAATAATGAACAAATAATAATTCTTTTGTCTGTAACCAAACTAGTATAAATGAAAAATTCCTGCCGAAATGCACCTACTACATATACATAGAAAAAATGAACAAATAAGTCTTAATTGTCATTAATAATAATAATAATAATATTAAATAATATGTAAAGATAATAAGTTTTAATATTCATTAATAATAATAATATTATTTAATAATGAGTAGAAAAAAATGACAAATAATAATATTAATAGTATTATTTAATAATAAATGCAAAAAATGAACAAATAATAATATTAATAGTATTATTTAATAATAAATGCATAAAATGATCAAATAATAATATTAATAGTATTATTTAATAATAAATGCAAAAAAATGATCAAATAATAATATTAATAGTATTATTTAATAATAAATGCATAAAATGATCAAATAATAATATTAATAGTATTATTTAATAATAAATGCAAAAAAATGATCAAATAATAATATTAATAGTATTATTTAATAATAAATGCATAAAATGATCAAATAATAATATTAATAGTATTATTTAATAATAAATGCATAAAATGATCAAATAATAATATTAATAGTATTATTTAATAATAAATGCATAAAATGATCAAATAATAATATTAATAGTATTATTTAATAATAAATGCATAAAATGATCAAATAATAATATTAATAGTATTATTTAATAATAAATGCAAAAAATGATCAAATAATAACTCTTAATATCCGTTAATAATTTTAATATTATTTAATAAAAAATATAAAACCAATGAACAAATAATAATACTTAATACTGATTGGTCTGTAACCAAACTAGTATAAATGAAAAATTTACACTTACTATATATATAAGAAAGCCGTAAGAGATTTAACATTCAGTAATTATAAGAGCCCATCTGTTAATATCTTTGTTTAAATGTGCAGAGCATAGCCTAGGAAATGATAAAATAGACTGGGATTCACATTTACTACTTGTTTTGCACTTGATGATGTTTGAAATCTTTTGAAGTGCTCGCGAAACGTGTAAGATTTTATAGATTGGTACAATTCGTCTGTTAGAACGACGCATTCAGTCGATTTGGAGATTGGAAGGTGGGTTCTATGACATTAGGTGCGGGGGAACACATCTCCCTAATGAGAGCACAGCAGCGACAAATTGACATAGATAGATAGATAGATAGATAGATAGATAGATAGATAGATAGATAGATGAGAACAGAGATAGATAGATAGATAGATAGATAGATAGATAGATAGATAAGAACATATTTTGATAGATAGATAGATAGATAGATAGATAGATAGATAGATAGATAAGAACATATTTTGATAGATAGATAGATAGATAGATAGATAGATAGATAGATAGATAGATAGATAGATATGAACAGATTTTGATAGATAGATAAATAGATAGATAGATAGATAGATAGATAGATAGATAGATAGATAAGAACAGATTTTGATAGATAGATAGATAGATAGATGCTATTTTTCATTTAAATTCCAATTGTTTTAATAGATTGTTGTTTATTTGAACCTGGCCGTTTTTGTTAATTTTCTAAAAGTCAATTCGTTTAAATTATTTCTTAAGTGCAAATAGATTGACAGCTGAAACAGAAGCCAAAACAAAAATATTCTCTTTTTCAATCGTCTGATGGCGGCTCGTTCTTGATCATTTTGTGAAATGGCTGTCATGTGAATTGAAATTCAGAAGTTACAAATGAAGCGCTATTGAACACTGACGATTGTCGAAGAGTCAGAGGTTTTTGCTTGAAAAGCAAAACAGAATAGATAAACAGATTCATCAAAATACCACGCTCATTAGTAAGGATTGATGTACAGAGAATCGAGGAAAGGAACGAAAGATTAGCAGGAAAAGGAAATATTGACATTGAAAGAAATGACAGGGATATTCTCTTTTGGAATAAGAAAAAAAGAAGAGGGAAAATGAGCAATGCGATAAAAAGTACGCAAAGAGCCATGTTGGGAGTTCTTTAAAAATTGAGAGAAACAGAAATGAAAACGGGAGAAATAATAGATGCAAATATAGATGAATAAAAATCAAATAGAAATTTAAAATGGAAGAAACAGGAATATCTGAATTAATTTATATTTGCGCATGCGCGCCTGCTAATTTATTCATGATATGATTATCGTTTAAAGAGTGAACCTTGCAATCAATAAACATGCATTATTGATTTCTATGGCCACAATGCTTACAATTATCTTTCTTGCTTTATCTCGCTATATATATATATATATATATATATATATATATATATTATGAAATGGACAAAGTCCGACAATTCACTTGTTTACATTTGATACGCCATGAGCAGATATTAATGTACGTGAGAGATTCATGGAAGATTAAAGTTTAAAGACAGTAAAATCGACCTTGCTAACCGAACGCTCCTCTGTGGACGAAACGGTTAAGGCACGTCAGGCTATATGACGGTACCATATAGGATACAGGTTCGATTCCTGTCGGAGGACGAAAATTTTCTATGAAAATTTCTCGGACATTCAGGCCGGTAAATGTTGTTTAATACTGTTTATTAAAAAAACAGAGCATTTACTCAAATATTTGTATCTATAAAAAAAATGTATAAACATAAAAATGTCTTAGAATATATATATATATATATATATATATATATATATATATATATATATATATATTCTATGGACACAATGCTTACAATTATCTTTCAATGTAAATAATGTACATAATACCCCATCTCAGAAATATAGACAGATATTGAGGGATTGGTACGGACCCGATATACCAAAAATATGCAGACAAATTGAAAAATCCTACCAGAAACTGGCACGAATTTCGAACCATCTGACATCCCTACACCGATGCAGAGACCTACACAACATCCCTTCCAGCTTAGTACCATGACTTCCCGTCAATTCAAGGAGAGTCCGTCTGGTCGCAGAGAAAGCGGGACACGCACTTATCCGAGAGAGAGAATCCAGTACAATCGTTGGATAAAACAGAGACTACACGCTCATATCTCCCAGAGGCTCAAGGATTTCTTCAACAGAATTACTAATGAAGAAGACCAGAGAAGGATCCAAAATGACCTAGATAAATCCTTCAGACATGAATTCAATGTAGTCAAGGCACGCCAAGTACAAAAATTAAATAGATTGAAAGATCAGAAAGTCCACAAAGTCCACCACTCACCAGTGAAAGCAGTAGTCAACATCAGCCAATATCAGCTGAGTCCCTCTGAGGAGTCAGTATTGAATAAGGGGTCAACTTCGCCATAACCATCAGGTGAGTGCCATACTTGGACATCATTAGCAGAATCGAGGAGGTGGCCTTGAACATCCCTCAGGCTCAGGCGGATGAACTGAGATGGAAGATGAGACAGACCTTGAAGAGGGCCAAGCTGCCCAGGTCTAACATAACAAAACTGGAGAGGCTGGCGATTGGATCCCTACAGTGGAACGAAAACATCATCATACTACCGGCTGACAAAGGCAATGCGACTGTAGTGATGGACAAATCAGATTATACAAGAAAGCTGGAAGACCTCATTAACAACAGTAGCTACAGCAAGGTAAAATGAAAACGGAACGCAAACTGTCACAGATACTAATCAATAACAAGGATCACTTCGCACCTAAGACGATCACATAGGCAGTTATCGCAGCCTTACACCATGCTACATCACATATACGGTCCCCCTAAGATTCACAAATACGGTATTCCGCTCAGGCCGACTGTTAGTTGCCAAGGCTCTGTGTGTCACCCTCTGAGTCGCTTCCTTGTAGATATAATTGACCCATTGAGCGGAAAGTCTCCTTCATATGTCCGAAACTCAGCCCACTTCGTGGAAATAATCAAAGATGCTCCCATCCTATCCAACGAGATGGTGAGCTTGGACGTGGTGAGTTTGTTCACTAAGGTACCCGCGGAGGAGGCACTCTCAGTAGTCAGAGACAGATTGGCCTCTGACTCATCCCTAGAAGAACGGACCCATATTCCAATAGATAATCTGATGGAGATGTTGACTTTCTGTATACAAACAACACACTTCGGAATGGGATCACATATATATCGACAGGCAAAGGCAATGGGCTCGCCATTATCATCAGCAATGGCGAATATATACATGGAATACTTTGAGGAAATGGCATTAGAATCTATATCACGAAAGCCAACTATATGGTTAAGGTACGTAGATGACACCTTCATACTCTGGCCACACCAAGAAGATGTTTAGGTTCTACTGGACCATGTGAACTCAATAAGACCTTCGATACAGTTCACAATGGAGAAAGAGAGTAACAACACACTCCCATTCCTGGATGTTCTAATATCTCGAACAGAGCATGGGTTCAAGCCATCTGTATACCGTAAGCCGACATTCACCGGACAGTACCTCAATTTCAACTCCCACCATCCATACAAAAAGAAAGGGATCGTCCGCTGCTTACAACACCGAGCAAAAGTCGTAAGTGGCGACCCAGAGACATTAGATAAAGAATTGGTCAGTATAAGTAGTACCCTACAATGTTTAGAACTACTCTGGGTACATGGCAGCAGCCCCCCAAAAAACTGGCATAGGCGGGTATAAGAAGAGGAGGAGGACATCAACACTCAGAAAACAGTCTGCCTGCCTTATGTGAAGGGGGTATCAGACAAAATACAAAGGATCTGCGGTCCATATAACATCAGAACAACCTTCAAAAACTTGACGACACTTCGCAGATATCTCTCCCGAGTAAGACCCCCATAGAGGAGAACATGACTAAAGACTGTGTGTACGCCATCCCGTGCAGCTGCGGAAAGAAATATAAAGGAGAGACAGGCCGCCCCCTTAAGGTGAGGCTTCAAGAACGCGAGAAAGCTGTTAAACGAGAGGAAGTGGAAAAACAGGCGTGGCTGACCACATATGGAGAGAGAAAGGAGATCACCGCCCTCTGTGGGATCAGGTTGAGATCATAGACAAGGAACACCATTGGAAAATTCGTAAACTTAAGGAATCAGCACATATGCTAGGCCACAAAAATCTCCTGAGCCGACCAAGCATAGAAATGAATACAATATGGGAACCAGTAATAAGGAGTGTCAGAGAAAAGCGATAATGACAACAAAGTTGCAATATGAGCACTGGTAAAAATGGTTGCTGAAGACATTAGGTTTATAATACCCAGAAATTTATACACAGGTGTCCTTAAGGACACATGGCACAGTGGATAAAGGCGTTGGTTAGATCCAGTGACAGGACCCAAAGAGTGTGAGTTCAATACCCGGTTATGTTAAGGTAGAGAACTTTCAGAGGGAAAATTAACATAACTGACATTTCATAGGGAAAATTAACATAACTGACATCCATTAAACATGGCACGTGGAACTAGAACAGTCTACCCCAGTGAGCGAAATAAAGGGTTCAATTCGACATTCCAACCACTTGAGGACGGCCAAAACATTGTAATAAATATGGCGACAAAGATGAGGACAATAGTCCGAATAATGTAAATAATGTATAAAATCCAATGTACTTATAAAGGTAAAATTTTATATACACACACGTTATAAATTAATCGAGTACAGTAATATTGGATTGTATGTGTGTATAGATACATAAATGTTATTTATGATGGGTTTTAAGATTATTAAAAGTCGTTGCATATTATATTCGTAAAATCTATTTTGCCATCTCTTTTAGACTGAGTCAAAGTGTTTGAATTGGTGTTTTGATTTATGAGTACATGTAGACATCAATTCAGGCTTCGTGTTCAGCAAGTTAGGTTTATTTAAGTGTTTTTTAATATAATAAACTTCTCCAACAAACATGTATACTTCTAAATGTAAATACAAATTCAGGATGCCATAATTTATGCTAATGTTGCTTAACAATTCAAAGGCATGTGACGCCTGCTTCATCAACGAAAATCAAACAACATAAAGATAAAAAAATACAGGAAATTCGTTATTTCTCCATATCTCATCTTCTGATGATGCTTTAATAAAAATGACACATGTTAGATTTTGTATTTTTCTTCATTCAGTCATATATATATATATATATATATATATATATATATATATATATATATATATATATATATATATATATATATCAGTGGTGAATCCGGTAGTCGGGCTCGTCGGACATAGCTCGAGTGAGTCAACATTCAAGTATATCAATTTCAAAGGAACAAAAATCTTTCGTAGTGCGTCGTTTTCGTTCTTGACTTCATCTGGATCCAAAAGTGTTTTAATTCCGTACATCAAAATATTGACCGAAATACATTTTGTTGATATTATTCATAATAAAAAAAGTAAGAAAGAAAGAAAGCGCGTAATTAAATAAAATAATGAAATAAAATTAACGTGCCTAGTCAAACTACGTAGATCTGAGCCCTATCTGAGCTTAAGACATTTTATAGTCAAAGTATTTCTTGCTTTTATTTTTATAAATAAACTTCTAAGAATCTGTAATGACTTTATGCCCAGCTTTTCAAAGAACACACTTTTATTTCAATTTATTCTTTTCAAATATCCATTTTAAATAATTTATTCTGTACAGTATAAGGATTTTTAGCACAATGTATCAATTGAAAAAGTTGGCGAAAGTTTTAACTCGTCGAGTGGAGGGTTGGAGTGAGGAGTGTAACCGGAGTAGTGTTGAAGAAATATGATATGAGTTGTATATTTTAGTCGGAGTAAAGGAATCCTCTTAGCATCTAAGTTATACCAATACTATATTTTGTTAAAGATTGTAATGAGCCCGACAAACATTGATAAACTAGAGTTATATATATATATATATATATATATATATATATATATATATATATATATATATATATATATATAACCAAACAAGTTTAATTGAAAAATTCTGACAAGGTCTGTCTGATAATTTTTATTGTATTTTCTAATTTTAGGATAAGATGTTGTGTATAGTGTTCGAAGTTGTAGATAAACAGTCCGAAGTTCCTATTTTGTTATTTTTGTTCAAGTACTCTCGACTATCGAGACTATCAATAACCAATGTGGTGTCTGTGTGGCAGTTTGAATTTCTTTTTCTATATCCTTGTATTTTCTGGTTATCTGGATGTTTGAAATGGTCTAGCGTGACACTATGTGTAATAATACTTATTATAGATAGATAGATAGATAGATAGATAGATAGATAGATAGATAGATAGATAGATAGATAGATAGATAGATATAGGAACAGACTGAGATAGATAGATAGATAGATAGATAGATAGATAGATAGGAACAGACTGAGATAGATAGATATATAGATAGATAGATAGATAGATATATAGATAGATAGATAGATAGATAGATAGATAGATAGATAGATAGATAGATAGATAGGAACAGACTGAGATAGATAGATAGATAGATAGATAGGAACAGACTGAGATAGATAGATAGATAGATAGATAGATAGATAGATAGATAGATAGGAACAGACTGAGATAGATAGATAGATAGATAGATAGATAGATAGGAACAGACTGAGATAGATAGATAGATAGATAGATAGATAGATAGATAGATAGATAGATAGATAGGAACAGACTGAGATAGATAGATAGATAGATAGATAGATAGATAGATAGATAGATATTAACAGACTGAGATAGATAGATAGATAGATAGATAGATAGATAGATAGATAGATAGATAGATAGATATCTGGTTAGACAATTTAAAAGCCTGGTGTTTTGACAGATGAAGAAAGTTATGAATCTTTTCAAATTATCCTAATTTGCAGGTAACACGTCAGTTAAACAGAAAGATTATGTTCATGTACATGAAATTTAGTCGAATAAAGCATTCACGCCGTCCGTGAAAACCCTTTTTTTTCTTTAAGCTGAATGAATGAAAATAAATCTTTCAAATTGCAAGAATTCGTAAGCATTTTCAGCATGGGATTTTTTGCTAAACAGTAAAATGTCGCTTTCAAAAATATTCAACCCTATCATTCAAGAAAACTAATTACGCACAGAACCGATATTCATTGACGGAAATCAGAATGTTTTAGTTAACATTTATTTGGATAAAAAATCATGAAATCTTCTCAGCAAGTCTAACTCAATATCTTTCAAGTGTGCCTTCTAGTGACTTAGGAATCAATTATTACTTATTTGTAAGAGACGATATCAGTAAACATTGTCCACTTAAATCGTATACAGAACAAAAACAGACAAATGGATACCTGCACTACTAATAATTAGCATTATAAAATTGATGTTTTTTCTTTGCGTTTTTATCATCATTTAATTCTGTATCAATATAAATGTTGAAAAAATGAACAATGGCTGGATACGGAGAAAAAGCTGAAACATCAACCGATGATAAGCTATCGTTCTTAAAATCTTATCGCAATCATTTTGCGGAGCAGGAACAATTTGATACATGATAAAGTAGTTCATGCGCGTAGGTATTTAGGCGAGCTTGAAATGACGTATTTAAAATTGAAGTGAACAGCGCTGAGATTCGTCAATAGAAAGGGTATCATTTCGCTGCACGATAACGCCCACCATCGTGTTGCGAAAGTGACGTCACTGAATTTGAATCAGTTGAAGATAAGAACTGCCTATTCATTCGACCTCTCCGGTCGTGGATTAGCTTATTTGTTTTTGGGATTTTTTTTTTTTTTAATTTTCAGGCATCGAGAATTCTCCAAGCAGAATTGTATTCACGGAGATTTCAATGAATTTACTGGCTATTTGAAGAAAGAATTATTTCGAAAGAGAATTGACAAATGGCTGCCAAGACAAAATAAATGCATGGAAATGAAAAAGGAACCATTTTGAATGGATACATTTTTCTAGGATTTGTCCATTTGCAGTTTTAAACAAAATGATTAAATAAGTAATTTTCTATATCTGTCTATGCATGTGTGTGCATCTTTGTGCGTGCAGGTGAATTTTTCTGTGTGTGTGTTTGCGTGCGCAGTTGTCTATGTGGATATTTCCGTCTATTTGTGTATGTGTGTGCGTTTGTCCTGTGCATTTTTGTGAGTGTATGTACCTGGGCATGGGTGCGTGCAAGCGTCCGAGCAAGTGTGCCTTCCTATGCACAAGTGTGTCTGTGCATGTGTCACCGTGCGTGTGTCTATTAATGCGTGCAGATGTGTGTGTGTGTGCCTATGCATGTTTGCGCACGTTCCTGTTCATATGTATATGCGTTAGACTCTGTGTATCTGTGAGTAAATCTACACGTGTATATGAATCGGGTATTCCTTTCAGTGTGTATGTGCGTGTGTGTGTGTGCGTGTGCTTTCATATTGCGCATGCGTGTCTCTATCTACTTATGTGTATTTGCATATATGCACCCGAATATATGTGCCTATGCATGTGTACGTGTCTGTACACATGGATTTGTATCTGTGCAGGTGCTTATGCGAATGTGTATGCATGCATGCTGTCGTATGTTTGTATATATTTGTGCGGGTGGGCGTCTGCCTGTGAATGTGTGTGTGGTAGCGTGTGTCCGTTAGGGTTATGACTTTTTTTTGTAAGCCTTCGTCATAGATCGATGAACCTTTGTTCAAAGATAATTAAAAAGGCATTAATTTCTTTTTAGTTCATGAAAAATGTTTCCCTAAACTAAAATTCGATTTTAACATATACGTAATGACGGAAAAAAAAATTAAAATGTTTTAGAAGGATTATTTTTCAATTTACGAATGATGCAATTAAATAGTACTTACGTATTTAAATCCATTTAACAGTTTGTCGCTATAGCATAACGTACAAACTTACAAATTAAGAAAATTTTAAACTTGCATATACAATCAAAACCTTACATCTGCAAGTAAGAATAGCTATATAAAGAAAAAGAATGTGGAATGTTTTGCATAATTATAGCATAATATTTAATTAATGTGTTTTGTTAGACTAAATAAATTTAATCGGAAGTTTCTCCTTTTTAAAGATACCATAAAGATCTTGAAGGCAAATGATTCTCCGTTCTGCACACTGATTTGATCTGGGAATTTCCACTTTCAATGGTTCTGGATTCCGAAACTTTTTCACTTTGTTTGTGAGCCTGCAAGCTGCTACATAGCTTCTGATAATTATCTGCATTGTAGATTTGGTCAGTAAACCAATGGTCCGCTTATCTGTAAAAGATGAATCTGCAAATTTCGAGTAGAAGAATAAATGCCAAATCGTATTGCTCTGAAATTCTATCTTATAATTACTTGTTAGGTATTTTTTTGTAAACTTTAGGAAATCTTTCAGTTTCTTCAAAAAAGCGGAAAACTTGAGTTAAATGAAATAGACATTTCATATAACCACGTTATCCTGCTGTTTCGGTAACCTTTTCTTTTTGCCATTATTGAAATTGTTCTTGAGCTGTTCGTAGTTATTTATATGTTCATGGATAAACGGATATTCGATATAGGGAGATCCTGTTGTTTCCCCCGAGTTCGTCATCCATTACTACGCGAAGCACTCGCTCAAGAACATGATTTTGACGGCCAATGAATTGTGGCTATTTCCAGTTTCTTCTGAGCAAATAGTCTTTGTAACTGAATGACAATCCCAGTGTTCACATTCGTAGTATCCGCAGAAATAATCTTTATGCTCTTCCATAAGTGTATTGAGATCTAGAACAGCTTTTATTCGTTTGACAACAGTATCCGCTTTTCCGTTTTCATATACGAGAAGAGGAAAAGATAATTAAAAAAACGACCAAAAGGCAGGCACCTCCCTAAACAGTAACTAACACTGTTGTATGTCGGGGTTATTAATGCGGAACACAAAACGTTACACAATGTCACGCATCAAAAGAGACAACGTTCAGATCGCTAGTTATATTTAACGCTTCTGCGATCGTCGGGCGAATGAGGCGTTCTGGTCGCCCGACGATCATAAGAATGGCAAATTTAAATGGTAGTTCGACGAACTTTATAAACAAGTAGATATATATATATATATACATATATATATATATATATATATATATATATATATATATATTCATACATGTTTCATTAAATAATATAGATAAGTGTTGTCTATATATTTTATGTAAGTTTTTATCCTCGTCGAAAACACAACTATACTTAAACATGAAAACAATAAACAAAAACTAAAAATTCTTGAAGCTATATACATAAAACAGTTGAAACCTAACCTGAACAAAATAAACTATGAAATCTCCACAAATATCCTTAAATGCCTATAATTAGTAACAGAAGCGATTGGTTCATACCAACGGCTTTCCATACTCAATACTCATCGGATTCACTCTCGCGTGGTCATGTGTGACGTCATGAGCTGTTGTGTGATTTTCGCTTTCAGCGTTTTATACGCACGTGTTTATCGTTGCTTGGAAATCATCCATGTAAACAAACAAGACTATCATCAATTTCTTGTTCGTGTATTGCTTAAATATATTGTGTAATTGTCATCTTTGATAATGGCTTATGTAAGCCGAAAGCTTAGATTGGATAAAAAAAAAATATGTATCAATATTGTGATTTTCTTTCATTGTTTAATGATAATGTTATTAAGCTTATCAGACGAGATGAAAAAAACTTACATAAAATATATAGACAACATTTATCTATATTATTTAATGAAACATGTATGAATGAAAAAATGCTGCCTAAATACACACAATATATATATATATATATATATATATATATATATATATATTTTAATTTAAATAAAAACAGACCACTTTAAGGTTCCATATAACAATTTATTTCACCACAGCCCTTTTAAAGGACAGCGGATCATCAGATTTTATTTCCAAAGGTTGAAACGAAAAGTGAAAAGAAATTTACACATTTATGACGGGCAGTAATAAGTATATGTAAATTAACGAAGTGAGGAAGTGAAGGGGGTAGAGAGACATGATTGAGTTAGATGTAACATATATATATATATATATATATATATATATATAGTTTACGAAAAACTAGGTAATACGTATGGGTAGACCCAAGGAGGATAAAATCCAGAGAGCTCAAAAACAGACCACTTTATGGTTCCATGTAATAAATTATTTCACCACATCCCTTTTAAAGGACCGCGGATCATCAGACTTTACTTCCAAAGGTTGAAAGGAAAAAAAAAATATATATATATATACATATAAAATATATATATATAAAATATATATATATATATATATATATAAAATATATATATATACATATATATATATATACATATATATATATATATATATATATATATATATATATATATATATATATATATGTATTGAATGATTTAGTATAACTAATATTATTATAATTAAAGTTATCATACAAAGAATAAATCAGTACATTTAATGTAATTAATGGCGAAAAATTGCGAAAATTTCGAGTCGCGAGTCTCTTTTCTCTGCTAGAAAAATAAATGCCAAAAGAGTTAGTATTGCTTGAGAATTTATTCTTGCATTACTTAACTTAGGTGTTCTTTGAAATTTCTCTTTCAGAAATCTTCCAATTTCTTCGGAAAAGTTGAAAACTCGAGTTAAATGAAATAGAAATGTCACATCATCACGCCACCCTGCTGTTTTAGTAAATCTCTTCTTCAGCTATCATGAAATTCTGCTTTAGCTGTTCGTAGTTATTTTGCAAGTTCACAAATAAACCGATATTCGATATTCGGCGATGTTTCATCCAAGTTTGTCATCTATTATTACGCAAAGCACTCGGTCAAGAACATGGCGTTGACAGCCAATGTATTGTCGGTCTTCCAGTTTCTTTTTTGTAACTGAATGACAATTCCGTTTCGGCCTACAGTTTTCGCATTCGTTGTGTCCGCAATAATCATCTGTATGTTCTTCCATAAGTTGTATTCATCCAGAACAGCTGTTATTCCTTTGACAACAGTATCCGCTTTTCCATTTGGTAGATGTATTGGTTCTAACTTAACTTCTCTTCCTTCATTCTTCAAAACAAGCACTTGATATTCTTGGCCATCAATTCCTACACCATCAAAATGTAATGACCAATTTCCTAAGCGTAGTGTTTTCTTCATTTCTTCTTTAACTTCTTTAATAGCGGATCTGTAAATAGCAGATTGAGAAGGTGTCTCAACGTCAATCAATTGCTCCTTTGCTGGTTGATAAGGTTGAAGATGTTACTGATTTCGTTGTAGTTTTGGTTTTATCATACTTCTTCCTTTTTCTTGTGAATTCTTCTTCAGAACTTTCGCACTCTTCATATTCAGTTCTTCATTCGGTCTCTGATACAGACTAATTTGGAAGTTGAAAATGTTATTGTTACTTTTGTTGAAGTTCACTTCAAGGTCACTTTTTTTGAAACCTGCAGTATTTCCATTTGTATATCCAATATGCCCTTTGCGTTCGATCGGAAGATGTCCTCACTACACAGCTATATTTTAATTTGTGGTGTCAAATATTTCATTCAGTGCACCATATTTCCTCGTTTGTATGACTTCAGTTGATAAATTAGAGAAATTGATTTACTTCTTTAGCGATTACCTTTATACGTTATTTCATTCCTTTGATACGTGCTCCAAGGAACAGATAACAACCAACAATTTGGATTTTGAATTGTATCGTGCAATTTTCCGGTTATTGTTCTTCTAGTGGAACAGTTATTCTTTTCTTATGTGATTTTTTAAATCTTATGAGATCCATTGCCCATATCTTCTTGTTTCTTTCAATTGTACAAGCACTTTTTGTTGTGTGGCAGACCCCTTTTACACAAGATGGACTCGTCCAAAGTATAATTATACTGACAGAGAGAATACCTGCGGGTTGAGATACGTTGTGTCAGGGTGAGAGATACGGAGACAGTACACAGGGTGTTCACAAAGAGTTATACGAGAGTCCAACGAGAGAGATAATTACGGCTTCACTTACAGAGACTTGTACGTATACTTTCTACTAACCCGCATTCCTGGACTACTAATCTTCACTTTAAGTCTGTATTCTTACGTTTAATACACTTATTTTTCTATCTCAATTACTGGCGTTGTTTATTTATTTGTGCGGGATTCCATTCCCGGAATCCACGACACTTTTCATGAGACATTATATTTTAAAATGAATACTTTGAGATCTTTCACCAAATCAATCAGCGTTGCTCAATCAGAAATCATATACACACTGAAACAAAAATGATCTTTGATCACAAGCACAACTCACTTTTTCTAGAAGGGTCCAAGAATTCATAGTACTACTATGCTTATATACGATTTTATAAATTTCATGTTGTGGTGGTGACATTATTTAAAAATAAATTGAATTAAAGCCTTCATTATTTTTTAACAAGACTTCATCGAATCATAACACAGGAAATCAATTTTGTTATAAAAATTCATAACTTAGTGTCCGTGTATATATATATATATATATATATATATATATATATATATATATATATATATATATATATATAAAATAAAGACATTTTTTTATGTTTATACATTCTTTTTTATAGGTACAAATATTTAAGTAAATGTTCTGTTTATAATAAACAGTATTAACAACATTTACCAGCCTAAATATCCGACTAGGAGTATAGTATATTAAATATATTTTTAACTAGGAGTATAGTATATTAAATATTAAAAATAATTTTTTAGAAAGGTGGATAAAACATATTCTAACCTAAACAGTCCCTCAAAATCTTTAAATATACAAATAGAAAAAATACCATAAGAATTTTTGCCGTTAGAAAAAAACCCAGATGACATGAATTTAGCGGATGTCAGAATTTGTTAAAAGATACATCCCTACCCATCCCTAAACATAACCCCGCTTCCAAATGTAACTATTAACTGATTCAACGAAAATTAAAAATTGAACCCTCTACCACCCCTTGTCTAGATGAATGGATTTATCGGTAACCTTGGAAACCCTCAAACTATGAATCTTTCCTGTGCCGTTAACAACCGTAAATTTTAAAAAGTAAGTTACTCCAAAATTCGCTTGATGAGGAAATGGAACTAATGTCTTTGGTTTAATAACAAAATTAAATTCAGGGGTTTTAGCTTCCATTTCTGAAACATGGTTATCACTGTGTAGCGGTAAAACCATATTTTAAATATATATATATATATATATATATATATATATATATATATATATATATATATAAATAAAAAAAAAAAAAATAAAAAAAAAAAATAAATAATAGGATTTGAGGGATTTACGAAAAGTATTATAGTAATTCATGGAGTCTAGAACCTCAACAGAATGCAGAACGGCATTTTGGGACTCATCAGGAATGCGCATCCACTACCTAGATTTGAACCCGTACCGTTTCAATACAACGCAAACGTGATACCAAGTGCACTAACGGGGCCTCGGTAAAAAAGAAGAAACTGAATAAACTCGATATAGCGTCGCTACTCACAAATTCCATGGTGATACTCATCCAAGTATTCATAACCCAATGGATTGTGCCCCAAGAGCCACGACATTCCTTTCCCCCGAACCGCTCCATCGCAGAGCATTAGCTGGATCAAGCAAGGATATACAAATAATAGAATTTGGGGGATTTAGGAAATCATTATAGTAATTCATTGAGTGTAGAAGAATCCTCAGTGGTTTCGTCCTATATATATATATATATATATATATATATATATATATATATATATATATATATATATATATATGAAGAAATATAGTCTTAAAGTGTGCTATATTTATGGGATAAAGTGCTCAATATCAGAGATAGAGCGTGTGTAAATATAAAAGTGGACATGGAAGTCAGCACTTAGAGGCGACAGTCTGTTTCATGCTAGTGCAATCGTCAGGCGATATATATATATATATATGGATAAAATAACTGAAAAGAAATTGGGTGTTTTTTTGCGAAAGTATTTATTTATATGTTTTTTTATATAACATTTTTTATAAAACATATAAATAAATACTTTCGCAAAAAAACACCCAATTTTTTTTCAGTTATTTCATCCATATATTATATACATATCAAGAAAGTATACATGGCTTCTCATTATGCTATATATATATATATATATATATATATATATATATATATATATATATATATATATCTGTTGCGCATTACGTGATGACAATACGTTTGCCGACTCAGAAAATAAAAGGTTATTTACAATTCCGAATCTTTGAGAATCAGTATTCAATCAAATCATTCGATGATGTTTTCTAGTGGTACAAGGACACACTGAATATTGACTCAAAAGACAAATGAATAAGAAAAATGAAGATGATAGAACGTCGTCAGCTAATAGGATCATTGCCGCGCTAAATACAGTTAGCGGCATTGTATTATTAACCCATGTGATTAATCAGTTCATTCACTAATCTTTTGTTCCAGTGTTTTCCTTGAAATATTATTAACCAGAACTACGACCTTATACAGTCAGTATAACAGACAGACAGATAGATAGATAGATAGATAGATAGATAGATAGATAGATAGATAGATAGATATGAACTTTGTAGATGGTTATCAAATAATTATATAACTACACGGCAATAGCTCCGATGAGCTGCTTTCGCTGGTTCACAGGCTTCATGAATTCAAGCGTCCTACGAGGCTGGCATCCAGCTCCCACCCTTTCACTGTTGAAACTGTTAAATGTAGCCGTCTCTTCTACTCCAATAGCTTCATATCTCGCACCTTTCGCCTGTGGAACTCCCTTTCCATATTCCTGTTTCCCTGACAACTATAATCTCCAACTATTCAAATGTAACGTCAATCGACATCTCCAGTTACCTTGATCTATCCACTATCCTTCTCCACATCCTTTCCTCTTTCACTCCTATCTGCTCTCGCTCCAAATCTTCTGTAACCACTTGCCTTGATCTATCCACTATCATTCGCCACATCCTTTCCTCTTTCACTCCTATCTGCTCTCGCTCCAAATCTTCTGTAACCACTTGCCTTGATCTATCCACTATCCTTCTCCACATCCTTTCCTCTTTCACTCCTATCTGCTCTCACTCCAACTCTTCTGTAACCACTTGCCTTGATCTATCCACTATCCTTCTCCACATCCTTTCCTCTTTCACTCCTATCTGCTCTCGCTCCAAATCTTCTGTAACCCCTTGCCTTGATCTATCCACTATCCTTCTCCACATCCTTTCCTCTTTCACTCCTATCTGCTCTCGCTCCAAATCTTCTGTAACCCCTTGCCTTGATCTATCCACTATCCTTCTCCACATCCTTTCCTCTTTCACTCCTAGCTAATCTCGCTTCAAATCTTCTGTAACCCCTTGCCTTGATCTATCCACTATCCTTCTCCACATCCTTTCCTCTTTCACTCCTATCTGCTCTCGCTCCAAATCTTCTGTAACCACTTGCCTTGATCTATCCACTATCCTTCTCCACATCCTTTCCTCTTTCACTCCTATCTGCTCTCGCTCCAAATCTTCTGTAACCCCTTGCCTTGATCTATCCACTATCCTTCTCCACATCCTTTCCTCTTTCACTCCTAGCTAATCTCGCTTCAAATCTTCTGTAACCCCTTGCCTTGATCTATCCACTATCCTTCTCCACATCCTTTCCTCTTTCACTCCTATCTGCTCTCGCTCCAAATCTTCTGTAACCCCTTGCCTTGATCTATCCACTATCCTTCTCCACATCCTTTCCTCTTTCACTCCTATCTGCTCTCGCTCCAAATCTTCTGTAACCCCTTGCCTTGATCTATCCACTATCCTTCTCCACATCCTTTCCTCTTTCACTCCTAGCTAATCTCGCTTCAAATCTTCTGTAACCCCTTGCCTTGATCTATCCACTATCCTTCTCCACATCCTTTCCTCTTTCACTCCTATCTGCTCTCGCTCCAAATCTTCTGTAACCCCTTGCCTTGATCTATCCACTATCCTTCTCCACATCCTTTCCTCTTTCACTCCTATCTGCTCTCGCTCCAAATCTTCTGTAACCCCTTGCGTGCTATTGGCTTCCAATAAAAAAATTAATAAATTTAATCAAGATTCAACTGAACATTTGAAGGATGCCATACAGCTGGACTCTAACTTTTAGAATATTTCTTTTTAATTCTATATATAAAGAAAATTCCTTGAAGTTGAATTGCATTTAATCACAGTTGACCATTTCCACACAGATCGTGTTTCTACAGAATCATGCTGAGAATAGCATGGACGGAGTATATGAGTGATAAGGAAATTTTAAGTATTAGGTTGGTGCAAAAACAATGTCGTTTTCTCACATGAAGTTGAACGTCAAAAAACGACATTATTTTTGCACCAACCTAATAAAATGGGGGAAAAAAAGGACACTGATACTTAGAATCAGAAATAGACAGTTGAAATTAGTGGGACGGCTAACGTGGGAAGATTATTTGGAGAATGTTGTATCTCTAGTTTTTGAGATAACAGAGAGAAATAAATAAGGAAGACAGACTCGTAGGTAAGTAATGAAATATAAGGTTTACAACACGAAGGTACACTTAGCAATGGACCTAAGGCTGACACCCCCCCCCCAACTTGCTTAATTCCGCTTAATTATATAAACGGACGATTCCATTTATTTATGTCCTATATGAGAGAAACTACCAAAATATAGATAAAGAGACATGAACCTACCAAAATATAGATAGATAAATATGGACTTACCAAAAGATAGATAGATAGATAGATATGAACCTATTTGAATAAATATAGATAGATAGATAGATAGACAGAGAGAGAGAGAAAGATAGATGGATATGAACCTCCCAGAAATAGATAGATAGATAGATATGAACCTGCCAAAATATAGAGAGATACATAGATATGAACCTAACTAAATGTAGATAGATTTGAACTTACCAAAACATAGATAGATAGATAGATAGATAGATAGATAGATATTAACCTATTTAAAAAAATATAGATAGATAGATAGAGAGAGAGAGAGAGAGAGAGAGAGAGATATGAACCTCCCAGAAATAGATAGATAGATATGAACCTGCCAAAATAGAGAGATACATAGATATGAACCTAACTAAATGTAGATAGATTTGAACTTACCAAAACATAGATAGATAGATAGATAGATAGATAGATAGATAGATAGATAGATAGATAGATAGATAGATAGATATAAACGGACGATTCCATTCATTTATTCATTATAACAGCGTATTTGACACTCATATGACGTCTTGAGAAACATCGAGTAAAGGATTTTGTGCAAATAGATGGCAAAACAGGGAGTTGGAAGAACAGTAAAAAAACAACATTAGTAAGCCAAAGAGGTAGGAAGTTGTGGAGATCCATGATCGCTGACTTTCTTGAACGGACCCGTGATTGGCATCTAGATCCCGCCCGTTTACGGTTAAAATAGCTAAAAGTTTCTTTCATCGCATTTCCCCGCCTGTGGAACTCCCTTCCGTTGACTTGCTTCCCTGTTAACTACAATCTTGAAAAATTTCAATGCAGAATCAATAGCCATCTTCTATCGTCTTGAATCCCGTTCATCTTTTTGCCCGTTGCTCAATCCTCCCTACGTACTAGTGGCATTCCCGCCTTGCTTGGGGTGAAATGATTTAAACATAAAGATGAAGAGGCAAGTCAAACAGAAACATCACCGATGATTCTTCTTATAATAGAGTTTCACGTAACCCCAACTGGCAATATCCCGCTAGCAATCGATACCTTGAGAACCAATCCGTTGTTATAACGCTACCCTGACGATAATGTATCAAATCACGTTTTTTCTTTAACAGTGGAAAGAAATGGGCAGTGGGTTACTTTTTTACTAGCTCGAGATTGTATACAACTAAATAATAATGTATATACACATACATTTTCTAAAAACTTCAAAGCTTTAAAGATTTCTAAGTGAATAAAAACACAAAGTCTCCTGTATCAACTGCTAAGTCTACTGCTAGGAAACTTCATATTAGGCAGATTTTCTCGCCAGAACCTTTATACGTTTACCATTCGCCCATGCATTGAATAATGTAGATCTTGTCTGGCGCTTATGCTATGCACTTAGAGATTGTTGATAAAATGCAAAGAAGAATCTGCAATGTTATCTGTCCTGACCTGGCATCTCGGCTTCAGTCTCTTTCCCACCGCCGTAACATCACTTCACTGCGCCTTTCTGTAGATATGTTCATGATAATTGTTCTGATGAGCTCTCCTTTTTCTCATCTCGACTTTTAAGCGCAGTACTGGATTGGCAACAAGGTCTGATCCTTTTACAGTTGAAATTGA
This sequence comes from Acanthosepion esculentum, assembly GCA_964036315.1. Lineage (NCBI taxonomy): Eukaryota > Metazoa > Mollusca > Cephalopoda > Sepiida > Sepiidae > Acanthosepion > Acanthosepion esculentum. The sequence goes on from OZ038494.1 coordinate 59,078,868, forward strand.
TAGATATATAGATAATCCTGTTTATGGTTTTTTTTATCGTTCTCTCACCTTAATGATGTCTTTTCTCATTTTTTTTAATATTCTCTTACACTCAGTAACCAAACGTGTTAATAGCTGTATTGTCTTGCTTTGGATCCAATGATTAAAAAAATATGTAGTAAGTTTATTTTAACATAACAAGGAAGGCAGTTTTGTTTTTCCTTTTGGCATCTTCTGACTGATTTGAAGTTAATCAAAACTGACGAAAAAGAATATATAGAAATATATAAGGCATCTTAAGAAGACAATCCGTGTGTTTTATCTTGAAACAAAATACCCTACTATTTTCACTGTCGAAAAAACCCCAGAGAAATAGATAGACAGAGAGAGAGGGAGAGAGATAGATATGAACATAACTGACATAGATAGATAGAAAAAAACTGAGATAAATAGATAGATAGATAGATAGATAGATAGATAGATAGATAGATAGATAGATAGATAGATAGATAGATAGATAGATGTGAACATAACTGACATAGATAGATACAAACTGAGATAGATAGATAGATAGATAGATAGATAGATAGATAGATAGATAGATAGATAGATACAGATCTGAGATAGATAGATAGATAGATAGACAGACAGACAGACAGACAGAGAGATGAAAATAACTGACATAGATAGAAACAAACTGAGATAGATAGATAGATAGATAGATAGATAGATAGATAGATAGATAGATAGATAGATGTGAACATAACTGACATAGATAGATAGAAACAAACTGAGATAGATATATAGATAGATAGATAGATAGATAGATAGATAGATAGATACAGATCTGAGATAGATAGATAGATAGATAGACAGACAGACAGACAGAGAGAGATGAACATAACTGACATAGATAGAAACAAACTGAGATAGATAGATAGATAGATAGATAGATAGATAGATAGATAGATAGATAGATAGATAGATACAGATCTGAGATAGATAGAAGATAGATAGATAGACAGACAGACAGACAGACAGAGATGAACATAACTGACATAGATAGATAGAAACAAACTGAGATAGAAACAAACTGAGATAGATAGATAGATAGATAGATAGATAGATAGATAGATAGATAGATAGATAGATAGAAACAAGACATACATACATACATACATAGATGCTGTCCGATTTTTCAGATGTCCTTGCTAGTGGCACACATGGCTTGACACCACTAGAAGAATCTTCTATCTTTTATCTTGAAACATTCCAGACAGACACGTGGCTTGGCATCATTAAAAGACAATCCGCGTGTTTTATCTTGAAACAAAATACTCCCTTATTTTGACTGTCGAGAAAAAAAGAAGCTTTGTCATTAGGTTTGTTTATGTAAACACATTTGAAAATTGTTCGTATCTGCAGATAAATCTAGCAGAATATACTCACTAAACCAGCCTCAGTGTCAATACCGAAGCCCAGGAATATACCAGCCACTTTTAGCTCTTCAGGTCTAATTACTTCCTATGGGAAAACTTTGAAGCTTAGGAATCACGGACTGGACATCTTCAATGCGTTCCAACATTATATGTATATTAATAAGATCATTATGAAACTAATGGCCATAGGGTCATGAAATATCGGTCAAATATAGGACGTACGTTTTAGAGGAAAAATCATGAAATCTGCAATCATATTAAAATATAGAATTTCATTTACGCTAAAATATACCAAATATGATTATTTATACCCGTTCGAATTTATATGTAACCCCGTCAAATTAATTCATTTGTAGTGGGAGGCGGTTAAGAAAAGAAAGACAACAAGCAAACACAAGAATTTAATCAAAGTCATGACGTATGAAGCAAAGTCGTACAAACTTGATTAAATAACGCAGTAAAAAATAACATTCTTTACTGATAATATTTTTTGTGTGATTTCAAGCATCCGACATGATCATGCGGTGCTTTGCGGACATTTGAATGAATTTAGTAAAAGACTCTTCAGTCACGAAAGAAGAGCGTTATTGGCGAGTCAATGTCTTGGAGGTTCGAGTTAATGAAGGCACCTTTAACCTCGAGGATTGCTTCAGTGGGTCTAATACGTTGACATGCACGAATCTGATGATTTGGGATATGGTGCCAGTTATGCCAACCTTCAGAGATTTTATATTCTTCTGGTAACGTTGATTGACCCCCTCCTTATGATTCTGGTTTGGAGAACTAGTTCATATGTTTGGATTGACGTGATCTTGAAGATTGTAGTTCATCCATTCCTGTAATTGTTCAATCCACTCTTCAGGAGGTTTCAGCAATTAATTTTTCGTTTTCACTTCTTTGAGGACATTGGCAGGAATTTATTAAACTAGGCATACGTCATGAAGGAAGAGGTTCACCCGAGAAGAAAATTCTATTAATAATCTTGAGACGCTTCTTGACGCATCTGCTTAATGAATCCGCCGTTGCCATCGATGACTGCTTAAATAAGAGTTCTGAAATACTGACATTCCCGAATCAGATGATCTTTATCTGTTTTGAACATTGTGTTAATTATGGCCGCCTTCAAAGATTTTATAGTCTTCTGGAAACGTTGATTGACTTCCCTCACGACTACGTGCCATAAGTAGTAGTCCAACGGATTCTGGTCTGGAGAGCTATGAGGTCATATGTTTTGGATAACGTGATTGTCATTCTTTTAATTGTTCAATCCACTCTTCAGGAGGCTTCAGCAATTAACTATTGTCTTTCTCTTTCTTTTTTTTGTTTTCTTTCGCGCGTTCACACGCACAAACTCTCTCACACAGTATGAAAAAAATAACCAAACTTGCACTAATTAAAAGTGCATATATAAGTGAAAAAACGAGAAATATAAACAATCAATTGCTGATACCCCCTGACGAGTGGACGTAGTGATCGTTGGAGGCTCCGTCTATGAAATTCTGGAATCAGAATTTTGAAAGTAATAACAATCAACTAAGTGATCAACTTTATATATTCATGTCACATTGAGTGATAAACTTCTACAAAAAAAATTCTCAATTGCCATATTAGTAAAAAAAAAAAAAAATTACTCTCTTAAATTTTCAAAAAAATTCAGCCTTAGCTTTGCGACTGCACGCTCCAAAAGTCTGTATTCGTTAACAATAAAACATTTTTTAAAAAAAACATTTTGATTCGCATTTAATTTTTTTGTCTCGGATGCTACCTGAATTTTACCAAAAACAAAATAATTTCCATGCCTGAGGATGACTGAATGTACAGTTGAAAGTACTTGCGTATTAAAGAAAGACCTTATACAGTTTATAAATTTTAAAAACAAGGATCATAACATACATCGAGTGATTTGTAGGTTAATGCACCTTTAAAATTTTGTTTGCGAAAGGATTTCGCCATTTTATATCATTAACTTTACTAATCTACTTTTTGTATGAATGATTTATTGAAATATATATATATATATATATATATATATATATATATATATATAGTAAAGGTAATAAATCCGTTGGTATATAATCCAAGTGAATCCTAGTAATATGAAATATAAAAACTGATCCACAAAAAGAACTCAATGTATTTATTATACATAGCAAATAGTAGTCAACCAAAGAATTCAAAATTACCTCATATGGGGTATCGACCTATTTCAGTCGACGAAAACTTCGTCAGTCTTATTCAACCCAGTATACAGACTGTTACTATCTCCAAAAGTTTAAGATCACTTAACATTTTTTAAAAAACTCTATAGAAAAAAAACTCTATAGAAAAAAAACTCTATAGAAGTTCACCTAACATTTAAAAACAAAACTCTATTTAAAAATATATATATATATAGAAACAAAATATCGCCAACTGTTCTGCCTGCAAAACAATCCCAGATCATCACTTTTCCTCATTTCTGCATTATAGTTGGCACAACACAAGTAGTAATAATTCTTTCACTAGTTCTTCGTTTCACATAAAATCGCCTCTGAGATCCGAAAACATGGATTCGTCAATCCAGAGGACTCGTTTCCAGTTATCAACACTACAGTTTTGATGTTTTTTCGCCCATGTGAGTCGCTTACATTTATTCGCCTGTCTAAGCAGTGGTTTCTTGTCAGCACAACGGCCATTTTGACCCGCTGCAGTGAGTCTTCTCCTGACTGTTGATGCAGACACATCAGCTCCTCCGGCTTCACTTACTTGTGCAGCAATTTTAGGGACTGTCAGATTCCTGTTTCGAAGACTGGTGATTTAGATGAACTTATCTTGTGATTTAGAATTTTGGCCGACCTGACCGCAACGTATCGTTGTTTTTGCCTGGTTCCTTATTTCTCACAATAGCGGAGCGAACTGCAATGTTTGAAACTTTAACTTTTGGGGCTATATTTTGGAAACTATAGCCTTCCTTCACAACGTAATGTGACGATAGTTTGCCCCTTCTCAGGTGATAAATTACACCCCTTGCCCATATTAAGATTGAAGCTGTAAAATTGAGATTATTATTAATATTTTTAATAATTGAACCTGTAAAACATAACACCAATTATGAAAGATATATTTAGTGGTATTTTCTCATCTGACAACATATAGAGGGGTGCCAATCGTGACTCGGGACTCCGTTGTTGCAAAATAGAAGGCTCTAAAACAAATTAGAATCAGCTGGAGTGCTGGGTAAACAAATTAAAAACGGTCCCCGCCAAAATAATAGTTAGAACAAACTACAACAATCAACCCCAAAATTGAACAAATAACTTTAATTATCTTCCCAAACAAAAACAAAACTATTAAATAAGCTATATAAACAAATTTTTACTAAGTTAATAATAAAAACACCGATCAAAATAAAAAATAAATATATATATAAGATAAAAAAAATAAAAATAAAATAAAAAAATAAAATAAATAAATAAATAAAAATAAATAAAAACAAGAAAAATAATTTAACCCAAATAAATAAGCAAACCAATAAACGACTTCCGGTAAAATAAACGCCAAAATAGACAACCCACAATGCACCACTGACCCATATATATAAATAGCCGAGAAAAATAACAGCACTCGTGGCCTGACGATTGCATCTAGCATGAAACAGACTGTTGCCTCTAAGTGTTGACTTCTATGTTCACTTTTATATTTACACATGCTCTATCTCTGATATTGAGCACTTTATCCCATAAATATAGCACATCTTAAGACTATATTTCTTCACATATATATATAGAGATAGATATAGATATAGATATTGATATATATGGTTTCTCAGTTCTTTCATCACATTTGCAGGAATTCACTAAACTAAGCATAAGTCGTGAAAGAAGAGATTTACCTGAAAAATAAAATGCCATTAATAATCTTGAGACGCTTCTTGACACATCTGTTTAATGAATCTGCCGTTAGCATCGATGACTGCTTAAATAAGAGTTCTAAAATATCGACATGACCGAATTAGATTATGTTTATATATTTTGGGCATTGTGCCAATTATGGCCAACTTCAGAGATTTTATACTCTCTATGGGGCGTTGATTGACTTGCCTCTTAATTACGTCCCATATGTTGTAATCCGACGGATTAAAGTCTGGAGAGCTAGGAAGCCATATGTGACTTGATCATGGAGATTGTTACTCATCCATTCTTCGGTCGTCGTGGTATAATGAGACGGCTCAGAGTTGTGTTAGTAGGTTTTACATTCTTCCTTTACACACTCGCTCTATCCACGAACTCACAATACTTTCCAACACTCCCTTATAGTCAGCAGCATTGACCCTTATGCTTGATATTTCCCTCGTTGCTTACAGCTCCAAGAAGCATCACAGTTGCCGGAACCCTTGTGCGCATGACCGTTAGAACGTCCTTAGGGTCTCTGCATAAACATCTGTCATTCTTTCGGTTGACCTTTTTATCCCAATCGATGTCTTTTTTTCTTACCGGTGAGTAAAAGAAATCACGCATTCCAGGCTGTTGATGTGTCACCTTTCTCAACAAATACTTTGCGCAAAACAAACGGTGATCTTTAGTCATTGCAATCCTGAATTGGCTTCACCGGATCACATTTCTATCGAAGGTCCTCATGCATAATTCTCCCGGTTGAGTGTCTTGAAAATGTGAACTCCTTAGAAATGACGTTAATTGACATTATGGAGCTCTCGCTTACTGATGAGTTTCTGTCTCCTACGTACCAATTTGTGTGTTTTGATGGTATCGGGAGCCTTAGCAGGCATTTTACGTTTGGCTACTATAGTAGAATCCCTATCTTCCAGGAAGTGAGCAACCTGTACCTCTGTATGATTTGCCTTTAAGGCCACGATTACAGGTCTGGAGAGCAAGGAGGCCATATGTTTTGGGGTGATATGATCATAGACATTGTAAGTCAGCCATTCTTTGGTCGTCTTAGCTTTCTGAGAGAGTGAAGAAGCTTATTGGTAGATGTACGAACTTCCTTTGACCATATCTCTACCCAAGGCCTCAAAACCTCTCCGACACTTTCTTATCATCAGCAACATTACCCCATAAGCCTTGAAGAAAGAAGTGAGGGTCGTGACATTTCCCGGGTTGCTCACTACTCCCGGAACCAACACAGTTGCTGGAATCTTTGCGCGCATGACCATTGGAACGTCCTTAGGGCCTCTGCATAGCCATTCTTTCGGCTGAACTTTTTATCCCATCAATGTCTTTTTTCTTACCAGAGAGAAAAAACATGCATTCCAGGCGGTTGATATGTCAATTTTCTCAACAAGTACTTTGCGCGAATCAAACGGTTGTCTTTTGTCTTTGCAGTCGTTAATTGGCTTCTTCGCATCACATATGCTAATTTTCTAAGCGTTGTATAGATGTGACACAAGCACGGATGTATAGAGAATCGAACTCACTACTCGGTCGTAATTGATCTAGCGAGACATGTTTGATAACCATTACACCACGCCGAGGTGCCCTAAATGAAAAGTGATTTTCTAAGCGCAGCTGAGATGTGGCACAAGGTCGAAAGTGTGAGTGTTACCCAGCGAAGATCTCTTTGCATCACATATGACTTGTTGCGAAGGACCTCATGCACAATTCTTCCGACAGAGTAACGTGAAATAACTTAGCAATGGCATTAATTGACTTTTTGGGACTCTTATTAATATTTTTTCTGCAACTTTCGTGTAAATAGGGGACCTTTAGCAGGCGTTTTACGTTTGGCTACTGCTATGGAATCAACGTCAGTGACTTCCAGCTCTTTGCGAACTTTGACAACAAACAGATCTACAGATATCAGGGAGCGACCAATCTTTATTTCCTTATGCTCTACCTTTAAGGCAAAGATTACAGCGGGCCTTTTCCTTTGCTGACGGAGCTTGATGTTTGTCGTCATGTATCTGAAAAGAAACGATAATCAGAACAAGTCATAAAAAGATAGAGCTATTAAAAGACGTGTCCTCAAAGAACTGAGCAACCCTAACCCTGTACATGACGGTTATAGACTCGTTCAACGAGTATGACGAGCACTGACAAATCGGATTATGTTGTGACCAAGTAATGGCTAAGAAATAACAAGAGGTTGCAGATAAATAGTGAATCGAACAGTAAATACAACAGAAGTGTGTTACACGACTTGGGAGTATGTGTCGGTTGACCAGCGTTCAGTCTATATCACTGTTAATATTTAACAGCACCCCCCCCCCACTTCACGAGGAATGTATGTAATACAAGGCCGAGTTTACCGCGGGTTCTCCGAGCCCGTAGGCTCGGCCAAAAATATTCCCGTAGAACCCGCATAAACAGGTCCGGCCCTGTCTACCTCCCCGGACGAAACATTGCCCTTCAGCAAAGCCTCATCCGGTTTCTCTCTGCTCAAGGCAGAGAGTTCGACAGTTGAACACTGTTCCTCCGAGGCTTCCTTTTCCTACTAACTTCATAGTAAGTGGACGAGTCTACAATAGCCTCATTAGAGGAAAGACACCACAACAGATTAATGCTTCTGTTTTCGTGAGCTCGGCAATGGTTCTTGAAACCTGTAAGTGACTTACAATGCTTTCGATAATTGAAAATAGCTTCGATCGAATGAGACCTGTGGGTCTCTGAGCGGACTGCACTTCGTCGTATCCCACGGGCAGACGATACAGAATTACAACTAAAGAACTACCAAATATCAAAAACCACATCACTTGAAAATTTTCGACTTTTCCTTTTTAGGTATTTGACGACTCTTTCCTTTTCTAATCGTCTTTTTTCTGGTGGAAGGCATAAAAATATAGTTAGCGATCGTGAAAACCAACCAGATCTTATGGACTATCTTAGGGCTCTTGCTCATAATCTTTCATTATAAATTATTCATATATTTTTGTTTTATATTTTTTAATGAATTTTGAACGTCTTAAATGTATAAATACTATTTAATCCGTATTTTATAAATGTTTAGAAATAAAGGGATTTCCATTTTTTTTTTTCAATTACACCTAAAGACTATTTTTCGGAATTCGGATCTTTCAGGATTTTATATTTCGGGATTTTGATAATTCTGAATTTTGATACATTCAAATTTCGGGATTTTAAATTTCGGAATTTCGACATTCGGATTTTAAGATTCGCCATTATAAACTATACCCCCGTTTAATGATTAAAGTTTTGGGTGATTTTTTCTTCAGTTCCGTCAAAATTCTTCAGTATTTTAAATCTATCTATTCGTTTGATTTTTATTATTGGTAGTTAAGTTTTATTTCTGTTGTTGATAGTTAAGTAATCCGTATCAGACTTTCTGATCAGCAATATCCACAAATCGATTAGCTAGAGTTTGTCATACGAGCCGAGGATTGAGGTGATACGAAGGATTAACGAAATGTCGGCTTGGCAAATGTAGGTTGTAGTAAAAACTGTAGAGACAGATAGGCATTTATTGATAGGCATTTATTGATAGGCATTTATTGATAGGCATTTATTTGCACAAACGTTTTTCCCGCGCTCGGAGAGACGTGAGTGTGCATAACTGTCTGAAATTTCAGAGAAAAAAAAAAGAGTTGAAAAAAAAAAACAGCAGCGATAAACGCTCAAACTAGGGCGGGTACTCCGAGATGGTGTAATGTTAGCAACTTTGCTTCGCTAAATCAATTACAACTGAGTAATGAGTTCGATCTTCGCTGGCTTCTCAATACTTTAAGATTTGCCGCACATATAAGCTAAGCTTAGTAAGTCGAAAAGAAGTAACCTTATCATATCGACGTTTTCACCTACCTTTTTTTTTTAGGTATTTTGCCACTCTAGCACCTAGATAATAAATAAGAAAAAGAAAAAAAGACGATTAGAAAAGAAGGTTTTCTACTTCGGCTTGTTATCTAAATTGCAGGAATCTACTTTGGGATTCAATCTACATTTTATATTGCGATCAAGGTGTCAAGTACGAGGAAAACTTCTGTATTAGTCTCGAGAGAATTTTATTAATAGAAGACTATTTAAATATTTTAATTACATTTTCTCTATGTTATATGTATATAATTATGTTTTGCTATGTAGATATAATTCCAAATTAAAATTTGTACGGTGTAGACATTTTAACCGACGTAAATACTGTTTATCGATAGAATATAAATAAAATTAAAAAATTTAATATTTTAATTGCATTTTCTTTATGCTATATATATGTTATAATATGTTTTATTATGTAGATATGATTCCGAAATAAAATTTGTACGGTACATATGGTATAATGTTTTACTATGTAAATATGATTCCAAAATAAAATTTGTACGGTTTATATAAAACGTTGTACTATGTAGATATAATTCCAAAATAATACTTGTACGGTATATAAGGTATAATATGTTTTAATATGTAGATATGGTTCCGAAATAAAATTTGTACCGTACATATGGTATAATGTTTTACTATGTAAATATAATTCCAAAATAAAATTTGTACGGTATATAAGGTATAATATGTTTTACTATGTAGATATTATTCCGAAATAAAATTTGAAAGGTATATTTGGTATAATATTTTTTACTACGTAGATATTCTAAATTAAAATCTGGACGGTATATAGAGATTTTCCAAGCATAGCTGTGGCACAAGGCCGAAAGTATGGGGCACCCAGTGAGGATCGAAATCACTACTCAGTCTCAATTGTTTCAGTAAGACAAGCTTGCTAACAATTACACCGCATCGAAGTGCCCAAATTGGTACGGTATATATGGTATGATATGTTTTACTATGTAGATATAATTCCAAAATAAAATCTGTACGGTATATATGATACTAGCAGCATGGCCCGGCGTTGCCCGTGCTTGATTCAAAAATCGTACGACTCATACAGCAATCGCTATCACTTGACTTAAAATATTTTTGCCCTACCTTGCCTTTAAAGGAGTGCCTTTTGCCGTGCTGATGTTACTGCATGCCTTACTTCTTGCCTATCTCACACTGCGAATTTTTTTTCTAAGCTCTATACTAAACATTAAATCTGTTACGAAAAAAGAACTAAACAAAATGAACACAAAACGATCAGCTTTAAAAAAGGACTCGTAACTGGAAAAACCGAATAAAAAAAGAATGTTAACAACAAATACTTTTTCACACCCAAACCAGTTCTGCGGAATCAGAATCAACGTTGCGTTTAAGCAAGCGAATAAGCCAATTGGAGTAAAGTGCCATGCAGATTTAAATTTTCCCCACTTGTAACGAATGCAGCTATCGATTTTTTTTTTGCATGCTAGCATGTTAGTTAACATTCGTGTCAGTCAGCTGTTGGCTCTTACGATGGCCAGTAGAATCTTCCTGCCTATTCGTGGCAGCCAGCTATAGGCTCTCGCTCTGGCCAGTAGAAAATGGCCACAAACTACATGAAAACTACGGTAGAAGCATGAAAAAATCGATTTTTTCCACTATCGATGAAAGTTGGGAAATGCAAAGTCGGTCTTGGGCTTCTCACTAACTTGGAGCATGTGCATGTAAATTTTGGTGCAAATCCGTCGAAATTTGCGGCCGTGCATTCGTTACACAAACACACACACACACACACACACACACACACACACACACATCCTGCATTTTATAGATAGAGATAATGTTTTACTATGTAGATATCATTCGAAAATATCATTTGTACTATGTAGATATTTATTCCTTGCAGATAACAAGCCAAAGTAGCGCCATAATCTATTCTTCCAGTTCTTATTTATACAGTGGACAGATTTTTTTTAATATACTAACGTTCACCACCAAATACCGCGGCGATCAATGGACACACAAAGAAGCCTTGATGTTACTACGTTTTCGACACTCCTTTTCAAGACTTTTATATGGATGTCATACATAGGGCCAAATCCGTTCAGAAATATCTAAACTGTTAGCTATACACAACCACTTCCTAAGATCAAAAGTGTAAAACAGGCTTTGTTCAAGTAAAGTTTGGGTGTCTTGGCAAAGATCATCCCTCTTTGAATATTGTGGACTGCTTCTACGGAATCACGAACAAAGAACTGTATCAAACAACAGAAACCACATCACCTGATGACTACCAACAGCAACAACAACTAAAATGGATAGCACATTTCACTCGAAGAAAAAATAATAAAATATTGATATTCCACACTACTTCAAACAAAAGGCCAGGAAGGAAAGCGTCATCAGTACTGGAAAGAGCGATAAGAACTACTGTACTTGAGAAACCTGTTTTACTAAAAAAAACAAAATTAAGAGAAAGATTTTATAAATTTCAGCCGACATACTGGCTGCTCGTTCAACGGATGCCAAATGTTTCCTTATAGGGAAACGGCTAATATTACCATTACCATCTGAAGATGGAATTATTCATGGAAATTAAAATGACAATAAATCTGTTGCATAAACTTATGTTGTAAACTTCAGGTCAAACAAAACAATGCTATACAAAAAGATTTTATTCATAAAAACAGCCTACAATATATTTCCATGAATAGACAGATAAATATTACATTAACTAAACTCATAATTATACGACAAAAAGAGAATCTGTCTATATTTCTGAAATGAGGTATTGTAATTATTTACTTTGTTCGGACTATCTTCCTCATCTTTATTGCCATATTCACGACGTTTCAGCCGTTGTACGCTCCGGCTTTCTTCAGGTGATTGTAATTTCGTACTGAACCGTTTATTTCGTCCACCGAGGTTCTAGTTCCACATGACACGCCTCTAACCAACGCCTTTATCCACTGTGCCATGTGTCCTTAAGGATAAAGGCGTTGGTTAGATCCAGTGACAGGACCCAAAGAGTTGTGAGTTCAATACATTGTCAAGGCAGTGGAGAACTTGGCAGAATTAACAGGAGATAACTGATAATTGACACCCATTAGACATGGCACGTGAAACTAGAACAGTCTACCCCAACGAGCGAAATAAAGGGTTCAGTTCGACATTCCAAACACCTGAAGAAGGCCGGATCGTACAACGGCCGAAACGTTGTGATAAATATGGCAACAAAGATGGGGACAATAGTCCGAATAATGTAAATAGTGAACATAATACCTCATCTCAGAAATATAGACAGATACTGATGGATCTTACTTCTCACCGATGGAATACGGAGGGAATGTGGGTAGCTTGCTACAATATAAGTGACCTGGCCGGTCCTATTCGTAAGGGTTAGACCTAGTGAAACCAAAGCACTTTCCATGAAATATCGATAGAGCATCGAGAGTCTTGCCACATCCAACATGTGAGAGAGAGGTTTCAAAAAAGAACATACTCTAAATTGAAACTTTAATAATTTTCCTTTAACATGCAAATAAATGTATCTTGATTCGAAAGGATCTTGACTAATAGTTGCAAGAAACTGTAGAATTTGTACACATAATTTATCTCCCCCTGTATCATTACTACTGTATGTTTTCTTGTTCATTTTATCATTATGATTAATACTATCATTATTTTATTGACGTTATTATTTTTAATACTGTCATTGTTATTATTCCTTCAATGATAAACATCATTACCCAGAAAAATCGTTTGAGCCCTGTACATCTCTTTTTCGTCTGCTCACGAACACATTCAAGCAGGATTATTGTGCCGAGTAAATAATAAGTTACAGTCTGGTCGAGAGCAAACATTTTGAAGAAATGTCGCCTTCTTTCTTTTTAATCTGAGAAGAATTACATGGTCAATATCGTGACTGTTTTGTTTATTCTTAAGCCGGAAGTCCGTTCAATGACGGCATTTTCCTTTGTCATGCGCAGTAAGAACAGTGCTAAACATGTTTACTGCTGTCAGTTTTCCACCATTTATTGCCTTCGCCAATCCAATTCCAGCTTTTATTGTTCAACTTGAGCTTCTTTTTTATCGTTATGTTTTCTTTCTTTGTTTTCTTTCTTCCTTTCTTTTTTTGACATTCCCTTTCTTTTATTTTCTTTTATGTCATTTACTTTTTTTTCTCTCATTTTTTTTTTTCGGTTGTAATTCTATTTCCTTAATTCTTCTATTATTTTCTTATTCTCCATTCTTTCTTTTGTTATCTTTATCGTTTTTCTTTTCTTTTTATCATTTAACTTCCATTTTTTTCTTTTTATTATTATAAATACTTTTTTCTTTCTTTCCTTTTCTTTCTCAACAGCCACTGTATCACAACATACTTTCTTTGTCAATAATGATTATATCTGTTCTCTGAGCTGAGACTGGGTGATCCGTTGATATCTCAAAGTCATATGAAATTTCCTCATTTTATATTATTATTACTGTAAAACTATTTAGGAACGGAAGGGTTAATTAATCAATTAATTAACCACAGAAGTTAATTACGGGGATACTTAAACCGATAGATATAACGAAAGACATACTGAGCGATTACTTACACCGATAGATATAACGAAAGATATACTGAGCGATTACTTACACCGATAGATATAACGAAAGACATACTGAGCAATTACTTACACCGATAGATATAACGAAAGACATACTGAGCGATTTTCTTTTTGTTTTTTTATTTTCCCAAACAGAGTATCGGTGAAAAAAAAAAAAAAAAAAAAAGATTTTTTTGTTTTGTTATTTTCAAGTGCGAATTCAAGATAACCACTTTACTTTCTCGCTGAAGTTTGATGCTGAGATATGCCAAATTATCTGCGAGGACAAAAGAAGGAAAAAGAGAAAGAGGAGAAAAAAAAAACAAAGAAACAGGACTTAACAACTTAGATGATAAGAGAAGGAAAGAATGCCACCCACGAAAATTTTGATGGTCATTGTCGTGAAAATTAGTTGAAGGATACCAGAGCTCTGGGTAGATAAAACATTGGCTGTGACGAACTTGTGTTATCAGTAGTTGATGGGCCGTCTGCCGACCGCACACGGGACATCTGCATTTTGTTTAAGTTCGTTTGTGATAACGAAGGCTATGTTAGGGTATTTTAATTAACCCAATTTCGCCAAAAAAAAGAATCTTCCACTTAATGTTGACGGATAAACCTGGTTGAAAAAAAAACATATCCCGTGAAGTTGGATAAAAATTGAGATTATCAGTTGACGCCTATTGGCCGAATAGCCAGGCGGAGATGATCATGTGACGCAGAGAGGAGGCCGCCACCGCCCATTGAGAGGATAGGTATGAGATGTTACTGCGAGGAATTGGGAAAACCGTTGATGCCCTCTAAAGTATGGTGAGATACCCATATGAGAGCAGAAGAGGGTGGGAGTGGAATAAGATTTCCAAATACGGAAAATGATAATTATTTTTGGCCGAAAACAAAGAAAATCCTTATTGGGGATTTGAAATCAACGTGGTGGCCACACCACGTCCGACCCCACGCCAGGTTTTGATCGGCGTCCATATAAGCAAACATCTACGGGTGTTTCAGGAGAGTTCGTCGAGGAGAGTTCGCAGAGTAGAGCTGAGTTCGTCGAGGAAAGTCGAGACGGAGAGACGCGCCTCGCACAGGTGACCGCACGATTCCATGCCTTCCGACTTAGACTTCTAACCAAGAACAGATTTGTTGAAGACCGACTTTAGATTTCCCATCAAAACAAGTTTCCGACTAGACTTCTAACCAATAACAAATTATAGAAGTCTGACTTATATTCGCCATCTCGATATCCAGACCTAGTTAAGGGACGCAAAAATGTTACAATCCACATTTTTTTTTCTTCGGGCTGGGAGAGAAAGAGAGAGACGCACTCCTGTAACTCAACAAACCGACATAAAATTAATCACTATTCCTAACCAGTCGCTCGCCTTGAAGTTGTTGTTTGTGCTTTTGTTTTTTTTTGTCTACATTATTGTGCAGTATCACCTTGACCCGGATTCGGCTGGCACTACGGCCCGACGTCTGATTGATCTCGTCAACCTAAGATCAAATCACAACGTGGGTAGGTTGAATCAAGATCAAAGCAGTTGCTTCGGTGACCAGGCGTTGGAAGCGAGCCGAGTACGACAAGTTGGTGCTAGAACCCAACCAGACTTCAACCGATGTCCCAGGGTTAGCCCGTCACAAAGGACCGACATTTTGGCGTCGTGACTGAAAAAGAAGTCGGGTGTCACAAACGGTGGCCTGACCAGGACAGAGGAGGGTTGGGTGTCACATTATTATCATTATTATTATTATTATTATTATTTCTTTGGGTTTCTGTTGTATACACATTTTTTTCCGGGTTCCAACCAGAGACCTAAGGTCAGAAACGTCTTTATGAAATTTTCCACTGATCAATTTAATAAAAAAATACTTAAATAAGATTACACACATTGTTATCTTTATCGTTTTTCTTTTCTTTTTGTCATGTAACTTCCGTGTTTTTCTTTTTATTATTATTATAAATAGGATTTTTTTCTTTCCTTTTCTTTCTCTTATTATTTCCAGTTTATTTTCTTTCATCCATTTTCTTTCATTTTTTACAATATAAGTGGCCTGGCGGGTCCTATTCGTAAGGGTTAGACCTGGCGGAACCAAAGAATGTAGTTCGTGTTGTGAATATGGATTATCTCCCCTTTGATAATCCAAGCTATAAATGCTGTACATTTCCGCTTGTCAAGTAGACGAGTAGTAAGATTCTTAATTGAATAAATTGTAATGAAAACAGGACAAGAGATTCTGTCTAGTAATCTTTTATTAAATTAAGAATCTTACTACTCGTCTACTTGACAAGCGGAAATGTACAGATTTTATAGCTTGGATTATCAAAGGGGAGATAATCCATATTCACAACAGTTCGTTGGAGCACTTTCCATGGAAGTAGCGATAAAATATTGAGATTTCTTGCCACATTCCACTTGTGAGAGAGAGAGGTTTTAAAAAAGGACAAATTCTAAATTGAAACTTTAATAATATTTCGTTCATTCTTTCTGTCTTTTCTTTTGCATTCTCCTTTCTTCCTGTTATTATTTCGATCTTTGCTTTTTGTCGTTCGTCTTATATTTATTTTTTCTTTCTTTTCTTTTTTCATTTTACGTTATTCTTTCCTCTCTTTTTTGTGTTCTTTTCTTTCGTACATTCTTTTTCTCTTTCTTTTTTCATTTTGTCATTCTGTTCACTTTCTTTCATTATTTCCGTTTTTTTTTTCTTCTTTTTGGCATTTTTTTTCAACTTATTTTCTTCCTTTCTTTTTATAATTCTCTTTTCTTTCTTATATTTTAGACATCCGCTTTTCTTTCCTTTATTCTAACCGATTTTTCTCATATTTATTTCCTTTATTTGTTTTCTCTTTCATTCGCTGTTCATTCTCACATTATTTCTTTCTTTCTTTCTTTGTTTTTTTTTTTGTTATTCTTCTTTCGTTTTTCTGTCTTACGTCCTTTTGTCATTCTGTCTATTTTTTCTTTTTACCTTTTTTTAAATGTAACCCTATTTTCTCGGAAAAAAAAGCTTTGTCTCCATATTGTTCAGAAACACTTTCTTTCAACGACGCTAAAGACACTGTTCCACAATGACACTTCATTATGATATGGGCTAAGGTTCTAGATATTGTTGCTATTATTACAATTAAACACCCGTTGAGATTTCCTACCAGTAATACATGGGGTTTGTATTCTTGCTGATTCTTGCTGTTCTCTGGATGATTTCGATACTTCAATGAAATTGCCATTCTTCAAATATTTTTACAAACTGTTCTTTTTTATCCAAATGTTCGACAATTAATTTCTTTTCAGTTTCCTAACAAGGTCTAACACGTATCTTGTTTATCAGCTCTACTCAGCCGACTGTAGAATAAGCAACA
>OZ038494.1:59100974-59145974 GCA_964036315.1 Acanthosepion esculentum
CTTCAATTGTTTGCCAGTAACCAGCTGGGTGTGTCACTTAACGCACGTTGCATCTCTGTCTATGAATGGATGTTGTGTGTGGAGACATCATGGCCAAATTTATAGAGAGTTATTTTGTTTAGTTTTTTAAGTTTAAAGTACGAATCAGCCAAGGCGACTTTGGTGTCACAGCTCATGTGATCACTTTCAATCGGAGATTATCTTAGCAGATTGTTATATACGTTACCTATGGACACTAATGGACATGTCCCAATCCTCATAAATACGTTGGACACTATTGTAAGTGGCGGGTAACATGCTATCTAAGCAGTCCACCAGTAGCAGTGGTTTACCTACTTCACTCCGCTGGCGAGTATTGTATTTTGTTGATGTTGTAAAGATTATCATTTCATTTCCAACCTCCGTTTTGGTCATTCCTCATTCAGTAACCTTTTTTTTAGGTTTCTGAGTTTATTTATACGAAACTTGGAGGTATTTCTAAATTGTTCCCGCCTTCGGTAAGCGGCTTCACTCTATGTACTTTCACTCCGTTACTATAGCAAACAGTCCCGATACTTTTTGATCAGATCTCGTAAAATTCAACTTTTCAACATTAAATAAAACCACAAAGTTTTGATGCCATCAAACCAAGCAACTGAACGTAATGCATAATCCATCTCCTCGCGTAGGTGTGCACATGTGTTTGTACATGTGTATGCGCGCGTACACAGAAACGCATACACATACATATAAAAGCGGACATACACCGTGTTTACTTCAAGAGATACTAGTGAGGATATATCACCGAGCAGACTGCTCATGCGTTCGATCCTTGACGGGGGTGTCTCACAAATGTGGCACTGTACTACACTAGGCCAGCGTTAGACAAGAGTTTCCCCTGCAACTATTGCATTTAAATGAGATGACATAATGACGATAGTCAAATATAATTAATGGGGAACGAAGTGACAGCGATTGCTTTCTCCTCGAGAAAACAAACACAGCTGCATCGTTTGAGACAGGCGAAAATCCTTCATCGAGGTTTTCCTCTTCACTTACGTGTTCTAATTGTTTCAATTGCTCTCAAAAAGAAAAAAACATGCTGGCAACCATTTTTTTGCTGTTCGGATTTCGTTCTCAGGATAACTCTACCCTTCTTCCACTCTACGGGCCTTCCTCCCACTCTGTCTGTATGTCTGTCTCTCTCTCTCTCTCTCTCTCTCTGTCTCTCTGTCTCTCTCACTCTCTCTGTTTCTCTCTCTCTCTCTCTCTTTCTCTCTCGCTCGTTCTCTCTCTCTCTCACAGACACACACACACACACACACACAAACACTCTCTCACTCTTCTGTCTGCCTGTAGATAGAGAGAGAGATCAGAAAGAGAATGAAATAGATATAGATAGATAAAGAAGAGAATGAGATAGATGGATAGATAGATAGATAGATAGATAGATAGATAGATAGATAGATAGATAGAATAAAATAGATAGATAGATAGATAGATAGATAGATAGATAGATAGATAGATAGATAGATAAAGAGAATGAAATAGATAGATAGATAGATAGATAAAGAGAATGAAATAGATAGATAGATAGATAGATAGATAAAGAGAATAAAATAGATAGATAGATAGATAGATAGATAGATAGATAAATAAAGAGAATGAAATAGATAGATAGATAGATAGATAGATAGATAGATAGATAAAGAGAATGAAATAGATAGATAGATAGATAGATAAAGAGAATTAAATAGATAGATAGATAGATAGATAGATAGATAGATAGATAGATAGATAGATAGATAGATAGATAGATAGATAAAGGGAATAAAATAGATAGATAGATAAAGAGAATGAAATAGATAGATAGATAGATAAAGAGAATGAAATAGATAGATAGATAGATAGATAGATAGATAGATAGATAGATAGATAAAGAGAATAAAATAGATAGATAGATAGATAGATAGATAGATAGATAAAGAGAATGAAATAGATAGATAGATAGATAGATAGATAGATAGATAAAGAGAATGAAATAGATAGATAGATAGATAGATAGATAGATAAAGAGAATAAAATAGATAGATAGATAGATAGATAGATAGATAGATAGATAGATAGATAGATAAAGAGAATGAAATAGATAGATAGATAGATAGATAGATAGATAAAGAGAATGAAATAGATAGATAGATAGATAAAGAGAATAAAATAGATAGATAGATAGATAGATAGATAGATAATGAAAAAACTGGAATAGATAGATAGATAGATAGATAGATAAAGAGAATGAAATAGATAGATAGATAGATAGATAGATAAAGAGAATGAAATAGATAGATAGATAGATAGATAAAGAGAATAAAATAGATAGATAGATAGATATTACATCTGAGTTTGTATTTATCTAATTTTCTCTATACATATTGCAATCTCTCTATTCGTATCTATCATTCTGTTTGTCAACTACAGTCTCTTCCTCACAATTTCAGTCATTCGATGTCTATCTTTTGCTTTCTGTACAAATTTTTTTTATCTTACCCTTTCTCTATCACTATCTTTATACTATTCATCGGTCATCTGCCTGTATCTATCTAGTTTTCTCTCTCTCTCTCTCTCTCTCTCTCTCTCTCTCTCTCTCTCTCTCTCTCTCTCTCTCTCTCTCTCTATCTATCTATCTATCTATCTATCTATATATATATATATATATATATATATATATATATTATCCACACACGCGTGGGTGAACGCGCACACACTTTATCAAACTATATAATAATTATCAGTGCGTATTTATTTATATATTTCCTGTTTCTTCTGTAGTGGGAAAGCAGCTAAATCAACTTAAGTTAGCAAATTCATGAGTGATTACTGATTATTTCCCTTAGTCGTTTTAATAGTCTATACAAATAACATATATATTTGCAATTAGATAAAAATGAGTTCCCGAACAAAATGAATCGTTTAATTAGTTCCTTTACTCTTACGTTTCTTAGATTGCAGTCTTATTTGTTCAAGCCTTTCATGTGGGCCACTCAGATACCTTTGTCTATTAAGTGATCGTCTTACTGATCGTCTTGTGTATTTTTTATCTCCGCTTTATTGAATCTAAATACGTTATTTCAAGACTATTGTTCGTTGCATCACACTATTAAAACTGTCTAACAATTTTTTATGGCAAGTGTACATATATGTAATAATACATATATATATATATATATATATATATATATATATATATATATATATATATGAAGAAATATACTCTTAAGGTGTGCTATAGTTATGGGATAAAGTGCTTAATATCAGAGACAGAGTATGTGTAATTATAAAAGTGAACATAGAAGTCAACACTTAGAGGCGACAGTCTGTTACATGCTAGACGCAATCGCCAGGCCACCTGCGTCTAGCATGAAACATACTGTCGCCTCTAAGTGTTGACTTCTATCTTCGCTTATATATATATATATATATATATATATATATATATATATATATATATATATATATATATATATATATATAAACATAAAACATTAAGCAGCATGTATTTTATATACAAAGAAATAATAATGCATAGAATATTAATACTGCTGATTGATTCTGTAAGTGATTATTTCTTTATATATATATATATATATATATATATATATATATATATATATATATATATATATATATTGCTATAAATGTTATATTTAGCAGATACATGTGTTTGGGTAAACTTCTATGTTTTTAAAACAGTGCAATTGACATCTAGCGGCCTGACCAGTTAAAAATCTGAATAAAGAAACCGAATAAGGAAAAGTGAGTTTTCTCCAAAGGAAAACTAAAACTGAAAAGTGGCGCTCTTCATAACCAAGAGGTAAAAATCACCGGATCAAATGGAGGTTTCTCATACAAAGGGTGGGGGAAGCACTTTTTGTTTACTAAACTTTCTCGGATACGCAGACCGACAGACGTAATGTACACTGTCTAAACCAAAAATAAAAAGGGGGCCTCTACTTCAAATACGAGTACCCACTATAATAACGTTTGAAATAAAAAAAATATATGTAAATAACTCTATATACTATTTTCCTCAGGACACATGGTTAGTTAGATCCAGTGACATGACCCAAAGAATGTGAGTTCAATACCCGGTTAAGGCAGTGGAGAACTTGGAGAGTGGAATTAACAGGAGATAACTGATAACTGACATCCATTAAAACATGGCACAGGGTGTACAACGGCCGAAACGTTGTAATAAATATGGCGACAAAGATGAGACCAATAGTCTGATAACTGATATCCATTAAAACATGGCACGTGGAACTAGAACAGTCTACCCCAGTGAGCGAAATAAAGGGTTCAGTTCGACATTCCAACCACCTGAAGAAGGCTGGAGCGTACAACGGCCGAAACGTTGTAATAAATATGGCGACAAAGATGAGGACAATAATCCGAATAATGTAAATAGTGTACATAATACCTCATCTCAGAGATACAGACAGATACTGTTTTCCTTTAAACACTTCATTTTTTTTTCTTATTTTCCTTTCTTTTCCTCTCTTTCGGTTTCTCTTAACCTTTCTGTCTCTCTCACTATCTATCTCTCTGTCACCTACTTGTATATATGTAGGTTTGTATCTATCCATCGGAAACAACACATGCATATCTACCATTCTGTTGACATCTATCGATGACTTCATTCTGTTCATATCCATCTTTCACAGTCTGTACAGAATTATGCCAGTTTGTGAATATCTATCTATATCTATATCACTATATATGAACGTGCTAATATCTCTCCAGTCCAGGCTTCGTTAGCCACTCGGATGGTCATATTGGTAGACCCTTCACGAGGTATGATCCGTATTAAACTTGCAGAAATCGCTCCTGGTCTCAGCCGTCACATGAACAAACATGCGCAGGCTGAACAAGCTTTACAAAACAAGCCAGGCCCTGTACAAAACAACTTAGTTTGCCACATCTGCAAACCAGCAAGGAAAATCACACACACACTTACACAAACATACACACTGACATACAAACCTACTCACACGCACATACAAAGAGAGGCACATACATACACAAATAGACACACACATAAGCTTAGAGACGCACACACACATACCCAGACAAACACACAAATACACGCAAGCATATTCAGACAGACACATACTCATACTCAGCCACACACATACTCAGCCACACATTACACTTTTGTCTGATGACTGAGCTCATTCACTTCTATTTTTCCCTCGTGTACTTTCATTTTCATTCTTTACTTATTGTAGATTGTTATATCTACAATAAATAAAGAATTAAAAGAAAGATTGTATTTATATTTCTGTTTCGTATTTATTGTATTTACGTATACGTTACGATAGGCGAGATAACAGAAACATAAATACAATCTTTCTTTTTATGTGCCATGTCCTTTCAGGACGTAGGCGATCATGGCTCTCCACCTCTCCCTCTATCCATTGCATCTCTCAACAAGTTCCTCCCCTCTGCTTCCTCCCTCCCCCAGAGCTCGTTCTGTCATCCACTTGCTTAAGCCCGCCAGATATGTCACGCTTTGTTTACCCTTGTCTCTCTTTCCCTCTATTCGACCCGTGAGTATCAGATTCTCCAGGCCCTCCTTCCTCATTATGTGTCCTAGAAACTTCAGATGCCTCTTCCTGATGTTAAGTATAAGATTCCTCATCGTTGCTCATACGCCCGGTCCATGATATCCTCAGCATCCTTCAGCAGAGCCACATCTCCGTCGCCTCGAGTCTCTTCTTCATCTTTGAGGGAATCGTTCAACATTTACTGCCGTAAAGAAGAGCAGATGTCACGTAACAGCTCAGTATTCTTTTCTTTGTTACCAAAGAAACCCTCCTGTCTCGCAATACTCTGCCCAGCTTTTGGAATGCGTCTTTGGCCATCCCAATACGTCTACGGATCTCAGTGTCGCACTTACCGTCCTCTGTCAAAACGCTTCCCAGATATTTAAACTTCCGCGTCTGCTTGATTATAGTGTTCCCGACCTGCAAAACGCGTGGCGAGCTCATCCTCTTGCTGATGACCATGCATTCCGTCTTGTAGTTTATGCTTAGTCACTTCTTCACACTCTCCGTCGCTACCTTCTGTAGGAGATTTTGTAATTTCTTTTCCGTGTCTGCTATCAGTGCTGTGTCATCTTATATTGTTAAGATTTTGGTCGCCAATGCTAAATCCCTGAATGTTTTCCAATTCTTGAAAATATAAATATAATATACCCAATGTGGAGAGTGCCTTTTTCATCAGTAGCCGGGTTCTCTTCTCTTCTCTCTCCCCGTTTCATACACATGTTTCCTCTCTCCCTCTATTGTCTCCCTGTTTTCTTTATATTCTTTTATTTCAGTTCTCTCTCACTCTCATTCTCTACCATTTTTCTTCTTTTTTTCTTTTTTTTTTTTTTTTTGCTAATGTTCAACCAATACAAGGCCAAGGGCTGCTCAAGTTAGAGGGTACTGTGTCGAGTTGTATTAGCGTAAAAAAGGCCAAGAATTGAAATACTTGGCGCTATGCAGGAAAGATAGCAGCTAATTCTAGGCTTGAAGGTTTCAAGATTTAATTAATGACTGAAAGAATAGTTAGAAGTATAGATTAGAAGTAGACTTTAGAAGGAACTGGAAACCCAATCTTAAACAGAGAAGAAGGGATAAACCTCTACTCCTGTTCAAAACACCGAGGATGAGTGTGAACCGGACGATTTGCTTTTCTTCTCAATGTTTGATGTTTTGATCAAACTTCTCGTGCGTCGATTACTTTCCGATCTTTTGCCATCTTTAAGGAGCAACAGGCTACCGGGAGTGAAAGAGAATAAGAAGACTTTAGAAGGAACCGGAAACCCAATCCTAAACAGGAAACAAGTGATAAACCTTTACTCCTGTTCAAAAGACCGGGGAGGCGTGTGAAGCCGGACGATGGAAAAACCTATCTACTCCTATTGGGAAAGAAAAAAAATAGTAATAATTACTGAATAAATTTTCAGATTTCAGGCGGAGACGTCAGAAGTACAGATTTGAAAGAACTGGAAACTCAAGATATACATATCTTCTCTTTCTTGAACTCATTTTTTCCGTTCTTAATTCACCTCCCTTCTTTTTTTTCCCTTCTTCTTCTGACACGTCTTTCATCTTCTTCTCTCTCTTTTTCTTTCTTTCTTACTTTCTCCTCCCCCCTCTCTCTCTCTCTCTCTATCTCATTCATATTCTACATCTACATTTTCTTTTCCTTTTTCTTCCCTATTTCACCTTTTCTTTTCGTCTTGTCCTTCTTAATCTCACCTTGCACTTCGTCGTCGAACGCTTTCTCTTTCATCTTTTTCTTCTTGTTGTTGTTTGTTTGTTTTCCTTTTCAAATGCTTCTGAAATTGAGTCTATGCCTTTATTTATGTTCAGTTAATTACACTGGAACAAGATTCACTGTGACACTTCCACATCCATTGTAAGAGTGTCATTAAAATACTATTTGTTTTTTTCTTTCGGGATTCGACTTTTTGCATTTCAAAACGTCAGAAATTTCAGGATATTTCATTTCAAAAACCCATTAAGATGCAAATATTTAAATGCGTTCTTTTAACGACAGGTTTTCGCTTTGACCACGCACACAAACACAAACGCATATACATGGGGATATATATATATATATATATATATATATATATATATATATATATATATTAGGATCCAAATATTTAAACGTATTCTTTTTAGGAGGGTTTTTTGCTTTGACATCACATACAAACGCACATACATGCATATATATATATATATATATATATATATATATATGTCTGTGCGTCTGTTTCTGTGTGTGTATATATATATATATATATATATATATAGGATTAATGAAAATATGAAATTCCTTCTTTAGCTGATATATATATATATATATATATATATATATATATATATATATATATATATATATATATATATATATATCATAATGCAGAGGCTGTGCTGCCGGTAATAAAATGGGGGCAAATATATAATAAGAGATGTAAAAGTTACACAGCTGATGATATATATATATATATATATATATATATATATATATATATATATATATATATATACAAAATTTGTGTATTTAGGCAGCAATACTTCTTTCATGCACATTTCATTGAAAACGACTGACAAGGTGCTTTTATTTATTTTTTTATACAATTTCTCTTGCGATCTAATAATGTTTTTCTTTTCGGGTGATAAATTATATAAAAACTGTCCGAATGTTCTTTTTAGCCGAGCGCTTTCGGCTATACATTTAGCCATTTTCAAGGATTATATTCTAACTGTTAGAATTAGAAATAGTTTGTTATATGTATGTTTTATAAAATGTTTCATTTTTCTTGTTTCAAAACACGCTCAAGGTATTATGTCCATGTTAAAAGTTAATATTATTAAGTGTTGGTTTGTTTTTATTAATAAGGCTTCCATTATTTTTAATGAAATGTGTATATATATATATATATATATATATATATATATATATATATATATATATATATATATATATTGCTGGTATTTAAAGTAAATATTTATTGGAAGTTAAAGTTTTAATTAGCGAATGATTGCATCATGTAAACTGCTTTTTGCAAGTCAGACTTTCTACGATAAAATTGTTATTAACGATATACTTTTGATAAAAATTGAAATATATACTGATATCTACATCTGTCATATTTCTTGTGATTTTCAGCTTATAATCTATATTGTTTTTTTCACAATATTCATAATAACCCGTTTTTAAGATGTTAAGATTTATCATGCAAATAAAAAATGACATTTAAATTCATTTTTGATTTAATCTAAAATATATAAACCATGGAGACATATATTTGATGAATAGATTACCGTATATATTTGAGTGTAGTGCGGGATTTTATAGTAAGTTTTGTTGTAAAAAATAGATACCAAGTGCAATAATTTTTCTAAAGCCATGAACTTGCTGCATAGACCCAATGTAACGATCCGGAAGCGGGTATCGGTCTTGTGTAGCGCGTACACAGAGGAGCCTTTGAACCTAAGGTACACTCTCTGGTAGGGTGTCCACGCACACTAATAATAGAAGCGTTGATTCAAGATTAATGATCAGAAAGCAGGTATCGGTCTGGTGTAGCTTCGTTCACAGAGGAGCCTTTGAACCTAAAGTACGTTCCCTGGTAGGGTGTCCACGCTCACTAATAATAGAAGCGTTGATTTAAAATTATTGATCAGGAAGCAGATATCGGTTTGGTGTAGCTGGTTCACAGAGGAGCCTTTGAACCTAAAGTACGTTCCCTGGTAAGGCGTCCACGTTCACTAAAATAGAAGCGTTGATTCAAGATTATTAATCAGGAAGCAGGTATCGGTCTGGTGTAGCTCGTTCACAGAGGAATCTTAGAATCTGCACTACGTTCTCGCGTAGGTTGTCCAAGTTCACCAATAGTAGAAGCATTGATTCAAGATTATTGATCAGGAAGCAGTTATCGGTCTGGTGTAGCTCGTTCACAGAGGTGTCTTTGAACCTAAAGTACGTTCCCTGGTAGGGTGTCTACGCTCACTAATAATAGAAGCGTTGATTTAAGATTATTGATCAGGAAACAGGAATCAGTCTGGTGTAGCTCGTTCACAGAGGAATCTTAGAATCTGCACTACATTCTCGGGTAGGTTGTCCAAGTTCAACAATCGTAGAAGGGTTGGTTCAAGATTAAAAAGACAGCGCGGACTTCCGAATTCAGTGTTTCATGAAATCGTCAGCGAGAAGTTGCGATTATAAGAGTCGTCTTGTTGTGTCCCATTTGACCGAATAGCACAAGTTCAAACTACTAGGGGCACAGATGGATGATGAGACCCGAGTACATCAACTTCTTTTTTTTTCTTCTTCAAGCTGTGTCCCTTCAGTACCTAGGCGATCATTGCTCTTAACAACTTCTTATCTATTATGGTTCTTAGCAGCATGTCCACCCTTTGTCAACCCTAATGACCCCAACCTCCGTCTGTCCCATTCATACTAGCTCTTCAATTAGATGGCTTGCTGTCTTTCCTTATTTCTCTTGCTCTCGATAAAAGATTGGTTCCATAAACTGGTAGCACACACTATTAACAGACCAAAAGGAAAAAGAAATTTATTGTAACTGTGTGCTGTGATGCAAATGTATTTTACTCATGAACTTAACAACATAGAGTTTGACAGTAAATACAGTCAAATACTGTGAATAACTTGACAAGATGAAAGAAGATTATTTGTCGAAACAGACCAGGAGGTTTGCGTAAGATTGTTAGCTTGCTGCACAACTAAATAATATTTGGTTTGGATATGCTACCACTTGCAATGTATAGCCCTGGTTCATTCAGATTATCATCCGTTCCGGCCTATCAAACGACATTTAACCAGGAAACAGTGGCTTCACACATGTGACATTGTTGTGGCATAGCTCAATTGGGACCCATTTAAACATACACGGTGACCTACCAAACCTCGTTCACAAAATACTTGTGGGAAATACTACCATAATAGCCTCATCCACATTAAAAAAAAAAAAACACCTAAAAATAATGGAAAACGTTAATAATAATAAAAAATGAGAAAACCATCACTCAATAATATCAGCTATGAACACGGCAAACATCTGCTGACTGTTTTGGAAAGAAAACAAAAAAAGCATTCCCATCACCTATAGATACACATATATAAAAACCTACATATTTAATTAAAGATAAAAACACGTTTTTGATAATGGCTAATAGAATAAGAGAACATCCGAAAGTTTTCAGAGACTTTATGTCCACAAAAGTACTTGTACGAATGCAATATAATTGAATAAAATGCTTAACCGCCGTACCTTATTAGCTGTTTTTAAAAAAATTATATATATATATATATATATATATATATATATATATATATATATATATATGTATATATATATATATATATATATATATATATATATATATATATATATATATATATATATATAATATTTTTATTATCAAAGATTATAATAATAATAATAATAATAATAATAATAATAAGATATGGCAGTCCCTGCAGACTGCAATGTGTCTTTGAAGATATTCGAAAAACTGTCAAAATACAAGGACCTTGAAATAGAAATCTCAAAAATGTGGCACATGGGAACATCAACAATTCCTGTTGTAGTTGGAGCCCTTGGACTGGTTGGAAAAGATTCCAGTAGGCTGATTGAAGGGATCCCTGGAAGTCCATGCCTCAAAGAGATACAAAAAATTGTTCTGACAAGTACAGCCCACATTTTACGAAGGGCTTTATCTATGTAATTATTTTTTTTTTTTTTTTGCAGTGGAAAGTGTCATGATGCCATTTCTAACCTTAGGTCCCTGGGCGGGACCTGGAAAGAAATGTGTAAACGCCAGATATCAAAGGAAATAAAAATAATAATAATAATAATAATATAGTAATAATGCTTATTATAATCTCGTATAATCAAAAATATAATAATAATATATAATATGATATCACGATATATAATTTTGTATAATTTTATATATCACCAAATAGTATTTTGAAAAAATATGAAAAACTGTAAAGTTATTTTGTGATGCGTTGCATCTGTTAGGATTTCATCGAACTGGGCTTTGTTGATGTTGCCACATCTGCACATGCGCACAAAACGAGAGACGAATGGGACATTTTAAATAACAACACACAAAACGCATTGATTGTTCACCGTAACAAAACGAACCACAATTTCGACATAGGGAATGCGATTTTGATTAAAAGAGAAAATAATCCATTGAAACGAAAATACGCTTTTTTTCCAATTAATGAGGATTCTTTGATTTTTCCATTTTTGCTCTATGAGGTTTGATGCCAATAACAAGGGGAAACAGTTTGTTTCGTGCTTGGACGGAATCTTCATGGCATGAAACACGGTGTGTCAACTTGATGTTCATCAAAGTGCCTACTTTAATATCTACATAAGCTCTGTCTCTGATATTGAGCACTTTCACCCAGAAATATAGCATATAATGTGATACATAATGTAATAATATATATATATTCGCAGACAGTGCTGTTTCGCTGTATTACAGATCGTCAGTGCGTCTAGACATCAAAATGCCTCAAGCTCGGATCGAAACCCAACAACTAAATCTATCGTATTATTTTTACGAACATATATATATATATATATAAGCATTTTTAAGGAGGGGGAACAATGAAAGAACAGGAATTAAGAAGACAGACGATAACGATTGACATTTCATATAAACTGATGAAGAAGTCCGAAGAGAGTTCAACAAGTGAGAAGGGTGAGAAAAGAAACTGTTAGCATAAAACTTACGGTTACGTGTAACCATGTTAACTGATGAAACTTTATCACCAATCTAGTACAGCACTTAAATTTCTAAAGTCTAAGTACCATAGACGAAAGTTCATCAGAACAATCAACATGTAAGTATGAAATAAGGCACAGGGAAGCTACATTACGGCGGTGGGAAAATGACTGAGATAGATAGATAGATAGATAGATAGATAGATAGATAGATAGATAGATAGATAGATAGATAGATAGATACTTGATAAGACTGAGATAGATAGATAGATAGATAGATAGATAGATAGATACTTGATAAGACTGAGATAGATAGATAGATAGATAGATAGATAGATACTTGATAAGACTGAGATAGATAGATAGATAGATAGATAGATAGATAGATAGATAGATAGATAGATAGATAGATAGATATGAAGGCTAACAGTGATAGACAAATATGAAACTGACATAGATAGATAGATAGATAGATAGATAGATAGATAGATAGATAGATAGATAGATAGTGCAGACTAGCTCTCCCAAAATTAATTCAAATGGAAAAAAATCAAAAAAATTCGTATTCATTCAAAATAGTTCCTTTCGATCTATATATAATTATTTAATCTTGACAACAAATAATAAATTCCCTTTATGGGAATTTCTCAATTCTATCAATCAATCAATTCATTGAAACCTTCTTTCATTTAATGCTAAATTTATTAGCTTTTAAGGTAAGAACTGGTTTAGATACCCGATCAAATCTCATCTGCTTCTGGTGAATGCGAAAAGCCCAACAACCGACGACACCAAAAAAAAAAAAAAACTGGCAAAACAAATATCTAATTAGTATTTCGTGCATTTATCTATTTTATATTATTATTAGGTTGGTGCAAAAATAATGTCGTTTTTTGACGTTCAACTTCAAAAGTTCATAACTCCTTTCATAATAAACTTTATTAATCGAAATAAGAACCATTAGAATCGACACATTTTTGCCAACGAGAAACAACTTTATTTATCCCATTAGCATAAAAATCCGGAGTTCTGGAAGCGATGAAGTCATTGAAGTCCGATTCGGCATCATCTCGGCTTTTGAAGCATTTTTCGCGCAGGAAGTTGTCCAGATGCTTGAAAAAGTGATAATCGGTAGGCGAGAGGTCCGGTGAATATGGCGGATGAGGCAGAGTCTCGTAGCCCAATTCGTTCAGCTTCTGCAGGGTCAGTTGAGCAACATGCGGGCGAGCGTTGTCATGGAGGAGAATTGGTCCCTTCATATTGACCAATCTCGGGCGCATACGTTGGAGCTTCTGGTGCATTTCGTCAATTTGTCGGCAGTACTTCTCCGCCGTAATCGTTTCGCCCGGATTCAAGAAGCTGTGATGGATGAGACCGGCCGCAGACCACCAAACAGTCACCATAACTTTTTTTTTGTGCAATTTCGGCTTCGGGAAGTGTTGTGGAGCTTCTCCGGCATCCAACCACTGTGCCGAACGTCGCCGGTTGTCGTAGAGGATCCACTTCTCATCACACGTCACAATCCGCTCGAGTAATGGGTCGTTTTTGTTGCGCAGAAGGAGCGTATAAGACACCTCAAAACGACGATTTTTTTGATTATCGTTCAATTCATGTGGCACCCATTTATCCAACTTTTTTGACTTCCCTATTTGCTTTAAATGGCGAACGACTGTTGAGTGGTCGACCTCGAGTTCAACAGCAACTTCTCGTGTGGTTTTGCGAGGATTGGCTTCAATTAAGGCTTTCAAATGTTCGTTATCAACCGAAGTCGGCCGCCCGCGACCGTCTTCATCTTCGAGGCTCTCGTCACCATTGCGAAATTTCTTGAACCACCGTTGTGCCACACGTTCGTTAGTGGTTCCTGGGCCAAACGCATCATTGATATCACGAGCTGTCTCGGCAGCTTTACGGCCTAGTTTGAACTGGAACAAGAAAATCGTGCGGATTTGAATTTTGTCCATGCTGTCGAAAAGCCTGCAAAAAATGAATGAAGAGATTGAGAACGGTAACGAATAACACGATTCGATAGAGCGAAAAACTCGCTTCAAAATTATATATAACATGGCTATATATATCAATGAATTAATTCAGAAATCATATATAAAAGTAACATATGTGAGAAAACGACATTATTTTTGCACCAACCTAATATATATCCCACAGTATCCGGCTGTATCCGAAGTTAAGCGTCGAGCCTGGTCAGTACCTATATGGGTAACTGCTTCGAAATACCAGGTGCTGTAAGCCTAGATGTGCGTGTGATGTGATGGATAACGGCTCAGAATTGGAAATCGGAGTGCTGAGTTCCAATACTAGTCGGGTTCATTATATTTATTTACCTTGGGAAATGTATGAATCTACATATTCTCCCTAAGCTATGGGTTAATTAGTAGAAGATGTATTAGTAAAAATCATTATTATCTCGAAAATATTCTTACAACCTGAAAGTATTTTCTGGATTTAAAATAACCTACGAAAGGTTGATTAGCCGTAAAAAAAAATCGATCAGTCTCTATCCATCTGTACAGGTTTATATTCAGAGAGTAATATTTCTTTTAATTTAGTTTTCTTCAGTGTTATTGCAAAAGAAGTCAAAGGAAAGATGATGCGTACTCTATCGAAAACATATTCATAAAAGTGCACCATTAACTACCCCAGCAGTTATTCGAACACGGAACGCCAATTCGTCAGATTTGGGGAAAGAAGTTGAACTGAAAAGTTTTCACCAAGCCCCCATCATTAGTTTAATTATCTTAAATATAATCACCCTACGTTAGTCGGGTCTGCTTTGTGGCTGAAATAGTTGCACTTCTCCCTCTAGTGCCAATAACTGGTAATCGATTCTCGAGAAAAACGCAAAGCTAAGACTTCGAACCCTGATTTTCAAATTTGACAGATCTTGTATGTCGTGAGTCTCAACCTTTCAAATTATACTTTCTTTCCGTTTCACCTTGTGTCAGGCAATATCATGTTTATTAACTCTTTCTTTCTCTCATTCTCTCTCTCTTTCTCACTCTCTCTCTCTCTCTCTCTCTCTCTCTCTCTCTCTCTCTCTCTCTCTCTCTCTCTCTCTCTCTGCGGCGACCATGTTTCTCCACAGCTTTCTTTTATGTTGCTTTTAACAGTACTTGCTGTTTTGCGAGCCCTAATTTATTTTTATGGAACTTTCTTTTCCATCTTGTCAAGGAGGAAAAAACTCATCGGAGGGAAATTACACATTAGATTTGGCTTAGTTCGGTTTATTTTGCATATCAACACCTCAATGGGTTATTTAATGACAACAAGATTTTTAGTATAGATTTGTATGAATAGAATATGTATTCTTTGGAAGAAATCAATTTGCACATCAGGTTTCATTGACTTATTTTTGTAAAGACGATTTTTGTCGAGAGTCAAATGTATTGCTGGTAAGTTTGTTTTTTTTTTTCAAAACTGTTTTGCTAGTATTTTTACTACAGAAATGTATTTTTATGATTTTATAGTGTTTGACCCTAGTTTGAGGGTTAATTATTTGCCCAAAGCTGCGATCCTAACAGGTACTACAATCCTGGGTCAGGTATGGCCTGGGAACAACAGCACTTAAGAGGTGGTTACACGCTCCTGAAAACCTCCCTTGCTGACGGATGTAGTTTATCATCATAAAGATTAGGAATGCGTAGATATAAATTCTGAATGACAATTATGGTAATTTACAAATAAATATTTAGCTTATAGCTTATTTATTTAGTTTTTAGATTAGCTTAAGGTGCAAATATTTATTTCGTCTATTAGTGTTGTACAGGTAATTAAATTTGAACCTACACTGTCGGCTTCATCATCTCTGGCATGACTTAACGTTATATTGCATTACTGTTTTAACTAATGTAACAAGTACTGTGATGGGCAAATCTGCTGGTGATAGCGTGGATAGTAGTGTTTTCTGAAAATCTAAAGTCGTCTGTCCGAAACGAAATTTCTGACCAATATAAAGAAGAGACTAAACAACTGCAAATCGATGGTAATTTTATAGGTTTTTTTAAACATTAAAATTACCATCAATTTGCAGTTGTTTTAGGCTCTTTCTTATATTGGTAAGAAATCTGAGTTTCTGGGATGAGGACCTACCGTATAAGGCGACCTATAAATGACCCAAGATCTAGGTCAATTTTTGTGATTTTATCTGAGATATGCGGTATAAGACGACCGACTGGAACTCATATGACGAAACCATAAATGATGTTGTTTATGATGAGTAGTTTGCATCAGATGACGATGATCATTGTAATTTTGAATTAGTTTAATTATGCATGTGGGTGCCATATGTTTTTTTTTATTATTCGGTATTGAAAAATAAAAACTTTATGGCAGCTTAAACGTTTGTTGCTTAACACAACAAAATTTTATTTAAAAATAAATTTCACATTTGATGCTAAATGTTGTTATTTAACAGCACAATGATAATGAATTGTAATTATAAATATAGAATGTATGCTATCCTAAATGTTGTTATTTAACACCACAATAATAATGAATTGTAATTAGAAACATAGAATGTATGCTATCCTAAATGTTGTTATTTAACACCACAATGATAATGAATTGTAATTAGAAATATAGAATGTATGCTATCCTAAATGTTGTTATTTAACACCACAATGATAATGAATTGTAATTAGAAACATAGAATGTATGCTATTCTAAATGTTGTTATTTAACACCACAATGATAATGAATTGTAATTAGAAACATAGAATGTATGCTATCCTAAATGTTGTTATTTAACACCACAATAATAATGAATTGTAATTAGAAACATAGAATGTATGCTATCCTAAATGTTGTTATTTAACACCACAATGATAATGAATTGTAATTAGAAACATAGAATGTATGCTATCCTAAATGTTGTTATTTAACACCACAATAATAATGAATTGTAATTAGAAACATAGAATGTATGCTATCCTAAATGTTTTTATTTAACACCACAATAATAATGAATTGTAATTAGAAACATAGAATGTATGCTATCCTAAATGTTGTTATTTAACACCACAATGATAATGAATTGTAATTAGAAATATAGAATGTATGCTATCCTAAATGTTGTTATTTAACACCACAATGATAATGAATTGTAATTAGAAACATAGAATGTATGCTATTCTAAATGTTGTTATTTAACACTACAATGATAATGAATTGTAATTAGAAACATAGAATGTATGCTATTCTAAATGTTGTTATTTAACACCACAATAATAATGAATTGTAATTGATGTATGCTATCCTAAATGTTGTTATTTAACACCACAATGAAAATGAATTGTAATTAGAAACATAGAATGTATGCTATCCTAAATGTTATTATTTAACACCACAATGATATTGAATTGTAATTAGAAACATAGAATGTATGCTATTCTAAATGTTGTTATCTAAAACCACAATAATAATTAATTGTAATTAGAAACATAGAATGTATGCTATCCTAAATTTTTTCTTATTTAACACCACAATGATAATGAATTGCAATTAAAAACATAGAATGTATGCTATCCTAAATGTTGTTATTTAACACCGCAATAATAATTACAATTCATTATCAATGAATTGTAATTAGAAATATAGAATGTATGCTATCCTAAATTTTGTTATTTACCTCCACAATGATAATGAATTGCAATTAGAAATATAGAATGTATGCTATCCTAAATGTTGTTAATTAACACCACAATAATAATGAATTGTAATTAGAAATATAGAATGTATGCTATCCTAAATGTTGTTATTTAACACCACATGATAATGAATTGTAATTAGAAATATAGAATGTATGCTAACCTAAGTTATGTTATTTAACACCTAAATGATGATGAATTGTAATTAGAAATATAGAATGTATGCTATCCTAAATGTTGTTATTTAACACTACAATGATAATGAATTGTAATTAGAAATATAGAATGCATGCTATCCTAAATTTTGTTATTTGACACTACTGTGAGAAATAAAGATTGGTGTGAACGCATCTATAGCTAGGCAATATTTCTAAACAGGATCTGTTTTTTTTTCACATGCATAAACTTCCTATTCGAAACTGCATAGTTTATTTCTGCTACATCTAGTTTGGTGCTTCGTCCATTTGTCCAATGATTGTTGACAAAATCTAAAGTAGAATGGGCAACGTTATCGGTCCTGACCTGGCATCTCCGTTTCAGTTACTTTCCCACCGCCGTCATGTAGCTTTCTTTTGGATCTGCGATAAATATTCCCACGTTCATTGTTCTGGTGAGATTTTCTATTTGGTATCTCGACTTCATGATATTTAAGCTCGGTACTAGTTTGGTAGCTAGCGCTCATAAAATCACTGTTGACATTGTTAGTCGTAACCCTAACTTCTGTGCCAACAGTCTACTCCCTCGCACTTCTCGACCGTGGAATTCTCGTTTGGCTTCCTGCTTTACTGTCAACTACGATCTCTTTGAATCTTGTTCTTTTATTGTCGTCTCTGTTTCTTGCACTCTCAGTAACCCCTTACGTCCTTAGTTGCTTTTGTTGCTTTGCTTAGTCTGAAATGATTAAAAACTAGTTGTTGGCATCCTCGAATTTTATTTATTTAGCTTTATCTCTAAGATCACTGATTAAAAATGGTTTCGAGCGAATGAGGCCTGTAGGTCATAACGGGCACCACCCTTCTTCGAAACTTGCGGACTGGCGCTACAAAATCACAAACAAAAAATTGTGTAAAATAATAGAAACCACGTCACTTGAGGACTTCCAACAACAGCAACAACTAAAATGGACAGTAAATGCAAGTCGAAAAGAAAATAATGGCATAATCAAAATGTTGATGTTCCACACGACTTGAAATAAAAGGTTAGGAAATAAGCTTTTCATCAGTACTGGAAAGAGCAATAACAGCTACTGGACTTGGGGAAATCTATTTTCCTGGAAAAGTCTTTTAATAGAAAAAGTTTATAAATTTCAGCCATCAGTGGCATTGACTGCTCGGTCATTGGATATCAAATGTTTCCTTATAAGGAAACGGCTAATGTTTTCCATTACCATTTATCATTAGAGAAGTAAATGTCAAAACAATGGTTTTATTATTATTAGTTGTAGCAGTAGTAGTAGCATTAGTAGTAGTAGTAGTAGTAGTAGTAGTAGTATAAAAATGTGCTTGTCCCTCCGTTTGTTAGTTCGCATGACCGTATTACCAATACATGATTAATAATGGACTAGTGCGCTTTTATCTTGGGAATAGGGGAAAATACATTACTTGATTTCCATGAGAAAAAGAAAGACAGAAATGTTTAACTTTTCCTACTAATACCTCATAAATAATGGACTATTCCGTTTTATCGTGGAAAGAGGGTTAAAACAACGCTTGGTTTCAGTGAAAGAAAGAAAGAAAGAAAGAAAGAAAGAAAGAAAGAAAGAAATAAAGAAAGAAAGAACTGTTTACGTCCACTGCCAATTCCTAAAAAATAATGGACTATTCCGTTTTTTATCAGTGAAAGAGAGGAAAAGACACTACTTGGTTTCAGTGAAAGAAAGAAAGAAAGAAAGAAAGAAAGAAAGAAAGAAAGAAAGAAAGAAGTGTTTAACGTTTCCTGAGAATACCTCATAACTAGTGGACTATTCTGGTTTGAATGAGTGGAAAGAGGGGAAAAGACGCTACTTGGTTTCAGTAAGAAATTGAAAGAAAGAAACAAACATGAAAAGATATCTATCTATATTTCTGAGATCAGGTATTATGTACACTATTTACATTATTCAGACTATTGTCTTCATCTTTGTTGCTATATTTATTACAACGTTTCGGCCGTTGTACTCTCCGGCCTTCTTCACAGGTGGTTGGAATGTCGAACTGAACCCTTCATTTCGCTCACTGGGCTAGACTGTTCTAGTTCCACGTGCCATGTTTAATGGATGTCACTTATCAGTTATCTCCTGTTAATTTTTCCCTCTGAAAGTTCTCCACTACCTTAACCGGGTATTGAACTCACACTGGATCTATCTAACGCTATTATCCACTGTGCCATGTGTCCTTGAGGGACGATAGATGAATTTAATGGCTGTTTAAGTGAAACGGAAAAAGTTATCAACTTCAAATATTTTCATTTGTACCCATTTCTAAAAATAATGACCAACATTCATATTTATGATTGTTATTGCAATATTTTTGCAATTAAAGTTGCTAAGCTCAAATATTTAACGATGCGATAGGATAATTTCCACGGATATTTTATTGTCGTAGAACTAGCCTCGAAGAAAAAAAGATTCATCAGAAAGTTCAAATAGGTAAACCGTGAAATTTTCCCGGATTTAAACTAATTATTATTAATTGAGAGAGCAGTACATCAACGAAGTGAAGCTGAGGTAGAAATATATGAATCCCAGTCGGTTCATCATGATACCCAGACTAATAATGGGTGTGCCGGTAACACCCATCACGTCCAAATGTGTGCGATACGGTGACAGGTTTGAGAAGAGCTGGGCATAACCTTGCAGGTGGAACCAAGTTAGAAATACCTTCACGTTGAGTACCCCAATTTGCTCAGGCGGTTTTTTAATTGAAGGTGTTCTCATACACTTAGATGTGACTCCCAAGTTTGACTGCCTCATTCTTAAAACTTAAAACGAACGAACCTCTCAACACCCAACCACGTTACTTCCCCATTACTCCCATTAATGAACAAAGTTGCGTGTCAACCCCGGGAAGACATGCGCAAATGATTTAAGGCAGGCCAAATCTGTGGTAAAATAAGACGCCATAAGAGACATTCATAGTGTCGCATCAGGGTCTTTCTTCTTCTTCTTCTTCTTCTTCTTATTATTATTATTATTATTATTATTATTATTATTATTATTATTATTATTATTCCTTTGATTTCTGGTGTGTACTTATTTTTTTCCGGACTTAAGGTCAGAAATGTCATCATGACATTTTCTACTGAGCAATTTAAAAACAAACAAAAAACATATTTTACATAGGTAAAGGCCCTCGTAAGATGTGGACTACACTCGTAAGAACAATTATTATTATTATTATTATTATTATTATTATTTTATTTTTTTTTTGTTGTTGTTGTTGTTGTTGTTGTTGTTGTTGTTGTTCTTCTTCTTCTTCTTCTTCTTCTTCTTCTTCTTCTTCTTCTTCTTATTTCTTTTGATTACTGGTGTAGACACATTTCTTTCCGGGTCCCGCCCACAGACCCAAGGTTAGAAATAGAATCATGACATTTTCCACTGGCAAAAAAAAAAAAAAAAACATATTTTACATAGATAAATCCCTTCGTAAGGTGTGGGCTGTACTCGTGAGAACAATTTTTTTTTGTATTTCTTTAAGGCATGGCCTTCTAGGAATCCCTTCAATTTGTCTACTGGAATCTTTTCCAACCAATCCGAGTGCTCCAACTGCAACAGGAATTGTTGATGTTCTCATGTGCTACATTTTTCAGATTTCGATTTCAAGGAGCTTGTATTTTGATAGCTATTTGTTTTGGTGTCGCATATTGACGTATTTCATGGGAAAGTGTTTGTCTTGCTATTGGTCCTGATCTGGAATCTCCACTTCAGTCACTTTCACATTTGCTATGACATGGCTTCTCTCTGTCTTTCCTATCAATATTTTCATGGCAATTGTATTAATGAAGTCTCATTCTTGCGACCTCGACCGCATGAATTTATGCGTATTACTAGATTGGCATCAGCCATGTCACATCTTTTTACTGCTGAAATAGCTATAGATGCAACCATCACTTCTATTCCAATAGTTTCTTTTCTCACCCGTAGAACTCTCTTCCGATTTCTTGCTCCCCTGCCACCTACGATATTTAACACCGAGGTGACCATGGGTCTTAATTATGCCCAATATTCAATCATTTACACATTACCCCAATCAACAATAAAACTGCTGTCTTTTCATCATCATTTTTGCCCTCCTTCAACATGGCTGATGCTAACCTCCAGTAAAACACCCTATTGTGCTTTCTTGGTCTCATGCCTTTCACTGACATGAAGTGGAATGATTATATTGAATCAAATTTTACGTCTGTTGCAAGGAAAGTTGGTTCACTTTATTATGCCAGACATTTTTTTTATCAGAATCCGTCTTCCCATTTATAAATCTACCATTCATCCATGCATTGAATATTGCTGCCACATCTGGTCTAGTACTCCTGCTGCATATCTCTAGATTCTTGACAAAATCCAAAGAAGGATCTGTAATGTTATCAGTCCAAACCTGGCAACTCGACTTAAGTCACTTTCCCAGTGGCATGATGTGGCTTCCGTCTGTCCTTTCTATAGAAAGTCAGTTGTTCTAATGAGTCCTTCTCCTTTTTACCTCGACCGTGTGAATTACGACTAGATTAGCTACAAGGTTTCATTGTTTTAGCGATGAGATAACTAAATGCAATCGTAACTACTATTATAATGGTTCCTTTTTTGCACTTATCTTCTTCTTCCGGTTTCTTGATTCGCTGTCACCTACCCTTTATAAATTTAATTACAACGTCAATCGCCATCTTTTCTCTTTATTTTATTGTCCTTTCTCCTCACTGAAATATTCTCATTCTCTTTTACACCAAGTAAAACCCTTGCGTTTTAGTGTCATCATCGCCTTGCTTGGGGGAAATATTTAAACAACATGACTCATCACGACACAAGATCTTTTCAAAGTATCCACCCCAGAGCAAATGATGGCGGTTTTCTGGAGATCTACAATCTTGGTCGCCACTCCACTTCTTCCTAAGCTTTGCAAGCTTCTAGGCGATGTTCAAAGAGCCCCCATTGTTATACCAGGAATGACTTCAATAGCATGTCCCATAAGTCCTTCAGCTCCTTAACAAGATCCTAATATTTTTTTCAATCTTTTCAACTTCTTTGGAGTTCACTCTTGTATCGCATTGACAATTGCTAATTTCCTTATCACAGTAAGGTTGGGTCTCCGTGCGTCAATGATATGATTTGTCTGGAAGATGGGTACGGGGTTTATCTACATCAGTTAAGATATAGTGGCTGTTATTTTCTACAACTGCTTCTGACTGATATTCCTACCATCATTATAATTATTATTATTATTATTATTATTTCTTTGATTTTTGTTGTATACTCATTTCCTTCCGGGTACCAACCAGAGATCTAAGATCAGAAATGCCTTCATGACATTTTCCATTGATCATTTTGGGAAAGACAAACACAAGCTCAAACGCATTTTACATAGATAAAGCTCTTAGTAATGTGCCAGCTGTATTGTGGTTACATTTTTTTTATATTTCTTTAACGTATGGGCTAGCAGAAATTATTATTATTATTATTATTATTATTTCTTTTATTTCTGTTGTATACTCATTTCTTCCGGGTGCCAATCAGAGACCTAAGATCAGAAATGGCTTCAGGACATTTCCCACTGATCATTTTGGTAAAACAAACACAAGCTCAAACGCATTTTGCATAAATAATGCTCTTAGCAATGTGAGAGCTGTACTTGTGGGTACATGTTTTTTAATTTCTTTAAGGTATGGGTTACAAGAAATTATTATTATTATTATTATTATTATTATCATCATTATTATTATTATTATTATTATTATTGTGCTGATACCGCGAAGCTTAATGTACTTATTGTGTTCTAGGGTGCTGCTGACTTGCTGTAAAGCTTGGCGCTTTCAGCCGACATTTCACTTTCTTGTGTATTGATTTCCTTTGAATAACAAGTTAACAAAACAGTTGTGAGTTCAATCCGTGGGTCGGATAGTACGAATATACTCACAATGCGAATAGCTGAACGCTTAACCAAAACGAGATATCCCTAGACATGGACAGCAGTATGAGAAGTATTTATCCGCGTAGATTGAATAAAGTGCTCTGTGCAAAATTCCCTGAAAGTTACCCGGATCGACAGACACTTGAAGAATGTTTGAATGCTAAACAGCTGAGAGGGCAACGGGAAACTACTCTACAATCTTTCAAATGAAGTCATAACAATTCACAAAGAAACGTAATCTCTGATGAATCATGATCACCAACGTCTTGAAAGGGCACGGGATTTAATTTTTAAATAAATCTCTTAAATAACAGGATAGACGGTGCATTCTAGCTCTTAGATGACAGCAATAGGTGAAGGGAAAATATGAATTGAAAACTTTAAAAAGAACATAAAACTATTGCAATAAAGATACGTAATCGTTAGAATACTATGAACACACACAGCCTTAAGCAGAACTTGCAATTAGTTTACCAATTTCTCAAATTCTGCCCCGTTAATGAGTTCCACTGTAATGTTTGTTTATAATCATCGGATTACTTCGGAAGTATGCTGCTTAAACTCTTTGCTCGAAAGACAGAGAGGATCCCCGGGTGAGGCTATGTCGAAGGGCAGAGTCTCGTCTCGGGAGACAGCTACCCGACTCCGTTTTTATGGGGTCTACCGGGAAATTTTAGCCGAGCCTATGGGCTCGGATACCCGTCAATAAACTTGGTTTTGTGTCGCACCCTTCCGCGTGGGGCGGTTAGTGAATATCTCACCGAAGTTAAGCATGGTCGAGCCTGCTCAGTACCTAGATGGGTGACCGCTTGGCAATACTTGGTGCTGTAATTATGGATGTACGGGTGGTGTAATGGATAACGGCTAGGAATTGTTAAACGAGCATGAAGTGGAAATATATTAAATCAATTACTAAGTTGGTTCCCTTTGTGGTGCTTGATAAGTTTTTTCGACGAAATCTATCTAACATATTTCTATTCGCCCTTGCTTTGAATATTGCTGCCACATTTGGTCTGGTGCTCCTGCTATATATTTAGAGATTCTTAATAAAATGAAAAGAATAATCTGCAATGTTATTGGTTCTGACCTGGCATCTTGCCGTCAGTCACTTTCACATTGTCGCAATGTAGCTTCCCTGTGACTTTTCTATGAATACTTTTATGGTAATTGACCTGATGAACTTTCCTCTATGGTATCTCTGCTTCATGAATTTAAACGCAGTACAAGATTTGCAGCAACGTCTCATAATATCACAGTTGAAATAACTAGATGTAACGGTAAGTTCTATGCTAACCGTTTCTTTTTTCTCACACTTCTCGCTTGTGGAACACTCTTCTTGCTTCCCATCCAACCTTGATCTTCAAAAATTTAAATGCAATGTCAATCGTTATCTATGGCTTCTTAATTTCTGTTCTTTTATTGTTCCGTCTCCTTAATAGTATTTTCTTTTCTCATATACTTTAGCATTGCGTAACCCCTTGCGTTATAGTGGCTTTA
Organism: Acanthosepion esculentum; assembly: GCA_964036315.1. Classification (NCBI taxonomy): domain Eukaryota; kingdom Metazoa; phylum Mollusca; class Cephalopoda; order Sepiida; family Sepiidae; genus Acanthosepion; species Acanthosepion esculentum. The sequence goes on from OZ038494.1 coordinate 59,126,531, forward strand.
TTGCATTGTTTGGAGGGAAATAATTTTTTAAAATTACCTAATGTATACTGAAAACAGTTAAAATTAGATTAATTTTTTTTAAATTAAATAGAGCTATCAATTATCTTACTAAAACATTCGCACAAAAATTTATATTAAAGTTATTATTTACTGGTTGGTTCTTAAATGATGACGCTAATTTAAAGATGACGTCAGGTGAAACGCTAAAAGCATTATCATAGTGGCCGCACCCTATTACAACCTTCATAATGGCAAATTGAAGAAGACATTCAGTAGATAAGTCTTATGAGAGATGAAAAACGTTTTAGCACTTAATCAATGGTCAACACTTGTCTCTTGATATGATATGCTTTTATTTTTAGTGTGTATGAGTTGGAAATGGCGCCCCATATCTCGCCAGATTTATTTACCACGAAAGAACGTGAGTTTCATCATGCGTCCATGTTTTGTCTACTAAATAATTTCTCTCCACGCCTGTCACTCGTTGGTAGAGATGCTCTAATTTATGGTGTGTTTTGTTTTTTTGTTTTTGTTTTTGTTTTGTTTTTTGACGGCTGAACGCTGCTGTGTCACCGTTCAAATCACGAATCAGCGAAAGTTGGGAAAGAGAGGTAAAATAAACAGAGTGAAAAGTAAGGAGGGTGTGAAATTTAAAAAAAATAAATAATGAAAAGTGTGAGAAAGATATCATGAGAAAAACGTGAGTACATTGAAAAGAAAGAAAGAAAGAAAGAAAGAAAGAAAGAAAGAAGGAAAGAAAGAAAGAAGGAAAGAAAGAAATAAAATAAGAAAGAAAGAAAGAAAGAAAGAAAGAAAGAAAGAAGACAAACAAGAAAGGGAAATAAGGAAATAAGAGAATGGAATTATAGAATGAAATAGAGCAAAGCAAAAAGAAAGAAAGAAAGAAAGAAAGAAAGAAAGAAAGAAAAGGGGAAAAAAATTAACAATTTTAACCCAAAACAGAAACAATTTCTCAAATGTATTTGCAGTGCTGTGGTTTTAAACAAAAATATAGCGAAAGTAAAACACCAACAATTAGTGACGAAAGAATCGGCAAATCCAAAGAAGAAGGATTTGCCTGTTGCTTTTTACTGATTAATTAATTGATTATTTACATTATTCGGACTATTGTCCTCATCTTTGTCGCCATATTTATTACAATGTTTCGGCCGTTGTACGCTCCGGCGATTGGAATGTCGAACTGAACCTTTTTATTTCGCTCACTGGGGAAGACTGTTCTAGTTCCACGTGCCATGTTTAATGCATGTTAGTTATCAGTTATCTCCTGTTAATTTTCCCTCTGAAAGTTCTCCACAGTCTTAACCGGGTATTGAACTCACACTCTTTGGGTCCTGTCACTGGATCTAACTTTATCCACTGTGTCATTTGTCCTTGAGGACATCTGTGTATGAATATCTGTGTATTATAAACCTAATGTCTTCAGCAACCATTTTTACCAGTGCTCATATTGCAATTTTTGCTGTTATCTTTGTATGTTTTTACCAGAGCTCATATTGCAACTATGTTGTTATCGCTTTTCTCTGGCGCTCCTTATTACTCGTTCCCATATTGTATCATTTCTATGCTTGGTCGGCTCAGGAGATTTTTGTGGCCTAGCATATGTGCTGATTCCTTAAGTTTACGAATTTTTCAATAGTGTTCCTTGTCTATGATCTCAACCTGGTCCCACAGAGGGCGGTGATCTCCTTCTCTCTCCATATGTGGTCAGTCACGCCTGATTTTTCCACTTCCCCTCGAGTTACAGCTTTCTGGTGTTGTTGAAGCCTCACCTTAAGGGGGCGGCCTGTCTCTCCTTTATATTTCTTTCCGCAGCTGTACGGGATAGCGTACACACAGTCGTTAGTCATGTTCTCCTCTATGTAGGGACTTTTACTCGGGAGAGTGTGATTTCAATACCAGGTTAAGGTAGTGGAGAACTTTCAGAGGGAAAAATTAACAGGAGATAACAGATAAGTGACATCCATTAAACATGGCACGTGGAACTAGAACAGTCTTCCCCAGTGAGCGAAATGAAGGGTTCAGTTCAACATTCCAACCACCTGAAGAAGGCCGGAGTGTACAACGACCAAAACGTTGTAATAAATATGGCGACAAAGATGAGGACAATAGTCCGAATAATGTAAATAGTGTACATAATACCTTATCTCAGAAATATAGACAGACAATTAATTGATCTTTAAATTTCTATATTTAGTAATGACATTAGAACTTTTATTCCGTGCGCAATCTTTCCAGTTTCGTTTAGCAATCTACGAATCACATTTATATTCAATACGAATCTTTCTTTTTATAGAAACGTGCAACCTTATTCCTTTAAAGATCTTTTTTTCTTTTCTTCGTGATATTAAAATCCTTAAAAATCTGCAATTTTAACCTATGATTTAATCTATTATTTGCGTTTGCCTTAAAATTATGAAGATTTGTGCAAAAGTAAAAGAAAGGTTCCATCCATGTGTTAAGTGTCTCTTTTAAAATTATCATAAAGGAAAAAGAAAAAGTTATATGAAGTACATTGATAAGGAAGAGAATAATACACACACACGCATATATATATATATATACATATATATATATATATATATATATATATATATATATATATATATATATATGTTGAAACTTGACTAATGCATGGAATAATAATGCAACACAAAATGTATTGAAACAAGAAAGTGTACACAATATTTACATATAGTCTTTTGTATATTCCTGGGAAGACCGTTCCTGGAGAATGTGTTGACTATGTCGCAGTCGGGCAGAGTCTCTAATGAATCTCTTGATTCGCCTCCCTGTCTTCCCGGTACCAACCATATTCATATAGTCGGCACTCCACTATGCAAATTAGGTGGATCCTACCACAACAATATATATATATATATATATATATATATATATATTAATAAATAAACAATGCAGTTTAATTAATATTGTAAGATGTATCCAAGTCTGACGTTCAAGTGACTGTGAAAACAAAAGAAGTGGGAAGGTATTTTAACATAACGCTAACAAGTTATACTCTCGGTCAGCTTCTTAAATGAATTTTTGTAGTTGATAAATAAAAGGACTGGTAAACAACTTAACCGTTCGCAAAAAAATAAAAAATACCGCTTTTAAAATTAAATTTACGTTTCACTCGCCAGTAGTTTAACATCGCTCGAGGCGACCTATTTATGGTGTTGAAACGTAATTGCCATTATGTAGCGATTTTAACATGTTTTAATATATATCATAAAATAGTCATTCAAAAAATAAATCAATAAAGTTAATGGAATTAACGGCGAATTCACTTCGCTAACAGATTAAGAAGGCATTAACTTACTGACCACTCGCTAAACGACACGATCTTGTTTTTATTAATTGTACATTGTATTAGATGTTCGGTCCATATTGTTTGGAAGTACTTTCGGTGAAAACATTCACCATCTTCAAGCATAGTTTTTTTTCCCTCAATTTCAGGTAATTTCGTGTAAAAATCCCAAGACGAAAATGAATGATACTTGTCGAAAAAAAAATATATATATAAGTGTGTGTATGTGTGTGTGTGTTTAGGCAGCAAATCTTTAGGCATGCCTGATTAAATTAATTACAGACATTATGTCTGCTTATTTTTAACATAATCCGTTCATACTCACGAATAACCTTCTATGTATTGCGATTAAATGATTTGAGAAATATGCGATAACTGTGAAAATCACTTTTATTTCTTAAGTACTTTCGATCTTCTTCCAAGATCATCTTCAGTGTTGCAAGTAGTAATACAAAACTGTGTATTGCTATCCATTACTGTAATTTCCTTCTTTTTGCTTTTAAATGAACCGGTTGACAGTCTTGCTTAGCGTTCAGTAGAAAGTGTAAAAATTATCCACTATGGAAATAAAAGTGATTTTTCCCAGTTATACCACATTTCTCACATCATTTAATTGCAATGTACGGAATGTTATTCGTGAAGGTGAAAGGATTATGTTAAAAATAAGAGACATAGTGTCTGTAATTCATTTAATAAGACATATATATATATATATATATATATATATATATATATATATATGTGGGATGTATCAAAAATATGTTTACAAATCTTTGGGATAGGTCTCTCACACCAAAACAAGAACAAAAGTCTACATAGACATGTGTCCGCAAATCCTTCCTTTTTTGCATTATTAACTTTAAAGGAAGTTTACGGTAGATGGCGCAGTGTTGCCATTAGACGAGGTTACATTTGTCATTCGTGTACATTTGCAGCTACTCTGTCTTCAACGTTTAACGTAGTAGAGAGTTAACAGAAGTTTTTCGTTTAACAATGGTAGGATGTTCATATCCTGAGCAGGCAGATATGATTTTTACAGACGGCCGCGTGAATGATGATGGACACGAGGCTGCAAGGCGGTATCAGATTGCATTTCCAGATCGAAGGCAGCCGAGTCATCCAACGTTTGCTGTGGACATATATGAAGTAAACAAATTAAACAAACACAAAGAAAATATAATTAAAATGAAAGAGCAGACAACGAATGACTAGAACGAAAGGAGTGAATGGAAAAGAAAGAAAGAAAGAAAAACCTAAAAGAGAATGGAAAAGAAAGAAAGAAAGAAAGAAAGAAAGAAAGAAAGAAAGAAAGAAAGAAAGGAAGAAAGGAAAACAAGGCCAAAAGGAAATGAAAATGGAAAAGAAAGAAAAACAAAACTAAAAGGAAAAGAAAAAAAGAAAGACCTAAAAGAGAATGGAAAAGAAAGAAAGAAAGATTGAAAGAAAAAAGGAAAACAAATCCAAAAGGAAAAAAGGAAATGGAAAAGAAAGAAAAAACAAGACTAAAAGGACACGAAAGAAAAAAAAAACCTAAAAGAGAATGGAAAAGAAAGAAAGAAAGAAAAAAGAAAGAAAGAAAGAAAAGAAGAAAGATTGAAAGAAAGAAAAGAAAACAAGGCCAAAAGGAAAAAGGAAAATGAAAAAGAAAGAAAAACAAGACTAAAAAGAAAAGAAAGAAAGAAAGAAAGAAAGAAAGAAAGAGGAAAGAAAGAATAACAAGGTCAAAAAGAGAATGGAAAAGAATAAAAGAATATAAAAAATGACCATATGAAAAAGGTGAATGGAAAAGAAAGTAATAAAGAAATATAGAAAGAAGGGGCAAATCAGACAAAAAAGAAAGTCTAAAAGGAAATAGTGACTATAAAAGAAAGAAAGAAAGAAAGAAGGAAAGAAAGAAAGAAAGAAAGAAAGAGGTCAAAAGATAAAGGGAGAATGGAAAAGAAAGAAAGAAAACCAAGACCAAAAGGAAAAGCGAGAATGGAAAAAGAAAAATAAGACCAAAAGGAAACTGGGAAAAATAAAAATGAAAGTAACAAAAAAAGTACAAGAAAACCTCTTATGTTTGGCTAATTTGTCAGATTTGTGAAAGTTGGTCTTGCCAAGAATTTTCCAGTTCCCACCCCGGCGCCCCACCGCCCCACCGCGGTAGCCTTGTACCAGACTATACTAAAATAAGTGAGCACAAATAAAAGGTCCTCTTCGTGGCAGCATTGGCCAGTGTTCAAGTCTATGTATAAAGCAAGGCGGGACAGACACGTAAATCTGCTGCAGCACAATCTTCTTGCCTTTTTCCCCTTAGAATCTACAAGGCTAAACTTAGTAAATATGAAGAAAGAAACAAAGAAACAAAGAATGAATATCACAAAAAATGGTTTAAAAGCAAATATGGAAGGCTGTCAGGACATGAACGTAAGGTAACACCAGATAGAAAAGCTGTTTTGTGTCAGTGCCTGTGTGTATAGACACCCGTAAGCCAGAGTTTGGGGCTGTGGTCTGTGGTCTAAATACATAAGTCTGTCGACGTTTGCCCATTGATAGACGCATACGGCATTTATTTTTTTATTTTATTTATTTATTTTTTTTAAAGCGACGTCATTTTGAAAATATACCAGTTTCGGGGAGCTCGCTTATCGTCGGCACTTCACCTGACAGACGGCGCGGAGTGCATTCGGACGCTCGGCTCGCTTTTAACCAGTTAAACATGTAAGTGACAAATTTTGATCATTATGTCTTTGCAATGTTAAAGGAAAAGAAAGAAAACAATAGAGAAACTTCTGTTTGATTTCCCGTTGTAAATTGTCTAATACAAAACAGAAACAGATGTTTTTAAAATATTTTCATTGTTATATCTAAATTGATTACAAAAATACACGTAACATGTATTCGAACACAAGCACACACACACACTTTCACGCACACATATATATAAATGGAGGGGGTGTAAGATATACATATATATATATATATATATATATATATATATAGAGAGAGAGAGAGAGAGAGAGAGATAATATTAGTGGTCAATATATATATATATATATATATATATATATATATATATATATATATATATATATATATATTTCCGAAAGGATAGAATACAGGTAAGACTCAATGTCCAGGACAGAGCCAGAATATAATATAAAAGGCTCAAACACTAACATTCCATGGTTATAATTTATTACATTGGAATCCTATGGTCTGATGATTTGGATCGTGATTACGATTCCAATGTAATAAATTATAACATGGAATATTAGTGTTTGAGCCTTTGATATATATATATATATATATATATATATATATATATATATATATATATATATATATATATATATATATATATATATATATGTGTATGTGTGTGTGTGTCTGTGTGTACGTGTGTATGTGGGGGTATAATATATATGTACATGTAGGGGTGTGATATATATATATATATATATATATATATATATATATATATATATATATATATATATATATATATATCACACCCCCATTTATTCTATATTCTACATCATCACTTGATAAGACACCAGTAGTGTTGAAACAAAATGACTATTTTTGTCGTGATTTTATAACATATTTATGTTGTAATATTCAAATAAATAATTATATATATATATATATATATATATATATATATATATATATATATATATACATCTACAGTTCAAAAGTCTGAAGAAACTCCTGGTAATTTTTTTAATTAGCCGAAAAAAGTAGTTTTGTACTTTAAATAAGAGAAAATTATTATACATGGATAAAAAAAAGCGAGACATGATTTCTTATTACAATATTTATTATGACAAATAGAAGAAAAGCATTTTATGATTAATTTTTCTCTCGTCAAAATAAGCTTCTTTAACCTTGATGACTGCAGCACAGACTTCTGGCATTCTTCGCAAAAATATAAGTGCAATAAATTGACTCCATTCTCTTTTTTTAACGATCGTAAGAGCACTTTTTTATTCTTTTTTTTATTTTATTTTTTTGTTCACTATTCTGTCAAGTTCATACTATTCTTCCAATTCTAGGGAAGGCCTCACATTTTTGAACTGCAATATATATATATATATCTGTCTCTCTCGTCTGTTACCCCTCTATACAGATCACAGGTCCCCCCCCCCACACTCTCACACATACTCTCACCAATTTTTCCCGGAGTTGTTGTTCCGTTTTCTTTTTGAATCTGTAGGTCTGATAAAGTGGATCGTTCTTACGATTCCAATGGAATAAATTATGACCATGGAATATTAGTGTTTAAGTCTTTTTATTATATCCTTACTCTGTCCTGGACATCGAGTTCTACCAGGATCATATCCTCTTGGAATTATTTTTATACATATATGTATGTGTATATATAATTGCATATGTATGTGTATATTCACCACTAATATTGTCTATACATATATATATAGTGGGATAATTCAATTATCTTTATATTGACTGAATTGCTATATCTGCTGCTAGGAAAGTTGGTCCACTTTGTAGTAGAGATTCATGGCAAAATCCAAAGAAGAATCTGCAATGTTAGCGGTCCTGACCTAGTATTTCTTCTTCAGTCATTTTCCTCCCGCCTAACGAACCTCCCTGTACATTTGCCTATAAATATTTCTATGACAATTGTTCTGATGACTTTCTTCATCGTATCACACGACTTCATGCATTTAAACGCAGTACTAGATTGGCAGTTTTGTCTCAAGTTTTTAGAATATTTCAGTGCGTTTCTCTAAACCTTTATTTTCTGGCGTTACTTCTGCGTATAAATACTGATTCTACCAAATTCTACATTTTTTTTACTTGACATGATAAAGTTTCTCAAGGAACGAAACACGTTAGCATAAAATGTTTCCTTTCTCTCTCTCTCTCTCTCTCTCTCTCTCTCTCTCTCTCTATATATATATATATATATATATATATATATATATATATATATATATATAAGATTACTTAAAACAATGAAAGTTATTTATTCGGGATTTTTATTTATGTTTCTACATATTTAGTTTCGAATACATATTTAGAAATTAATTATCCAATGTGTGTGTAATTTCGGCTATAGTTATCCAATATCAAAGTGTTTTTTTATGCCAGATTGCTGATTTCCTTAGATTTCAAATATCGCATGCATTTCCGCGTGTTTATGTAATAGTTCGTGTATATATATATATATATATATATATATATATATATATATATATATATATATATATATATATATATATATATATATATATATATCGAGATTGAAATAGAGAGAGAGAGACAAACGGTGGGAAACAAAATACATACTTATTACTAATGTATATAAATATATATATATATATATATATAAGCTTTAAGATTTAAGAATAGTTAAAAAAAATAAAGCAATGTTTTCATATAGTGCTCAATATTAAACATATTGAAATAATATTAATATTAATATTAAAAATAGAGCATGGATAATATGATAAAACTACTTAACTGTAAATAACATTTTTTGATGTTGTTTCCCCGACTTCTTTGAAGTTTCTCGGAATTGTCTATTCTTCAAGGTGTCAGTTACTTAAATAAGTTAATTTCCAATTTTTTTCAATCTATTTATACTTTTTTTCAATTAGCTCAACGGATTAAAAAAGACGCAAAAAGATGAAAAATAAATTGAAAAAAATTGGAAATAAACTTAAAACACAGACCTCTTGAAGAATGGACAATTCCAAGAAACTTCGAAATCGGAGAAACAACATCAAATATTAATATTTACAGTTAAGTAACTTTATCATATTATATATATATATATATATATATATATATATATATATATATATATATATATATATATATATATATGCAGAGAGAGAGAGAAATAGATAGATAGACAAACAGAGAAAGATATGAATGAATATAAAATGGAAACATTTTTTTACTGACACGTTTCAGCCTCGGATGGGCATTATCCAAGCAAAAGTAAGTCTATCAGTGGAAGGAAGGCATTGATAAAGAAAGGTTTTTATTTTGTCTTTATCCATATTGTCTTTTTACAGATATATATTTATTTTTTTATGATTTTTGCGCACACACACAAATATATATATATATATATATATAGAGAGAGAGAGAGTTTTAGAAAAAGATGAGCAGCTCTACAAAGAGTCTACCCAAAAGTTGATTACTGTCAAAAAATTGCTCAATGCCTTAAGAAATGTCAGAGCTTTAACATATTAAAATAAAAATCCAGGTAGGCTACGACTGCTAGTTTCATGCGTTTTTCACGCAATCGTTAGGCGGTCGGTGACAGTAATTTGCAGAATGGCAACCCTATATACCACAAAGCGTTTTCAAGATGGCGAAAACGCATGTGAATACATGCTAGACGATACTAATCTTTTGTGCATATACATGTTTGTGGGGATAGGATTACTAGAGGCGGTAATATATGTGTTTTATGTTGTAGTTTTGTTGAAATATTTTGGAATACAGTTTGATTTCTTTAAGAAATTGTAGGATATTGTATGACTTAATGACCTGAAAGAGCTCTTTTATGTTGATTGTTCGATAGTATTTTAAACGAATTTAGATGAAGTCGTTACAAATTTTTTAATATGGATTTTATTGTGTACTAGCACCATGTCCCGGCGTTGCCCGTGCATGATTCAAAAATCGTATGACTCATACAGCAATCGCTATCACTTGCCTTTAAAGGAGTGCCCATTGCCATGCTGATGTTGCTACATGCCTTACTTCTTGTCTCACACTACGAATTTTTTCTAAGCTCTATACTAAACATTAAATCTGTTACGAAAAAGGAACTAAACAAAATGAACACAAAACGATCAGCTTTAAAAAAAATGACTCGTAACTGGAAAAACCGAATTAAAAAAGAATGTTAACAACAAATACTTTTTCACACCCAACCCAGTTCTGCGGAATCAGAATCAACGTTGACTTTAAGCAAGCGAATGAGCCAATTGGAGTAAAGTGTCATGCAGATTTAAATTTTTCCCACTTGTGACGAATGCAGCTATCGATTTTTTTTTTTGCATTATAAAAATGCAAACTCAATCGTTGCTAAATGCTAGTTAACATTCGTGTCATTCATTTGTTGGCTCTCACGCTGGCCAATAGAATCTTCCTGCCTATAGACTCTCACTCTGGCCAGTAGAAAATGGCCGCAAACTACATGAAAACTGCCGTAGAAGCATGAAAAAATCGATTATTTCCACTATCGATGGGAGTTGGGAAATGCAAAGTCGGTCTTGGTCTTACCCTCAACTTTGAGCATGTGCATGTAAATTTTGGTGCAAATCCGTCGAAAATTGCGGCCGTGCATTCGTTACACACACACAGACATCCTGCCTTTTATAGATAGAGATATTTATTGGTATGCCGTACACGTTAGAGCTGGTTCTTGTTTTAGAATACAAGACAGTGTAATCATGGAGTGTCCGATTTCATCTTTCCTTGTTTTTTTGTTTAGTTTTTTTTTGTTTTTTTTTTTTGTTTTGTTTTACGGGGCAGGTTGTATGCTAAAGTGTTAATGTAATTTTTATGACTCCTTCTGCATTTAAATGAAATATATTTTCTAACAAATGTAGTATTTTAATCTACATATGAAAGAGTTCTTTTATGTTGCTTGTTTGGTTGATTTCGTTTAGCGGCATAACAACACCTCTATGGGTTATTTAATGCCGAAATCTAAAGATTTTGAACGCATTTGCATGCTTTTCAATACAGATAAAATTTAGTGCTGGTCATTTTATTATAAATATGTATTTATTATAAATATGTATTTTTGTACTTTTATAGTATTTTGATTTTGTTTGGGGGTTTACTATTTACCCGATACTGAACTAGACAATATCCCTACCCCAGTAGATTAAAAAAAAAGGGTTTCTTACATGTTACCCAGATCGATATAAACCTGATGAAGACCGGAGGGCGCAACGGCCGAAACTTTGTGATAACAACAACAAAGATGGGGATAATAGTTCGAATATAAATAGTGTAAATAATAAAAGAACAGCAATTAAGAATCCAAAAAATTACGATTGAGTTTGCATTTACATTTTTGAAGATCAAAGTTTAGTGGAAATCAAGAAGCTAGAAAAGAGTTCCACAAATAAGAAGTGCGCGAGAAGAAACCATTAGCATAGGATATACGATCATATCGAACCATTTCAAATATAAAATTACGAGACGTAGCTAACCAATCTAGTACTGCGTTTAAATTCGTAAAGGATATACGATCATATCGAACCATTTCAAATATAAAATTACGAGACGTAACTAACCAATCTAGTACTGCGCTTAAATTCGTAAAGGATATACGATCAGATCGAATCCTTTCAAATATAAAATTACGAGACGTAACTAACCAATCTAGTACTGCGCTTAAATTCGTAAAGGATATACGATCAGATCGAATCCTTTCAAATATAAAATTACGAGACGTAACTAACCAATCTAGTACTGCGCTTAAATTCGTAAAGGATATACGATCAGATCGAATCCTTTCAAATATAAAATTACGAGATGTAACTAACCAATCTAGTACTGCGCTTAAATTCGTAAAGGATATACGATCAGATCGAATCCTTTCAAATATAAAATTACGAGACGTAACTAACCAATCTAGTACTGCGCTTAAATTCGTAAAGGATATACGATCAGATCGAATCCTTTCAAATATAAAATTACGAGACGTAACTAACCAATCTAGTACTGCGCTTAAATTCGTAAAGGATATACGATCAGATCGAATCCTTTCAAATATAAAATTACGAGACGTAACTAACCAATCTAGTACTGCGCTTAAATTCGTAAAGGATATACGATCAGATCGAATCCTTTCAAATATAAAATTACGAGACGTAACTAACAAATCTAGTACTGCGCTTAAATTCGTAAAGGATATACGATCAGATCGAATCCTTTCAAATATAAAATTACGAGACGTAACTAACCAATCTAGTACTGCGCTTAAATTCGTAAAGTCGAGGTAACAAAGAGGAAACTAGAACTACTACCATCAAAATATTCATAAGAGAAGGAAGCTACGTTACGGCAATAGGAAAGTGACTGAAACCGAGATGCCAGGTAAGGACAGATAGCATTGCAACATACATACCCAGCGACTTGTGAATCCTCAAATTCACTCAAATCTCTTCTGAGGTATTCGATACATCACAACGGAGTATTCAAAGCCGACTTTCTTTTCTTTTCTAACTCCGACACTGACACAAGATGTGCCTACGAAATAGCAACTGATATTCTTACTACGGATCGTAGTCATAAGGTTAGGGTTCGGCAGTGTATATCATAATAAGAACAGTATTAGTTTGATGCAAAATTACCCAAAATTCTTTTGGTTTCATCATCATCATCATCATCATCATCATCATCATAAAGTCATCAAGATATATATATATTTTTTTGTCTTTATGATCTTGTGTAAAACCTCCAGTGAAATAGACAATTCTATCACAAAAGAACGATTCCTGTTTGAGTAATTCTTCGTGGAATTTATTTGAAAGCTTGAAATCGAAGGTAACTTTCGCCAGACATGGAGCGAGACACGGACGAGTCTGAAGTTGATAAATCTAGAGAATACGCAACATGTAGCAGAAGTCCTCCATCCCAGTTCCAGGGTCTTTTGCTATATCGTTTTTTCAACGTGAATATGTGTAATTTCATAGAGCAAAATCACTGATTCTTATACCCAGAAAAAAGGGTCATTTATGTACCCGCAAACCGTTTTATTGTCTGTCATCGGAAGGATTTTTTTTTTTTTTTTAGTGGGTAGATGCCTTTTTTTATCCCAGTATTTTGTTTCCTTTACCTACCGGCTTTCTTCCGGAAGCTGTTCTCTTTTAAAATGACGCATTATATTCGGAGTCTTTTGAATTGCTGAAAGTTTTTTGATCAGCGGCAAATACTCTTGGGAAAGTTACGAATCCATGTCTTCCTCTCATATATGAGTTAAATAGTAGAACCAGTAAAAGAAAATTATTTTTATTTTCAAAAAATTGTTAATGCAATATTTATTCGCCAAAAAAATTAGAATTATTCTTATAATTCAAGAAAATGATTCGGCTTTACATAAGACAGAAAGGGTTTAACAAAACTAATGTTTCCTATATTTTAATGTACATTTGTAATTCATCAATGTTTTTTTCTCCTTTTCTATTTCTTTCTTTTTTATATGTATATTTATATCTATTTATATTTATATTTATTATTTATATTTATTTATATTTATATCTATTATTTATATTTATATTTATTATTTATATTTATATTTATTATGAAGAAATATAATCTTAAAATGTGCTATATTTATGGGATAATTTTTTAAGACTATATTTCTTCATATTCGGCTCCTGATAATCAGTAGATCACTTTCGCTACATTTATAACACAGTATGGACATAGAAAAATTTAGCTTCGACTACTCCCTAAAAAACATACCCATCCCATCCCCTTTCATATATAAGCTAAAATTAATTGAAAAAACAGAAAGTTTCATAAAAAGAATGAGATGGAAAGCCCACTTTTTAAACCAGGACCTTCACAATGAAAATACACTGAAGGAAAAATACGGCTTCAAAACAAAAATATGCCCCCCGCAACAAAAAGAATTATATGACTTCGAGAAGGACTTAACTGACCTAGTTAGAAACATAAAATTCCATAAAAAACAAGATGCATTTAAATAAAAACTAAAAGAAGATATAACTAAAATAAACAATTCAGCAAATGTATTTATCGCAACTGACAAAACAAGAAATTTATACAAACTAAGCCCTCCTACGCACAACAAATTACTTAAGAACAACATAACCAAAACATACAAAAAGGCACCTAAAACAATAGAACACGATATCAATAAAGAAGCTGAAGCAATCGCCCAAAAATTAGACCTAGATGACCGAATAATTTGCATCAGCAAGGCGCAAGCCTTTATCACACTAAAAGAGCACAAAGAAAATTTCAAAACCAACCCTGCATGCAGACTCATAAACCCAGCCAAAAGCGAACTAGGTAAAATAAGTAAAACGATACTAGAAAGAATTAATTCTGAACTTAGGAAGAAGTTAGGAGTAAACCAGTGGAAAAACACAAAAGCAACTATTGACTGGTTCCACAGCATAAATAACAAACAAAATTGTCACTTCCTACAATTAGACATAAAAGAATTTTACCCATCCATAACAGAACGCATGTTAGATAAGGCCATCAACTTAGCTCAAGAACAAGTAAAAAAAACGAAATCGACAACATTAAGCACTCCCGTAAATCATTACTATTTCACCATGAAGAAGCATGGATAAAGAAAGATGTTTGACACCACAATGGGAAGCTTTGACGGTGCACCTAATGCGAAATCGTAGGTATTTACTTACTACACGAACTAAGCAAAATAATAGATAGAAATGACACAGGGACGACGGTCTCATAAACTTAAGAAACTGTACCAAACAAAACACTGACAAAACTAGAAAAGCAATAATAAAGATTTTCAAAAATAACGGATTCGACATAGATATAAAAACTAACCTAAACGAAGTATATTTTCTAGATGTTACCTTCAACCGAAGAAAAGGTACGTACAAACCATACGGAAAACCCAATGATAAACCACTCTATATACACACATCTTCCAACCACCCGCCTTCTATAATCAAACAGATACCAAAATCGATTAACCGCAGGCTTTCCGACAATTCCTTCAATGAATCTATATTTAACAAAGCTAAGAAAGACTACGAAACAGCCCTAAAAGATAGTGAATTCCCAGCAACACTCACATACTCACCACAGAACACAAAAAAGGCCAACAGGAAAAGAAATATCATATGGTTCAACCCACCGTACATCAAAAACAAACGTAGGAAAAATATTCTTCAAACTCTTACACAAACACTTCTCGGAATCAAGCACCCTACACAAAATATTTAACAAAAACACTATAAAAATCAGCTACAGTTGCACCGAGAACATGGCACAAATAATTAAAACGCACAACAGGAAAATTATCAACAAACCACACGAACAAATTAAACCCACGTGCAACTGCAGAATAAAAAACGAATGTCCCTTAAACGGTAATTGTTTACAAAACAACGTAATATACCAAGCCACGATAAAATCACCAGATAATGAAGAAAAGGTATACATAGGAGTAACTGAAGGACCCTGGAAAGAAAGAAATTATGTACACAAAACATATTTTACAAATAGTAAATATGCGAACAGCACAATGCTTTCTAAGTATATCTGGGAAATTAAAAACAAAACGCACACCACACCAAAAATATCTTGGAAAATAAGGAAAAGATCATCAGCCTACAACAACCAATCAAAAACTTGCAAACTTTGCTTGGGGGAAAAAATAGCTATCATTACTTTCCCAGACCAAAATAAATTATTAAATAAAAGATCCGAGCTCATCTCAAAATCCAGACATGAAAACAAATTTTTACTACGTTACTTAAAAATCGAAAACGGAAAAAATAAATAAATACATAAACAAACAAAATGACAATAAAATAAGCAAAATAAATTAATCCAAACAAATTACCAAATCACACCTGTTAGAATAGACGAAATAGAATAAAAAATAAGAAACAAAATCAATAAATAAAGTAAATAATAAGCAAATTAGCAAACAATTATGACCAAAATATAAGTTAGACTATAAAAATCAAAACAAAAAATCAGACGAAAAAAATAGCTATAACTGTTAATTAACGATAAAAAAAATGAAAAAATAAAAAATAATATACTACGTTACTTAAAAATCGAAAACCAAAACGAGAAAATATACAGTATAACAAATAAATAACAGTTAAAATAAATTGATCTAAATACATCCAAATATATAAATAAACGAAGAACCGATACCGATAGACTAGCTGTTAGAAAAACAAATAAAGATAATCAATCCAAATAAATTCATGAAGTAATAAACAAATTAAAAACTGTTCCCGCCAAACTAATAGTGAGAACAAACTACAACAAACAACCCCAAAATTGAACAAATAGCTTTAATTATCTTCCCAAACAAAAACAAAACTATTAAATAACCTATATAAACAAATTTTTACTACGTTAATAAAAACACTGATCAAAATAAAAATAAAAAACTAAATAAATATATAAGATAAAAAATAAAAGTAAATAAAAACAAGCAAAATAATTTAACCCAAATAAATAAAGAAATAAACGACTACCGGTAAAATAACCGCCAAAATAGACTACCCACAATGCACCACTGACCCGTATATATAAATAGCCGAGAAGAATAACAGCACTCGTGGCCTGACGATTGCAACTAGCATGAAACAGAGTGTCGCCTCTAAGTGTTGATCAATGTTCACTTTTATATTTATATTTATTATTTATATTTATATTTATTTATACTTATATTTATTATTTATATTTATTTATATCTATTATTTATATTTATTTATATTTATTATTTATATTTTTGTATTTATTATTTATATTTATTTATATTTATATTTATTGTTTATATTTATTATTTATATTTATTTATATCTATATCTATTATTTATATTTATTATATATATTTAATATTTATATTTATTATTTATATTTATTTTTATTTATTATTTATATTTATTTATATTTATTATTTATATTTATTTATAACTATTATTTATATTTTTTGTATTTATTATTTATATTTATTTATATTTATTTATATTTATTATTTATATTTATTTATAGTTATATTTATTATTTATATTTATTATTTCTATTTATTTATATTTATTATTTATACTTATCATTCCGCACTGTTAAATATATATATATATATAAACTGATAACAAAAAACGAGTGCTAATGAAAATATATACAATGTTTTCGTGCTTGAAGTGTCATTATGCAGAATATTGTTAGGTGAAAACTAAAACATGGAATTAGTAAATAGTAAACTCTTTAAATACTGTTGTGTAAGGAAGAGTTATCACAGATTTAGAATAGGAGATAAAGAAATTGAATATAGAATAGACTGCGCCAGAGGTAGTTTCGCACAACACCGCAAGTTGCTACAACACCGGAAAGCTCGTGTCATGTTCTTAAATAGCCTCGAGATCGAGACTTTCATATGGATGTCAGGCATAGCATTCAGAAATATCTAAACTGCCTGCTGTATACAGCCACTATCTCAGATCACATGTAACTCGAAGGGAAAATAACTACATAATCAAGATGTTGGCGTTCCACACTACCACAAACAAAAGGTTAGGAAGGAAACTCCCATCAGTTCTGGAAAGAGCTATAACAGCTACTAGACTTGGGAAACCTATTTTCCTGAGAAAATTATTTTAAGATTTTATAAATTTCAGCCGATAATAGTTGAAGCTGCTCGGTCAATGCGTGTCAAATGTTTACTTATTAGGAAACGGCTAATATTACCATATCGTTGACCTATGGCTAGGACGCTATATTTGCATGTTATTATGAGACAGTTAATCCCCCCCTCCGCTGGTAGTTTTATAGATCTAGCCTTACGTTGAAATTGGCGTTGCCAGCCAAATATTTTCAACAGCGTTGCAGAAACAGGCTTCGAATCAGAATACCTATTAGTCGCGGCAACTGAGAAAGAAATTTCGAGAATATGTAGTCGTCAAAAATAACAGCAAACATCTGACACTTGACAAGATTCCGAACTAAGAAGAAGAACCAGGATGTGGCGACAACCCTCACCATTCTGTGACGAATCCACTTTAGCAGTGTTTGTTATAGCCGCTAACGAGATTAGCGTAGGCAGCGTCGGTCCCCGAGTGCAATTGTTGTCGTTTTCTATCGCCGGGATTGCAACCAACGTCATTCACATCAGAATTACGAGTTAAATGAAAAACGGGTAGAGTGCTTGTGTCCTTCAGTAAACATTTCTCGTACGACCGATGTACGTTCCACAATATTTCACTTGGAATTTAAAGCAAACAGATCAGTTTATATTTTAGATAACAAATATGGCATAATTTGAGAAGATTGGGTCATCTTTTCGTTTGCGAAGTTATTCAGCTTTACGGTCTCACTTTGCGGGTGTTTCAACATCTCTCGAAATCACTTCATGGGGGAATAAAATTCATTCAATGTTTTAATTACTTTAAAGGAGATGTTTTATATTATAAATTCTTTTAAAAGAACTTACGCACACACGCATATAAATATTATATATATATATATATATATATATATATATATATATATATATATATATATATATATATATATATATATATGTACAAGGTAACCCAAAAAGTTCTGTCCGTTTTTTTGATTAGTCATTGGAATGAAGTTGAAATATATACGAAATGCGTGTAGCAATTGTTTTCAAATTCGGACAGCCGTAAGTAGGAACATCAGACGTTATAAAAAAACACGCGCACCGTGCCCGGCCATCAGTTATAAGCCGGACAGCTGTGAGAAGGATGGAAGTGTCTAGAGATCTTGTTCGGGGCTGTTTGCTTTACGACTTCAAAGTGGGCTTATCAGGAGCTGCATCAAGTGGCCGCATATGTCAAGCGTTTGGGGATAGTTCTGTGGATGAACGTACTGCAAGTCGTTGGTTTCGAAAATTCAAGTCGGGAGATTTGTCTCTCCATGATGAGACTCGCAGTGGACGACCACAGGTCTTGAATGACGGAGTTCTGAAGGCGGCCATTGAAGAGTACAGTAGTCTAACGTGTGGAGAACTTGCAAGAGAGTTCAATGTTTCCGATGAAACAGTTAGACTTCAACTGCACCGCCTAGGTAAGACGTACAAACTGAGCAAGTGGGTTCCGCAAACGCTGTTCGGGGTCTACAAGGGACAACGAGTGGCAGCCTGCGTATCGCTGCTTTCTCGCCACCGTAAAGCATCCTTATTCAATCGAGTGGTTACCAGTGATGAAAAGTTGGTTCTGTACGAAACTCCCAAGCGTTCCAGACATTGGTTGTCTCCTCAGGATGCTGTCCCTCACACCGCAGGATCGCCTATGCACCCACACAAGATTATGCTTTGTGTCTGGTGGACATTATGAACTGCTACCAACGGGCCAAACGGTCACTGGAGACCTATACTCGCAGCAATTGAAACGTGTGCAACAGGCA
>OZ038494.1:59153474-59178474 GCA_964036315.1 Acanthosepion esculentum
CCTGTTAATTCGCCTCTCAAAGTCCTCCACCGCCTTAACCAGGTATTGGTCCTGTCACTGGATCCACCAAACGATTTTATCCAATGTGCCATGTGTCCTTGAGGGCATCCATTAGATACGGCACGTGGAACTAGAACAGTCTACACCAGTGAGCGAAATAAAGGGTTCAGTTCGACATTCCAACCACCCGAAGAAGGCCGGAGCGTACAACGGCCGAAACGTTGTGATAAACATGACGTCAAAGATGAGAACAATAGTCCGAATAATGTAAATAATGTACATAATACCTCACCTCAGAAATATGGACAGATACAGTAGCACGAAGATTACTAAAAAGTGTCAAATTAAAAACCCTTTCTAAAGCTACAAAGACTATTATTTAAGCCATTTTAAAAAAAATTACTGCCTAATTTCCATTGTTAAAATTAACAGAAAATGAATTCACTCGTACATGAATTCAAAAGCATGAATCAGCTGTTATATAAATGAAAAGAACACAAAAATACCTTCTTAACGCTATCCTGAAGAATGCCAAATCAATTTCTATTAGAGATGCACAGTTTTATTTACATGATTTACATCCGGTCTATTGTCCTCATCTTTGTGGCTGTTATGACAACCTTTCGGCTGTTCGGTCTTCCGGCCTTCGTTACTTGTATAATGAGCTAGTTTCGCCTACAGAGATTTCTTAACAGAACGTTTTATTAATCAATGGGGTGGACCGTTCTCGTTCCACTGCCCATGTCTTGGAATATCTCGTCTAGTTCTTAATCTCAGTAGTGCTCATTTATTGCTCGCCCTTTTTTCACTGAGTCCAAGTCACACTGCGCCGTCCAACGGTTGAATTCACAATTATTATTTTTTTTTTAAAAGTGTATTGTTTTGTGTTTTACCCTGAAATTCAGAATTTAAAAGAAGAAAAAAATGAAGTTATGAACCTTGCAAATTCTCCTGGAGATAAGCTAAATCCACTGAGCAGTTCATTCGAAAAATTAACGAAGCGCCTGCTTTTGTGACAAACTGGCTGAATTTCTCTCTTGGTTTATGTCCAGGTGATGGAGAGCCGATCACTAAGATAACAACAGGAACTGGAGCATTTCAAGAAAATTGTTGATGTTGGGCAGGTGATGCCAGTGCGTATAAGGGAAAGAATAAATAATTCCATTAAATATTTCGTTGAGATAAGAATTTTGATATTATGTAGATATGGCTGTGAGAGTTTTATTTTACAATGATTTTCACCTGTACAAGGCCCAAGAGTCACTTGAGGTAGAGGGTTACAGAGTAAGAGGTACAGCTTATGCGAATATGTGCAGAAGATAACGGTCAACCCTAGACCTTAACCAGTTAAGAACAAAGTGATCGAGGAAAAATCAACTTGGGAGTCGGTTCCACAAAGCAGCAGTTCGAGAGAAGAAAAAGTTGCATCTCACCAATGGAATACGAAGTGATCTTAGCCGTGAAGGTTAGAACTAAGAACTGTAGTTCATCTGAATAATTTCCATGGAAATAACGATAGAGCAGCGAGAGGCTTGCGATGTCTCATCTGTGAGAAGGAGCTTATATGGCGAGAAATTCGTCACCCACAACGACGCGGAGAGGCTTTTAGATTCTATCGAGACTGGAAAGTGAAGACTGGGCATCTACTGCCCATATGGCAGCACCAGTAGTCTATTCTCGGCCTGATCTGGCTCTTGTAAGGTAGAGGATAGAGGAAGGAACTTACTGGAGTGGTACAGGGAACCAACCATTTTTCCAACCTCTTTAGCGTTGGATCGTCTGCACGAGTTCCACTTGAGGTCTGGCCTGAGTTTAAGTCCCATTAGCAGTTTAAGGCACCGGGCCTCCTTACTGACTTATCTGATGATGTTAAAATCATGAAGCATTCCCGACTTTTCAAAGTAATAGTCTCGAAAGGAAACAATCTTAGACAAACAAACACGCACACACAAACACACTTATATATATATATATATATATATATATATATATATATATATATATATATATAGTGTTATATATATCCATGTGTGTATATATATATATAACGTTTTTCCAAATTGTCTTTTAAACACATGTACCTATCTATCTATCTATCTATCTATATATATATATATATATATATATATATATATATATTATAAATTAACTGATTTAAAATATGTTTTTTTTCGCTACACAGTAATAACCATGTTTTAAAAATGGAAGCTAAAAGCTTCGAATTTAATTTTGTAATTAAATTAAAGACATTAGTTCCATTTCATCCTCAAGCAATGTTTTTAATTTAATTACAAAATTAAATTCGAAGCTTTTAGCTTCCATTTTTAAAACATGGTTATTACTGTGTAGCGAAAAACCATATTTTAAATCAGTTAATTTATAATATTAATCCTCTGTAAATTTATATTTTGTAAAAATAAAAATATCTATAAGAACACCGGATTATATATCTTACTGTTCTTTCTTGATATATATATATATATATATATATATATATATATATATATATATATATATATATATATATATATATATGTTATTTTTAAGACATTTTTTATGTTTATACGTTCTTTTTATAGATACAAGTATTTAAGTAAATGCTCTGTCTATAATAAACAGTATTAACGACATTTACCGGCCTGAATGTCCGAGAAATGTTCATAGAAAATATGCGTCCTGTCTTTAAGACATTTTTTATTTTCTATGACAATTTCTCGGACATTCAGGCCGGTAAATGTCGTTAATACTGTTTATTATAGACAGAGCATTTACTTAAATATTTGTATCTATAAAAAGAACGTATAAACATAAAAAATGTCTTAAAAATAATTGTCGGACTTTGTCCATTTCATAGTATATAAATATATATATATATATATATATATATATATATATATATATACATTACATGAATCAAGCAGAAAGTGAAGTTAATGATATAAATGGCAAGAATCACTCTCGCAAACAATTTTTAATAAAATATATTAACCTCGAACCCGTTGATGAATGTTATGATCCCTGTTTATAAATTCCAGTTGTATAAGGTCTTTTTTTATACTACAAGCTTTCGATTGTCCATACAATCATCCTCAGGTATAGAAATAGATATGTCTTATTTACATCCAGGTAATAACAGGACAACGAAAGTTAAGATGTACTCCGAAATATGTTTTTGTGAAATGTGTTATTGTTTACTGTGAAAAATTTTTTGGAGCGTGCGGTCGAAACGCTGAGGTTGAATTTTTTTTTTAATTTTGAATTGTGCATTTTTGTACTAATATGGTAATATGAGAATTCTTTTTGTAGAGGTAGGTTTTTTTCAGTTAATGTGGTATGAACTAAATTGTTCAATAAATAGAGGAATGTCACCGTTATTATAAGAAATTTGCACATCGGATCAGTTATTTTAATATCAAGTATGTGGTGCAGTTCCATTTACATTACATGAATCATTCATACAAAAAGCAGATAGTGAAGTTAATGATATAAATGGCAAGAATCACTCTCGCAAACAATTTTTAATAAAATACATTAACCTCGAACCCGTTGATGATCTGATGTGCAAATTTCTACCCGTGTATATATATATATATATATATATATATATATATATATATATATATATATACACCATTATATTCTCGTTATCCTTATATTGTAGTCTAAAACATTTCACCCGTCTTTGTTTTGTTTTTTGTTTTTAAATAAAGCATATGTAGACAGTATTTATTATAAATGCATGTTCTTAAGTTTTTGTCATCGCATGTCTTCAAATTGATGTCCGTTATAATGCAGACTTGATGACAACGCGACGCAGTGGAATCACAAGAAGCAATCAACATTTCAAAACCTTCCTGTGTGGTCGATATCCGTGGCCTTCAGGAACGGCTCTTGTGCGCGTCATCGTTTACAGTATCATCAGCTTTAAACTTATCTCTATTCCGTGAGATTATAAGCCGCGTGGGAGTATCTGAATGAAACGTTTTCGATACAGCCTTTGGGCTGCATTTTCCTACTTCCAGTAGCATTTTAGAATGAACTTTCTTTGTTCAAAGCTAAGCCTGGGCCACATTAGCAATCATCATCATCATCATCATCTTTATCCTCATCATCAGTCTCTTGACTTCTTCAGTCGTCAGGGGAACGAAGCTAAAGACAGAAGAAACAGACAACCTCCTCCAGTAGCTCTCAGGAGTTTCGGCATTGTCATGTCCGTCCACTCTAATTTTCTCGGACCAGCTTTTACATTGCCGTTCCTGCTTGCATCCACCTTCAGCAATGCTTTGCATGAGGATCTTGCACAGGCTGTTATGTAGTGTGACGTGGCAAACCATGCTTCCGATGCTTAATAGTGGCGAGAAGAGATTCTTGCCGGCCCAAGAGACTTTTGAACATGCTCCTTACATACTAATGGTTTTGTGTTCCCAGTAAGAGATGCAGAGGAGATTTCTCAAGAATTTGTTCTCGAATTAGAATATTAACAATAAGCAATTTCACTTGAGTTACACATTATAAAACTGTGTGTACATTTTTCTGACACCCGGTAGATAGATAGATAGATAGATAGATAGAGAGAGAGAGAGAGAGAGAGAGAGAGAGAATGAATAGCCAGAGATAGATAGATAGATAGATAGATAGATAGATAGATAGATAGATAGATAGATAGAATATGACCAGTGACTGATAGATAGATAGATAGATAGATAGATAGATAGATAGATAGATAGATAGATAGAATATGGCCAGTGACAGATAGATAGATAGATAGATAGATAGATAGATAGATAATGAATAGCCTATCTATCTATCTATCTATTTATCTAGATAGATAGATAGATAGATAGATAGATAGATAGATAGATAGAAAGAAAGAAAGAAAGAAAGAAAGAAAGAAAGAAAGAATATGACCAGTGACAGATAGATAGATAGATAGATAGATAGATAGATAGATAGATAGATAGATATTAATATAAATCCGTTATCAACAAATGCAATGCTGTACTCCGCTGGAGTGCTGATACCAACTATTTAAACAAAGTAGTCGAGAGAACGAATCTTTTTAACTTTTATAAGAAAAATTAACATATTAAACCAATGTTTTGTTATTAATCTTACGCTCAGAGAACAACGCAGATATATAACTAATGTTTTTAGGTTCTCCAGGGTGGGCCAAAATTACAAGCTAATAAAATAAAATTCAGATAGTCCATTCATCTCTCCGATTATACTTATTAACTTGAATGTGGTGAAAGGGAACTGACCAATGCCGGACATCGACATTTATTTTCTTGATTAATATTGGCAGATGCAAAATTGTCAGTGAATAAATGAACACTCCTGACTCTCGTGTCCATTTTAAGGGGCGCTCCTACTGTCGTAGACCTGTTGCCAATGCGAATATATTAAATCAGACGGTGCAATGAAAAATAAACGCTTTAGCAGAAAAAGCAATATGACGCCTGTGTGGCATCTCTCGACTTGGTATGGGATTCAACGCTACTGGATCTTGTAAGTACTAGGTTTTTTTTTTCCTAAAAAAAAAATCCATTAATCAATGGTTGAAATAAATGTGTGCGTGGTATCGGAGAAAATTTGGAGTGAAGATTTTTTTTGTTTGTTTTTGTTTTTTTATTCTTATAAAGTTCAACTGATACAATACTGGAAAGCCGCTCAATTTACTTTTAAAATTGTTATTATGAATGTGGTGTTTGATATGAAAAGAAGTGAAAATTACGCGTATAGTCAGTTAGTTAAGTGCCATACGTGGTACACGTTTAGGCAATCATGTCTCTTTCGATTCATGACTGACCAGACAGCATATTATCTCGCAACAGATTGCCATTTCTTTCTGCAATAGACTGGTCGCCAACCAAGGCTATTCTTCTCGTTCTATTCTGCTAGTCAATCCATTCCTGCCGGCCCACGAGACTTTTGAACTTGCTCCGTTTCGTGCTCCAAACCATGCTTCCGATGCTTAATAGTGGCGAGAAGAGATTCTTGCCGGCCCATGAGACTTTTGAACATGCTCCTTACATACTCGTGGTTTTGTGTTCCCAGTAGGAGATGCAGAGGAGCTTTCTCAAGAATTTGTTCTCGAATTAGAATATTAGCAATAAGCAATTTCACTTGAGTTACACATTATAAAACTGTGTGTACATTTTTGTGACACCCTGTAGATAGATAGATAGATAGAGAGAGAGAGAGAGAGAGAGAGAGAGAGAGAGAGAGAGAGAGAGATAATGAATAGCCTTAGATAGATAGATAGATAGATAGATAGATAGGGGGAAAGAAGAGAGTGATTCATACTATCTCAAGGGTATTTGAGCGTAAGTGAATATAACGAACTCGACTGGAATTCGAACTCGGATCTCCGATTTCTCATTCCGAGCCGGTATCCATGACACCATAACATGCATGGATAGGGAGGCTGGATAATGATTGATTCTTGAAAAATTTAAGATGTTAGTGTTCAGGGAAGCGTCTACGCGAAAGCCGGTTTTTCAAAGTAGAATTTCTAGGGTAAAAGCTGACCTAGTAGAACTTTCTTTTTACGTTTGGAATACGGGGGAAATGGGGAAGATTCAACTCCATGGAAGTGGCATGGCGTGTCCTAGATGTAAATGTTTGGATTAAAGAAAAGCGGTCATCTGAACCTTTTCCATGGAAATAGGGATAAAGTAGCAACAACTTTCAATATTACAACAACCAATCTAACAAAATTCGGCAAAAACAATCAATTCTAATTCTATGTAAAGAAAATGTATTACCTTTCAACTGTTTAGCTTCTTCAAATGCCTAAAGGTTTATTTTATTAATTAATATATTTCTTCACATCCTTGGTGATTTTCAATTTTGAAGATTTTTTTATACCAAAGGTTTTGGATAAAAAGGTGACACAAAAATTCCTCACGGTGGAGGATTACCGTCAAAATAGTGATGCTGAATGACGTATACAATATGGAGGAAAGACGAGGAAATACGAAACGAAGATGATGAGGATAAGGAGAAAATACAACGATTGATCCATGCATTGAAGAGGTCAACATTAAAGAGATCATAGAAATACCAAACGAACATGATCAGAATAAGGAAGAATAAAACTTTTGATCTATACTTTGAAGAGGTCAACATTAAAATGATCAGGGAAATACCAAACGAAGATGATGAAGATAAGGAGGAAATACAACGATTGATCCATGCTTTGAAGAGATAAACATTAAAGTGATCAGGAAAATACACACTCAGGAGATTCTTCTACAGAGTAGCAGTTCTTAAGTAGTAAAACATTTGTCCGAATAAAACATTCTTACGTTTTTCTCGGCTATTTATATATACGGGTCAGTGGTGTATTGTGGGTAGTCTATTTTGGCGGTTATTTTACCGGAAGTCATTTATATGTTTATTTATTTATTTGGGTTAAATTATTTTGCTTGTCATTATTTATTTTTATTTTTTATTTATTTTTATTTTTTTATTTCTTATCTTATATATTTATTTTTTATTTTAGTCGGTGTTTTTATTAACGTAGTAAACATTTGTTTATATCGCTTGTTTAATAGTTTTGTTTTGGTTTGAGAAGATAATTAAAGCTATTTATTAAATTTTGGAGTTGATTGTTATAGTTTATTCTAACTATTATTTTGGCAGGTGCCGTTTTTAATATGTTTATTACTTCATGTACTTATTTGGATTGATTATCTTAACGGTTAATTTATCGGGATCGGTTTGTTAGTTTGTTTATTTATTTATTTGGATGAATTTAGATTAATTTATTTTACTTTTTTTTTTATTATACTGTATATTTTTATTTACTCTTTTCGGGTTTCGATTTTTAAGTAACGTAGTATTTTTTATCGTTATATTCTGGCGCTACGCAGAGAACCAACTTTTCTTGCGGTAGATGTAGCTATTGATTCGATGCAGTTGTTCTACCTTAGGTCAGTGGTAAATGTGAGACCAAGAAGACGCAGAGAGACGCTCTCGTCAAGTTTAAATTCAACCATGGTGATCGGAGATAGGGAGATTTTCTATGGTGGTTAAATGAAAGGAGTCAACCACAGATTTGAGGACCTTTTCGCGACCAATAACTTGGTTAACTTTGTCAGCAATGCCTGGTTGACTATTGAGACAGGAGTAAATGGTAGTGCCGTCTGCATAGATGCCTATTTGGGGACTGATAACCTCGGGAAGATCATTGATGAAGTTCAGAAACAGTGTAGGGCCCACGATAGAACCTTGGGGAAAACTAGCTTTCGTATTAAAGAAAGTGGAAGAGAACCCGTTCAGAACACCCTTCATTTCACGGTTTGATAGAGATTATTGGATTAAATCAAATAATCAACCTGCAATACCGTATCCTTGAAGCTTAGGTAGAAGAACCCTGTCAAACGCCTTCGAGATATCTACTGCTACAGCTCGAGCTTCGCCGTTATTATCAAGAGCTTGGTATATATATTCAGTTATGGTTGTAGGCACATCAGTGGTAGACCGAATAAATCAGAAACCATATTGTTTGTCAGAGAGTAAATTGTGGGAGGCATTAAGGCCTCGAAGACTTTACCGAAGAGTGGTAGGAGACTGATAGGATCGGTCAGAATGGTCGCGCGAGTTCTTAAAAACAGAGACGCCGGAGGCAATAGTTATATAGTTTGAAGAGAACTGGAGCCAGCTCAGGAGCACCTTTCCTTAAGGACTACGGCTTGTAACCTGTCACCCCCACTTGCTTTATGAGAGTCTAATTTAGATATGATGACCAGTACCACAGACGATGTTATGCACATCTCACTCAGCAGATCCTCAGTTCTCGGAGGGAAATCAGGTGTGGGTAATCCGGATAAGTCAAGTGCTGAATTGGATGAGAATTTCCGAGCAAAGCATTCAGCCTTATCAGCTGTGGATGTTAGGACTTCGAATTGATTGAAAAGAGGAGGAATTGCGGATTTGCTGTTGTTCAGCACACTCTTGCAGAGCCGCCAATATTCTATAGAACCAAAGTTGCGAGATGCAATACGTTGTTTCATTCTATTACCACACAGTAACTTTGCTTCATTGAGGACACATCATTTATAGCATCTTAATATTTTGGGATTAAAAACAATTGAATTTAAAATAAGAAACTATTTGTCGAAATAATGATAAGAAGAAGAAGGATATTTCAAGTCTCCTTGGGAATCACTGACATCATTAGAACTTTTCAGGTGACAAAGCTGCTTCAATCAGCCATATGCTAAGGGAAATATTGTCTCTCAACTGCGAGTAGGCACTGAGATATAGCCATACCTCACCCGATCGTAAGAGTAGGAAAGAATCTCTAATACTAATAATTTCCTTTTTACTACTTATACCTGGTTTGCTCTCCGGCCATCATTAGCATTATGACTTAGTATGAATAGCGGCTCCGGTTGAGGAATTGGAGAGCCGAGTTTGAATTCTAGTCGAATCCATTAAGTTCACTTACGTGCTAATACCCTTGGAAAAGTTATGAATCCTCTTCAACTACCCCTAGCTATGAATTAATAGCTGAACAGACTAGGTTATTTAGCCTTGGATGGCAACTGGTCTACCGCAGAAAGAAATGGCAGTAACAGAAAAAAATCTGCCTCGTCAGTCATGTATCGAAAGATACATGATCGCCTAAGCGTGTATTACGCATGGCACATAACTGACTGAGTTTATGTAAACTACTACCATAAAGTCATGGGATATTATATCATCTGATATAATGTCAATTCATTCGTGGATTGTTACTGGTAACATGTAACCTAGTAGTAACTGGCGCATGGTGGGTCATCAATGACTCAACCGGTTTCCACACCAGACCTTTTTTTGTGACAAGGGTGGCAAGACAGTCAGCAGGATTACAAACAAGACCAATGAAAGGACAAATGAAACTTTATTGTAATGTCAACGGCATTGCACTATGGGGTAGACTGATATCCACAAGCCAGGTAGCCTGGGAAGTGATGATGTAGCATCATTGTACGAAAGGTTCCCTTGACTGAAGTCAACGGCCAAAAGCGGGGGGTACCACCAGTAGAATCAATGGACAGGGTGGCGGGGTCCTTCCACCGCCACCACGATCGAACCAACAGCCAAGGTGAGAGTATATCGGCTGTGGCTTCAACTGGAGAGTGATCGGCTATGTCCAAGACACGCTACGCTTGAATGACTCTCTCTCCAGCTTTCAACCCAGATATGTGGACGGAACTATTAAACTGCTCAGTTGCCGAGAGACCCTAGGGCCACACCCGGTCATTGGGGTGATTTTTATGAGGAGGAGGAGGAGGAGGAGGAAGAGAAGGAGAAGGGTGAGGATGAACTAAACATTTTAATCTACTTACCTCCTATAATCTGTAGTGTCGTTTCCCAAAGCATCAGTTATCCATGGTTAACACCTAACATAAACACTGATAATAATTAATAATACAATGAAAGTGTGCCTTTAAGTGAAAGGGTCAAATGTTCCCGACTTTATAAAAAAGAAAAAAAATCTTTGATAAGAATCTTTCTATGTATCACATAACATTTATTATATTATAATATTGGTATAATTGTTTTAAAGTGCAACATCAAAATATGAATGTGCATTGGAACAGCGAAAGATGCCTTCTGAAAGCTAAGCAAAGTATTAAGAAAGAGTAAAATACCTGGAAAGTGTTTTAATACAGAACGGAATGTGCGAAACTGAAATACCAAAACATGCCTTCCAAATGCTAAGCAAAGTATCAGCAAAATATCTGGGAAATGTTTTAACAGGAAACAGAAAGTGCGACACTGATATATAAAAGAGCATTGGAATATCAAAAGATGCCTTGTATAATCTAAGCAAAGTATTAAGAAACAGTAAAATATCTGGGAATTGTTTTAACAGAGGACGGAAAGTGCGACACTGTAATACGAAGGCGCATTTGGAATAGCGATAGATGCCTTCCAAAAGCTAAGCAAAGTATTAAGAAACAGTAAAACTTCGTTAGATGCATTGAAAAGCTTACTGAACTCTTATGTAATAGCAGTTTACCTATATGTCAGCGAATGCTGGACCATCTTTTGACAGAGACTTCAAGCGACAGAAGTGAACATGTGAACAACAGCGAAGTTTTAAAGAAAATGGAAGCGAAAAGGACACTTACATTTAACATCTGGAAGAGACAGTTAAAATTTTCTGGAGCACATAATGAGGAAAAGGGGACTGGTAAATTTGACACTGACAGGGCATATTGAAGTAGGACAGAGGAAAAAAACGCATAACCTATCTAGCGAGATTGTGTAAATGAATGACAGAACAGGGTTTATGAGAGATAAGAAAAAAGACAATATTTACTAAGATCCACAAACGCTAGAAAATTTTGGAGAGCCATGATCGCACAGGTACAGAAGGGATACGGCACATGGAGGAACAAGTTATTGCTGTTGCATTGTGCATAATTAATAACATATATATATATATATATATATATATATATGTATATATATTTTGTCATCCACAGACAGACTGTTTCGTTGTATCACAGCTCTTCAGTGTGGCTTGACGCCCGATTACTTTAAGCCGAGTTCCTACTCCTAGGCTATCGCCGCACGGCAGGTATATATATATATATATATATATATATATATATATATATATATATATATATATATATATATCAAATATGTGGTGCAGTTCAATTTATATTACAATGAATCATTCATACAAAAAGTAGATTAGTAAAGTTAATGATATAAAATGCCGAAATTCCTTCGCAAACAAAATTTTAAAGATGCATTAACCTACAAATCACTCTATGAATATTATGATCCTTGTTTTTTAAAATTATAGACTGTATAAGGTCTTTCTTTAATACGCAAGTACTTTCAACTGTACATTCACTCATCCTCAGGCATGGAAATTATTTTGTTTTTGGTAAAATTCAGGTAGCATCCGAGACGAAAAAATTAAATGCGAATCGAAATATGTTGTGTTTGCGAAATGATTTCGCCATTTTATATCATTAACTTTACTAAGCTACTTTTTGTATGAATGATTCATTTTAATACATATATATATATATATATATATATATATATATATATATATATATATATATATATATATATATACTGCGAATGTCAGTGTGTCACATTTTTTCATCTTTATTCCTAGAAGCCGTAGCCCAAGATGTCAAACCATTTTTTAATCAGAACAACTCCGTGTGCAAATTAAAAACATTCCGTGCCGGATCTGGACCCGCAGTCTTGAAATTTTGTAAATTCTGTAATCATTTTCGGCGATTTTTTACGGGATTTTTGTGACAAATCTTTTTGCATAATAACAATTTTTATAACTCTGAAATAAATTTGGGAATAATTGAAATTAATTTTCGAAAGTCACCCATGAAATAAAAATAATTGTTTGTACGGAGAGTAAGGACCTACGTACATCAAACTGTCTTTAAATTAAGTGGCGGCAGAAGAATTAATCGTTGAACTTTTAAAATGTAAGCTTATATATATGCAATACTTAAATGCAGCGGTCAATTTTGAGTTCTTCTGTAGTTTATTATTACCTATTGCATCTACTCCTCCTGACCTATTTTGATAAAGGCCAAACAGGAGCCTTATAAGGTTCGGCACTACCAGCGGTTTTAGACGTTTGTTGGTAAAGCGTCTTAATATACACGGTGTCCATAAAGTTCGTGTGCACTTTAAAGTTATAAATTTTTTAAAGTGCACACGAACTTTATGGACACCCTGTATATTCTGCAGATGCCATTTCAAATAACTAGCGAATATTTAGATTACCCTAATAATCAATTAGTAGTTTATATAGACTATGTTCAAAATATGCTCTAGGGTTTTCTATTACATATTCTCGTAGAATGTTATTACATTATTGCAAATGATCTGTGTTCAAACCCCTGTGTCGGCAGCGACACTTTATTCCTATATAACATTGGTTCAATTAAAACACTGGATCACTGAAACCCCGGTTGTCGTACAATCACCGAAGTTAAGCAACGTCGAACCTAAATGGGTAGTCGCTTGTGTAGACCAGGTGCTGTATGCTTGGCTGTGCAGTTGGTTAATCGATAACAGCTTGGAATTGGTTATCGGTGAACCGAGTTCAAATTCCGCTCTAGTTCGTTATATTCAGTTACGTGCAATCAATAAATCAAGAAAAGTTCCAAGTGGCAGAGAGGTATGTAGGGAAATAAGAAGTGAGCTTTGGCTCCTCCACGGTTAAACAAAATAATGAGATCTTAACGAAGTTCGTCGTGCTTATCTTCGCAGCACCCTCACTGTATTTTTCGTCTCCGTAAGATATAGTTGAGAATAGCCTCTGTCTATCTCTTTAACGTTTTTGTCTTTATAGTTTTGATTGGAAAAAAAAAAAAGAAAATCAGAAAGATTTTAATGCGTGTGAATTTGCGCATGTTTTGTTTTGGAGTAGGTTTTTGTGTTTTTTGTTTTTTTTGTCGTTTTATGTGTGTGTGTGTGTGTGTGTGTGTGTGTGTGTGTGTGTGTGTGTGTGTGTGTGTGTGTGTGTGTGTGTGTGAACATTCACTTACGCGCAATTGGGAAACGCATGAATACACTTCACCCCCCCAGGTATAGATTAAATAATAAAATTTGTACCTAGAAAAAAAAATCACTATTATTCTCAAAAACAATACGTATTTTTTAAATTTTTTTGGGGGTTGGGGGTGAATATTGATGCAATATTCACCGCCCCCCCCAAAAAAAATTTAAAAATACGTTTCAGTTTTAAGTGACCCACACGGGGTTTTTGATTCGTTTTCAACGGCTCATCAACTCTTTGCAGATTATTTAAAGCCAGGAAATATTTCTTAGATTGTAAGAATTTGGGGGGGAAGGGGAGATAATAATAAAACAAGTCTTAATAATTAACCCATATCTAGAGAGAGAAAAGGTGATTTTCATACCTTTCCCAAAGGCATTTGCGCGTAAGTGAATATAACGAACCCAACTGGAATTGAAACACGGCTCTCTGATTAAAAATTCCGATCCGTTGTCCATTACACCACACTTCTAGGTACTGGCCATGCTCGACGTTGCTTAACTTCGGCGATCGTGCGGGATCCGGTGTTTCAACGTAAGCCAACAAGGGGCTGATAAACCGTAAAATATATATCAATCGTGTGTGTGTGTATGTGTGAATATATGCTGTTAGCATAAAATTTCAAAGGAACCCACGGAAATCAATATAAAACTAACAGTGTAAATATCAGCATTGAAAATAATTTTCGTGTCTATGTGTCAAAAAGTTTGATTATGCAATTTGATGTACGAGAAAGGAAAAAAAGTCATAATTCATTGTCTTTTTAAATGAAACATATGCGTAATGACGATACAATAAATCATGGCTATTGACTAGCTGGCAAAGAGCGATATAAAAATGACAGTGGAATGGTTATTTTTGATGATGTAAGATATTCGTTGTGCGTAAATTGCAAATATGTAAATTGACAAAATTTGCAATTTAAAAAGACAAAAATATAGTTTCTTAAGCTGAAAAAAACATTTCTCTTTTCTTTTTTTTTTTTTGAAAAATCGTGGTGTTTATGGAGATGTCACTGTAGAGTTTGACGAAATCCCTCCTCGCAAAAAGAAAGAATATCGATATAAAATACCGTTTATCTTTGGAATGCCTTTGTCGACAATGTAAGATACGTTTTTTTCTCTGAAATTCTTGGACGAAGATTTATCATTACTTACACCCCTGTGCAATTTAATTGAAACAAAACAAATAATTTTGTTCAGTATTTACATTAGTCGGACTATTGTCCTCATCTTATATGTCGCCATATTTGTCACAACGTTTCGGCCGTTGTACGCTCCGGCCTTCTTCAGGTGGTTGGAATTTCGAACTGAACCTTTTATTTCGATCACTGGGGTAGACTGTTCTAGTTCCACGTTTGATGGATGTCAGTTATCAGTTATCTCCTGCTAATTTTCCCTCTGAAAGTTCTCCACTGCCTTAACCGGGTATTGAACTCACACTCTTTGGGTCTGTCACTGGATCTAACCAACGCCTTTATCCACTGTGCCATGTGTCTTTGAGGACAATAGCCCGACTAATGTAAATACTGTACATAATCCCTAATCTCAGAAATATAGACAAATAATTTCGTTATTATTTACTTTTATTTTCCTATTATTTCAATGAAACATGACCCAGTTTACATGTTAGTACTTCATATGTCCATTACACGAAGTCGTTCCTTGCAGATTGATCACAGGTTCTCGATTGGATTTAAATCAGGAGAGTTTCCAGGCCAGTCTGTAGTACTTTAATGCTTGCCAATATTTTCTTGCAGCATTACAATTTTTGTAAGATTCCATGAAGTCACCGGACTGGAGCGTGCAGCACCTTTGGAAAGTGCTTGGAAACAATACTACGGATTTACCCAAGCCTTGTAAGTGAAATTGGGTAGGCTGGATCCCTTAGATACGTCGATAGCTGTGCTAGCACGAAGTCACAAGTCATCTTGGCCGAGGGATTGAGCGTGTTCAAATTGTTGATCTCGTTAGATAACACGCTCTTTCCCAGAAACTATAACTAAGGTCTACTCAGATCTAAACTTTAGAAGGAATGTCAGGTAGGTCTAAGCTATCACCTGTAAATAGTTGTTTTTCTCTAGCGCTCCAGTAAGTACCTGGCATCTCTTGCTACCCTCTACCTTTACAAGTCGAAAATTGAGTACTGTTGCTATTTATAGACAGGAGTTGTCCACTGTCTACTTTCCAGCCTTGATAGACTCCCAAAACATGTCCGTGTCCTTGTGGGTGACGATTTATTTTTTAATTCTACAAATCCTTTGTCACAGACGAAACGTCCCAAACCTTTCGCTGCTCTATTATTATTTTGCATTCTTATTGTTTCAATTATTATGAAAATATATACGATATATATATATATGTGTGTGTGTGTGTGTGTGTATGTGTGCGCGTGCGTGCTAGCACAAAGTCACAAGTCATCGTAGCCGAGGGCTTGAGGGTGCTGACCTTGTTCAAATTGTTGATCACGCTAGATAACACACTCTTTCCCGGAAACTGTAACTAAGGTCTACTCAGCATAGTTGCTCCATAAACCACACCTGGGTTCTGTCGAATAAACCCAAATGTGCCTGAGCAAGCGTCTGCAACAGGGATTGGCTAATCGCCCTAGTAGACAGCTATCCTCGAATACCACTGCTATTACTACTACTATTACTATTCGCTTTCCTATTTGCATCGTACAGAGTGCTGCAGAAGCCAGAGAAAGACATCATTGCCGCGCTAATGTCTTACCCTTATGCGAGAGATATTTCTGTGAGATATATGTTGGAGATATTTCTGCCGCACCCTCTACTTGGCAAAAATTCTTATCAAATCTTCTTCGTCTTTTATGTGCCGTCAGAGTGTTGATGATCATGGTTCTCCACATCTTCCTATCATTTTTAGTTCTAAGCCGTATTTCTTCCCTTGCTATCTCTCCTCGTGCATTTTCTCTCTTATCCATTTAGACAACAAGCTCATTTGGTATTCTCGCCACATAAACGGCTTAATTTCGAACAATAGCCAGACCGCCGACCGGGGCTTGTAATAGGAACGAATAATGGAAAGAAGAAAAACGGCTCGAGACTAAAAGATTTTCGTTTTTTGTTTTTTTTATCATTGTTCATTTATTCATCGTGGTCAAGCTAAACGAATCTAAATCATCGCAAGAGTCATACAGAGTCAAAAGTGATATAGTTGGTAGCAGTGACAACACCTGCAGAATTAAAATGTCGTACTTGCTGGAGTGACAGAACGAGAGGTGGTGGGGAAGAGTAACTGCCGCCTTTATAACTCCGAGTTACCATTGAATAAGCAGCAGGTGTTGTGACTGCAGGCTGATGACAACGCAATAGCCAGGCTCTTCACTAAACAATGAGTAAGATAAAAAGATTTTAAAAAACGCCCTACAATCTATATAAATAAATGCGAATGTCAGTGTGTCACACTTTTTCAACTTTACACTTAGAGACCATAGCCCAAATCTCATACCCTTTTGGAATCAGACCGACACCGCGAGCAAATTTAAAAAAAAACATACCGGACCGGATTCCGACCCGCAATCCAGAAATTTTGGATTCCCAAGTTGTCATTACTGCGATAGTTTTCAGCGATTCTTTAGGTGATTTTTTGCGACAGTTTTTTTTTTTTTTTTTTGTACGATAACAATTTTTATAATTTGTAAATAAATTTGAGTATAATTGAAATTAATTGCGAAATCCAGCGAAAGTCACCCATGAAATAAAAGTAATTGTTTGTACGGAAAGTAAAGACCTACGTACATCAAACTGACTTTAAATTTTAGTGGCGGCAGAAGAATTATTGTTGAACTTTTAAAAGGTGAGCTTAAATATTAAGGCAATACTTAAATGCAGCGATTAAAATTTTGAGTTCTTCTGTAGTTTATTTTGGCCTTTCGTATCAGTATGCCTCACAAAAAGAAATCTCTGCCAACAGAGGACCAGATTGCAATTAAAAGACCCAAGTCTGCAGCGAGAAAAAGAAAGTCCAGTGCAAATGAAAACCCAGATCAGACGGCAGACAGAATAGCTTCCAATACTGAGAACATGCAAAGAATTAGGGACTCTCAAAATCCTGAACAAGCCGAAGTCCCAATCAAGAGCAGTCCGCAGGTGCTAGGTTAATTATCGCTCGATAGGGTGGCTTTTAAGCTAGTATGAAATAATCGTACACTGCCATGTCAACAATCATAGCACACCAGCGACGAAATCTTAGATAACTGTTCTTAGGACCAATAGTTCGGGTTAAGAAATCAGTGAATTACTTATTAATATCTGTCTCTATTTCTGAGATCAGTTATTGTAACTATTTACATTGTTCGGACTGTTGTCCTCATCTTTACTGTCGTATTCACGCCATTTTGGCCACCGTATATCACCTGAAGAAGGCCGGAGAGTACAATGGCCGAAACGTCGTGAATATGACAATAAGGTGAGGAAAACAGTCCGAACAATGTAAATAGTTACTTAATAGTAGCAGGTGGCACCTGCTCGCATCACATCCGAGCCTCAGGATCATCATCCATTCTCTCCTCTTTCTCCTCTCTAGCGATGGTCGTGGAAATGGCTGTGATGGCCCAGCCTAACCCCTGAAGAGTGGACAAAGAGTCCTTTGACGAAGCCATTTGCGTGAATTTCAGTCTGGTCCTTCTTGTTCGAACTTCAGACGTCACCTCTATTCCCTTCCTGGATGTGAATAAAATAAGAGTTTGACGAGATCATTCGCGTGAATTTGATTTTGGTGAACAACTCTGCGCAACGGAGAATCCCACACAATTAGCTACGAGCGCCTCCTATGCGGTTCAACGGGGATTGAATCAGGCGAGATTTGGCAAACCTGGTTATATCGAGCTCTTGGATGCTTGGTCTGCCAAGGTCCGCATTAGTTACGCCAGCCCGACTGCATCTGCCCTTCTCCCCCAGTTTGGTCATTGTGATTGCGTTGATCTTTGCTTTTTCCGCCGTTGGAAAAGACTGAAACTACTTAATAGCTCACGCTCTTAACCAAGACATAAATATATTTCTCCCATCCTCTAGCTAGATATCTAAACATCAGTCCCCTAGTTAGATATCAACAACATGTGACACTTCTCCTCAAGTTAGATTTCTTAAAAAGTTGTGATACTTCTTTCTGCCTGTCTCATGATTAGACATCGTAACAAAATATAAAACTAAACTATGTCCCCCTAGTCAGATGTCTTAACAAAATGTGACACTTCTCCTTATCCCCTAGCTGGATAATTTAAAAAATGTGTCACATCTCCCTGTATCCTAGATAGATATCTTAACAAAATGTGACACGTCTCGCTGTTCCATGGTTAGAAATCGTAATAAAAGATGACACTTAACAAAATGTGACACTTCATCATGCCTTCTAGCTAGATAACGGAAAAATGTGACGTCTCTATGTCTCTTAGCTATATATCTTAACAAAATGTGATACATCTCCTTGTCCCCTAGTTAGATATCTTAAAATGTGATACTTTTCCCTGGCTTTATATAGATATAAAAAAAATCAGACATATGTCTCTGATACTATCTAGATATCAAAATGTAACACTTCTCCTTGTCTCCGAGTTAGATATCTTAATAATGCGACACTTCTCCCTGTCCTATGGTTAGATATCACAACAAAATATAATAATGAACTTTGTCTCCGATCCACATATCTTAACAACACGTGAAACATCTCCCTGTGCGCTAGCTAGATATCTCAATAAAATGTGACTCTTCTCACTGACGCTTGTCAGGTATCTTTAAAAAATGTTACACTTCTATCTGTCCCCTGGCTAGATATTTTAACAAATTATGGCACTTCCCGCCTACTAGTTACATAACTTAACAAAATGTGACACCGTGGTTCTCATAAACTTGGTTGATTGACTATAACGCACTATATAACCAGCTTGCTTTTCCAGAAACGTTAAAATCCTCAAAAACTGTTAACATAGACTGCGGACAAAGATATAAAAATATGATACAACTCATCTAGCGGAATCATTGGGCCGTATATTTATAAAATTGAACGTCCATTTTCGTAATAGGTTTCGATAAACTTGACACGTTGTTAATATAAAAATATGATACAACTCATCTCAGAGTATCAGTGGCGAGATGAGTCTCGAAATCAACAATCATTTTTTTTTTTTTAATCGCGATCTTCGCCTATGGGATATTGCTACGAAGGATAGGAAGTTGATGAGAGTCATAATCGCCCACGTCCTGAATAGATGTGCAGCCCATTCAGGAAGAAGAAGCTTACGTTCAAAAGACGATAGCTATTTAAAGTTTAAGCGTCTAATGATTTTTTTTTCTTTTCCTTTCAGATTTAACAACTTACGTCTACGACAATTTCAACCCTGGAAATATTAACAACCAAACAACGTGTTAAAGTTATCGAAGCCTATTACGAAAATGGACGTTCAAATTTATAAATATATGGCATAATGATTCCGCTAGCAAAAAATGCACACCAAACAGTGACCTTTGGTGGATGCAGTGGCTTTTCAACAATCTTCCTTGGCTCTTCATGAGCCCAAATACGACAATTCTGCTTATTAACGAATCCACCAATATGAAAATGGACTTCATCACTAAAGGCTTCGTTAACTTTAACACATAGTTTGATTTTTAGTCTTTCCATGGTTGAAACTGCCGAAGACTTAATTTGTTAAATCTGAAAGAAAAAGAAAAAAATCATTAGACGCTTAAAATTAATTCACATTTAAAATCGGTCCAAGTTATAGGAACACCCTATATATATATATATATATATATATATATATATATATATATATATATATATATATATATATATGTATGACATATTATATATATATATCAAATATATATATTACATATATATCATATTTATATTATATATATATATATATGTATATATATATATATATATGTATATATGTATATTATATATATAGCATGATGAGAGGTCACGTATACTTTCTTGATATGTATATAATATATGGATAAAATAACTGAAAGAAAATTGGGTGTTTTTTTATGAAAGTATTTATTTCTGTGTTTTTATATATATTTAATATTTCAGACCACCTCGGTCCTTCCTCAGAAATCAAATTAGATACTGTGTTTTTGTGTTTGTTTACAGCGTTTGTCGTGAGGCGTGGACGTCACGTGATGTGGAATGCGACTGTGTTTGAATTTTTGGCGGAAGACTGGTGATAGTGTTTTAAATGTTGTTTAAAAAGGTTTTTTGACCATATCTAAGGAAATATTTTTAACTGTTGAAATATTTATATAGATTTAAAATATCCACGTGTTTGTTTAACCCTAGTTTATATGTGTCTAATTTTAGAATCCAGTATTTCTCTTTTCTTCTTCGTATGTATGTTGTATTAAAATTACTGTGTTTGTGTTTTTGTGTGTTTGTTTTGAGACTCGGACGTCACGTGATGTGGAATGCGACTGTGTTTGAATTTTTTAACGGACAACTGACGATAGTATTTTAGTTGTTGTTTAAAAAGGTTTTTTCACCATATCTGAAGAAATTTTATAAATATTGAAATATTTATACAGATTTAGAATACCCAAGTCTTTGTTTAACCCTAGTTTATATGTGTTTAATTTTAAAATCCAGTATTTCTCTTTTTTTCTTCGTATGTATGTTGTACTAAAATCTGAGTCTATCAATATACATTTGCATTTGTCTAGCGAGTGTCTTGGTTGATTAAAGTGTTCCGCTACGGTGGAATATGGATTGTTTTGTCGTATGTCTTGTTTGTGGTTATTGAAACGAAGCCTAAAGTTAGTTCCAGATTCGCCAATATATCCACCATTAGGACATATTGTGCAGAATAGGTAGTAAATTATATTATTTCTATCACAGGTGAGGCGGGGTGGATGTATTATGATTTTGGAGTTGGGTGCGAGAAATTCACTGTCTGTTATTATGTGTTTGCAAATTAGACAACGAGTTTTATTACATTTATAATTTCCTGTTTGGTTTGTATTATTTAGATATTTGGTAGAGGTGAGGATAGCTGATAAGTTACGTGTTTGTTTTTTTGCGTTGATGGGTGGTTTGGCGAAAATGTGTTTGATATTTTTGTTTAATTGGAGGATCTTGTAGTCATTTTTTAATTTATGAGTAAGTGTGTGGAAATATTGATTGTGTTTAAAAACCATGGGAATCCGATTGTTGTTTTTACTTTTCTTGTATGTGAGAAATATGTTACGGTTTATATGGATAGTTTTATTTAGTGCT
Source organism: Acanthosepion esculentum (assembly GCA_964036315.1). Taxonomy (NCBI): domain Eukaryota; kingdom Metazoa; phylum Mollusca; class Cephalopoda; order Sepiida; family Sepiidae; genus Acanthosepion; species Acanthosepion esculentum. The sequence continues at coordinate 59,175,270 of OZ038494.1, forward strand.
TCTTTTATTATATTTATTGAGTATTTAAATTTTAGGAATTGTTCTGTTAAGTTATTAATGCTGTGTAGAAAATCTAGATGGTCTGAGCATATGCGTTTGATTCTTAGAAATGAGCTGTATACGATAGATTTTTTTAATTTAAGAGGATGACAGCTTTTGAAGTGAAGGAATTTATGCTGGTTTGTGGGTTTGTTGTACAGACTGGTGGAAAGTGTGTGTTTGTTTAATTTTATCACAACGTCTAAGAAAGGGACGGATGTGTATGAATGTTCCATGGTAAATTTAATTGTATCGTGGAAGTTGTTGCAGAAAATGAAAATTTTTTTAGTTTTTCTGATCCATGAGTCCATAATAAGAAAATGTCATCAATATATCTAAAGTAGTGTAATTGTTTAAATTCTGAATTGTCTAGTATTTTCCTTTCTAGAATGTGCATAAAGATATTAGCATAGCTAGGTGCCATTTTCGTGCCCATTGCTGTGCCACTAATCTGTAAATAGTGTTTGTTGTTGAATTTAAAATTGTTATGTGTTAGAATGAAATTTATTAATTGACATATATATGTAACTTGATTGTTGGGTAATTTTTTACTAAGGAACTCACGGCAAGCTGAAACTCCTTCAGTGTGTGGAATGTTCGTGTAAAGAGATGAAACATCCATCGTTACTAGGATTGTATCCGGGTGGACTGAGTTGATGTTTTTTAATTTCTTGAGAAAGTCAGTGGTGTCTCTAATATAACTAGGTATGTCAGGCAGTAAAGGTTTTAGGATGTTGTCTATGTACCTGGATATAAGTTCTGTGAGGGTACCAATGCCTGATATTATATATATTGTATAGCTGGCCACTCGTATTCGAGGATACCTGTCTACAAGGGCGGCTATCGAATCCCTATTGCAGACGCTTGCTCAGGCGCATTTGTGTTTATTCAACACCCACAGTTCCCACCTGTGGTTTATACTGCACAACTATAATGAGCAGACCTCAGTTACAGTTTCTGGGAAAGAGCATGTTATCTAGCGTGATCAACAATTTGAACAAGGCCAGCACGCTCAAGCCCTCGGCCACGATGACCTGTGACTTTGTGCTAGCACACACACACACATACATATATATATATATATATATATATATATATATATATATATATATATATATATATATATATATATATATGGCATAATGACGCTACTTGTAAACAAACGCGACGGACGCTACTTGTAAACAAACTTCTGAATACAGTTATTTAACTTATTTCTTATGAAAGATCAGGGCAGATCTGAAATATCAAATATATATATATAAAAAAATATAATTACATACTTTCACAAAAAAAAACATTCAATTGTTTTCAATTTGCAACTTTTCTGTTGTTTTCTCCATATTATATATATATATATATATATATATATATATATATATATATATATATATATATATATATATACGGTATAGATTTTCAAAGTAATTGAAACAATAAGAATGCAAAATAATAATAGAGCAGCGAAAGGCTTGGGACGTTTCGTCTGTGACAAAGGATTTGTCACCCACAAGGACACGGGCATGTTTTGGGAGTCTATCAAAACTGGAATGTGGAGAGTGGACAACTCCATCCTATAAATAGCAACAATACTCAATTTTCAGCCTGATCTGGCTCTTGTAAAGGTAGAGGGTAGCAAGAGATGTCAGGTACTTACTGGATCGCTCCAGAAAAACAACTATTTACAGGTGATAGCTTAGACCTACCTGACATTCCTTCTAAAGTCGAGATCTGATTAAGCAATTTAAGATCATGATTCTAGGTTAATACTTTGTTTTTTAGTATCTTACGGTACTAGTCAAAAGTAACCCTAGCGCAAACTATACTGGGTTCAATTTCCTTTTCTCCTATACAGAACCTTCTTCTTTTATAGACGTGCAGATCTGACGAGGCTATTTAAGAACGTGACTCAAGGTTAATACATTTTTAGCATCTTACGGTGGTGGACAAAAGTATCCCGGGCGCAACCCATCCTGTGTTCAACTTCCTTATTTTCAATGCTAGTTACTTTCAATTAGTTATAAGTAACATCGGATCTGGTTCAGCACAGATATGATGGATGGTGACTATTGGTTCCTACATTTAGTCAAAGGTCAGAAGTATTTCGGAATAAATTTTGTTACTATTAAAAATGCAATATAGCAATATGGCGTCGAACGAATGTGAGTAACAACGAGATTTCACGGAAAATGGAAACAAAATAACTTATATTTAACATCAGAAAGAAGTAGTTGAAATTTCTGGGGCACATAATGAGGAAGGAGGGCTTGGAAAATCTGACACTCACAAGACAGATTGAAGGCAAGAGGGACAGGGGAAAACAATGCATAACCTACTTAGTGAGCTTGAGTAAATGGATGGCGGAAAAGGGTTTAGGAGAAATAACGAAAAGACAAAATTTATCAAGAGCTACAAGGAACAGGAAGTTGTGGAGGGCCATGATCACCCACGTCCTGAAGAAGAGGAGCTTTTTTAACTCAAGTGCTAAAGCAGTCGATACAGAGACAGATAAAAGAAATAAGAGTAAAGTGCACCCAGTGTGAATCGAACTCATAAAAATCGCTATGATCAGGGAGAGTAACTGTTGCTTGACGGCGTGGCGCCACTCACCCTGCAATCATACAGGTTTATTGGTATATATTTATTTTTGTCTTGAGTATTACCAGTTTGACCATAAAACGGACACCACTCGAAAGACTATGAAAAAAAGAATTATCTGTATATTTTGTTTGGTTGTCAGACCAGTTATGTTGAGTGGTCAGCTGGGTTATTTTATGTTTTTGCTGTTTCTGTTTTTTTAATCTTATCTGGGTGGAAACGTTCGTTGTTATAATTGTTTCTGATCTTCAAAGACAGGTAAGATGAGGAAATGCTGGCTTTGCCGTAATGCCGGATTGAAGTGGTCATATCAAGTGGCTAAATTAGTCCGCTTCGACGACTCATCGCTTTTAATTTGTGCGGCTATTGTTGTTGATGCCGGCGTTGACGGTGGGGATGATTGCATTACGACGAAGATCATCACAATAAAAATTATTTTGAAGACGTTTGGTGAACGAACAGGTCTCGCTAATATTTACCAAAACTTACCTTACGAGTTACAAAACCAAATACAGTGTAGGTGTGGGGAATGCAGGCAGTATTGTGTTTTTGTAATATAGAACCAACC
>OZ038494.1:59183474-59190974 GCA_964036315.1 Acanthosepion esculentum
TTAAAAAAATAACGAATTGAACAAGAATTGGAACTCGGCTCTCTGATTAACAAATCCGAGCTATTATTCATGACATCAGCCTCAGAAATTCTTACAGCACGCGGTATTTCGAAATGGTCACCAATGTAGGTACTGACCAGGCTCGACGCTGCTTAACTTCGGTTATCGCTGGGTGGGGGGACCGGTGTTTCAAACTTATGCAGCAGTAAGCCCGCTGACAGGATTCTGATGCTCGTGAACATGATTAGAAGAGGTTTTTATGTCTTTGTTCGGTGTGGGTGTGGGAGTAATGTGCTCTCCCCTTACGTGCAGATATCTGCTCAAACTGTCTTGACAAGTGTCGAAAAACTGCACAGGTGAAGGAGGTACTTTTCTTTTCGTTTGACAAATCCTAGCAGTAGTTATTAATTGCCTCATCGGTAAGAGGAACAAAGCCAAACAGATCGGGAGGCGACAGAATGAACCAAAGAGTGTGTCGAGTTAATCTTTTCTTTCGCAGCCTGTTTAAAAACTGAAAAACACTATTGATATATCACAATCTGTCAGTACCGGACTCGACCGAGTATTAATCATAAATTTGAACCCGAAAAGGTATTATTATTATTATTATTATTATTATTATTATTATTATTATTATTATTATTTCATTTGTTTTCTGTTGTATACTCATTTCCATCCGGTTCCCCAAATCCTGAGCTGCAATATTTAGGCCTTCTGTCTCAGCTTTCTGCCCTATGCTCCTCAGCCACTGATGTGTTTTCTGTTGGTCCACATCTGATTCTTTCCTTCTTTTTATGTATTTGCCATGCGACGCATTGTTCTCCCAGTTTTGTTGTAATTTCATTTGGCCAATTTGTTTTGCTTTCTGCTTTACGCGTTTGGCATAGATGGTATTCGCTTCGTTTTTTGTTGGTAGAATTTCACGTATATTATGCTGTTTCCTGAAGAGTGCAGCTTGTTTGTTGATGGAGTGGATTTAATGTTGTACTATTTGTAGGAGAGGGTCATTGGTTTTTGCAAGGTAGACTTCCAATCCTATTGTTGTAGTTTTTAGTGTTAATCTTTTCTTTCACAGCCTGTTTAAAAACTGAAAAAGACTGCTGACATATCACAGTCTGTCAGTACCGGACTCGACCGAGTATTATTCATAAATTTGAACCCGAAAATTTATTATTATTATTATTATTTACTTTTCTTTCTGTTGTATACTGATTGCCTTTCAGATCCCAACCGGGGACCTAAGATCAGAAATAGCAATATGACATTTTCCATTGAACATTTTTTGCAAAACAAAAAGCAGATCAAAAAACAAAATAGACAACCTAAGATCGCATACATTTTACATAGATAAAGACCTTCGTAGAGTGTGAGCTATACTTCTGAGTACAATTTTTTGTATTTCTTTAAGCACGGGCTACCAGGGATCCCATCAATGATTCTATCGGAACTTTTTCCTATCAATCCGAGGGCTCCAACTGCAACTGGAATTATTGACGTCCTCACGTGCTACATTTTTTTTAGATTCCGACTTCAAGGTCCTTGTATTTTGATAGTTTTTTGAAGATCTTCAAAGATACTTTACAATCGGCAGGAACTGCCATGTTAATAAGAAAGCACCTTCTGTTTTGTGGTCTTTGATCACGATTTCTGGGCGGTTAGCTTTGATTGTTCTCATTGTGTGTATTGTAAAGTCCGATAAAATTTTTTACAGGTCTTATCTCCGTAACCGGGTGTGTGCGGTGTTCCTACCAGTTTCTTGCAGTTTCGTTTCCATAAGATTTACATACTTTTCAGTGCAGATATTGGTCCAATCTATTATTCCGTGTTTTATATTCAATGGGTGCCAATACCGTGCAATACTTGATATCAACAAGATTAAGAAACTAGACAAAGATGGTAGATACAAATATTTAGGAATTAATGAAGGAGAAGGAATACAACATTCACTTATGAAGACAAAGATCCGAAAAGGATATTATAGGAGAATGCGTTTGATACTAGAAAGCGAATTTAATGGGGTCAATAAAATGAAGGCTATCAACATCTTAGTTATAACCGTAATAACATACAGGCTCAATATTATTAAATGGAAGTTGAATGACATTAAAAGTGCAACTGGATACAAGATAGTCAATTATATCCGGATATTTATCACAGAATCTGCATGAATATATCTCTTCTTCTCTTTCCAGCTATGGGTTAATTAGTAAGGTTTGTATCCTTAAACTATTATTATCTCAAAAAAGTAACAGAATTCTTACACTCTAAAACATAGTTTCTGGTTTTAAATAAATTGCAAATAGTTATGATAAAACGAATCAATCAATCAATATTTGTTCTTTTTTTATTGTGCATTCTCCTCAGTTTTATTCATTCCATCGGCTTTCATCCTCAATAACTTGGTGGATTTATCTTAATAATCTGGTAATTAATGCATGGATAGCGGGCCACATCCAGTAGCCTTATATATAATGCATTTTCCTCTGACTCTAAATGTTCATCACTTTCAAGATTATTCATGCCGTTCTTAAGATGGTTCCTTTCTGTAACAGTTACACTGGGTAATCATTGCCATTTTTTATCCGCGCCTCTATTCTGTCAGTCACCGTACCAAGTGCATCAATAACAACTGGTATCATTGCGACCTTCTACAACTTCCAAAGCCATGCGAGTTCAAACTTCAATGGGTTATAGTTGATTACTTTCTCTTTTTCCTGTTGCTTTATCCTTGTATCAGAATGACACGGTGAATCAATGATTAATACTTCTTTTCCTATTTTGTCTTCCACTATTATTATTATTATTATTATTATTATTATTATTATTATTATTATTATTATTATTATTATTATTATTATTATTTGTGTATGTTACGTTTCCTGATTTTGTATCCTGTAGAGCCGGGTCCAAACTATGGTACTTAGGCCCTATAGGGGAATTGTCATTTAATTGATAGCACTTTTCTTAGTATATGAGATGTCCCTATTAAGGCGATCTTCTGGCAACGTGCATGTTGATGTTATCTGGGACACTGTTAATAAAACTGTCTATTCCTTTTCTCACGAGGCCCAGAGTTCCGATTACTATTGGTACAATCTCAGTCTTCATTCCCCACATCCTGTTAATCTCGATCTCCAGGTTCTTGTATTTGGACAATTTCTCGTTAATTTTCATGGAGGTGTTTCTCTCAGATTGTACTGCTATGTCAATAAGCATACACTTCCTGAATTTCTTGTCTTTTATGATAATGTCAGGTCTGTTGGCTTTTATTTCCCTGTCAGTTTGAATTGGCATGTCCCAGAGGATAGTTACATCGTTATTTTTGGGTAACGGTGTCTGGCTGGTGGTCATACCATCTCTCAGTGGTTTAGATTTTGTGCTTCTTGCATATCTCCCAGTTTCCATATGGGCATATTCATTTTTTGCCATTTGCGGAGATCCTGAGCTGATACGGTCGATAGTTTCATCATATTTTCCGTAGATCCCGCATTTCGGGTAAGTTCCATCCTTGATTATATGACAGTGATAGAATCTGGTTGCGAGGCTTAGTCCTTCTGTCTCAGCTTTCAGCCCGGTGCTCCTAAGCCACTGATGAGTTTTCTGTTGGTCCACATCTGCTTCTTTCGTTCTTTTAATGTATTTGCCTTGAAACGCCTTGTCCTCCCAGTTTTGATGTAATTTCATTTGGCTAAGTTGTTTTGCTTTCTGCTTAACTCGTTTGGCATAGATGACATTCGCTTCGTTTTTTGTTGGCGGGATTTCACATATATTAAGCTGTTTCCTGAAGAGTGTAGCTTCTTTGTTGATGAAGTGGTGTTTTACTCTTTGTAGGAGAGGATCACTATTTTTTGTGAGGTAGGCTTCCAATCCGATTTTTGTTGTTTTTAAAGTTAGTTCAAGTTGGAATATACCTCGGCTTCCTAAAGCTCTTGGTACATGCAGCCAATCAATATCTTATTTCGGGTGGTGCATCTTCATTTGGGTAAGTATTTTTCTAGGCTTGGTGTTCAATCTTTTAATATCATTCAACTTCCATTTAATAATGTTAAAGCTGTATCTAGCTAAGGTGTTGATAGCTTCCATTTTATTAGCCGCATTAAATTCGTTTTCTAGTATCAAACGCACACTCCTGCAATGAATGTCTATATCTGATTATGCAATGAATGTCTATGATATCTGATTATGCAATTAATGTCTATGATACCTGATTATGCAATGAATGTATATGATATCTGATTATGCAATTAATGTCTATGATACCTGATTGTGCAATGAATGTCTATGATATCTGATTATGCAATGAATGTCTATGATATCTGATTATGCAATGAATGTCTATGATACCTGATTATGCAATTAATGTCTATGATACCTGATCATGCAATGAATGTCTATGATATCTGATTATGCAATGAATGTCTATGATACCTGATTATGCAATGAATGTCTATGATACCTGATTATGCAATGAATGTCTATGATACCTGATTATGCAATGAATGTCTATGATATCTGATTATGCAATGAATGTCTATGATACCTGATTATGCAATGAATGTCTATGATATCTGATTATGCAATGAATGTCTATGATACCTGATTATGCAATGAATGTCTATGATACCTGATCATGCAATGAATGTCTATGATACCTGATCATGCAATGAATGTCTATGATACCTGATTATGCAATGAATGTCTATGATATCTGATTATGCAATGAATGTCTATGATACCTGATTATGCAATGAATGTCTATGATACCTGATTATGCAATGAATGTCTATGATATCTGATTATGCAATGAATGTCTATGATACCTGATTATGCAATGAATGTCTATGATATCTGATTATGCAATGAATGTCTATGATATCTGATTATGCAATGAATGTCTATGATATCTGATTATGCAATGAATGTCTATGATACCTGATTATGCAATGAATGTCTATGATACCTGATTATGCAATGAATGTCTATGATATCTGATTATGCAATGAATGTCTATGATACCTGATTATGCAATGAATGTCTATGATATCTGATTATGCAATGAATGTCTATGATATCTGATTATGCAATGAATGTCTATGATACCTGATTATGCAATGAATGTCTATGATATCTGATTATGCAATGAATGTCTATGATATCTGATTATGCAATGAATGTCTATGATATCTGATTATGCAATGAATGTCTATGATACCTGATTATGCAATGAATGTCTATGATACCTGATTATGCAATGAATGTCTATGATATCTGATTATGCAATGAATGTCTATGATACCTGATTATGAACCGTTCTAATGTTCGAATGTTTGCTTTAATTTCTGGTGAAAATAAAGACAAAAAATTGTCCCACATTTGGATATTACATTGCAATCTAGACATATGGTTCTGTTGTAATGCTTCGGTCTATCGCGTGGTATGACGTCATAGAAACGCATCTTGAACTTACGATCTGCCATCGTTATCGTCGCATTGCAATTTTCTCTGTCAAAATAACAAAGTATCATCGTTAACGGTGTTTATCTGTTTCATGCCTGTATAACCACTCTGAGGATGGCTCATGTGAGCCGAAAGTTTAGGATCAATTTAATAAAAAAATATATCCAAGTGTTAGACAATTTTTGTCGTTATTTTCAACAGAAATTAAAGGAAACATTCGAACATTAGAACGGCTCATGACCAGTCATAATAGACATTCATTGTCTGTTATATTTAATAATATGTTTCAATACACGCACACACACACACACTCACACATAAACAAATGTGTGTGTGTGTGTGTGTGTGTGTGTGTGTGTGTGTGTGTGTGTGTGTGTGTGTGCGCGCGTGCGCGCGCGCGCAGAAAGAAACGGCAACCTACTGCGGGAATATCTTCTGCTTAGTCAGTCATTAATTGAAAGAGACATGATCGGTCATGTGTGTATCTCGTATGGCATTTAACTATATATATATATATATATATATATATATATATATATATATATATATATATATATATATATAATATATATATATATATATTGATTAGACAAACTCGTGAAGGAGATATTTTTTTCCGCAAGTAGAACATCTAAAAGAAACTTAGCGTGCATTAGAGGAAGGATTCTGCGCGTACGTCTTTGACTGAGTGATGCGGTCCCTTAGACAATTTTGCATCTAAATTTTAAATAGCGTCCATGTAAAGAGGTCGCCACATCTAATCGACCATTTAAGAAACCTCAGCTTTATCTAAAACGTTGATCAACAGCAACAACGACGACACCCATCTGCATAATATTGGAATCGAGACCGTGGCTGATATTGTTGCACGTTTTCTGTTCGTGACGGTAGTCGGGGTCCGAACCTAAATTGAAATCCAAGCTGTCTAATCTTGATTTTCAAGGAAAACATGCCTTCTCAACGATTAGCGTAACACAATCTAAATTCTCTTTCACCTCTGTCACAGATGCTGGAAAAAATTGTCGGTTCCCTGTACTGCTCCAGTAAGTACCTATCTCCTCGCGCTATCCTCTACCCTTCACAAGAGCGAGCTCAGGCAAAAAATAAAGTACTGCCACCATATATGGGTAGGAGCTGCCCAGCCCACACATTCCAGTTTCGATAGAGTCCAAAAGCGTTTACAATTCCTTGTGGGTGATGAATTGTTTTACATCTTACAATCCCTCTTCTAAGAACGAAACGTCGCAAACTCATTGCTACTCTATCGCTATTTCCAAAGTAAATTCTCCGACGAGCTACATTCATTAATTCTACCAGTTCAGACATTCACAGCTAAGAACCCTCCCCGTGCCACGTACACTGAGGCGAATCATCCCTTTGTATTCCATTAAGAAGAAGGAAGTTCCATTCAAACATCTTATTCGCAAGAACCGCTATTCTGCGGAACAAATTGATGAGAGACTGCTTCTTCGCTTGTCGCAATCTCAACCTCTTCACGTCTAAGCTTAACCGTTATATATCGTAACTATCTTCCGAATACGTGCCGCCTATCTCCTCCTATTACGTTCATACAACAACTTCCTTCAGTAACCCTCAAACCATCTGACCTTGTACTGCATTAAGCTAACATAGGGATATATTTAACTGTATGCATGTGTATGTGTCTACGCATTAACTTTGATTTATTGAGTGTTCTGTTTTAACGGTATATCAACTCTGTTGGTTCGAAAAGAATTTTTTTTTTAAATTTATGGCTTGTAAGCAATCTTTTGATTCGGTGGTTCCATCACTCTCCAGTTATGCCTTTCGTGTGGAGTTATTTAGTGCTATAATTTGTGATATAGACCACAGTCCTCCGAGTAGACTAGGATAGTCTCTCCTTTTATCTTCTTAAAAAAGTCCTCTAGTCTAATCATGTCATAAAATCGTTGACGTATAGGTGCAAGATCACTACAGTAGGTTAGAATATGTTTTACAGTATATGCCTCACGACATTCCTGATGTTCTTTTTTTTTTCTTTTTTTTTTACAAGAAATGGATATA
>OZ038494.1:59195974-59203474 GCA_964036315.1 Acanthosepion esculentum
AATTGTTTTTTTTTAATTAAAGATTCTTTGGAACATAGAATGAACTTAAAGGAAATGCTGATGGAATTCCCTTACTTCGCTGGGCTTGAACGCACGCTTCAAGAGCGAGAAAAATCTATGAAACGGCGGGAAAAAAACCACGGCAAAAGTTCATAAAGATTAACAACAGATGTGACGATAACTGAAATTAAATTGCATACTTCTGATAGAAGGAATACACGAGAATTTTGTTCGGCTGATTCGTTTCTTACGGCTTATCAACCCATTTGCAGGCTATTTAAATCCAGAAAATATTTTAGATTGTAAGAATTTTTTTCTTTATGTGATAATAGTTTAATGATAGAAGTGTTGCTAATTAACCCATAGCTGGGGGGAAAGAAATTGGATTCATACATTCCTCAAGGGGATTTGCGAATATAGTGAATATAACGAACCCAACAGGAATTGGAACTCGACTTCTCCGATTAACAATTCTATTATCCATTACACCACCTGCACATCCAAGCTTACCTCACATGGTATGTCCAACCGGTCACCCATCTAGGTACTGACCAGGCTCGGCGTTGCTTAACTTCGGTGATCGTACGGGAACTCGACTCTGTGATTAACAATTCAGAACCATTATCCATTACACCACCCGCACATCCAAGATTACAGCACCTTGCATTTCCACAAGAGAGTACGGATGACGAAACAAAAGTTAGCAAGTTATTAATTTTGAATTAGTTCTGTCGAAAAGTTTGGTTTTGTAAGTCGACTATTATATGCGTTCGTACGTTTTTGTACAGGTTCTTGTAACGAGCAAAATGGTAATAAGTGAGTAGGGCGGGATTTACTAATTACATTTATGTGGGTATTAGAACAAAAGGTTTGTTTTAAACGTCAGTCGTTGGCGGGAGAGTATTTGTTTGTAACCGCTTAACGACAGGCGTTCCCCGCTAGGCGAACGACAACACATATGACGCATCTCTTTCTAACATGTCTACTAAAAAGCTTTTTAATCTGAAAATATAAAAATTCTCTCACATACACAAGCACATAAATTGATACCCTTTGTGGCTTTTTTTAATCGGTTAATTCCTGCCATATATTTAGAGATTCTTGATAAAATCCAAAGGAGAACCAGCAATATTATTGGTCCTGACCTGGCATCTCGGCTTCAGTCACTTTCTCATCGGCAGTTGCTTCCTTGTGTCTTTTCTATAAATACTTGCATAGCAGTTGTTTGGATGAGCTCTTCGCTAGAGTGATGTGGATGGCTTAGGTAACTTTCGCCCGTTAACTATGTTAAATACAGAGTTGAAGATTTTGCTAAGATCTTGGCGAACCGTTGGGCTGTCCTGTCTAATCTGATTGGCTCCGAACAGACTTGTGCTGTGAGGGGCAGGACTATTCAAGACAACTTTCATATGGTACGCTTGATCATCGAGCAAGTCGACAGTGAAGCCGCGCTGATCAATTTAGATCAGTCCAAGGCCTTCGATATGGCTGATCATCGATTTCTGAAGGCTGTCCTTTCGGCGGCCGGTTTCGGACCGTACTTTCGCACCTGGATCCGACTTCTGTATGCGACACCCGGTGCGTTGGTGGAAGTGAATGGGGTACGATCGGAGCCTTTCGTATTGTCTTGCTCCATTCGTTTCGGTTGTTCGCTTTCGCCTTTGCTTTACGCTCTTTCGTCGGAACCCTTCCTTCGCAAGTTAAAGACGAATCCGGTCCTGCGCGGAATTTCCCTACCTGGTGCTACCACCTCGGCCAGGTATTCTGCCTATGCTGACGACGTTTCGGTTGTTGTGTCGAGCGGAGCCGAGATTGATGAAGTCAGCAAAGAAATCAGTGGATACGAGATAGCTAAATGGGCCAAGATCAACCGCGATAAGTCTGTGGAAGGGAGTTTCTCTTCCCGGACCTTTCCTCTGGAAGGACGGGCCGACCAATATACTCGGCGTCTGGTTCGGTCCTGATATCAAGTTGGAAATGAATTGGTCGGAGGTGCAAGGGAAGGCCGAGATCACAGTTAATCTGTGGTCTCAGAGGAATCTTTCCTTAAAGGGCATGGCGAAAGTATGTGTTTCACACATCAACCCGATTCTCCTTTACCGACTCTCTGTGCTTCCACTCCCGTATGCCATACTTATGTCATTAATAAGGTTCTTGTTCTCCTTCAAGGGAGGCAAGGCCGTTAGGTTATCTCGGGAGATCTGTTGCCTTCATCCATCTGAAGGTATGCCTAGCATTGAGATTCGTCACTATATGCTTCGCATCGCGTTCCTAGACCGAATATGTCGTGATTCGGATGAATAGGGCGCCTTCGGAAATGAAGACACCCGTAGGAAGTTCCCATCCCTGAGAAGTGTGCACTCGTGCGAGGAGGCCCACCGTTTACCTCGAGCCGCATACTCCATCTATCGCGAATGTCGTCTTGTTCTGAAACGCCTCGTAGGGGCGCCAGATGGCCTCTCCAACGTCTAGGTGTTGCCTCCTAGAGCATTATATCAGGTGATAGTTAGGGGGTTCATTAAAGATGAGCTGATTGACGTTCTCGGTCTTACGAAGCAGAAGGATAGATCAATATGGCCTTGGGCGCCTAGGTTGAAATGACTCGATATCGATGAGGCATCACTCACATGGCTGGTGATTCTGGGTCGCGAAAAGACATTGTTCAGCGGGCTTGGAGAAATCTCCAAACTGCCGACGCCGTGATGGGGAGTTCGAAACCCTAGGTCACGCCTTCTTTCATTGCAGGGCGGTAGCGTCGTTGTGCAAGTTTTTTGAATGCCTCATGGTTCGCATGCTGCAAGGAAAGATCTTTGTCCTTGTGGCCTGTTCTGATTGTAGCAATGTGGCACCGCCGTTGACAAAGGCTGAAGACTACGTGTTCTTTTTGCTTGCTAGGGGTTTATGAGAGTCGTGATTTGGACGACATGTCAGAAGAGATTTTTTGGAGGCGATAAGTTCACTTCTTCCCCTCTTGTACTTTAAGCATAGGCTTAAAGTCAAGATTACGACGGAAAAGCGGCGGCTCACTTCATCAGAATTTGGAAAAAGGTGGGTGAATTTTACGCGTTTGTGCCGAGTAAAACTGGTTGATTTGGAGTGGCTCTTTTATGCCCGTTAGACATCCGGATATTGTTCTTCCTGGTTTGAACTTAGACAATCCCGCCCGAAATTATCCTAGTTTAGGGTTGTTTTTGTATCTTTAGTTTCTTAATTCCAGTTAACTTAGCTAGGGGATTTATGCTCATTGACCGCTTTTATTCCTGTCCCTATTTTTCTTTAGTTTAATTCCCTATTCCCTCGTTAGGTGGTCAGTGATGTCAGTTCTCTGGTAGATGCGGGCGCCTTTCGTTTCAGGTGTGATTTTCGTGTTCGAATGAGTGAATGGGATGAATGAATGTTTTATATTATTAAAGTCTCACAATGATTTCGTCCAGTTAACTGATGTTTCTGCCACATTTAAGGTTTGGGGTGGGTATTACTAACATTATTTTATTCGGTTTCTTGTAAATAGTTGTTTTCATATTGTAAATACACATTGGGGCTAGTTTTTAAATTGTTGTTTTATAACAGACAATGTATTGTACATATGGGGACTAGTTAGGATTTTCATAGAGACAAGGAGGTATTACGGTGAGTGTAGTAAGAAAGGTAAGTAAGAATGTGTTGTTTTGGTGTTAGGATTATTGTGGTATGTTTGAGTCAGTGTTTGTGGCTAGCTAAGTTTAAAATTAAGACAGACGAAGGCCGCCCTTCCCCACTTTGGCCTTGTGCCACATTTTGTAAATATTTACAAATAAATATCACTTTTCGCTATGGTACCTAGACTTTATGAATTTAAGCGCAGGACTAGATTGGCAACAAGGTATCATCAATTTAGTGTTGAATTGGCTTGAAGAAACCGTAAGTTCTATATTAATTGTTTTTTTTTCTCGCACTACTTGCTCCATGCTTTCCAGCTTTGATCTTCAAAGATTTAAATCCAATGTCAATCGATGATACACACAAAAATATGAAGTATATATGATTATTATTGAATTCATTATGGAAATATTTTTTATAAAAAATTATTAATTATTAGTAGAGATTTTATAAATTATAAACTGGGTTATTTGAATATAATTTATTAGACAACAATTGTCTTGAATTTTTTCCACTGTAGTTAACACAAAATAGTTCCGTATAGATTCCAGGCAATTGTTAGGAGGAGTCAGTCATGGTTCATCCTTCTTGAGGCGGATGCCTTAATGACAAAATGGATTCCACGACATCCAATATACTGGTCACGCATCTTTTAATCATTTCATCCCATTCAAGGTGATAATATCACTAGCACGCGGAAGGTTACAGAGATTGTAAGAGAACGAGAAGACTTTAGTGGGGAGAAATAAGGAAAGGACATTAAAGGGACAGGATTCAGGAAGACAGAAGATGGCGATTGAGGTTTCATTTAAATTTCTGAAGATTGTAGTTAGCAGCGAAGCAAGAAATAGGAGAGTTCCACAGGCGAAACGTGCGAGAATTGAAAGGATTAGTATTTTTGTGGCCTTGTTGGGGCCAGAATTAAAAAGACAGAAGAGAGGAATTGAGTTAAACAAATATATTAACAGAGACAGTAACACAAACATATACAAACGAGAGCGTTACAGCAAGAATGATCGGTCCGACTGTCAGAGCTGACTGATGGCAACTCCCCCCTCCAAAAGGCAGTACCTGCTCCTATTTATAGCTTGGAGAGTCCATGCGTGCATGGGTAAATTACCATAACAAGAATAGAATAGACGGTCGCATAACTGAACAATAAAACGGTGAGACATAGTTGTCAGTCATGTAGCACGCTGAAATTCATGTGTTAATAATAGTTTCATACTATTATTTTTTAATGGCAGTGTATTTTGGCTCAGACCTTCAGAGACTGACCTTATAGACCAGATGGTAGACAAAACAAAGGAAGTCCGTTTTCATTGGTTAAAACTAGCGTGGGAAGGTTAGAGAGATAGTGTTTTCAGGAGTTAAGTTTTTACACGTAATACACAGCAGTCGTGATTATTTCGTGTCTCGCTCCCCAGTGGGGCATACACAGCAGTCGTGATTATTTCGTGTCTTGCTCCCCAGTGGGACTGATAGAGCGACTCCACTGGTTAGTTAAAAATGTACACGTCGACGTTCTAATAAAATTGATAAGTTTTAAATTACCTTTGTTGATGCCTCTTTCATCGCCGAACCCCAAAACATTTCGAGACACGGCCGAGGGAAGAAGGAAAAGAGAGAGAACATATGTTATGTAATCGACCGCTTCAACTGAGAAAAATGAAGTATACAATACATGCAGATGAGGTACTAAGGGTAAAAGCTCACCAGTAAAATTGCTATTTTCTAATATAATTGTAGAAAAACAGAGGGAAGCCACGACACGTCGGTAAGAAAGTGACTGAAGTCGAGATGCCAGGTCAGGACCGATTACATTACAGAGCCTTCTTCGGAATTTTGCCAAGAATCTCCTGATATATAGCAAGAGAAACAGACCAGATATAGCAACAGTGTTCAAGGCACGGACGACAAAGATTTTTATCGAAGATGGCAGATTGGTATCTCGTCGATGCGAGCCATCCCTTTTTTTTTTTTGCAGAAGGATAGATTGATTTCTTCATATAAATCTTCAATGAAGTATCAAAAAGATTCCTTTGTAAACTTTATTAGAATGCTTATAAATAAATATTCTTTCGCGTAATTGTAATCACGTTTCCTTCTGCTAGCAACCAAAATGAGAATACACTGTTTTGCTTAGTAGCTCTTTGATTTAATGACATTTTAAACTTGGCTCACTAATTTAGTGTCGAAATCTGATTAGGTTTATAACTGAATCGATATACTAGAGTTTTACTGGACTGATGGATCCAATAATGGAACAGTAGAGTTTCCCAAGAAGCTAACATCACTCGAAAGCGGTTATTAACAATACCAACGCGAGAAGAACAAAATGAAGAGCTTTGAAAACGAAGGACGCGTTACGTCATTTGACGCATGAGGTTTTAACTGGTTTCGCTTTTTCGTTACGTACATCGTTACCTATATTTAACTGCGCGCGCCTGCGTGTGAGGGTGGTGTAAATACTGAACAAATGGTGTCGACCCGTTCTTTGCAGTTGTTCAATAATTGTCATCTGTTATCATTTAATTTACCACACATGTCACCTTTGTCATCTCAAAATGCGGTAAAGCACGAACATCTCTCGCTTTTCTCATCCTTTTGCATTTCTCCACCCACTCTCTCTCTATTTCTCTCTTTCTATCCACCCTCTGTTTCTCTCTCTCCATCATCCCTTTCTCTCTCTGTATTTCACTCACTTTCTCTCTCTTCTTGCCTTTCTCCAACCCCTCTCTCTGTCTCTCTACCTACCCTCACTTTCTCTCCACCCTTTTTCTTTATATATATATATATATATATATCTTTCTGCCTTTCTCCGACCTCTCTCTTTTTCTTTCTCTCTATCACCAGCCTCTGTTTTTCGCTCAAGTTCTCTCTCTTTCTCTCTCCATTTCTCGCTCTTTCTCTCTACACACACTCTCTCTCTACACCCTCTCTTTCTCTCTCACCAACCTCCCTTTCTCTCTCTCTCTCTCTGCATCTCTCCACCCTCTCTTTCTCCCTATATCTATATATCTGTCTTTCTACCTCTCCCCAACCTCTCTCTCCCGACTCTCTCTTTCCATTTTTCTCTCTTTCGCTCTTTCTGTCTCTCTCTTTCTCTCTGCCATCTCTTTTTCTATATATCTTTCTCTTTCTCTATCTTTCTCAATATCTCTTTCTTTCTGTCACTCTCTCTCTCTCTATATATATATATATTTATCTAGCGAGCCAGTTAGCTAAATATGTTAACATCTATATATCACTTTAAACGATATATTTAGTGAATACACATGGTTGAATAGACATCCCCGTGTTTTTAACATTCTACATTTACTGGCCTCTGCCTTTAATAAAGAAGATGGAGTAATAGATAGGAGCTCAGATTGGTGAATCGAAGAACCACGTTCGAATTCCAGTTGAATCCGTTATATTCACTTATATGCTAATACCCTTAGGTAAATAAATATCAGGACAGACCTGGTTCTATAGCCTAGGATGGCAACTGATATACCACAGAAAGAAATGGCAACCTACTGCGAGAAAAAATCTGTCTCGTCAGTCATGTATCGAAAGATACATGATCGCCTAACCGTGTTTTACGCATGGCACATAAGTGACTGACTGCCTAAAAGAAAACAAAGTCTGCCCCGCCAAGCCTTACACCATTCTGCCATTTGAAACTTTTAGAAACAAGCCAGATCCACTTACCTTTTAATGAAATACATATCTCCTGTTCGCATCCCTCGAAGCCTATATCTGTTAACTTTATTTTCGTCTCCGAAACATAAACAAATTTCCCAGGAATTAATGCAAATAATACGAAATAATGTCCTATAAAATCTATTCTTAAATTACAGTCGATTGTTCCGGGTA
>OZ038494.1:59210974-59253474 GCA_964036315.1 Acanthosepion esculentum
TTTATCCTCAGTGTTATTACGATTATTTTATTAATTTTCATATATAATATCAGGCGACTCTTGCTGTAGATCAACACCTCATAATGTCCCTTGTGTGCTTCTGGGTATTTTTGCTGATTAAGGTAATGCTGTTTGCTGAATATTTCATCTTCATCAAATGTCTTTGAAACCATTCAAATCATGAACATCACCAGTATATTCCATTATTTGTTTTGTTGTTGTTTTTAGTTTTCTGATAATTTCATTTTATTTATTCAGGTTCTTTCTGTTATTTAGTTTCGATCTTTTGGCTGCTGGAACAACTCCATCCAGTATCTGAAAGCTTTCCATATTCTTGCTTACAGTAACGAATTTGTTCGTCTAGCTAGTTTCTCGTTTGACCTTCAAAATTTCAAATATAAACTTCCTTTTTCTCGTGACATTTTCTGTTTTATAATTATATTATTTGTTTGAATGAACGAATCGGAGTCATTTGCAGAGTTCCTAATGAATAATCGCTCCTACTCAGTCATGTTTACTTTGTATTCCTTTTGGTCAGATTTCCTGCATTCACTTATATAGTTGAAAATACGGTTTCATTTCTGTCTCCACACAAATTAGCTTTTTTTCTAATACACGTTTTATGCTATTACTTGTGATTCTGTTTCATTTTTCAAGTGTCCTTTTCACAAACATACTAATTTCGTCTGCAATTTATTTGATCTACTATTCATTATGTATTTTGTATGTATTATGTATTTGTCTACTGTGTATTACGTATTATGTATTTGTCAATTATGTATTATGTAGTATTGTATATTTCTCTGATGTGTATTCCATGTTACGTAGTATTGTATATTTGCCGACTATGTTTTACATATTATGTAGTAGCATATATTTATCTATGTATTACCTATTATACAGTATTATATATTTATCGACTATGTATTACGTATCGTGTATTAATATATATTTATCAACAATATATAAAATAGTATCATGTATATGTCTACTGTGTAGAACGTTTAATGTAATATTCAAATCTAGTATCGGAGATAAAAAAAAAAATTGAACATAGACTGCACTAGAGGTAGTTTTGTCCAACACCGCATATTGTTACAAAATACATTAACCTAAAAACTTATCATGTACTTACATAGCCTCGACAGATCAAGACTTTTATATGGTTGTCATGCTTAGCGCCAAACCCATTCCGAAATATCTAAATGTTGTACACAAACGCTTTCTCAGATCAATGATTAAAAAAATAGCTTTTAGCGTGTGAAGCCTGTGGGTCTTGGGGAAGACCGTATTTCTTCCAAACTTGTGACTTGTGGACTGGCACCACAGAATCACAAACCAAGAACTATAACAGAAATCACATCACTTAAAGACTTTCAAGAGCAGCAACAGCTAAAATGGATAGCACACGTAACTCGAAAAGAAATTAAAGACAAAACCAAGATGTTCCCCACCACTTCAAACAAGAGTTTAGTTAGGATCCCCCTCATCAGTAGTTGAAAGAGCAATAACAGCTACTGATCTTGAGAGACCTATTTTTCTACAATATGTCAACCGACAGTATCCGTTCGGTCAATGAATGCCAAATGTTTTCTTATAAGGAAATGGCTAATGTTACCATTACCATCTGTCTGTTATATATTATATATTATATAGTATTATATACTTGTGTATTATGTAGTATTATATACTTGTGTATTATGTAGTATTATATACTTGTGTATTATGTAGTATTATATACTTGTGTATTATGTAGTATTACTGTATATGCTGATGTACAAGGCGATTGAGCGTAAAAGACGACTTCCAAGTTTTCAAGTTAAAATGTAAGTTTATTTTTTTAAGCTTTTCACCCCCAAGCAAGACAGTAGTTCCACTAGAACGCAAGGGGTTACAGTGAGTGGGAGTAAGAGTAAAGAGGCGTGAAAGAGGAAAGGGTGAAGAGAAAGACGGGGAACTAGATCAAGGCATCTGGAGATGTCGATTGACATTGTATTTGAATAATTGGAGATTATAGCTATCAGGGAAGCAAGTAAGAGGAAGGGAGTTCCACAGACGGGAAGTGCGAGACATGAAGCTATTGGAGTAGAAGAGACGGCTACATTTAATCATTTGGACAGTGAAAGGATGGGACTGAGATGCCAACCTAGTGGCACGTTTGAATTCATGCAGTTTGGGAACTAGCGAAAATAGCTCGTCGGAGCAGTTATAGGTGAAAGTATTTGTAGAAAAGACAGAGGGAGGCGACGGCACGTACGGGTTATATTTGCCGTACAAGACAACACCCCTCCCCAAATTGTATTTTAAAATGCATTGCATTTATTAAATAAATTCAATAAGCATATACTTTCTTTTCACTCAAATTCTAATGTACAAAAAAAACGGTAGGGAGATATTGTCAATTAACTACCCCAATCTACAATACCTCAGGAGTAAATGCTGTGTTTTCGGTAGGCTATTACGGTAGCCTCTGAATGACTTTTCCCCGATAACCATCTCCTCGTTCGATAGTTCTTGAATGTTATCTTTAGAAGGCTTGTTGAGACACACATCCAGTTGTGATTTTGCTCAAGAGCATCGATAAAAGGAGGCGAGATATTGTTTACAGTGTGTGACAATGATTTTGGATTTTTCTCTCGTCGAATATGCGTTTTGTTGTTGTCATGCAATCATAGCACATATTATATAAGGTAAGAGTACGTTTATTACACGACACGTTATTTTTTTTATAATAATGTGAATTAAGCTGTTTCAGTAGAAAATATTTGTGTCGATAGTTACCAAGGCAGGAGTTAGCCTACTGTCAAAAATCTCCCATGCTGACAACTTACCATAAACCACAGGATTTAAGGTTCACATTTCATACCTGGACAGCCACCTATTTTTGTGTGGAGGAGGAGAAATTTTTAATGTTAAAAGATCGCCTTGTACGCCGACATATACGGTATATGTTTATGTAGTATTGTATATTTTTGTATTATGTAGAATTATATATTCATATTACGTATTATGAAACTTTATACATTTTCTCTATTCCATGTTATGTATTCTCGTTTTGCTTCCTATTTTTCATCACTTGTCTTCAAATTAGTTTTGCTGAAGTTTCTTGCTATAATGATTATTATAATTATTCAAAATTTACATTACCATTTGCAATCTGCCACTATTTAGACAATGCAGCGTAGTCGTCAATCCTGATCAATGCTCTTTATAAATGCATTCAAATCGAGTCTAAAACCATAATTTCTGTGGTGTTAAACTCGATGCAAAGCTATTATTTTTTTCCAGCTACACGATTCCACAAATAAATTGTCCAGCTTAGGAAGTGTTCGGAGCATCATATCATTGATACGGCGCACGTGTTCATGCTTTGATTGCATTTCTTTGCATCAAAGATATCCGCATTTTTACCCATAATTATAGCATACATTAAAAATATATTTTTTATCATGTATATATATATATATATATATATATATATATATATATATATATTTATATATATATATATTTAGATCGATTGATGTGAGTTTGTGACCTTGGGTTTCACGCTACATGCGATCATCAGTAGCGTGAAACCCAGGGTCACAAACTCAGATCAATCCAACTAAATATGTTAGCTCTATCACTGATATTGAGCGCTTTCCAATAAGTACCGCGCATATATAATATATAAATATATAAAAAAATTGCATATATATATATATATATATATATATGTACATACATATACATTTTATATATGTGTGTGTGTGTGTGTGTGTGTGTGTGTGTGTGTGTGTGTGTGTGTGTGTGTGTGTGTGTGTCTGTGTGTGTGTGTGTGTGTGTGTGTGTGTGTGCAAATATATAGAAAAATAGGAAAGAACACGTTAGGGAAATAATCCGAAGATCTTTATGTATTTTTATTTTTATTTTAAAAAAAACAGTGCTCAATTCAAAAGTAGAGCCTAAATTTTTTAATATATATATATATATTTATTTATTTACTTAAACGGTATTTCTAGTGGATATCCATATCTGTTTAGACGCGCCGTTTATTTATTAATCAGTATACTTGCTTATTTTCGTCAACCGGAATGAATATTCTAGAAATCTTATTAAACAAAGATATGCGCTCGTCTGCAGGATTCGAAATTGCGTCTTCCTTAGCAGGAGAACCCGTCGTTAGTACGACCCGCAGTTTATGCATAAAACTCCGAATCGTGGGACTGTTGATGAAAAAAATGTACATAACATATATATCACTTAAACGGTATTTTTAGTTGATATCCATATTTAAAGGTACTAGTTAATTTGGCTTGATCGACTATACCCCTCCGTGAGAGAGTCGGTCTAAAGCACAGCGAATCTAATGACAGTTTCTCCTGCCAAAAAGGACGGAGGTTCGAATCCTGCAGAAGAGCGCTTACTTTATTTTAATAAAATTTCTAGAATATTCAGTCCTGTTGACGAAAATAAATAAGTATCCTGCTTAATAAATAATATATATTTAGTTTATTTTAAATCGGAATCACCCCAATCAAGGCAGTAATGACACCAATATACAAGGAATAGAAAGAGAAGATAGTAATCAGTACTTACTAATTGACATTGCATTTAAATTTTTGCATATTAAAGTTGGCTGCAGAGTATGGAGCCGGAAGGGAGTTCCACAAGCGAAAATTGTAAGATAAGAAACTGTTAGCAAAGAATTTACGGCTACATCTACCCAGATCAAATGTAAAAGTAGTATATGTATAATTTACATCTATCTATCTATATATATATATGTGTGTGTGTAAATTATCATATATATATATATATATATATATTGAGTCGAGTTTCTTTAAATAATTTAGACAAGTTTTGTTTGCTTATTTTGTACAGGATCCGTTCGTATTCATGTCTTATAGCAAACCAACATTGTATATAAATTAAAATGTCTGGGAGATTGTATCGCCAACGGAAAAAAAATAAATATTTATGTTGGCCATATTACGACCACGTTGTCACGGCGGTTGAGTTTTCATTTTAATGACATGTCTAACATCACTAAACATTTGCAATAACATGCTTGTCCACATTCGCAATTTAGAAATATCCTTGTCGAAAATACATCCATACTTTCTCATGAAAATAATAAACATAAACTAAATATCCTTGAAGCCTCCATATTAAAAAATTGAAACCAAATCCATAACAAAATTATTTATGAATACTGCACAAATGCTGTAAAATGCTTACAATAGATTGACTAAAATATCAAAGTGTATATTATAAGCTTCTCATACTATTTTCTTCTTTTTAAAAAAAGAACTATTCATATACCATAATTAGTTTCCTCCCCTAGAGCGTACCATACACATGTAAAATTATATCTTTCATATGCACTTAACAATTTTGTCTTTTGAAATAATGAACACTACATTTTTGTCTTAAAAACCTACACTGAGGATGACATTGTGTTAATGTCGAATGTACTCGGAATAAAACAATATGTATCAACACGGTAATTTTCTCTCTTCTTTTAATGCCGACACCAAGAAGCGCATCCGAGAATATGAACGTATCCGGTTGAAAATAAAACTTGTCTCAACTATTCAATGAAACTTGCCTCAATGAAAATATGCTGCCAAAATAAACACTACATATATATACATATTATCTGTATATGTGTGTGTGTGTGCGTGCCTCTGTGTATGTGTGTGTGTGTGTGAATGTGTGTGTGCGCGTGTGTGTAACACTAAAACTCTCATCTCGTATGTATTTATGCGTGTTCCCGAAATACAGCTTAATCGATGGATAATATCCTAACATATTACAGATTATATTGGACGTTGAACTCCTGCTGAGTGCTGTACCAAATGTCATTAAAATTAGACAAAGTCTTTTTTTTTTTAATGTTTTTACGGTATTTTTAATTCAGTATTTGTTTTCGGTGCGCATTCTTATATCAATCCGTGTATATAAACAAACACTTGTATATTATATTCCAACTACAGTGTGTGAAATATAATAAACATTCATAATAGATTATAACATTATTAAATAAATTTAAATATTCAGGACATAATATATATTATACTATTCACTACACTATATTAGAACTTTTTAAACCTTTTTTTAACTAATTTTTGTATATAGCTAGAGTTAGAAAAGAATGCTGTGACCAATAACCTCCTATTTGTGTGAGTATTTGTTACCGGGAACTGGTCAGCATTCAGGAAATTAAATTTTTAAAAATTATCACTTTCCTAAATGATTACAAATGTTACCGGGTGTCTCGCCATCCTCCCCATCAAGGAAAGTGTCGAGACACCCAGCAAAATGAAATATAAGAGCTGTCAAAAGACGGATGCAGGGTCTATGGTAATCTAGCACACACAGAAAAGGAACTAAATCTTCTGTCCATTCACAGCAACTAATCATCCCCCAGACCCCACTTTTTTCTGGATTCAGCAAAAGATTTAGAAATGTCAAAGCTGAACCAGCGTAATCACTTATTCACTTAAATTGCTTCAAGAACGTAGCATTTTCTTCCGAATAACCATTAGGATAGATTGCGAGGTGTGCAACAGGTGAAATATACATACACATCCGTGTTGTTTTACTTCGATGTGGTGTAATAGTACGCTTGCCTCGCTAAATAAAATACGACTGAATAGTGAGTTCTATCTCCACTCGATGCCTCATACTTTCGGCCTTGTGCCACATCTAAGCTACGCTTACAAAATCGCCATACACTGTTGTTGTTTTTTGATGAAGGACTGGGATTAATCTCGCACAAAGTAAGGTGAGCCTTGCCTCACAGAAGATTTATCATAATGATTTCAGAAAAGGTTTTACAGGGCTGGGTGCCCTTCCTGGCGCCCAACTCAGACCCCCACGGCAACCCAAGTACACCGTGTGTTTTTGACGAGACATCATCTCTAAAAAAAGGTTTACCGTTGACTCCTATAAGAAGCTCATCCGCCCTTTGACAGGTCTTGCTTTTTCGTTGTCCTCACCAGCAGAAAAAAAATCTAGTGGGGGAGATGATTTAGACGCCAACCATCCATCCAAATCTGATCTACCTCAAGCGGAGATACTTTCGAGCCACTGTATAGTCGGTGTTAATGTATGGTGACACTGCTTGGACATTAACTAAAACAATTGAGTCTAAGATTGATGGAACCTACACACGGGTGCTGAGAGCTATACTTATCATTTGTTGGAGACACCAAGAAACTAAATCACAGCTCTATGGACCGATGCTTTATATTTCTACAATCTTACGCGAACGCAGAATGCGTTTTACAGGACACTTCTAGCGAGCAAAAAAACAACTCGCGAGTAATCTACTGCTCTGGACACCGAGCCATGGAACAAGATGGTTCTGTCGCCCAGCAACTGCCTACATTGACCAGCTATGTTATGACAGAGAATGCCACCTTAATAACCTTCTGACTTTGATGCAGGAGCGTGATGATTGGCGTGATAGAGTCGGCCGAATAATAAAAAACAAATTAAAAGAAAGGAAGGACTCACAATTAAGTAGATCAACTATCAGTAAACAGAATGCATGGTCGTCAGTAAGAGAGGCAGCCAAAGGTATTTAGCTTCGAACCAGAAGCTTCGAACCAGAAACTTCAGAAAAAAGCAAGTCCGGAAATTTAACTATTTGGATAGGCATTTTTCAAGCGTAGCTTAGATGTGGCACAAGGCGAGACAAGCTTGCCACCACATTGAGCGGCCCTTAACGATTATCCAAGCGTAGCTTAGATGTGACATAAGGCCGAAAGTAGGGGACACCCAGTGAGTATCGAACTCACTGTTCAATCGTATTTATTCTAGCGAGACAAGCTTGCCAACCATTACACCGCATTGAGCGGCCCTTAACGATTACCCAACCCAGTTCTGCGGAATCAGAATCAACGTTGAGTTTATGCAAGCGAATGAGCCAATTGGAGTAAAGTGTCATGCAGATTTAAATTTTTCCCACTTGTGACGAAAGCAGCTATCGATTTTTTTTGCATGCTAGCATGCTAGTTAACATTCGTGTCATTCAGCTATTGGCTCTCACGCTGGCCAATAGAATCTTCCTGCCTATTCGTGGCAGCCAGCTATAGGCTTTCACTCTGGCCAGTAGAAAATGGCCGCAAACTACATGAAAACTACCGTAGAAGCATGAAAAAATCGATTATTTCCACTATCGATGGGAGTTGGGAAATGCAAAGTCGGTCTTGGCCTTTTCCCTATCTTGGAGCATGTGCATGTACATTTTGGTGCAAATCCGTCGGAAATTGCGACGGTGCATTCGATACACACACACACACACACACACACACACACACACACACACACACACACACACACACACACACACACACATCCTGCCTTTTATAGATAGAGATTAGTTACAAATTGGATTTATAAACATCAAGCGGGTGAAGAAGTTCAATTATCTGTGAAGCGTTTTAACAAAGGATGAAAAATGTTACACAGAGATCCGAACACGCATTCGACTAGAGAAAGTGGCATTCCAAAAGCTAAGCAAGGTGCTGAGAGACAGAAAGATTTCGTTAAAAATAAAGAAAAAGAATGCTGGATTGCTATTTGTCATACATCCATCTCCCCATGAGCGGACACACCACAAACATTAAGTTTTAGATATCAGATATGAATACGAGTCCAGGATTGTGAACACTCTTTCTTAAGGCAGGAAAGCACCCACTCCCATTTAAAATAATGATGTAACACTAAAAAGTTTGTTTTCTAAAGCAGAGTGTTACTTTAGTATTGAGTTCGATCCCTACTCGCTTAGATTTCGATCGAATTAGAATAACATTGATTAGTTGCTTCTATTCTTCTCTGTCTTTCATGATCTGAATTCATTATTCACCCCTCAAACCAGTATCGTTTCTTGGCGGATTCACATATATTTCCTTAAATCTCACTCACTTCCGTTTTCCGTGTTTACGTTCCCCACAAGAACTTTATTTAACAGCTCTTTCCTCCTTCTCCAAGCGTGTCCTGCAAATCGCAGTCACAATTTGCCGTTTTCCGTACTGTTCCTTGCTTGCTTTGTAGTCTTTCCATGAGACGTTAACTATAGTCTTGTATAACGTACCATAAAGCCTATCACTCATCTTCTTTGTTAAATCTCAGAGAGGATGAAGCAGAAGTTCAAATATCTGGGAAGCGTTTTAACTTCCTGTAGTATTATGTTCATTATATATATTGCATTTTTCACTTGAAAATTACAACGAATCAGTTGTTAACTAGGGCAAGAAATGGCTTGTAAATTGAAACGTCTCCAAAATGAAACTACTATCCTTTAATCATCATAGAGGACTATTTTTGCACCACCACCCCCTTATTGCATGGCTGATGCTTACCTCCAGGAGAGCAACCGTTTGCACCTTGTTGGTTTCATATTCTACTGACATGAAGTGGAGCGATTATATTGTATCAATTGCTATGGCCTGCTGCTAAGAAAACTGGTTCACTGTGTTGTGCCAGACATATTTTTTTCATCGGAATCCATCTTGCACATTTATAAATCTGCCAAACCCTCGTTATAAACGATTGTTACAAATCATCGGTTGCAGATGATAAGTGATCCTCAAAACTGCGATAGAAACTTTAAGTGATGAAGACTGTCGGCTTTTACTCGAAATACTAGCACTCTCGCCAATATGCTTGCTAATTTTATTAATCCTATCCTCTTTCTCAGATATTCATTTTTAAAAACCATTTCCAAAGTATCTTTGAGACTGCGTCAAGCACGCCAAGAAGTGCCAGGAATAACCGCCACATTCATATTCCAAAATGTTTTCACTTCATTTCCATAAGAGTCTTTTTTTAAAGATTTTTATTTTTCTTTAATTTTATTCTCTGTCTGTTGAAATGGAAAGTTCTACGAGATAAGATCGTACTTGTTCTTGCTGTGAGTAGATCCGATCGTCTGTCTTGGAGTAAAATTAAGCACACCAGATCAAAAATATCAATTTTCTTTTATTATATTTTATAACAGTTAATCCAGTTTACTGACCGATAGTAATATATGAAAAATAGCATTCCAGATTAGAAAACTATAAAATTTATTTTACATTTCAAGAAATTGTGCGGTATGAGCATGATTTACTGGACCCCCACGAAGTCGCGTTGTGACACAAGGTCGGTTTAACGTGGGCAGCCCAAGCGCGTTCAACTGGGCTAAGGAACAAAAATTGCCCGAGACCCCGCAACTGTCGGTTGCGCTGGCCTCGGTGCGAGCACTGATCCCTCTATCTGGTGCAATGAGAGGGTGCAGCCTCGGGCAGCTGTTCCCCCAGGGCTGGTCACCTCTCAGTATAATTTCCCTCAGTTGCGACTCTGTCCTTTGACGGAGTCGCCCGTAAGTGCACTTTGCCCAAAGACAGAGACGCAACTGTGAGATGGTATTTACTCATTCCCCCACTGGAATGAGATGTGACACAAGGTCTTTTTAAAGTGGGAACCCGAGCGCGTACACTCGGGCAAGGGACAAAAATTCCCCCAGCCCCCGCAACCGTCGGTTGCGCTGGCCTCGGTGCGTGCACCGATCTCTCCCTCTTGTGCAATGGGAGCGCGCGGCCTCGGGCAGCTGTTCCTCAGGGCGGGGCACTTCTTCAGTATGATTTTCTCAGTTGCCCCCTGTCCTTTGACAGAAGCCCCTGAGCGCACTCTGCCCAAGGACAGAGACGCAACTGAGAGATGATAAGACACATCTCGGCAAAAAGGCCGAGAGCCATGTTAGTATTATCTACTTCTAAGTAAAACCACTCTTCAGGTTTAACTAATTTGCATATTTGCATAATTTGCAAGTTTATTTCAGTAATTAACTCTGTTTCATTACTGCTCTTTTATTCGAGGATTGTTTTGATTTTCATATCAAATATAATTCTGCTTAGGAATATTGTCTTATATAGTGCAGAAAAATGTTTGATATTTACATTTTACTCCGCCTTCAAGTTGGCATCTATTTGTAAAACTTTCCTTAACTAAAGCAAGCCAATTTATGAATGACATGTTCATTTAAAATTTTTGTTTCGAAAATTTCAAGTAGTGAATATATATCTTACTCTGCGAAGCGATAGCAAGCGGGCGAAGCCTGCTAGTATATCATATTTTTATTACGTCAAAGCTCCCAAGAAAATTAAATTTCGACATCAAATGACCAATAAAGAATTGATATGCCGTTAAACAAACAAAATAAACAATAGAACATTATTTAACTATTTCAGAACACATTGCCTTTTCTTTATATTGAATCTAATTGTTTAATCCAGTCCCTCATGTATAACAACCTCTACTTTTTCGTATGTTTTTTTCTTTTTCTTTCTTTTTTCTATTATTTT
The DNA here is from genome assembly GCA_964036315.1 of Acanthosepion esculentum. Classification (NCBI taxonomy): domain Eukaryota; kingdom Metazoa; phylum Mollusca; class Cephalopoda; order Sepiida; family Sepiidae; genus Acanthosepion; species Acanthosepion esculentum. Next base: position 59,222,314 of record OZ038494.1, read on the forward strand.
TCAGTAACTTTCTTACATTCACTACTGATGTGGTTTACCGCGCCATTCTTTTTCTTTTTCTCTACAGAAACTGTATTACTTGTTTTTATAGTTTTTGTCTGTTTTTACTTTGATGTCCTACCTTTTATGGTTGCTATTTATAGCGTCGAAACCCAATCAAAGAGAAAAGTTACTTGGTTAATTTGCAGTGTAACAACCGCGCTCAGTTCACATTAAAAATTTCCAGAATACTTACATTTATTTGTAATTGTACATGCTCCATTCGAATCTGGCTTGGTAAATTTGATAAAATCTACCGTTTTGGAGTTATTGGCAGTGAAAGTTCGGATTCATTCTCGTCGCGGGCAGCCATTACTTGCGTTGTTTGCATACATTCGCTGCAGAATATTTATCAGTGTAGGTATCATTGTGCAAACTGAGCGTGTCTACGTAAGTAGTTCTCGTACGCAGTAATTGAGACAAATTTAGACAAGAAAGATCAGTTCCGCACTTAACTTTCCGTAGTCTTCCGCATTTAGCTTTCTACGGCGAATGTATGCAAACAACGCCAGTAATGGCTGCCACCAACGACGCGAATGAATCCGAAATTTCACTGTCGATGACTCCAAAATCGTAGATTTTATCAAATTTACCAAGCCAGATTCGAATGGAGCAGGTACAATTACACATAAATGTAAAAGTTTTCTGGGAATTTTTAATGCGAACTGAGCGCGGGTCTTACACTGCAAATTAACCAGTTACTCAAATTTCATAATTCAATGCAGTTTTGTCATATTTTAATTTACTACTTTTTTAAATTTTTGTTATTTATTTGTCTTATAATTTAAACTTGTTCTTCAGATTATGAACCAGCGAGCGCTGTTAGTCGCACTGGCCGCTGTCGCCGTTATCTGGGTTGATTCCCAGACGGTTGATCAGGACACAGAAAACTGGATTCGAACCCTCTTCTCCCAGCCAAACACGCTGAAAATGCGACGCGAGATCAGAGACACGACCAGCGAGAATTTACAGAACTTCTTCAGGGCGATTAACATTCTTAAGAATGACAGGGTAGGCTAGAAATTACGAGACTTGGTCGTGATCGTGGCAGTGGTGATGGTGATAATTGATTAATTGCATTAGAAATAGTAACAGAGGTAACATTGATCATTCGCTGAACCTGTTGGAATATTTTTACTCGCTTTGGTGCATCTGCGAAGAAAACCTACCTTTGTTTATATAATAACATGAATGTCTAGCTACCAGCTTCTGGGTAATCATATTTAAAAACTAATATGGTTTACTCGCAGAGGTACCCGGTGTTGCCCAAGGTATTAATTTTGTCTGAAATAAAAAGACAGACAGGCACTTCATTTTATTTGTATACATTTTTATAATTACAAAGGGAAATAAACACGCATTAGCTTACTACCAAAAGTTAATTTATCTCCCTTTCCCACTATATTTTAAATGAAAATACATTCGCTGCAGAATAGCTATCAATGTAGGTATTTATTGCGCAAACTGAGCTTACTAACAAAAGTTAATTTATCTCCGTTCCCACTATTTTAAATGAAAATACATTCGCTGCAGAATAGCTATCAATGTAGGTATTTATTGCGCAAACTGAGCTTACTAACAAAAGTTAATTTATCTCCGTTCCCACTATTTTAAATGAAAATACATTCGCTGCAGAATAGCTATCAATGTAGGTATTTATTGCGCAAACTGAGCTTACTACCAAAAGTTAATTTATCTCCGTTCCCACTATTTTAAATGAAAATACATTCGCTGCAGAATAGCTATCAATGTAGGTATTTATTGCGCAAACTGAGCTTACTAACAAAAGTTAATTTATCTCCGTTCCCACTATTTTAAATGAAAATACATTCGCTGCATACGAAATGACTTCTTTGATCTTATTTTTTACCATTCATGATCTTCGGGGCTGACCTAGGTTTACTTTACACAACCCATTACATTTCCTGGTCATCTGGCATATCTGCATGCCACACTTGGTTGAAATACATCCTGTAGTTTCTGAGTTAATGGCGAACAGATATAAAGATAGTTCATTTCATTCGTATAGACGATAGTGATTATTGTCGCATTTTTCAACCAATGAACCTCTTCTTCAGTGAATCATATTTTCAGTTGCTGAAAAAACTTTACATTGCCAGTTGTCAATGTCATGTCACAATCTCTGTTAGAGATTAATGTGCACTCAGAGAATATATTTACATCGAAGTGTTTTCAACAGCATCGCACTCACTTTTCATATCGTGACGTGTATCAGCGATGACAAACCGACAGTGACATACCTAGTAATGAGTTGAGTGGATTGAAAACTTAGGGTTCATGCCTTTACCAAAAAGTATAGAAAATAAATACTACTAAAAACATTTTTTAATGAAATAGCAATAATAATGGTGGAAGGGTCTTTCTGGATAATGATGTTGGTGTTGGAAAGGTGTGATGGTGGTTGTGGTGGCTACGGAGGTTTTGGTGGTGGCAATTTTGGAGATGGCTTTTATTGTTTCAGAATTCGTTTTAATTTAAAAGAATTAATTTAGCCCTCATTGAAAAAATAAAATAAAATAATGCATTAATTTTATTAATTAGCAGGGTTTTTGTTTTTCCCGTCGGAGTAGATGCTGCGATTGTAGTATCTGTTCCGTGCCGGGGACTTCTTTACTCCCTGGCGTTTCCTCCCACCGTAATATCTGTTATGTAGCGGTGGTATGACCGGCTATGACAAGCTTAGACAAGCTATGATCAGATTAGACAATCTATGAACAGCTAAGACCAGCTTTTGTTTTGTTTTGTTTTTGTTTAATGCTTTTCTCCAAATAGTTCTTTCAGCAGCTTCCATCTCCCTTGACCGGATCGATTTCCGGCCCTCAGCAAGGTATTTTTGAGCTGATCAAACGGTTGTGGATAATCTATAAAAAATAGATTTAAACGCCGTCGATTTAAACGATTTAAACGTTTAAATCTATTTTTCATAGATTATCCAAAACCGTTTGGTAAAGTACATCACAAAGAACCGTTGGAACTGCTAGTTAACCTTGACATATTTGGGGAGGAGATTAGAATAATCCCGAACCTATACTTGCAGCAAACCGCCTGCATACAGATAGAAAATGAATTCAGTAGATGTACAAAAATAGAAAGGGGCGTAAGACAAGGACGTGTCTTCTCACCGGACTTATTCATCCTATACAGTGAAGCGATTCTGAAAGAATTTGAAGTCCTATCAGAATTCATTATTGGTGGTCACAATCTTAACACCATAAGAAATGCAAATGACAGAGTATTGATAGCAGATACGGAAAGAATACATTTATTCCTACAGAATGTATTGAAGGAAAGATGGAAGAAAGGATTATAAATCAATTACAAGACTATGTTAGTTAGCAAAAGAAACAGACCAACATGCAAATTACAAATTGGGGGTACCAAAATCAAGCAAGTACAACAATTTAAATATCTTGGAAGTGTTTTAATAGAGAACAGAAAGTGTGACACCGAAACCCGAAGGTTCATTGGGATAGTGAAAGATGATTTCTAAAAGCTAAGCAAAATAATTAGAAACAGGAAAATTTCGTTAGAAACAAAGAAATTAGTAATGCATTTTTCCATAATATCAGTCCTCTTATATGGCACTGAATACTAGACAATCTTCTCACATATGAAGAAGAGACTTGAAGCAATAAAAATATGGTTCTACAGAAGGGTGCTGAGGATAGCATGCAACGAATATGTGAGCATTGATGAAGTTTAAGAGAAAATGGAAACAAAAAAGAGACTTATACTTAGTATCAGGAAGAGACACTTGAAAATTTTAGGACGCATAATGAGGAAAGAGTGTTTGGAAAATCTGATAGCCACTTCTGAAGGTTATCTAAAATTAACATCGGACATGTTTTTTTTTTAATTCATAAAAAAACATTTAAAAAATAAGTACCCTCTAAGTAGAGCCTTCAATAAAAAAACGATTAAAATAAGTTATTCTTGTACAAATAATGTTTAGAATCATTGATTCCCATAATAAAGTTGTTCTTAATAAATTCTATGGCATCAACAATTCACCTAGTATGGATACCCCATGTAATCGTAGAAATGGTGAACTCTGTTCAGTAGAAGGAAAATGCAAAGCCTCTAATGTAATTTAACAGGCGGCCATTTGCCCTAAAGAGAACAAGAACAACCACAATATTTATATTGGAATTTTCGCAGATGAATGGAAGCAACGTCTGTATAACCATCGACACCCATTTTCCAACCTAAAATTGAAATTTCAAACTGCACTTGCCAAAACATTTTGTGAATCGAGGGAAAAAGGACTGAACCCTCAGATTGACTGGCAAATTATAGGGTTTGCAAAACTCACAGTAGTTTTAAGGGTAGATACAATCTATGCCTACAAAAAAATTAGAATGATTAAATTTAGAAATCCAAAGATACTGTTAAACCAAAGGAATGAACTATTTTCTAAATGCAGTCACCGCAGTAGATTTAAACTTACTTAGACCCTTAAAGAAACTTGCTTGAATTTCCATGCTTTGGAAATTACCTGTAAATACCTGCTCCTCTACAGTCTTGACCGAACTTGAGTGATCTGTTATCCTTTAGCAAGTAAATGAACTGCTGTTTTTGACAATTAAATTTTATATTCCGCTTCTCCTCTTCATATATCCTTCCCAAATTTTTCTTTCAGTTACAATTAACAAAACATCTTATCTTTGACAATTACACTGTTATTCTGCTTCTCTTCCTTTCTTTATATATCCTTCCCATATTTTTCTTCTGTTACAATTTGCAAATATATCCTTTCTTTATCACTAACTTGCTATTAATTCTTGGTGACTATCAATAATATCTTTAATATTAGCCTTATTGGCATTATTTTTCCTTTTTTTCTTACCTTAAGGTATCTTTATTGATTTATCCTGAATTTTCCTTTACATATAGGTATTATACTTTCACTACAATATTATATATTAATAATAATATACCTTAATATAACTTTGAGTTAATGTGTTATTATGTAATAATATATAATTATATGTTTTTATTAGTTCTATTTCATATATTGACTTATTATATTTTTTTATATTTATTCTCATTCAATTGAATATCGAATTTTCAGCATTTAGTAATTTTTAATATTATGTTTTTTTTTATTTTATACGTGGTGAATATGGTAATATATACTATTGATATGTAGTATTGAAGTGTTTTGCATTAATATATATTGTATTATGAGATTTGATGAAGTAGCATTTGAATATTTGTCTTAGTAGAAGTTCTATGTATATATATTCTTTTGGTTGTATTATTATTTTTGTTTTGGCTTTGTATTATTTTTTATTTCTGTTAGGAATTTTGTTTTATTTTGTATTTATTATTTAAAACTTTTTGTTTCTATTATTTAATTAACTAATATATATTTTATTAGTATTATCTATTGATTCTTAAGGCATCTTTTAATCCCCTTATTCTAAAGGTACTTTACATTCATTTTTTCCAATTTAAAGGGTTTTTTTTATATTATATTATGTATTAAATTTTAGATATTATTTCTTCCTTGTGCATAGGTATTAATTAATACAATTTAAATTTGATATATGTTACTTTGGATGTATTCATCCTATATTATTTATATTCCACACTTTATATTAGTTTTTTTTATTTTCCTTAATATACTTTTCGGAGATATTGGTTAATTTAATACCCTTTAATTCTGAATTATCTCTTTTTCATGTTTTTGGGTTTATCACTTATTTTTTTTTTATATAATATTTGTTTTTTTGTTTTTTTTGTTTGTTTTTTTTTCATTAATTTCTGAAGATTCTTTTCATCTATCTACTGTTTATTCCTTACTGGGTATATTAAATAGGTGATCTATTTTTTTCTTCTTATTCTTTCTCTCATCCTTTCCCCTCTGACCACCACTCATATCAAGACGTACACTACTTCCTGTTTCTTTTTGCCACCTTCCATTCCTTTTTATTCTTCTCCTTATTTTTCCCCTTTTTTCCTTTCTCGTCCTCACCAATGTCTGGGTATTTTTTTTTATTTCAAAAATTCATTATCCATTGACTGTTTGAAAAATTCTATAAATTTAATTTTACAAGGGAAAAATGATCATTTACATAATGGTATCTTAATTCTGATTTATGACATATATGTGTGTGTGTATGTGTTTATGTATGTGTGTGTATGTGCGTATGTGTGTGTATATGTGTGTGTGTATGTGTGTGTGTGTGTGCGTGTGTGTGAATTGAGATCAAATACAGATAAAATATGACTCGGAATAAATAGTACAAGCTCACACATTACTAAGAGCTTTATCAGAATAAAATGTGTGTGATCTTGGGTGATCTTTTTTATAAAAATGATCAGTGGAAAATATCATAAAGCCATTTCTGACATTAGGTCTCTGGTTGGGACCCGGAAGGAAATGTTTATACAACAGAAATCAAAGGAAATAATAATAATAATAATAATAATAATAATAATAATAATAATAATAATAATAATAATAACATTATTATTATTATTATTGTTAAGATCTAGGAAAGAACTAGATCTACATCGACCATAACAAAAGTGGGTAAATATTTGCGGAGATTTCTTGTCACATGACAGAAAGAGAGAATTGAAACTATAACAACAACTAGTAATGCCCTAAATATATATTGCAATATTGATTTTTTTTTATCATTTCAGCCACAAGCAAGGCCATAATGCCACTAAGGCGCAAGGTGGGGTTACTGGAAGTAAAAGAGAATTAGAAGACTTTAGTGAGGAGAAAGGACAATAAAAGAACAGGATTCAGAAAGACAAATGATGGCAAATAGCGTTAAATATATGTAGTGATAATAGTAATAGAAAAATTAAAATCGTATGACGCGCTTGACAAAGATATGCTGAAATGTTCCCCGAACGAATCAATTTACCAAATCTTGTCAAGCATTTAGATTTGTATTTATTGATTTAATTTTAATAATTTATTTACATTTGTTTCATTAATGTGGAGGGACTTCTTGATCGAACTCTGAAATGTTGAACAATCCATCTTATGTATAACTGAAAATAACGGTAATAAAAGGAAAAAAATAATCTACTTTCATTTTTAGTTTTGCTATTTTGTACTTTTAACATTCCAGATCTGGCTACCCTCTCCAAGAATACTTCACAGAAGATAGTGAAAACTAAATATTGATATAAACAGTTGTTTTTTGTTTGTTCTGCTTTCTTTTTTATTTTTTCATTTTTTTTTTTTATTTTTTCATGTTATATTCGCTAAACTTTTAGGTAGTACTATAGTTGTTATATCGACTCATACACAAGTTCATATGGTTTTTCTTCTTTTCGTACATTTGATTTGTATTTACTTTTTGATATTTTTTTTAATGCTCATATTTGGTAAACTTTTACGTAGTACTATAGTTATTATATTGACACGTATTTATATGGTGTTTCTTTTTTTCGCATATTTTGGTTTGTATTTGCGTTATGAAATTTTTTTAATTCATGCTCTTATTTGCTAAACTTCAGGTAGTATCATATTTATTATATAGACTTATACACGTATTTATATGGTGGTTCTTTTTTTCGGATATTTTGGTTTGTATTTGCTATATGAGATTTTTTTAATTCATGCTCTTATTTGCTAAACTTCAGGTAGTATCATATTTATTATATAGACTTATACACGTATTTATATGGTGTTTCTTTTTTTCGCATATTTTGGGTTGTATTTGCGTTATGAGATTTTTTTAATTCATGCTCTTATTTGCTAAACTTCAGGTAGTATCATATTTATTATATAGACTTATACACGTATTTATATGGTGTTTCTTTTTTTCACATATTTTGGTTTGTATTTGCTATATGAGATTTTTTTAATTCATGCTCTTATTTGCTAAACGTCAGGTAGTATCATATTTATTATATAGACTTATACACGTATTTATATGGTGTTTCTTTTTTTCACATATTTTGGTTTGTATTTGCTATATGAGATTTTTTTAATTCATGCTCTTATTTGCTAAACTTCAGGTAGTATCATATTTATTATATAGACTTATACACGTATTTATATGGTGGTTCTTTTTTTCGCATATTTTGGGTTGTATTTGCGTTATGAGATTTTTTTAATTCATGCTCTTATTTGCTAAACTTCAGGTAGTATCATATTTATTATATAGACTTATACACGTATTTATATGATGTTTCTTTTTTTCGCATATTTTGGTTTGTATTTGCTATATGAGATTTTTTTAATTCATGCTCTTATTTGCTAAACTTCAGGTAGTATCATATTTATTATATAGACTTATACACGTATTTATATGGTGTTTCTTTTTTTCGCATATTTTGGTTTGTATTTGCTATGTGAGATTTTTTAATTCATGCTCTTATTCGCTAAACGTCAGGTAGTATCATATTTATTATATAGACTTATACACGTATTTATATGGTGGTTCTTTTTTTCGCATATTTTGGTTTGTATTTGTTTCATGAGATTTTTTTTTTATTCATGCTCTTATTTGCTAAGTATTTGGGTAAGTCGTTGATTTGGGATGCGACCTGTGCGGATACATTTTCGGCCGGTAATTTGATCAGGTCCGCGATTGAGCCGGGGTCCGTCGCCCGAGACGCAGAGATGAAAAAAATAGTTAAATACTCTTCTCTTGATAGATCTTTTTTTACTCCTGTGGCAGTGGAGACTTCATGGGTTATTGGCCCTCGTTCGATGGCGTTCCTTCGGAGGATTGGTACGATTGCGTCTCGATTAAGGAACGAGCCTCGCGAAACTGAGTGGCTCTTGCAGCGGGTCTCACTGGCGATGGTTCGAGGTAATGCTTTCTCCATCATATCGGCTGGCAGAGGATAGAAAAAATTGTTTATAGCTACGTTGTTCTGGAATTGTCATCAATGGTCGACTGAACTTGCTTTGTTTCAATGACTTTTGTTTTGTTATTATTAGTTACTTTGTTCAATAAATGATTTCTTATTTTGCTAAACTTTAGGTAGTATCATATTCATTATATAGACTTATACACGAGTTTATATGGCGTTTCCTTTTTTCTTATTTTTAATTTGTATCTGCTTTTTTATTTATTTATTTTGCTTCATTCGCTAAACTTTTGGGGTGTACTATATTTATTATATCGACTTATACACGGGTTCATGAAGTGTTTAGTTGGAGGGTGGCCGTATTTCTTTTGTTTATTTTGGATGCTTGCGCACACACCCTGATACGCACGCAGACAGACACACTCCATCTAAATTTGATTTGTTTTTTTATTTATTTTACTTCTTTTATTTTTTCGATCCTCCTTATCCTAAAGACGTTAAGACCCAACAAATACGATGCGCTCTGTAGTCTGCACACCATTCTTATGAACATTGCACACCAGGGACCAAACTTCTTGGGGTGGCACCGGATTTATTTAATTCTGTAAGTATTCATTTCCCCTTCTTTTGTTTTATTTCATCATTCTTCAGGGAGATTCAAAGCAAAAGTATTCGCCATGCTATTGTTCTCCTTATAGCCTTTTTCATCATCGTCTACTAATTTGCAAGCAAAAACAAAAGGAAAATCTCGTTCGTGCTATATTGGATTCTACACAATAAATTGTCTGTGTGCTGAGAAAAATCAAATTCGTCAAGAAGCTGGACACTTTAACGAAATGTCAGTCTCATGTTTTATCTTCATTCATCTTGAAAGAACCAACTGCAATTATAACTACAAATATGTCTAGTGTTACGATAACAACGAAATATCTCATTATTAAGAAGTTAGACAAGATGAAACTGATTATTATATGCAATATGTGAATATTTATTCATAGAAAGTATGACATCTCGTATTGTTATATTATTATATAATATTGGACTATATTAGGATTATTATAAAAATTGATGTATACGTTTAATTTATATGGATATAAATATAACGTTTATCTATAAATTATTATATATTATTTTATTATTATCTGCTGTATAGCACATTATTATTATTATTTTATTATTATTATTATTATTATTATTATTATTATTATTATTATTATTATTATTATTCAATACGATTTATACTAAGCTGTTTGATTAATTCCTCTTAGTAATTAATCAACTAACGGAAAATTCCATGCTGAGCAAGGTCATCATCATATTCCGCACCTTTCACGCTGGCGACGTTTCATTCATTTTGACGCGTTGATTACCAGTACGGCCGTTATTTTCATTACAAGACAAGCAACCAACCTTGACCAGTCACCCCGCTTTTGGGGGCCTTGTGCAACAATTACTGTATCAGTAATACATCTTAAACAAGCAACGTTTGTACAAAGACTTTTGTTTGTTGTTATTGTTATTATTATTATTATTATTATTATTATTATTATTATTATTATCTGTGTATGTTATGCTTCCTGCTTTGTATCGCATAGAGCCGGGTCTAAACTATGGTCTTTAGGCCCTAGAGAAAAATTATCATTTAACTGATAGCGCTTTTCTCATTATATGGGATGTTCCTAGTGGGGCGATTTTCTGGGCAGTTTGTATGTTGATGTAACCTGGGACAATGTTAGTAAAATTGCCCATTCCTTTTCTCACGAGGACCAGAACTCCGATTACTATTGGTACAGTCCCTGTCTTCATTCCCAGCATCCTGTTAATCTCGATATCCGGGTCCTTGTATTTGAACACTTTCTCGATAATTTTCATGGAGGTGTTCTCTCAGATGGTACCGCTATGTCAATAAGCATGCACTTTCTTGATTTCTTGTCTTTTATGATAATATCAGGTGTGTTAGCTTTTATTACCCTGTCAGTTTGAATTAGCGTGTCCCAGAGGATAGTTACATCGTTATTTTGGGTAACTATGTTCATTTCTCAGTGGTTTCGATTTTGTGCTTCTTGCATATTTCCCAGTGCACATATGTCTCTACCTTGTCATGTCACTGGATATATTCAGTTTTTTTCTGGTTCCGAACATCCTGAGATAATATGGTCGACAGTTTCATCATATTTTCCGCAGATGCTGCATTTCGAATTAGTTCCATCCTTGATTATGTGACAGTGATAGGATCTGGTTGCGATGCTCTGGTCCTGAGCTTCAATAATTAGGCTTTCAGTCTCAGCTTTCAACCCGGTCCTCTTCGGCCACTGATGGGTTTTCTGTTGGTCCACATCTGCTTATTTCGTTCTTTTCAGTTGGTTGCCATGCAAAGTCTTGTCCACCTGGCTTTTTTTTTTAAATTTAATTTGGCCACGTTTTGCTTTCTGTTTTACTCGTTTGGCGTAAATGGCGCTTCGTTTTTTTGTTGGTAGTATTTCAGGTACATTAAGCTGTTTCTTGAAGAATGCAGTTTCTTTGTTGATGGAGTGGATTTGGTTTTTACTATTTGTAGGAGAGGGTCATTGATTTTCGTGAGGTAAGCTTCCAATCCGATTTTTGTAGTTTTTACGGCTTCCTAAAGCGCTTGGTACTAACAGCCTATCAAATATCTGAGTTTCGGGTGGTGCATCCTCATTTGGATAAGCATTTTTCTGGCCTTGGCGTCCAATATTTTTAATGTCATTCAACTTCCATTTAAAAACGTTGAAGCTGTATGTTACTCTGGGTATAGCTAAGGTGTTGATAGCCTTCATTTAATTGGTCCCATTAATTTCGCTTTTTAGTATCAAACACATTCTCCTATAATATTATTTTCGGATCTTTTTCTTCATAATTCAATGTTGTATTCCCGCTACTTCATTAATTTTGAAGTATTTGTATGTACCATCTTGGTCTAGTTCCTTAATCTTGCCGTTGATATAAACATATAAATCTGTAGTTTTCGTTAATTTACCGCCTTTGAAGGTGGCTTTAGCACATTTGTCGATTCCGAACTCCACCCTAATTTCTTCGCTGAAGGTTTTGACAATGCTGACTAGGTTCTTCTGCTGGTTGTCATCCTTGTCAAACGTTTTAAGATCATCAATATAGAATAGATGATTCAGTTTGCCATTCTGTGACTTTATCCGTAGCTAATGTTGTTCAGTAGTGTTATGGGTCCTTACCTATAACTACAGAATGAACTCTTCCTAACACTATGTATACTACGCCTCTCAAAAGAGAGCGACGAATCGAGTCGAGCCGATAGTAGTTCACTCCAAACCAGACTGACAGTCATACTAACACCTTCCACATTTTGTATTATTATTCCGTGTAATATATCTTCGTTATTTCTACTCTTGTGTTCGTGTTGTTCTTCCTTGGTCCTAACCTGGACCATAACAAATAGGCAGCTGAATGGCGCTAATGCAAGGCAAAAGAGTAGTAGTGATAATGAATCTCCATGGAAGATGCCACTTTTGATGTTGATTGGTCTCGATCTTAATGACCCATTTGTATGATTTATGTTTAGTGCGGCCGTTTCTTTGTTTTCACCTCTTCCAATATTGTTTCATTGATAATTAGTTGGTCCTTGTATCCGTAACTTATTTTACACCCTTTCTGTTCTGCTGGGAGTAAATTGTTTTTCTCAAGGGAATTGTAAGTCCTCTCGCTTATGATAGTAGTGAAGATCTTGTACATTGTTGGTAGGCAAGTGATGGTCCTATAGCTCTTGAAGTTCTGCGTCTCTTCTGTTTTAGGGAGTAGGTATGTGAGCCATTTGGGACATTTGGAACATGCGAGGTGTTGGTGAGTGATTGGCTATTCGATCTGTTTCTGGTGCTTTCTAGTTTTTGGTTTTGCAGATGGTAGCGGTTATTTCAGTAATTTATACATTTATTATAATTTTTACTTTTTAATAAATAATAATGATGTAATCGATCTTGACCAGGCATCAGCCAATTTCTCACCGAGGTGATGTGGCTTTCCTCGTCTTTTCTACAAATATTTTCATAGCAACTACTCTGGCGAGATTTTTTTTTCTCTGGTGCCCCGACCACATGAATTTAAGTGTGCTACTAAATTGGCATCTAGGTCCCATCAGTTTACTAATGAAATAGCTAGCTAAACATAACCGCCACTTCTACTCCAACAGTTTCTTTTCTCGTACTTCTTGCCTGTAGAATTCCCTTCCGTTTACTTGCTTCCCTGATAACCTCAATCTTCAAAAATTTAAATGCAACGTCAATCGCCATCTTCTATCTTCTTGAATGCCGTTCAACTTTTGTCCTTTCCCCAATCGTCCTTCTTTTCAGTTTTCTTTTTCATTTTCACTCCCTGTAACTCCCTGCGTTCTAGCAGAATTCTCGCTTTGCCTTGGGTGAGATGATTAAAAAAAAACAATAATAATAATAATAAATGTATTACAGGTAAAGAGGAGTATATGAATGCCTGGAGCAAACAGTAAGCACATTTGAAGGATTGTGATGTTTATTATTGATATGTTATTAATGATATATTTGTCTCATCAATACAATACGTTTAGTGCGCACATTATGTTTAACATTGCTGTATATCTACTTTTGCACACCCTGTATTTTAATTTTACGAATTGATTTTCTTTTCAGTTTTGAAAATGCGCTCAACCAGGTGGTACCTGGAGTTTACGTTCCGTTTTGGAACAACACTCTCGACAGCAGCATGTCAGATCCTTCCAGATCTTCTATGTTTACGGCAGATTTTGTCGGAAACGGACGAGGACTGGTTAATACAGGTCCATTCCGTGGATGGAATACACCGCACGGTCTCCTACGTCGGAATATTGACCGGGGCGGGTCGCTGATGACAAGTCGGGACGAACGAAACGTCATGTCCCGTTTCCACTTAGAAGACATCACTTTCCCCAACGCCCCGAACTGGACCAACGTCGAGGAAATGCACAACCAAGTACACGTGTGGATTGGCGGTCAAATGCGACGGATTGAATCAGCCTGCTATGACCCAATGTTCTGGATGCACCATGCCTACATTGACTGTCTGTGGGAGAACTTCCGCGAGAAACAGAAGGCCAATGGTATCGACCCCAGCAGTGACTACCCGGAGTTTTCGTTTGGACAGCGACTCCATGCTCCAAACTCTCGGCTTGGTTTTGGTTGGCTTCTAATTCGGCACGCCATACATGAATATTTTTCAGAAAGTTTTTACCGCTGTGCAGCGACTCCTACTTGTTCCCGCCAGCGCCCCAGCTGCGGCTCTGAATGGCTCCAGTGCGACTTCCGGCAAAACCGGTGCATGAGCCGACCTGCCGATTCGAGTTCCACCAACCAGCAACGACAGGTGCCCAGCTTTAGGAGCAATTCCGGCTCGACTTCTACAGGACGTGGCCGGTTTTCTAGTAATTCCCGGCGCCGGACTTCCAACAGGTGGTGGAATGCTTAAACAGAAATTCTGCAACAAGCCTATATTACGTGATACATGACTCTTTGTTGTCTTTTATTGTGTTATGTCATTTTTTGCTAATGTTTTCTCTACTATTATTATTATTATAAGTATTAATATTATTATTATGAGTATTATTATTATTTCAGTTTGCCGTTTTTTCTATTCTCTGTCCTTTAAGAAACTATCTTTATTAGGATATAAATTTCCTTTCAGAATAGTTAATAATATCGATACTAAAGTTCAACAGCAGCTGAAATCTACCATAACAATAAGAATGAAAAAAAAAATCTCTTTGAATTAATGTCATATTAATTCAAAGAGATTTTTTTTAATTTTTATTGTTTTTTATTATCAAATATTTTATTCCATTATACTTTTACTTTCATCTACATTAATCCAAAATAAAATCTCTTTAGATATACACTAAGGTTAACTTACTGTTGCACAGTGTCAAATAACAGAAACGCCAATATAAATATCAACATTGCCTGTTTCCATACCTTGAAAATCAGCATTCGAGCATTTTAGTCAGGTTTGAACACCTGCCATTGATGCCTATGAAAACTACCCATCTCACCCGGATACTTAACAAATTCTTCGATATAAATACATCGATCTTCTTATACTTCCGAAGGAGTCCGATATACATGATGTCGACTTTCACACGAGTATATACGGGGGGGTGCTTTTGCTTTTTTTTTTACCTGTCTTGCTTTAGTCCTGAAATATAAACCAGTGTCCCTCAAACTGTCGAATTTCGCGTATCGGCGTATTAATTTTCCCAATGTGCCACAGAGCAGTAGGATATCTCATTCAAATTATATTTCGTTCCCATTTTTCACTCCCGTTCAGTAAAATATCAACTAAACATTCGTAGTAATATTAATTTCTTTATGAAAAAAATATAATAAACAGGCGAACATATAATAATAAATGTCTGGATATTTCTAACGTAAAAGATGAATCTATTTTTCCTTGTCATCCGATCTTATGAAGACAATACCACATACATCTGGTCTGGTGTTCCTGTTATATATTTAGAGATTCCTGATACAATCCAAAGAAAAAACAGCAAGGTTACCAGTCCTGACCTGGTATTCTGGGTTCCCACAGCCGTAACGTAGCTTACTTAAAATACTTTCATGCATCCTTGTTCAAATTAATTGAAACAACCGCTTTAGTTTCCTTTTAGTGACAGGGTGTAAACATTTTCTATTTTTTCCTTAGATTAGGCCATTTGCAATGGTGTGCAGTAATATGAATCTATTTGCGGGGTGCATGATGAAATTCGTTTGGCCTTGAAAAATATTGCGTCGTCCGTGATTGCATCAGATTTTTATCACGCCCAGACACTATTGTCTTGACTGTCAATTAGTTGTCTTACAGCCATTGTCTACAATGAACGTTACTCCAAGAAAGCGTACGAAAATTGTAACGCTGCACGAACACACTGGAAAACCTTACCAGTACGCAAATCGGAATACTATAGACTGGTCCGGAAACTCTCCTGATTTAAATCCATTCAGGATCTGAGGTCAATCTGCAAGGAACAACTTAGTGGATTAGACATACGCTGTATTGACATGTGCACTGGGTCATGTTTCATTAGAAAATACGAAAAAGATGCAAATAATAACGGAATTATTCGTTTTGTTTCAATTAATGTGCACAAGGGTGTAGTAATTGTTTCCTCTTTCCTACCTGGACTTAAGCGTACTGTTAGATGAGCGACACCTCTTCATTTTACAGTTAAAACATCTGGATGTAACAGTTCCTTCGCTCTCACTTTCTCGGTTAAGAAACCCTCTTCCAGATCTTTTCTCTCTAGTCAACTGTGATCTTCAAAAATTTAAATGCAATATCAATCGCTATCTTCTGTTTTCTTAGTTTCTGTTCTTTTGTTGTTTTATCTTTCCTTAATAATCTTTTCTTTTCTTTTTTTCTCATATTCTTTCACACTCAATAATCCTTTGCATCTTAGTGGCTTTATTGCCTTGCTTGGGGTGAAACTATACAAAAATACGTTTTCTACATCTTCCTATACAGTACCTATTCAAAGTCATTTTCAACTATTTTTATGATGGTAATGTAATAATGTTCACGAAACTGTTTAATTTCTGCTTGCTAATATCCTTGTAAATGATCTAAAATATTCTCCGTCAAGGTGTAAGTGTCATATTCTGGCAGCAAGCTTATAGATGCAAGTAATTACAAAGCAATTCTTTTGCAAACAGTCAAGCTTTTCTCAGAACAATCACCGAAGTTAAACAACATCGAATCTGGTCAGTATTTAGATGGGTGACCGCTTGGAAATACTAGGTGCTCTGTAATGGATAATGGCTCAGAATTGTTAATCGGAGAGCCGAGTTCTAGTTCCTGTTCAGTTTGTTTTCCTTGGGAAAAGTATAAATCCACCTCTTCTCCCCCTGCTATGGGTTAATTAGTAAGGCTTGTATCACTAAAACATTATTATCCACCCCCCCAAATTCTTACAATCTAAAAATATTTTCTGCCTTTAAATAGCCTGAAAAGGGTTGATAAACTGTAGGAAACGAATCCATCAATCAATCAGAACGGTATTTCCTTCTTACAAGGTGATATTGGATTGTATCCGATCTAGGATCCCCTAGCAGAACTGTGTAACAGATTCTAATTGATTTTTCGGCGATGATCGTCATAGAGGTTCAGGATTTTTTTTCACATTTTCCTTTCTTCACATTTTCTTTCCATTTTGATCTGATAGAGGTTCAGGATTTTTTTTTTCACATTTTCTTTCCATTTTGATCTGATAGAAGTTCAGAAATTTTTTTTTTTCACATTTTTCTTTCTTCACATTTTCTTTCCATTTTGATCATGATAGGGGTTCAGGATTTTTTTTCACATTTTTTTTTCTTCACATTTTTCTTTCTTCACATTTTCTTTCCATTTTGATCGTGATTGGTCGCCCTGAATGCTCATCCTCATGAACTAACAGTCAACCGGACCTGAAACAGGCGTTTCCCTCAAAAGACTGCGTTCAGTCTAAACAGCGCTGGATAAAAGCCTGACCAAACATTTCATAAGTAGCAGAATTGCCGAGATTCACAGAAGTTTGATGAAGGAACGAATGTGTCAATATCGTCAGGATCGCAGAGCCGTTCCGGCACAACCGTTAGAAAACCTAGCATAATAACTGAACATGAGCAGATATCCCAGAGCATATTTGCAGACTGACTCAAGAGACAAGGTAGAAATGATTGTTAAACGTTTGCACTATTTCTTTAAACAGTCCAATTACATTACGTACAATTTGAGGACTTTCTAATATCGCACAGATGCGTACAACCTGAATTCTTACCCTTAACATTTTTGTAGCGATGTTGTTTAGGGTAATTGCCCCGAGGGTTAAAATATTTGCCTATTTCCTACTGGTGACATTAGTCGGTGATGAAACCGAGTTGTAAAAATATTGAATACTTTTTATCTAAGAAAGCACGTAAGTTTTCGTCTAGCCAAAAAGATTGACGCAATACAATCTTCCTACCAGACATGAAGTAAAAAAATACTTTCATACATCTGGATGTAACAGTTCCTTCGCTCTCACTTTCTCGGTTAAGAAACTCTCTTCCAGATCTTTTCTCTCTAGTCAACTGTGATCTTCAAAGATTTAAATGCAATATCAATCGGATATACTAGCTGAATCAATTGCTAGTTCTGTTGCTCGGAAATTTGGGTCATTGTGTTGCACCAGACAATTTACTCGACGGAATCCATCTTGCATATTTATAAATCTACCATTCATCCGTGCATTGAATATTGCTGCCATATTTGGTGCTTTTGCTTTATAGCTCGATATTTTTGACAAAATCCAAAAAAGAGTCAGTAATATTATCGGTCCTGAACTGGCATGTCGGAATCAGTCACTTTCCCACCGCCGTAATGTGGCTTACCTGTCTCTTTTCTGCAAATATTTTCATCGTAGTTTTTTCTAATAAGAATTCCTCCTTCTTACCCCAACCGCATGAATTTGAGCGTACTACTAGATTGGCAATTAGGTCTCATCCTTTTACAATTGAAATGCCTGCATGTAACCACAAGTTCTATTCTAATAGTTTCTTTTCTGGCACTTTCCACCTGTGGAACTCTCTTCTAGTTTCTCGTTTTCCTGACACCGATAAAATTTAATCCAACGTCAATCGCCATCTTCTGTCTTCCTGAATCATGTTCTGTTATTTTCGTCACTCTCAGTAACCGCTTGCGTCTTAGTGGCATTATCACCTGGCTTGGGTTGAAATGATTTTTTTAAAACATCCACTTTCTCCTTGTTCGTGACTTAATTAAGCCTAGAGATTTAAGTGACTTTCAACGTGTAGCTTAGATGTGGCACAAAGCCGAAAGTATTGGACTCCCAGTGAGGATCTAACTCACAACTCAGTCGTAATTGTTCTAGTGAGACAAGCTTACTAACCATTACACCGCCTCAAGGCGCCCAAAGCTTAGAAATTATAAATAATATTAAGTTCCTTCATTGGTATCACAAAAATATATCAAAGAGATAATAACTTAATCGGAGACGCCCTCTAGTCGGAAAAAATTACAATGTTAGTCGATCTGAAATCAAACATTTTTATTGCCAGCCACATTGTATATATATTTCAGTTTAACAGCAACAAAGATGAATAATATTACTTGCATTTTACACAAAATAAAATAAAAAAGAAAACAGAACATTCATTTTTAGTTCATCGACTATATTTTGTCTTGAGAAGAGAAATACAATACGATTGAGTTGAGTCGTTGGCAATTCAATTCTTTTGTATAGAATCAATCTGTCTTACACTGCCTTAAAGATTTAAGTAAAACGTACACTTGTACACGAACAATCGAATAGAGATGCGCCAAGACAGGCCTTCAGTGATGGGCTTCATTGCGAGTTTCATCATACTCGCTCCACCAAACAACCCAACATGCGACTGAAGAAAACAGATCCTCGCCTCGAATGCGACATTATTCGCATAATGTAAAAGCGACATGCGACAGTTAATTTGATCAGTTAAGCCGCGCCTCAACGGCCAATCAAAACGCTCTGCCTGTATTCACTCCTTATAAGGTGCATGCTCGCCTCAACTCAATTTGACCGCCAAAACCTCTATTGGTACTGATCATACACCCACCCACCCCAAACACACACACACACACACACACACACACACACACATATTAAGCCTGATAATTATCTTAATAGAAACACAAACACACAGACACACATGTTAATAAATAATCAACACATGATAAATATACACCAAACACACCTCTTCATATCAGTTTTAAAAAATCGTAAAACTTATATTTAACGCGTGGAGAAAACAAACACTTCCAGATTATGTAAACTAGTATTACATATTCACGCCCAACATTTGTCATATCTATCATACAACAGCAGATAGATAGATAGATAGATAGATAGATAGATAGATAGATAGATAGATAGATAGATAGATAGGAACAGACTGAGATAGAGAGGAAAAGACTGAGATAGATAGATAGATAGATAGATAGATAGATAGATAGATAGATAGATAGATAGATAGATAGATAGATAATCTGAAGAGACTGAGAGAGAGAGAGAGAGAGAGAAATAGATCTGAACAGAATGATAAAAATAGATAGATAGATAGATAGATAGATAGATAGATAGATAATGTTAGCGTGAAACTGTTACCTATAAAAACCCTTCATCTCAGCATTCCTCGATAAATATAGTATTTTAATCAATATATTATTATCATCATCATCATCATCATCATCATCATTATTATTAATAATGTTGATGTCGCTCATTGACATAGTCAATGAAAATTCTGTTCTTGTGGCACGCCTCACAGCTGAAGAATTTGTCGGAGAATCCTCGTAGAATAAATGATGGCGGTTTTCTGGAAGTCTACAATCTTGGTCTCAATACCAATTCTCCCTAAATGCTTTTTCAGTTTTCTATGTGGTGCTCCAAGCGAACCCTTTACTACAGGAATTAGTTCAATATTTTTTTATCATTATTATTATTATTATTATTATTATTATTATTATTATTATTATATTAATATCTGTAAAATGTTGTTACATCGTGTTAACTTTAAAGTGACAAATATATACGAAGGAGTTGCAACTGAAACGGATGCCTTTAAAAAAATGTATTTTGTTTGATCCTTTGCTGAGATTTTCTAAACTTTTTCAGCATGCTTTCGTATATAAGGAAATAACATACCATTATTGATCCTATTAGGCATTTTAAACATTATGCAAATCTTTGATTGGGGATTTTAAAACCATTTTTAGACAGGGGGGTAATTGGATGGCGATAATCATCGCCTTAACTCTCAAAACAAATGCAACTATAAAATGCTGTTCCAATAAAGGTTTTGGTAAAATTACAGACACACTGACAAGTAGTAAAACAAGGCTTATGTAAAAAAATCCAGTGATTAAACAAAGGAACTGTGGAATCAAACTCTTAGGTTAAAGCGCTGGCCATTAATATATTAATTAATCAATTAAATACATACACACACACACACACACACACACACACATATATATATATATATATATATATATATATATATATATATATATATATATATATTAAATAAAAACAGAGCACTTTAAGGTTCCATATAATAAATTATTTCACCACAGCCCTTTTAAAGGACCGCGGATCATCAGATTTTACTTCCAAAGGTTGAAACGAAAAATGAAAAGAAATTTACACATTTTTGACGGGCAGTACTAAGTATATGTAAATTAACGAAGTGACGAAGTGAGGGGGTAGAGAGACATGATTGAGTTAGTTGTAACATTTCTATTCTTTCAAATTTAAATTGTTTGAGGAAATCCAGACATTGACACATTAAATCGGTTAACTTAACGGAAGTTATATATTGATATGGAAGGGGGAGAGGAGAAAAAGGCATAAAGAGAAACAGAGAGAAAGAAGTTAATATATAATATATATATATAGAAGTTAATATATTTATATATTTATTAATGGCGTTAATAAAGAAATGTAGATATGCACTCATCCATGGCAAAAAAAGTCTTTTCTCTCATATTTTATTTGAATTTCATTACTTTAACAAATTGGACAAATTAAAATCAATCAACTAATATTTATTTTTCCCATGACTCAGACTTTATCCCTGAAGGACCCACGGTGGGTGAGCGATCAAATTTTCATTCAGTAATTTGAAAATAAGTAAATCATTTCCATCCTATGTGTCAATGTACGTCTTTCTAATAAGATAAGATTTTCAAAGTTAAATGATAAATCTAAACCGACCAAATATAACTAATTATTCGTGTATAATGCCCCACCTTTTTATAGATTTTTACGCCTAAATGTTAGCGGAATGTATTATACAACGAGAACTACATATTTTTCCAGCTAAGTGTGTCACTTTATTCGAGATAGCATAACCAAAAATAAATTATATCTACGATCCAAAATGATGGATAACCAAAAATTTAAATCATTAATCATACGTGTTTCAAAACGTGATATAAACTATATAAATTATTATTTATAGATAGTACAAGCAGAATAAAAAATTGAAAAAAAAATTAAATCTACTATTTTTTTTTAATCCGATTCGTACGGACTAAAAATAATTTATATTACGTTATTATTATTATTTTTATTTTCTTTGATATCTGGCATTTACACATTTCTTTCCGAGTTCCGCCCACGGACCTAAGGTTAGAAATGGTATCATGACACTTTCCACTGCAAAAAAAAAAATGATTACATAGATAAAGCCCTTCGTAAAGTGAGGGCTGTACTTGTCAGAATAATTTTTTGTATCTCTTTGAGGCATAGACTTCCAGAGATCCCTTCAATTAGTCTACTGGAATCTTTTCCAACCAATCCTAAGGCTCCAACTACAACAGGGATTGTTGATGTTCCCATGTGCCACATTTTTGAGATTTCTATTTCACGGTCCTTGTATTTTGACAGCTTTTCGAATATCTTCAAAGATACATTGCAGTCTGCAGGGACTGCCATATCAATAAGGAGGCATTTTTTTGTTTGTGGTCTTTAATAACAATGTCTGGGCGGTTGGCTTTGATTGTTCTGTCAGTGTGTATTGTGTAGTCCCATAGAATTGTAACAGGTCGTATCTCCGTAACCGGGTCTGGGTGGTGTTCGTACCAGTTTCTTTCTGTTTCCTTCCCGCAGAAGTTTCAAATTTTCCAGTGCAGATATTGGCCCACTCTGTTATGCCGGGTTTTATATTCAGTGGGTGCCAATATCGTGCAACCTGATACAAGATGATCAATGGTTTCTGGATATTTATCACAGAATCTGCATTTTGGGCTAACACAGTATTTTAGTATATGTGCTTGATAATTCCTAGTTAGCAAGCATTGGTCCTGTGCAGCATTATTATTATTATTATTATTATTATTATTATTATTATTATTATTATATGTTATTCAGTAGTAGTAGTAGTAGAAGGAGGAGGAGGAGGAGGGAGAGGAGGAGAATGTGTGGATGGTATAATGGAATAAATAGGACAACCGAGTTGGTATTCCAGCCGGGTTCTTTACGTTTACGCAAATACTCTTGGGAAGGGCATGCACTTCTCGAGCTACGGGTTAAATAGCAGAGTAGACTGTGCTCTTTAGCCGTGATTGGCAATCATCGTAGATGAATTTCTTTAATAACTATTTGTGCCCAGTTGTTGGCATTAATAGCTATCTGCTGATGTGTTAAAATTTTGGAATAATGCAATAATAAAAATTTAAATTCATCTCTCTAATAATTTCATAGTATTATTTCATGATTTAGTAGTATTAACATATTTTATTATTTAATAATTTAATAGCATTATTTAATAATATTATTTGGTTATTTAGTCAGTCAGTTATGTGCCATGTGTGATACATGCTTAGGCGATCATGTATCTTTCGATACATGACTGACGAGGTACTTGCCATTTCTTTCTGTGGTAGACCAGTTGACATCCAAGGCTGTAGAACCCGGTCTGTCTTGCTATTTACCCATAGCTGGGGGTGGGGAGAAGAAGAGGATTCATACCTTTCCCAAGGGTATAAGCACTTAAGTGAATTTAAGGGATTCGACTGGAATTCGAACTCCGAATCCTCAATCCATTACTCCACCGTGCCTCCCTGCGGTTATTTTGTAGTATTATTTAATAATATTATTTTATTATTTAATAATTTCATTGTTTATCTTTCTTCTTTTTTTTTGTGCTTTTCTTCTCGTTTGGAAAATAGCATTCTATATTTTTAATATAATTTAGATAGAATAAATTATAACAAATAAAAATGTTTATCTAAAAACTATATTTAATTTCGTTTTTGATATTTAATAACTATAAATATAATATATATTATATTATGGGCTGTGTTTGTTAGAACTATTTTTTTTATTTTCTAAAGAGATGGTGAAGCAGGGGTTTGGCTCATTTGTTGTTGAGTTCCTTTCTTTATCAGACCCAAAGCACCAATCACAACAGGAGCGGTTTTAGTTTTTAAGCACAATATTTTTCGTATTTCCATTTCCAGGTCTCTGTATTATCTTAGTTTTTCAAAAATCTTCGCAGATATGTTTTTATCAGTCAGTGTGTAAACTTTTTCTTTTCTCTCTTTGGTAATATAATTTGCTTGTATTGTTCGATCTGTGTTGATAGAAAAAGTCAGAGAATGGTGACATCTGCTCCTTCAACTAAAGATTCAGGATCATGTTCATAACAGCTTCGAGTTTGTTTTTTATCCTATATTGATGACAAATCTTCCAATTCAGATATTGACCTACAAGGTCATGACGTTTTTTGTAATTATTATTATTATTATTATTATTATTATTATTATTATTATTATTATTATTATTATTTCCTTTAATTTCTGGTTTGAACTCATTTCTTGTGAAAGGATCCAGGTATGGAAGGAATTATGCAACAGTTGCATCATTATCATTATTATTGTTGTTTTTATTTCCTTTGATTTCTGATGTGTACACATTTCTTTCCGGGTTCCGCCCAGAGACCTAAGGTCAGAAATGGCATCATGACATTTTCCACTGATCAATTAGAATTTAAAAAAATACATATTTTACATAGATAAAGAAGGTGTAGGCTGTACTCGTGAGAACGATTTTTAGTATTTCTTTAAGGCATATGCTTCCAGGAATCCCTTCAGTTAGTCCACTGGAATCTTTTCAAACCAATCCGAAGGCAGGAATTGTTGTTGTTCCCATATCAATAATAATAATAATAATAATAATAATAATAATGGTTGAAATCGAAATCGAAATCGAAATCATTATCATTATTATTATTATTATTATTATTATTATTATTATTATTATTATCGTTTTGGTCCAGGTTAGGACCAAGGAAGAACAACACGAAGAACACAAGAGTAGAATTAACGAAGATATATTACACGGAATAATAATACAAGATGTGGAAGGTGTTAGTATGACTGTCAGTCTGGTTTGGAGTGAACTACTATCGGCTGGACTCGATTCGTCCCTCTCTCTCTCTCTATCTCTCTCTCTCTCTTTCTCTCTCTCTTTAGAGGCGTAGTATACATAGTGTTAGGAAGAGTTCATTCTGTAGTTATAGGTAAGGACCCATAACAATTATTATTATTATTTAAGCTAAATTTATGTGCTACAAATTCTAAAAATCCGAGCGTATTATACAGTAAAGATATATTTCCCGAATTTCGTTGCCAACATTTAGGGATGTGTATTATACCCGAATAGTTATAGTATTTCCCAATAAGATTCAATCAAAAAACAAGTGTAATGTTTGGTCATCTCTGATGTTTCAGGGCTGAGTTCAGACTTGTTATCTTCGGACAAGTATATTAAAACAGCCTAACCCTGGGAAAATACCATTTCCACAGAAAGCTTAATACTGGGACAACACCGTTTCCACAGAACGATTAACACTGGAATAGCACCATCTACATTTCATTAAAGAGGATAGTTGTGAATCACCGTGTCGCCTTTTCGGTAACAACCACGCAGAGTGTTCAATTTTGGGGATTCTACCTGAACCTGCGCGTGTGGAACCTCACGTTAAACGCCTGCGTTATATTTGGTGAGATAAGGAAATAAAATCATTATAAAATTATGAATGCAATTGGCTTTCTTTGCTTACTTCAGATACAGAAATAGATAGATGCAGTGAAAGAGAACAGAATAAAATAGAACGAAGACAACGGTAAGATTTAAAAGAAAAACAAAGCAAAAATAAAGTGCCAAAAGATTCGTAGTTCAAGATGACAGCGGGTAAGTAGCGCCATGGCCAGATTCTTTCATGTCTTAAAAGATGGACTTTTCATTTTGATAGATTGATCTTCGGGGAGATCATTAACTTAGATTAGAAACAGACGTAGGCCCCAGGTTAGAGTTTTGGAGGTCCATCCGTGTTCGTATGAAAGAATCTGCAATCGAGCCCGTTCAAAACGACATTCATTTCACGATTTGATAGGATCAATTGGATCAAGCCAAATATTCGTCCTATGAGAATGAAAAAAACGTATAACTTCTTACAAGTTCGGTTCTAGAGATTATTAGTGGCTCTACAAGTGTGTGCTAATTTTTTTTTAATTTTCAATAGCGAAACGCTTCGACATAATATGCTCGCATCTTTAATTAAGTGGTGAAAAGAATTTTCCCGAATACTTAATAAAAGAGGTGATTGTGTATGTTCCAGGTTACTTTTTCTCGAAAAAAAAATGAAAGAAAAATCTTCCCAGTCCGTTTATTTGAAACTCGAGATAACTAATCCCTGTTGTAGTCGGAGCCTTAGGATTGATAACAAGACAACTAGCCGAAAATAATACCACCTGTAACAGTAACGGTAATTGTAATATTAACCGTTTCCCGATAAGGAAACATTTTGTATTCATTGCTCAAGCAGCCAGTACGGTTTTAGTTGAAATTTATAAAATCTTTCTCTTAAAACAAGTTTTCAAGAAAACAGGTTTTTCAAGTCCAGTTCTTTCCAGTATCCATTGGTGTTTTCCTTCCTAACCTTTTACTTGAAGTAGTATGGAATGTCACTATCTTGATTATGTTATTATTTTCTCTTCAAGTTAAAACAAGAAGAAGCAAATTAAAAAATAGTTCTAACAAGAACAGCCCATATCCTGCGAAGAGCTTTTTCAATTTAAGTTATTTTTTGTTGATAGTTTTCTTTTGTGGAATTAAGTGAAAACAAAAAAAACCTTCTCTCGTCCTTAATTATGATCAGGCATCTGGTCATCAAATGCAGGTCAAAAATATTTTTTGTGTTTTTTTTTGTTTTTTGTTTTTTAAATTACTCAGTGGAAAATGTCATGATGCAATTTCAGACGTTAGGTCTCTGGTCGGGACCCGTAAAGAAATAAGTACATACCAGAAATCAAAGGAATAATAATAATAATAATAATAATAATAATAATAATAATAATAATAATAATAATAATAATAATAATAATAATAATAAAGACAATACACACTGACAGAACGATCAAACGTCCAGACATTGTTATTAAAGATCACAAACAAAAAAAAATGCTTCCTTATTGATATGGCAGTCCCTGCAGACTGCAATGTATCTTTGAAGATATTCGAAAAGCTCTCAAAATATAAGGACCTTGAAATAGAAATCTCAAAAATGTGGCACATGGGAACATCAACAATCCCTGTTGTAGTTGGAGCCTTAGGATTGGTTGGAAATGATTCCAGTAGACTAATTGAAGGGATCCCTGGAGGTCCATGCCTCAAAGAGATACAAAAAAATATTCTGACAAGTACACCCCACACTTTATCTATGTAATTTTTTTTTTTTTTTTGTAAAGGAAAGTGTCATGATACCATTTCTAAACTTAGGTTCCTGGGCGGGACCCGGAAAGAAATGTGTAAACGGCAGATATCAAAGGAAATAAATAAATAAATAATAATAATAATAATAATAATAATAATAATAATAATAATAATAATAATAATTATTACAAACATCGTCATGACATTATAGGTCAACATCTGAATGGGAAGATCTGTCATCACTACGGGATAAAAGCAGCTCGAAGCTGTTATGAACATCATCCTGAATCTGTAGTTGAAGGAGCAGATGTCACCATCCTTTGACTTTTTCTATCAACACAGATCGAACAATACAAATAAATTATTACCAAAGAGAGAAAAAGAAAAAGTTTACACACTGACTGACGAAAACATATCTGCGAAGATTTTTGAAAAAATAAGCTAATACAGACACCTGGAAATGGAAATACGAAAAATATTGTGCTTAAAAATGAAAACTGTTCCTGTTGTGATTGGGGCTTTGGGTCTGATAAAGAAAGGAACTCAACAACAAATGAGCAAAATCCCTGCTTCACCATCTCTCTAGAAAATAAAAAAATAGTTCTAACAAACACAGCCCATAATATAATATATATTATATTTATATTTATTAAATATTAAAAACGAAATTTATTTATTAAATATTAAAAACGAAATTAAATATACTTTTTACATTTACATTTTTATTTGTTATAATTTATTTTATCTAAATTATATTAAAAATATAGAATGCTATTTTCCAAACTATAAGAAAAGCACTAAGAATCGATAAACAATGAAAATATTAAATAATAAAACAATATTATTAAATAATACTACTAAATAACGAAATAATACTATTAGATAATGAAAAATACTATGAAATTCTTAAATAATAAAATAGTACTACTAAATAATGAAATAATAATATGAAATTATTAACAGATCACGACATCTATTAGAGAGATGAAATTTAAATTTTTATTATTGCATTATTCCAAAATTTTAACACATAAGCAGATAGCTATTAATGCCAACAAATGAGCACAAATAGTTACTAATTAAGAAAATTAGTAATTAATGTATATTTTCCATAACTATATGTACAAGAATGTCGTTTTTGATAAAAGTTTTTTAAAAAATAACCATAAATATGTAAACATGCGTATATTGTCGAAAATTCCTTTTTTCACAATATAGATATTTGTGCTGTTATAATTCTTATTACCTAAACAATAATAATACTGAATATTTTTAAAACATTTATATATGTATATTTAATCACATCTACCTAATAGCTGTCGCCATCTGTAAGTAATTATATAATACTATTAAATAATACTACTAAATAATGAACTAACACTATTAAATAATGAAATAATACTATGAAATTATTTAATAATAATATAAAAATGTTAATTCAGCTGTTAATGACTATCTTTATTTTCTTATTCATTGGTCGTTATTAAACCTTAGGAAAATGCGCTTAGCGTAGAGGCTATCCGTGCAGAAAGTGAGATTGGCGATTTGAGTTCAAAAGACGTTCCTGTTGCTTGTTCGGTTAACAGATCAAAGAAAGTTTAGCGTCCGCAAGCTTTCAGCCGGTCCATTCTTCAATTTTCTTCAGGCGACTCACAAAACATAGCTTCTTATATGAAAATAGAACAAAACTGTAAACCCAATATACCATGCTGCTGTTTTATAAAAATACAAAGTCAATTTGAGTAGAAATCTCAGTCCTAGCGGCCTTTTTCATCGAGAAGAAAAATTTAAACGACTGATCCCTTTGGGACGTAACCACTATATCTGACAACACCACTATAAAATTCGAAGAATCAATGAATTTTCACATATCGCATTATCTGGGACACAATGAGGAAAGAAGGTTTGGCGAAATTAACATTCACATGAAACTTTGAAGCCAAGAGAAGCAATGAGACAGCGAGTAACCTGCTTGAGTTTGTGCGAATGGGAAGTAGAAGGGGGAGAAAATGGGATGGTAAAAATCAAAAGTTACATATAAAAATGCATACAAAAGAGAAGAAGTTGGGGAGAGTCTCATCCCTCCTAAGACGACACAGATCATACAAGAAGATTTTTAAAAAAATCGAAATATGTATTAAACTATGAGAGGAAATTAATATATGTGCAAGCTTTTTTTTTAAATAGAAAGACGTAGAAAATGACATATTGAAAATAAATGACACATTGGAAAAAATGACACACTGAAAAAAAAACTGAGTAACAACAAACTCGACATTGGACAAAATTTCATTTCAACATGACCCAACCAAACGAATGATCTCGGGAGAAAATTGTTGAGAATATGAAAAAAGGTTCCCACACCCAAACTTCACTGAATATTTAAAAAAAACAAAAATATATTTCAAATTCCTACATGGAAGCTCTCTTGCCACATTACATGTGGATGACGTCCTAGTTGTAATGGTTCAATATTTTATAAAAAATATATTCCTACATGAAAATGGAAATATATTCCTACATGAAAACTGTCATGCCACATTACATCTGGTTGACGTCCTAGTTGTAATAGTTCAATATTTCATAAAAAATATATTCCTACATGAAAATGAAAAATATATTCCTACATGAAAACTGTCATGCCACATTACATCTGGTTGACGTCCTAGTTGTAATGGTTCAATATTTTATAAAAAATATAATCCTACATGAGAAATTAAAAATATATTCCTACATGAAAACTGTTATGACACATTACATCTGGATTACGTCCTAGTTGTAATGGTTCAATATTTCATAAAAAATATATTCCTACATGAAAATGAAAAATATATTCCTACATGAAAACTGTCATGCCACATTACATCTAGATAACGTCCTAGTTGTAAAGGTTCAATATTTTATAAAAACATTTCGGGTTTCTTTTTTTCTTTTTTTCTAAGTTCCCCGTCTCTTCAGGACATAGACAATCATAGCTCTCTTCGTGTGGCTCGTAGCAGTTTCTTTTCTCACTTTTCTAACGCACCAGATCCCCGTTCCACAATCCATTCACACAAGCTTGTTAAGTAAGTGGTTTCCCCTATCTCACTTGCTCTCAGTATGACCCATGAGTGTTTCTAAAGCCCTCCTTCCTCATTATGTGACGAAGGAATTTCAACAGTCTTTCAGTGTTCTTTCTGTTACCATTTTCTTTAAAACTTTCTTGTTGCTTAATCTCGCCCTCCATGGAATTTTCAGTATCTTTCTTTAAAACGGTATCTGTGCAGCTTCTAGTTTCCTCTTCATCCGAGGTGAGATTGTCCAGCATCCAGTGCCTTCTCAGAGGATTGATAACACAGCATTCCATTCCAACACGTTTTTCCCTGTTCCTAACGAATTACTAATACTTCTTTTTTTTTTTACATTCAATTCACGACTAAGTGTAGCGTATATGTAGTTCGTAATGAAATAAAGACTTTTTTTTTATTGCTTTGACCGTAAGAGAAATGTTTCATCAGATAACCGTCTTCGATGACTTCGATCTTTAAGAAAACTGCTCTCTATTGATCATCTGAGAGACCCGTTTCTGACTATGGCTGATGCTAACCTCCAGGAGAATAACTCGTTGCGACGTCTCTTCTCGGCTGTTATGAAGTGAAAAGACTATATTGAATACATTGCTACGTCTGCAGCTAAGAAAGTTGGTTCGATGTGTTGTGCTAGACAATTTGTCTCTCTAGAATCTATCTAACACATCTCTAAGTCTACCATTCGCCCATGTTTAGAATATTGCTGCCACATATGGTCCGGTGCTCCTACAATATATTTAAAGATTTTTTTTTTAAATCCAAAGAGGAATCAGCAATATTATTGGTCCTGGCCTAACGTCTCGGTTTCACTTTCTCACCACCGTAGACTTGCCTCCCTGTCACTTTTCTATAAATACTTGGTAATTTCTTCGGATGAACTCTTCTCTAGGGTACCTAGACGCAACGTGGTCTCATCAATTTACAGTTGAGCTGGCTAGATGTAATCGTAAGTTCTATGCT
>OZ038494.1:59258474-59293474 GCA_964036315.1 Acanthosepion esculentum
TAGGACCAATCTATTTAAGTAGTACCGAATTAGACTTAGTACAGGATTGTAGTATGGTCACTAAATTGAAAAAAGTTCTCCCTATTTTTTATGATAGGACCAATCTATTTAAGTAGTACCGAATTAGACTTAGTACAGGATTGTAGTATGGTCACTAAATTGCAAAAAGTTCTCCCTATTTTTTATGATAGGACCAGTCTATTTAAGTAGTACCGAATTAAGCTTAGTACAGAATTGTAGTATGGTCACTAAATTGAAAAAAGTTCTCCCTATTTTTTATGATAGGACCAATCTATTTAAGTAGTACCGAATTAGACTTAGTACAGGATTGTAGTATGGTCACTAAATTGATTTAATGCATTGCGAATGTCGAAATTGTTAGCGGGCAGTGTGTATATCAGCAAGAGAAATAAGATGAAAGAAATACGGGTCAAAAATTAAGAACGATGACAATGCATCACTTAAGAAAATTGGACAGCTTAATACACTTATGTTTACTGGTACTTGATGTAAAAGAACAAAAAAAAAAATAGACAGAAATGAAACCTTGTCAAAGATTTATAGTAATGTCAATGTTTAACATAACCGAAGCCATTATTCCGTGAATCATTGTGTCTTTCATCTTTGTTTGTTTGTTCGTTTGTTTGTGTCGGTGTCATTCCTCGACCTTGAGTGTCCGTTGCATTCTGCTGATGTAAATGTGATGTCCAGTCAAGTGGCCAACAGAAAGATTTAACGCTCGCTTGAATATATGCGCGTGAGTACAAATGCACACACACGCACACGCACACGCACACGCATACATAATTCGAATAAACATGTCAATTATGAGAATCGGTTAATACAGAAAAACACACGCGCAGAAATTGTTTAAATAATTCATTAAATAAAGGAACATTTTCATAAGATACAATGTGTTTTGTCAACTTCTTGACGTGTAAAATTATTTTAAATTAATTATTACCTTTTATAATAATTAATTATTACCTTTCATAGTAATGACCGGCTACTCGTTTCTGTCTGCTAAGTCGGCCAGCTAATCCCTATTGCGGGCGCCTGCTCAGGCAGATTTGTATTTGTTCAGCACCCATCTTTGGTTTATACTGCAAATATGCTGAGCAGATACGAGTTACAGTATTTTTTAAAGGAGAGCGCATAACCTGGCGTGATCATAAAATTCAGTAAGGTCAGTACTTTCAAAATCTCGGTCACGACGACTTGTGACTTTGTGCTGGCACAACCACTGACGACTTCCAAACAGTTGCGTATACCAAATTCCACTCAGAAGGCTTAGGCTAACCAGTGGTATGGTTTTCACTACGTTGAAAAATCGTTATTTATTTACTTGTAAAAAAAAATTTCTTAGAACTTTCGATTAACTTAAAGAATCTACAAAGGGTATATTTTCCTCAGTTAAAGACTCTTGAAAGATAGCCCAATCCGGCAAATGAAAAATATATT
Source organism: Acanthosepion esculentum (assembly GCA_964036315.1). Classification (NCBI taxonomy): domain Eukaryota; kingdom Metazoa; phylum Mollusca; class Cephalopoda; order Sepiida; family Sepiidae; genus Acanthosepion; species Acanthosepion esculentum. The sequence continues at coordinate 59,259,936 of OZ038494.1, forward strand.
ATTGAAAAATCAGAGACGCCTACTCAAAGACGATAATCCACTAAATATAACCTAGATAGTAATAAGGAATAATGTCAGATTAGAGATTGTTTTAAATTCTTTAATGCCCTAAAATAAATAAAATTATTTTGCTTATGTTTCGGATACGAAATTAAAATTAGCAGATATGAGCGTCGATAGACCTTAATGAGAAATATGATCTCTTTCAAGAGAATAATTGAACCTTCTTTACCCAGTAGTACTCAGTGTCTGAGTCGGTCTAAAGCACACCGGGCTATACGGTCGTTCCGCATATATAAGGTGGATGCAGGTTCAAGCATCGCTAAAGAATATCTTATGTTTATTAAAGGCTTTCGAAAATAACCCAGGCCGGTAGACGAAAATATATGCTTTTTAACTACGTCCATTCAACACGTGTGTCTACTTAATAAAAGTAATATATATATTTATTCATTATTATTATTAAAACATGTTGAAAATCGCTACACAAAAGCTTTTACGTTTCAATACTTTGTACTTTTCAGGCGGTGGTAAGTTATCGAGTTACTACCAAAGGTATTAGCACGCAAATATGACACAAATGAATGTAACGGGTTCGTCTGGAATTCGAACTCGGCTCTCCGATTCCTCAATACGAGCCGCTATCCATTACTGCGCCATGCCTCTGAAGATGGCTCAGTGGTAGAAGCTCTGACTGACACCAATTCGGTTGGGTTTCTATCCGGGCTTGAGGCATTCGGTTGTCTAGTCGCAATGACGAGCTGTGATACAGCGAAACAGTACTGTCTGCGAATATATAAAAGAATCAGTGAGTTTTTTTTAATCGGACATAATTTTATTACTTCAAACACAAAAATGAAAATAAAAAAAAAATCCCAGAAGTCTCGAAAATTTTGGGTAATTTACAATTGTTTAATAGTGTTGCATTCATTCTTTTATTTATTTATTTTTTTTTTACTAGTATCATTGTTTTATCCGATACGTTTGGATGCTTAGTTTTTTTTGCTTTGTTTTTCTTTTTCTTTTTTTCTAGTTTACCATATAATGTATTAGGTTGTTCGAAACATAATGACCGATTTTAGAATAAACATTTTAATTGTGTTCTAATATATTATTATAATAGTTTCACAAAAGTATATTCAGTCAGTTATGAAATCTTTTCTTTTCCCCCAGCTGTGGGTAAAATAGCAGGACAGACGGGTTCTATACCGCAGAAAGAAATAGCAACCTACTGCGGGGGAAAAAAATCAGCCTCGTCAGTTTGTATCGAAAGATACATGATCGCCTAAGCGTGTATCATGTATGGCACATAACTGACACCCATCAACATACAGAGAGAGAGAGAGAGAGAGAGAGAGAGAGAGGAGAAACAATGTTAACACTAATAAAAAGAGCATAAATTATTATTTTTAACTTAATATGGAAACTAATGAAAAGGAGAAAATTGGCAGTCAATTGCTAATATACCTCGTGACGAATAGGCAGAATAATTACAAAAGGTTCATCTTCAAAGCTCTGGATTCGGGGTGCTGAATATAATATCTATTATAATATTTTATATTTGTATTAATCGTACAGATATGAAAATACACGAAATAAAATAATATGTATCAACACGGTAATTTTCTCTCTTCCTTTAATAATGACACCAAAAAGGTTCTCCGTAAATATGAAAGGATCCAATTGAAAATAAGTAGACAAAATTTGTCTAAATTATTCAATGAAACATGTCTCAATATATATATATGTATGTATGTATGTATTGAGACATGTTTCAACATATCTATATATATAAATATATATATTCGAAAATTATAACATAAATATGTTAAAAAATAGCCATTTTGTTTCAACACTTCTGGTGTCTTATCAAGTGATGGTGTTGAACACATTCATCACTGGTTTTCTTATCAAGTGATAGTGTGAGAATGTGTTCAACACCATCACTTGATAAGACACCAGAAGTGTTGAAACAAAATGGCTATTTTTGTAGTGATTTTATAACATATTTATGTTATAATTTTCGAATAAATTATATTTGCTCTACTCTGTATTGATCAATCCTTTAAGAATAGTATTTTTTGGTTATTGGAATTTATTTCGTATACACCAATCCTATACTTGTATATATATATATATATATATATATATATATATATATATATATATATATATATATGATTAAATTAATTACAAACAGTATGTCTGCTTATTTATAGCATAATCCTTTCATATTCGCGAATATTTTTCCGTGTATTACAATCAAATGAGGTAAGAAATGCACTGTAACAGTGAAAATCACTTTTATTTCCTAAGTACTTTCCATCTCTTTCTGAGATCATCATTAGGATTGCAACTGATAAGGCAAAAACTATGTGTCTCTATCCGTTATTGAATTTTTCTTTTTGCGTTTATATGCAACGGCTGACAGTTATGCTTTTTCATTAGAACAGGGTTCAACAACCTTTTCCTAACTATGTACCGACTTAGGGTTTTAAATTTAAATGTGCCAACAGCATACGTATTTTTATACAAGTCAAGGTCGATGTACCTGTTTACAATATATTTTATATAGTAATATATAGTATATATACTTTAGTGTATAATAAAACTGAAACAGCTAAATATCTTCTTTGCGTTGTAGTAGTTATTGATTCGGACTTCGAAATGTCATTTACGGTTTCGTGCCACTGGAAATTGCTTGGCGTGCCACGTGTGGCACGCTGCCGTAGGTTGCCGACCGTTGCATCAGAAAGGGAAAAATATTGAATATTATGGAACTTTTCTTTTATGTTGGAATGTCATGGTCAAGCGCGCATTAAAGCATGAAAACTGTTCTTTTTATAAGCATTTTAGAACATTATTACAGTATTCGTTGCTGATTCTATTCAGTGTTGGCTTTAATTTTTAATGTAGATTGCTTCGAGGATCTGTAGTTTTAATTTGTTATATCTTGGTGTAGGATAGTTGTGCTATCAATCAGTATGACCAGACATCAGTAGAGTAAGACAATTTGATAACATAGTTTTCGTATATCCAACATATATGTTTGTTTTTTTTTGTTGGAAATACATTCTCCCAAGGGACATTTGAATTATAATATATAATATATATATAATGTTGGCTTTACGTAATACATTATTTTTACATATTAAACATTTTGTGGGATGGGCAATGACCTCATGCTGTTACATGATTTGAACAATTTTGCTGTTCCACCACGTATATATATACTGTTCCACCAGGTATATATATATTAAATAGGTCAATGTCTGATCCTTACTCCCTTACTCTCTATTAAATATTGTAATAAAAATAAATTTGAAAGCATTAACATCTCTCCCTTCCCTCTCTAATTTCGACCATGTCGGTTACACTATCTCTCACTCCTCTCTATATCACCTTACATCGGCTGAATACTACCCTCCAAAAATTGTAAGTTTAAATTCAATTTTTTCATACTTGGAAGTGAGCTCTGATGATCCAGGGAACAAGAAAATCCCCGAGGAAATATATTGTAACCTTATGGAACCTTAAAGTTGTCTGGTTTTCTTTAAATTAAAACATATATATATATATATATATATATATATATATATATATATATATATATATATATATATATATATATATATATATATTAGCACATATAATAGTACCTACGTGTTGGTGTGCGACTTAAGTTTCGCTGAATTACAGCTCGTCCGGCACAAGATCTATGTGGCTAAAAGTAATCAAATGGCTTATGGGAAAAACGCTGCTAAAATAGGGCAAAAAGAGCAGTAAATAAGATGCCGATGAAATACATTTTTTAAAAATAGAAAAAGGTAGAAAGATTGTAAAAATAAAAGAAAAAAGAAAAAAGGATTACAAATTTGAAAAACAAACAAAGACGCTGTTTTCGCATAGCCAAGTTACGTTAATAGTTAAAGGGAGGTAAGTTGATAAGATGCTTAAGTCTTAATGAGGCAAAAGATATTATAAGGAAAAAAAATGAAATATTTAAAAAAACAGGTAAATATAAGTAATTATAATATATGGGGAAAAAATAAATAAATAAATATGTGGAAATAAGAGAAAAAGAAATATAAAATATAAGGGAATTAAATAATTGGATGTAATAAATAAATATATATAAGAAATCTAAAAAATAGAAAAATAAAGATAATAAATATTAGGAAAATGATAAAAGTAATTAAATATATAAGGAAATTAATAAAATAATGCTAGAGACGTTGTTTGTCATGATAACGTAAACAGGGTAGAGTGAAGTAAGCTGTTAAACTATATATATATATATATATATATATATATATATTAACTGATTTAAAAATATGGTTCCTTCGCTACACAGGAATTACCATGTTTCAAAAACCGAAGCTAAAGACTTCAAATTTAATTATATTATTAAATTATTATTAATAATATAATAATTTATAATTAAATTTGAACTTTTTAGCTTCCGTTTTTGAAACAATGTAATTCCTGTGTAGCGAAGTGACCATATTTTTAATCAGTTAATTTATAATATTTATTCTCTGTAAATTTACATTGAGCACTGTTTTGTAAAAATAAAAATATTAATAAGAACACCAGATTATATATCTTACTGTACTTTCTTTGTACTATACATATATATATATATATATATTCTTTGTACTATACATATATATATATATATATATATATATATATATATATATAAAAGTGAACATAGAAGTCAACACTTCGAGGCGACAGTCTGTTTCATGCTAGATGCAATCATCGGGCCCGATGATTGCATCTAGCATGAAACAGACTGTCGCCTCGGAGTGTTGACTTCTATATTCACTTTTATATTTACACACGCTCTATCTCTGATATTGAGCACTTTATCCCATAAATATAGCACACTTTAAGACTATATTTCTTCATATATATACATACACACACACATATATATACATACATATATATATATATATATATATATATATATATATATATATATATATATATATATAAACTGAAATGATAAAATGGGAAAATTCTTCGTTATATGAATGTTGGTTCGAAAGGTCTTCTTCAAATATCTCATCTATGCAATCTTCTATATTTCGGGGCAGTATAAAATGCAGTAAACACTGGTTTTAATTCTAAATCGAGAAAGTCTGAAGATACAGTGTTGCTTAGGATTAAATTTTAATTTTTAATTTTTGTCATCCGTTATAACAAGATGCTTAACCTAGCCGCTGAATATAGAATAGACTGCGCTAGAGCTAGTTTCGCCCAACACCGCACATTGCTACAAAACCAAACCATCAACCTGAAAACTCGAGTCATGTTCCTAAATAGCTTCGTCAGATCGAGACTTTCATATGTATGTCATGCATGGCGCCAAAACCGTTCAGAAATATCTAAACTGTCAGCTGTATACAACCGCTTTCGAATATCAATGTTTAAAAATGGCTTTGAGCGAATGAAGTCCATGGATCTTGGTGAAGATCACACTTCTTTGAACCTGGTGAACTCTCTCAAAATAACAGAAATAGCAACAGCTAAAATGAATATCACATGTAACCCGAAGAGGAAATAATGAAATAATCAAGACGTTGAATTCCACACCGCTTCAAACAAAAGGTCAGAAAGGAAGCCTCCATCAATACCGGAAAGAGCGATAACAGCTACTGGATTTGAGAAAACTATTTTCCTGAAAAACTTTGAAGAGAAAGATTTTTTGAATTTCAATAATAGTACAAGCTTCTTGGTCAAGAGTTAGTGTAGAAAAAAAAAAATTTTTTTAATTTTAAAAAACTACAGAAAGTTGTGGGAGACCATAATCGCCCACGTCCTAAGAAGACAGGATATATAAAAAAAAAAAAAGAGAAAAAAAGGCGATCGAAGAAGTTATTAATTTAGAACCTAAAAACTCGAGTCATATTCTTAAATCGCGTCGTCAGATCGAGACTTTAATCCGATATTGTTATTACGTCAAACGTTATTAAAAAGTATACTTGGTATTTGAAATAGACGCCTCATTTTATTTATTAAACAGTGTGTATTGCGTCTATCGGCCTGTTCACTCGAAAAACCTTAATGAAGAAAACGTGTTCTCCGTTTGATCCGGCGTGGCTTAAGTCAATGATATTTTATGGCGACAGTGATTTCACAGAATAAACAAGATTTTTTTAAACTCAAATATATCTACTGTGCTTAAAATGTAAAAACATCATTTATATCAGATTTTATTCAGCTTTCCGTTAAAAAAAAATTCCATAAAATTAAGTTTCATGCTTTTTTTTTATTATTCTGGTGTCAAATTTTATCCCTGAAATTTCATTTTTTCGCTGCGATTACATTTTTTACTGAAATTTCATTTTTTGCTGAAAGTTCACTTTTTAGCTGAAACCTTGCTTTTTTTTTCTGAAATTTCACTATTTTGATGAAAATTCAGTTTTGCTAACATTTCACTTTTTTGCTGAAATTTCACTTTTTTTCTGAAATTAGTTCCGCAATTTTCACCTTAAGATTTTTTAAACATATACATTCAGAAAAAATAATGATGGAAAATATTGAGTGATTTAATGAAATATTAAAACAGCAAGCCTGATGTCTTATTCCTTGTGTTTGGCAATGTTCATCGTTGTATTCGGCGTGGACGTATGAAATTCTAGGTCAAATCAAAAGATTTAAACTTTCTGTAATAATATCTGCTTGCACATAAGATAAAGCTTGAATAAATTGCAATTTATGTCACCTAGATTATACAATATTCCCTGTCTTAAACAGTACAACTCTTGATTATTTTAATAATATCCTGATTAAAATAAGTCAAAAGAAATATATGATAAAGTTATCTCCCCTACATTTAGAAACTTACATTCAGATTTAACTCCCCTGAATTGTTGTTCTGAAAATAAAGATGATAAATAATTTACTTAATTTCATGATCTAAAATTAATTTTGCTTCTTTTATTTATACTTCACTTTTCACATAGAGACTTTTCCTGATGTCATATATGTTTTGAGTATCGTTAAACTTTTTTTTTTGTTTGCTGGCTTGATAGTGAAGGAGATATAGGTAATTAGAGAGAAAGAGAGGTAACTAGATTGAGATAGAGAGAAAAACAAACACGTAGAAAACAAACAGATAGATTGATAGAGTCACTCAAGCGTCGTCTCGGCACAGCAGTGAAACACAGAAACCAGTATCCAACTGTATAAACCTGTCGACGATTAGTTAAATCAAGTAATGTACGACAGAATAAAAAAAACACGATTGGAACAGAGTCATGGTCTCTCGAGACTGACGAATGACAGGGAACGGTCAGCAAACAAGTCTTGCTGATGAATCGCCACTGAGTAATGAGATCGATCCTCACTAGGTGCCACATATTTGCTGTCTTGAGCTCAAACTGCAATTTATAAATCAAATTACAAAAAATCTTTTACCAATGCTGCATGATGTCTGCCAGTTTAAAAACTTAAGCTAGTCACTATTCATGGCTAATTTCTATATTCACCTATTTAAACGCTAGATCCCAACGGTGAGCATTCATAGCTCATAAACACAGCAAATTTAAAACACACACACACACACACACACACACACACACACACACACACACATATATATATACATATATATATATATATATATATATATATATATATATATATATATATAAAATAAAAAGGCTTAAACACTAATATTCCATGGTCATAATTTATTCCATTGGAATCGTAAATACGATCTGGTCTGATGAATTGGATCGTATTTACGATTCCAATGGAATAAATTATGACCATGGAATATTAGTGTTTAAGTCTTTTTATTATATCCTGACTCTGTCGTGGACATTGAGTTCTACCTGGATTCTATCCTCTTGGAATTATTTTTTATACATATATATATGTATGTGTATGTATGTATGTATATATATTTATATATTTTAGATATATGATTGCATATGCATGTGCATATTTACCACTAATATCATATATATATATATATATATATATATATATATATATATATATATATATATATTGTCATCCACAGACAGACTGTTTCGCTGGATCACAGCTCATCAGTGTGGCTAGACGTCCGGTTGCCTCTAGCTAGGATCGAAACCCCTAGGTTATCGTTGCACGGCAGAGAGGAAGGTAAACCTTTTCTATGCGAAATACGTCATATATATATATATATATATATATATATATATATATATATATATATATATATCATACATCATATATATATATATATATTGACGTGAATTTAAGTTTATTTAATTTTAGATAAACACTTAGTAACTGAGAGAACTCGATTCGATTTACCGAAGAGTATTAGTAAATATACATAATAACCCACTACTCCTACGGATACGCCATCTTCAGGTGTTGAACGACTAACGGTTAGTGAGTATTTTGCACCTGAAGATTGCGTGTTTGCATGAAACTCCGAGTCGTGCTATCGACGTGGGGCATGTATATTCACTAATATATACCGTAATTCCCCATGTATAATACGCCTTCATCTATAATACGCACCTCTAAAATTGTGTTGAAAGTGTGGGAAAATGCTTCTACTCACGCATAATACGAACCTCTTCTTTGATAATCAAACTCTATAAATTGTACCGCTCCAATTTCATTACTCTTATTAATAAAAAATGGATTTTAACATAGAATGATATTATTCTAATTTAGTTTTATGATAATTCTTATTTCATTTTACATTTGTAAGCATTGTTAGGTACATGTGATTGTATTTGACATCCTTATGGGGTCGCAATCGCCGAATGTTAGTGTCAAATTGTCGTATGTTTGTGGTGAATAGTCATTTCGCAACTGAAATCGATCTATGAAACGGAAATTTTTTAATGATTTTGTAGCAGTGCATAATACGCACCCCTAATTTTTCTTATTATTTCTTAGAAAAAAACGCGTGTTATACTTGGGGAATTACGGTATTTAATAGCTCTCTTGTATAACATTGAGCACTGTTTTTATAACACCTCAGAAAAATATATATGTACGTGGAAATATATATATATATATATATATATATATATATATATATATATATATATATATATATATATATATATACATATTCCGGGACGGTTATCATTGCATAGAAAACTTTTATGTAAATATAACAGAATATCATCTTTGATGATGAATATCTTTGTTGAAATGTTCATCTAACCACTATGATGATGGCTCACGTGAGCCAAAACCTTAGATCGAGGAACAGCATTTAAACAAATCCAAATATTGACAGTTTTGTCCTTATTTTCTCCTGAAATCAAAGAAACTATACGAAGCTTAGGACAGCCTATGATCAAACATAATAGACAGTCGTTGTCTGTTATATTTAACAATATATGTTTGAATACATATATATATATATATATATATATATATATATATATATATATATATATATATATATATATATATATATATATATATATATACTGCTCCATAGCCTTTTTATTTTTTCAAGTATGAGTTATTAAAATATAATTTATCCCAAACTTCCAAACCCCTATGTAAGATCAACGTTGTGTATGAATATACTTGCCTACTCTGATAATAGGATACACCACAACCACACTTTCACTTAGATTCACCTACCACCTATCCGGCTAGAATACCATCAGACAACATATTATTAAGCATCATAAGTATCATAGTAATATTAGCAGCTAGAAACAATACAAAAATACTAACCGAATCAAATAGTAAAAATACACTAATGATCCTTGAAGCGCACAAAGAACACCTATAAATAAAAATGTGTTTAATTTAAGAGACAGCATCCTAAAATGTATATAAATGAAATAAATAAATAAAAGTAAAAAATTAAATAAAAACAAAGGTAACACCTTACCACATCACAAGACTTTAGCTACGTTACAGCACTCAGCATTTGTTTCTACCTACCCTGGTGACGACTTAAGATATTCGAAAGCTTGGACTATATTTCTTTGTCTAAGAAACATTATTCGTAATTTGTAAATGTCTGTTGTCTTTAACAGTGTTTGTCTGAACATTTAAAAAGCACAGTATATATATATATATATATATATATATATATATATATATATATATATATATATATATATATATATATATATATATATATATATATTAATATTATAATTATTTTTTACAAATATGTTTTCATCACTACACAGAAATTACTATGTTTCGAATCCGAAGCTCAAATCTTAAAATTTAACTTTAAAGTTTAAACTTAAAATTCGGAGCTCGGTTCCATTCTCAAGCGAGAACTTACTTTCTATTATTTGAATATATATATATATATATATATATATATATATATATATATATATATATATGAATATTTAAAACATTACTTACCTCTAATGTTTCCTTCGGAATAGTGTTGTAACCTCACATGTTATTGAGAAAATACTCATGTTGTATTTGCCTCGCCCACATTATTTCGTAGACAAATTTCGTATACACATTCACACACAAAATGTACCAGCACGCTCACATACCCACACAGCATAATGCCGCACATACACGCAAATGTATTTTTTATTTAGTCACGAATTAATTATTTTTGAACGGAAGAGGGTTTTTTTTCCAGTATTGTTGTCTCCGAATATTTCATCTTGCTTATTTATCTGTTCCAATAAACAATGAAATAAACTGTAATATATCGACCGATTTGTTTTGTTTCGTATTTGCTTGTTTTATTTATTTTTTGTCTATGGTCATATGATTTCCGTCTCTGGGCCCAGAAGAAGGAGTGACGAAATACCGTAACGTAGATTAGGTTGGGGTGAATAACTGACGGGCTCAAATTTTCTTAAAAGTTACCTGTTGCATAATACGAGATCTCGAATACAGTTGCGGCCAAAATGTTCAGAACGGCATTGTTTTCATCAGAAAAGTAGGTATAAGTTTTTATCAAAGTTGTTTTATATTCTATAATTTTCACAGATAATAAATACGATATTAATTGTTATTGTCTGAGATTTTGTAATTTGAGAGGATAATACAAAAGTTATGGATGATTTACTTCAAAATCCATGGCGGCCAAAATGATCAGAACGGTTGCTTTAACTCCGTGTTTTGGTATATTTAACCCGCGAACTCTAATTTTTTAATTTGTTTACGTGACGGTTCGTTTACTAAACATTAGTAAGTATATCTGCAGTGTACTTTGTTAATATAATGCCACTTACTCCGTTACCAATTCGTCAGCAGATTATTAAGCTTCGAAAGAAGGATAATTTAAGTATTGGGTCTATTGCAAAGATTGTTGACAAGTGAAAAAGTGTTGTTCACGGTATTCTTAAGGTCTACGATGATTGTGATTCGTGTGAAGCAAGAAAGTCTCCAAGTAGGCCAAGAAAAACGACCAAGAGAGAAGATCGTGCTATGGTAAAGTTGGTTAAAAAGAACAGATTTAAAACTGCTGCTGCTGTTTCTCGATAAATGAGCTTTGTACTGAAGAAAACTTTATCTCGAAAAACTATGTCTCGTCGTTTAGTTGAACATGACCTACAAGCAAGAGCACCTGCAGTGAAGGCACTGATCAGCTCCAAGAATAAAAAGTGTCGTCTTACCTTTGCAACTGAACATGTGTTGTGGTCTCAAGAAAAAATGGCAAACGGTGCATTTCAGTGATGATTCTAAGTTTATGTTATTTGGCTCAGATGGGAAAAGGTATGTTCGTCGAAAAGTAGGTGAAAAATTGTCGCCTAAATGCCTTAAGACTAGTGTTAAATTCGGTGGAGGAAGTGTCATGGTTTGAGGGATGATATCTGGAGATGGTGTGGGCCCTTTGGTGCGATTACATGGAAAGGTAAATGCAGGAGTTTATAAACAACTTGTAAAAGATCATGTCTTGCCTGTGCTGAGAAATTCAACTAAGCGACCACACATATTCATGCAGGACAATGCCCCATGTCACAACGCTAAAGTGGTCATGAACTTCCTCAAGGCTGAAAAGGTTATTGTTATGGATTGGCCTGCTCAAAGCCCAGATCTCAATCCTATTGAAAATGTGTGGAATATTCTAGGAAAACGTTCGAAAGCCAGAAATCCTAAAACAACCGAGGAATTATGGAATGCCCTTTAGGAAGAATAGAATAAGATCACCCAGCAAGAAATTGAAAATTTAATTTCCTCATGCAGACGAAGATGTCAAACTGTGATTGAAGCTAAAGTGCTTCACACTAAATATTAAATAATTCCAGTATTCTCTGTCATTTTTTATTATTTTGTTATTTTTTCAACTGTTCTGATCATTTTGGCCGCCATGGGTTTTGCAGTAAATCACTAAATCATCCATAACTTTTGTATTATCCTCTCAAATTACACCAAAATCTCAAACAATAACAATTAATATCGTATTTATTGTCTGTGAAAATTATAGAATATAAAACAACTTTGATAAAAATACCTACTTTTCTGACGAAAACAATGCCGTTCTGAACATTTTGGCCGCAACTGTATACGAGACTACAAAATGATATTGTAGAACCTAAATTCTACAGTGGATGAAAACCAATTACCATATTACTGTGAGTTAACAACGTTCTCACTTGATAAAAGATATTAAAATATTTCTACTGTATATTTTTATGTGGTAGTTATAGATTTTTGTGCAAGTTAAACACAATGCAGGCTCCAGATTTAAGACTTACAATAATCGTTTCTGGTTGGTCAATATAGCTCATTCACTCCTACAACCACAAAGGCAGAAACTCTTAACCTAATATTTTGAGTCACACCCGCACATGTTTTTTCGCACCATTTCCAGGCTATTTAATTCTACTACAAGTAACACTACATCTTACTAAAATTCTCCAAACTCACACACCTTTTAATACACTTTACAGTTTATCAACAAGAACATTTTCCTCACTCAAAATTACAAGGACAAGTAAGTTTCAGCATTTCAAGCACAACTGAATTCCTGTTTTGTACAATTGTTGTTATGCATATATATAAATTCTATTTACTTGTGCAACTTCTCTTGTTGAATGTGTTTCTTCTTGTTGTTCATTATTTCTTGACACATTTGTTGAAAGTAAAAATAATAGGGATTGAATCGAGGCCGTTCGATCCTCTGCAATATCGGAACGTGACATGTAAACGGCCCTTTTGGCCGTCTACAAGTTGGCGCGAGTGGTGGTTTGCAATAAAAATGCATTAAACAAAATGAGATCCGTCATGTTATCGATAATACAAGATAATCGATAATGCAATATTACCTTATAGTAAATATACGCGAGTAAGGCAGAAGAATTACTATTTGAAATGTTTTAATAAACGTAGCAAAATTATAACGAATCCAAAAAAAAAAAAACTCATTAACCATAACAATACTGCGTCTCTCCAAATCAGGAATCCATTAAATATTTAATTAATTTGGCAATTAAAACATCAATTCAATCCATAGCTGGTGAAAGTCGTGTTGGTGTTTCTGGTAGCATAGCAATTGGCGCGGAATGTTAATCGACGTGTTCAAGATACGTCCGAATTAATACCATTGCGAAGGCCATTTATTTTTCCTCCATTATATCAGTTAAATAGCATGTTAGACTGGGCACTCTAGCCTTGGCTGACAGCCAGGTTAGGAGAAGAACAACACTGACTTTAAAACGAGAAACCACTCCACTATGTTTCTCAGTAAGCCATGTCAATTCACGTATATAAATAAAGGAATCCGTCGAAAACCATGATTGTCTATATCTTAAAGGGACAGTGGCATTTAAAAAATATGTAGAAGTGTAGATAGGTTCGCCTGTCGTCCGGTTCACACGCCTCGCCGGTCTATTGAACACGAGGATAAGTCTATACCTTGTTTCCTGTTTAGGACTGGGTTTCCTGTTACTTCTAACTTTTTCATTCTCTTTCTCTCCCAGAAGACCTAGCATCTTAATGGCATTATCCCCTTGTTTGGGATGAATTGATTTTAAAAAAATAAAGAAGAAGCATTGTTTCCCTCGTACAAGATATTTCCCAGGGTTGTTCAATAATCTTAAAAGCATTAATACGAAAAAACAAAAAACACAATGTTTCATTGATTATTGGCTTTATTACTTATTTTATTTCAATGGTTCAGAATATAATGTCTTAAAATGAACAAAGATTTTTTTTATTCAAAAGATAAACGATAAAATGTTGATTTCTTACTATCGATTAAGCTGATCCAGTTGCTCCAGATAAGTAAATTATATATATATATATATATATATATATATATATATATATATATATATATATATATATATATATATATATATATATATATATAAACGTGTTTTTCAGGTTATGCATGTTAGGCGATCGGCAGCTTATAATCTACGCTGAACTGTACACCGGTTCCTGTGATAACAACGTCATTTGCTGCAAATAAAGAAGATGTTAAATATATTTCCGATGGAGAATTATTTTTGGTAATATTATACAAGTGGGGACTAAAAAGTTCTCGACCTGACCAACAAAGCATTAACCACTTCCTCTCCGTAAAAAAGACATCTGATATTTAGGCAGATTTGAGCAAATTGGTTGCTTTCGAGAGGCTTTCTTTGTTTTATTAAATCTCTCGAATGACAAGCATTGCTTAAAATAGAAATTTAAAAAAAAAAACATGCATCTATTCAAACATGGGTAACCTCCAAAAATAGCGTTTAGATTAACAGAGATAAAGTCGGATTAAAAGTAAAATCCATTAATCCATTCATTATATATATATATATATATATATATATATATATATATATATATATATATATATATATATATATATATATATATATATATATATATAATGAATGGATTAATGAATATACATATATATACATATATATATATATATATATATATATATATATATATATATATATATATATATATATATATATATATATATATACGAATGGATTAATGGATTTTACTTTTAATCCGACTTTATCTTTGTTAATCTAAACGCTATTTTTAGGGGTTATTATATGAATTGGGATCACAAATGGATTGGAATCCGACAAAAAGATAGGATAAGGTAAAAAATAGGAAATGTTTATAAATTTGACATGTTTCGCTTTCGTTCAACATTCGTGTGTATAATTCATGTGTGCATGAGTATCATAATTCTAGTTTGTCTATGCGGGATTATAATGTGTGTGTGTGTGTGTGTGTGTGTGTGTGTGTGTGTGTGTGTGTGTGTGTGTGTGTGTGTGTATGTGTGCCTTCGTAGGCATTTTATCCATGTTTCTTGTTTGTCCGCATGTTGATTTGGGGACGTTTTGTGAGAGGATGAAAGAATTTAAGTTACACTGGTTGTTGTTTTCTCGTCCATATTTCATTCTCTGATGAAGATTTAATAAAAGAGAAACATGATAAATTTAGTAACGATGCTTATTTATTCCTCATACATACATACATGCATACATATATATATGTATATATATATATATATATATATATTAGGTATTTCCACTTTCTTTTACGGCATAAATTTTCGATACCTAAGGTTGAAAATGAATTTTTTTAAATGAAAAAGCATTCTTGAATATTTCATTTTAGCTTTAATTGAAAGCTAAAGGATTAAATTTATTATTTCCAGTAAGTAATATATTTTGGCGGATTTCAAATAGGAATTATTTATATTGGAATGTCAAATTTAATTTCGATTTCTTAAAATTTTCTTAAAAGCGGCCATTTTGTTAATATTAAGAAATTTGTAAGCAAAACAAATTTATCGATTTTAAAACTCTTCCAATATATACTGACACACCATTTGAGTAAAATTAAAAAATTTAAAGTTAAATTAATCTGATTTGAAATAAATATTACTTATAGCATAAAAAATAATATACAACCATTTGTTAATGATTGATCCTGTTTATTTGAGTCGATGATTGATGGACGATTGAGTGACGAAGCGATGACAGCTAGTATGGCTGACTAGAATTGACATAAAATTTACGAAATTTAATTTTAACTACCTATTAATTTTTACAAATGAACATATTTCCCGCAATTATCTAATAATTTATTGACTTTTATTGACCTTTCGAAGATGTTTTATGCAAAAATAAAAAAAATTAAATAGCATAAAATTTTCTTAAATTAATTTCTCTATAAAGAGACAAAACTCTTAGATCACGTGACCTTTTCATAATAATGTCACGTTTGGACCTTCCATAGATGAAAAAGGGAACACATCAAGTAAAAAATAGAAATTATTTAAAAAAATACAAAAGTGCAACGACGTTTATTAATCTTTTCAATTTTGGATTCGTAAATTTCGTTTCCACTTAATTGCTATATCACATCCAGGAAATAGCCGAATACAGAATTTTACACGATTTTAAACTATTATAAATTATTATAATTAAAATTTTAAATAGATGTAAAAACATTCTTGTTAAAATTCTTTATTCATCGGAAAAATTTTATTTCTTCAGACAATAGTGTCCTTAATATAACTTATTTACAAAACAATTAAAAGCATTTGTAATTAAATATCATTGTTTTATTGCATTTATTATTTTTCAATTCAGAGCAGATTTTCAGTTAGAATAGTGCAAGTTAGAAAAAAAAACGCTTTTAACGCTTAATAACTGAAACGGTTTTCCATTTGTCATAATTCTTCAAGACTCTTCTATATACAATTTTATACCAATATATATATATATATATATATATATATATATATATATATATATATATATATATATAAGTTAAATATCAAATTTAGATCAAATAGGGACCGGAATCCGACAGAATGATAAAATAAAAGAACAAATAGGAAACGTATACCAACCTAACGTATTTCACTTTAATTAAAGCTTCCTCCAAGTTTGAGAGAAAACAGACAGAAAACACTGTTATTTTTAATTATGTTTGTGTCAGTTCTCATTGGCCAGACACGTGTCACGTGTATTAAAAACGTAGTAAATTCTATGTGTATGTAGGTTTGTGAAGATCCTTGTATGTCTAAGTGGGCATCGGATGGCAATGTGTATTTGTAATTGTGTATGTGTGTTTGTCTAGCGTGTTTTTATAGTTGGTCATAAGTTTTCAATGTATTTTCTCGTTAAAAAAATATGTCCTTTTATTGTTTGGTTTATGCTTACCTATAAACGCGACTAATATTTACTTATAGACTCAAGTGAATCAACTCAATCAATCTTTACCTTTAGACTTAAGTATAATAAAAACAGATAACGGCATTAAATAAACCAATATAATGTTTAATATTTTGTAAAATCTACCAGCCCAGCTCCAAGCCCACATCTTTTGACTCACCAATATTTGGAATCGTGTCAATTAGTCTCTCTCCATTGATAGCTATCAATTCAATATGCAAAGGAAGTGTTACCGGCCGCTCCCACTTCTGCCCACGTCTCATAATCCAAAATCCGTCTTTTGTTGCTTGCAGAGCGAGCCAAATCTGTCTTCGTTTTTGATAAAGTTTCACTTGATAACAAGGAATTCTGGAAAAGATGGTAAAATATGTACATTACAGGATAATTCATCTTTGATCTTTTATAATCATGCTGGGATTTTTGCGACAAGAAATCGTGAAAAACAAAATAATGTTCGCGATTCTGTAAATAAAGAAGGTATATGAGATTTACCAATGACCGCCCCCCCCACCACACACACACACACACACACACACACACACACACACACACACACACACACACACACACACACTGAAACGTGATGTGACACAAAGTCGGGTTTACTGTGGGGAGACCGAACGCGTACACCCGGGCCGAGGGCAAAAAATTACCCAGCCTCCGCAACCATCGGCTGTGCTTACTTCGGTAACGACTATAGGTCCCCACACTCTAGTGCAATGTGGAGGGGGTTGCAGCCTCGGACAACTGTTCCCCCCAGGACCAGGCACCCCGCAGTATTTATTTTCCTCATTTACATCTCTGTTCGCGGACGAAGCCACATCTGAGTCGCACTCTGCTCGGAGACAGAGACGCAACTGAGCGATGATGAACCCTACTCAGTATGTAGGCAAAATGAGTTTACAGCTATATCACGTTGAGACAACGGTTCTCATCCGATCACCTAAGTTAAGCAACATCGAGCCTGGTCAATATTTGTTTGTTTGTTTAGCGCCATATCAATTCCTTACGGGTCATTTAATGCCGAAATTTAATTTTCTTGGGAGCATTAGTAATTTCGTTTGCAAAAATGTATTTTTTTGTTGTTTTTTGTTTTTTTGCTATGTAAATGCACTGCTGGTATTTTTACTATAATTTTTATACTTTCATAGTGTTTTGACCCCGTTTTAATAGTTAGCTATTTTCCCATAGCTGGGAAAACAGGCGCTACCACCCAGGGTAAGGTTGATCCTGTTCAGTAGATGAGTGTCTATAGAGAATACCACCTCCTATAAGTTTCATTGTGCGATGTGCGGGTGAGGTAATGGAAGGCGAATGGGAATGAGAAATTGGAGAGTCGAGTTCAAGACCCAGTTCCGGTTTGAGTTCGTTACATTCAGTTATGCGCAGATACCTTTGTGCTGTCATGGCTCGAAAAGAAATATGATCACCCAAGCGTGTCACATCAATCACTGCCAATAAACATTAGATCAGCGCGGTTAGGTGAGGTAATGGTCTATTCCTCCCATGACCAGGAGAAGACCTGCATCCAACAAACAGACTGTTACAGGCTGATGTACAATATGATACGATATCGAAATTAGCTTTCTTGCTGAGGCAATATTTCACATTACGTTTCTTGTTGAACGGGCCTTTCTCGTTTTTTGGTTCACGCCAACGCAAGCGAAAATCCAGCCACAGGATACGGCAGAAGCTGACCAGTCGGAGAAAAACTACCGGTTGTATATTTAAAACAGCAACAACAACAACAACTGTAATTTTCTATCTGATAAAATGGCTTATTCTTTGACTTGAAAGCAAGAATAAAAAGTTTTCATTACTGCTAATGACCTGAAGAATAAAATTTAAAACATAAATTTTTATACAAAATTACAAGGGATATAAAATAAGAAACTAACCTTAAATTCCTTACTTGCAACTTGATATAATACGGGTTCGAACCTTGGAATTTATATTCCAATTTATAATTTCCAACCGGACATTGTACGGCTTGAATAGCCACTAACCAGCGACCATCTTTGGCTTCAGCTAAATCAATATCACCTATCAGAAGAAAAATGAATTAATGACTGATGCAAAAATTATCTTTCCTTTTAAGAATTGAAAATAGGACATTTTTGGTATCCTACCACCACATTTGTAGCCAACAAACACAGAAGAAGGAATGTCATTTATTTTTCTATTGTAAAATGTAAAATAAAAAAATATATATACAATAAGAAATTTGACTAAAAAATCATAAAACAAGATATTTGAATCATTTGAGTAAAAACATTCTGAATGTCTTGTATCATATCGAGAAAAAAGTCGGGACAATGCCTTAATAATTTAGGATACAAATGTAGTGGTAGGATAAACATTAAAGAAGAAACTGATCGGTAAAATATATTTACAATGCTTAATAATGCAGGATACAAATGTGGTGGTAGGATACACACTAAAGCAGAAACTGATCGGTAAAATATATTTACAATGCTTAATAATGCAGGATACAAATGTAGTGGTAGGATACACACTAAAGCAGAAACTGATCGGTAAAATATATTTACAATGCTTAATAATACAGGATACAAATGTGGTGGTAGGATACAGACTTAAGCAGAAACTGTCCAGTAAAATATATTTACAATGCCTTAATAATGCAGGATACAAATGTGGTGGTAGAATACACACTAAAGCAGAAACTGATCGGTAAAATATATTTACAATGCTTAATAATGCAGGATACAAATGTGGTGGTAGAATACACACTAAAGCAGAATCTGATCGGTAAAATATATTTACAATGCCTTAATAATGCAGGATACAAATGTGGTGGTAGAATACACACTAAAGCAGAAACTGACCGGTAAAATATATTTACAATGCCTTAATAATGCAGGATACAAATGTGGTGGTAGAATACACACTAAAGCAGAAACTGATCGGTAAAATATATTTACAATGCTTAATAATGCAGGATACAAATGTGGTGGTAGGATACACACTAAAGCAGAAACTGATCGGTAAAATATATTTACAATGCTTAATAATGCAGGATACAAATGTGGTGGTAGAATACACACTAAAGCAGAAACTGATCGGTAAAATATATTTACAATGCCTTAATAATGCAGGATACAAATGTGGTGGTACGATACACACTTAAGCAGAAACTGTCCAGTAAAATATATTTACAATGCCTTAATAATGCAGGATACAAATGTGGTGGTAGAATACACACTAAAGCAGAAACTGATCGGTAAAATATATTTACAATGCTTAATAATGCAGGATACAAATGTGGTGGTAGAATACACACTAAAGCAGAATCTGATCGGTAAAATATATTTACAATGCCTTAATAATGCAGGATACAAATGTGGTGGTAGAATACACACTAAAGCAGAAACTGACCGGTAAAATATATTTACAATGCCTTAATAATGCAGGATACAAATGTGGTGGTAGAATACACACTAAAGCAGAAACTGACCGGTAAAATATATTTACAATGCCTTAATAATGCAGGATACAAATGTGGTGGTAGAATACACACTAAAGCAGAAACTGATCGGTAAAATATATTTACAATGCCTTAATAATGTAAGATACACATGTGGTGGTAGGATACACACTAAAGCAGAAACTGATCGGTAAAATATATTTACAATGCCTTAATAATGCAGGATACAAATGTGGTGGTAGAATACACACTAAAGCAGAAACTGACCGGTAAAATATATTTACAATGCCTTAATAATGCAGGATACAAATGTGGTGGTAGAATACACACTAAAGCAGAAACTGATCGGTAAAATATATTTACAATGCTTAATAATGCAGGATACAAATGTGGTGGTAGGATACACACTAAAGCAGAAACTGATCGTTAAAATATATTTACAATGCTTAATAATGCAGGATACAAATGTGGTGGTAGAATACACACTAAAGCAGAAACTGATCGGTAAAATATATTTACAATGCCTTAATAATGCAGGATACAAATGTGGTGGTACGATACACACTTAAGCAGAAACTGTCCAGTAAAATATATTTACAATGCCTTAATAATGCAGGATACAAATGTGGTGGTAGAATACACACTAAAGCAGAAACTGATCGGTAAAATATATTTACAATGCTTAATAATGCAGGATACAAATGTGGTGGTAGGATACACACTAAAGCAGAAACTGATCGGTAAAATATATTTACAATGCTTAATAATGCAGGATACAAATGTGGTGGTAGAATACACACTAAAGCAGAAACTGACCGGTAAAATATATTTACAATGCCTTAATAATGCAGGATACAAATGTGGTGGTAGAATACACACTAAAGCAGAAACTGACCGGTAAAATATATTTACAATGCCTTAATAATGCAGGATACAAATGTGGTGGTAGAATACACACTAAAGCAGAAACTGACCGGTAAAATATATTTACAATGCCTTAATAATGCAGGATACAAATGTGGTGGTAGAATACACACTAAAGCAGAAACTGACCGGTAAAATATATTTACAATGCCTTAATAATGCAGGATACAAATGTGGTGGTAGAATACACACTAAAGCAGAAACTGACCGGTAAAATATATTTACAATGCCTTAATAATGCAGGATACAAATGTGGTGGTAGGATACACACTAAAGCAGAAACTGACCGGTAAAATATATTTACAATGCCTTAATAATGCAGGATACAAATGTGGTGGTAGAATACACACTAAAGCAGAAACTGATCGGTAAAATATATTTACAATGCCTTAATAATGCAGGATACAAATGTGGTGGTAGAATACACACTAAAGCAGAAACTGATCGGTAAAATATATTTACAATGCCTTAATAATGTAAGATACACATGTGGTGGTAGGATACACACTAAAGCAGAAACTGACCGGTAAAATATATTTACAATGCCTTAATAATGCAGGGTACAAATGTGATGGTAGAATACACACTAAAGCAGAAACTGATCGGTAAAATATATTTACAATGCCTTAATAATGCAGGATACAAATGTGGTGGTAGAATACACACTAAAGCAGAAACTGATCGGTAAAATATATTTACAATGCCTTAATA
Organism: Acanthosepion esculentum; assembly: GCA_964036315.1. NCBI lineage: Eukaryota > Metazoa > Mollusca > Cephalopoda > Sepiida > Sepiidae > Acanthosepion > Acanthosepion esculentum. Next base: position 59,282,148 of record OZ038494.1, read on the forward strand.
ATGCAGGATACAAATGTGGTGGTAGAATACACACTAAAGCAGAAACTGATCGGTAAAATATATTTACAATGCCTTAATAATGTAAGATACACATGTGGTGGTAGGATACACACTAAAGCAGAAACTGACCGGTAAAATATATTTACAATGCCTTAATAATGCAGGATACAAATGTGGTGGTAGAATACACACTAAAGCAGAAACTGATCGGTAAAATATATTTACAATGCCTTAATAATGCAGGATACAAATGTGGTGGTAGAATACACACTAAAGCAGAAACTGATCGGTAAAATATATTTACAATGCCTTAATAATGTAAGATACACATGTGGTGGTAGGATACACACTAAAGCAGAAACTGACCGGTAAAATATATTTACAATGCCTTAATAATGCAGGATACAAATGTGGTGGTAGAATACACACTAAAGCAGAAACTGATCGGTAAAATATATTTACAATGCCTTAATAATGCAGGATACAAATGTGGTGGTAGAATACACACTAAAGCAGAAACTGATCGGTAAAATATATTTACAATGCCTTAATAATGCAGGATACAAATGTGGTGGTAGAATACACACTAAAGCAGAAACTGATCGGTAAAATATATTTACAATGCCTTAATAATGTAAGATACACATGTGGTGGTAGGATACACACTAAAGCAGAAACTGACCGGTAAAATATATTTACAATGCCTTAATAATGCAGGATACAAATGTGGTGGTAGAATACACACTAAAGCAGAAACTGATCGGTAAAATATATTTACAATGCCTTAATAATGCAGGATATAAATGTGGTGGTAGAATACACACTAAAGCAGAAACTGATCGGTAAAATATATTTACAATGCCTTAATAATGCAGGATACAAATGTGGTGGTAGAATACACACTAAAGCAGAAACTGATCGGTAAAATATATTTACAATGCCTTAATAATGTAAGATACACATGTGGTGGTAGGATACACACTAAAGCAGAAACTGACCGGTAAAATATATTTACAATGCCTTAATAATGCAGGATACAAATGTGGTGGTAGAATACACACTAAAGCAGAAACTGATCGGTAAAATATATTTACAATGCCTTAATAATGCAGGATACAAATGTGGTGGTAGAATACACACTAAAGCAGAAACTGATCGGTAAAATATATTTACAATGCCTTAATAATGTAAGATACACATGTGGTGGTAGGATACACACTAAAGCAGAAACTGACCGGTAAAATATATTTACAATGCCTTAATAATGCAGGATACAAATGTGGTGGTAGAATACACACTAAAGCAGAAACTGATCGGTAAAATATATTTACAATGCCTTAATAATGCAGGATACAAATGTGGTGGTAGAATACACACTAAAGCAGAAACTGATCGGTAAAATATATTTACAATGCCTTAATAATGTAAGATACACATGTGGTGGTAGGATACACACTAAAGCAGAAACTGACCGGTAAAATATATTTACAATGCCTTAATAATGCAGGATACAAATGTGGTGGTAGAATACACACTAAAGCAGAAACTGATCGGTAAAATATATTTACAATGCCTTAATAATGCAGGGTACAAATGTGGTGGTAGAATACACACTAAAGCAGAAACTGATCGGTAAAATATATTTACAATGCCTTAATAATGTAAGATACACATGTGGTGGTAGGATACACACTAAAGCAGAAACTGACCGGTAAAATATATTTACAATGCCTTAATAATGCAGGATACAAATGTGGTGGTAGAATACACACTAAAGCAGAAACTGATCGGTAAAATATATTTACAATGCCTTAATAATGCAGGATACAAATGTGGTGGTAGAATACACACTAAAGCAGAAACTGATCGGTAAAATATATTTACAATGCCTTAATAATGTAAGATACACATGTGGTGGTAGGATACACACTAAAGCAGAAACTGACCGGTAAAATATATTTACAATGCCTTAATAATGCAGGATACAAATGTGGTGGTAGAATACACACTAAAGCAGAAACTGATCGGTAAAATATATTTACAATGCCTTAATAATGTAAGATACACATGTGGTGGTAGGATACACACTAAAGCAGAACTGACCGGTAAAATATATTTACAATGCCTTAATAATGCAGGATACAAATGTGGTGGTAGAATACACACTAAAGCAGAAACTGATCGGTAAAATATATTTACAATGCCTTAATAATGCAGGGTACAAATGTGGTGGTAGAATACACACTAAAGCAGAAACTGATCGGTAAAATATATTTACAATGCCTTAATAATGTAAGATACACATGTGGTGGTAGGATACACACTAAAGCAGAAACTGACCGGTAAAATATATTTACAATGCCTTAATAATGCAGGATACAAATGTGGTGGTAGAATACACACTAAAGCAGAAACTGATCGGTAAAATATATTTACAATGCCTTAATAATGCAGGATACAAATGTGGTGGTAGAATACACACTAAAGCAGAAACTGATCGGTAAAATATATTTACAATGCCTTTATAATGTAAGATACACATGTGGTGGTAGGATACACACTAAAGCAGAAAATGATTTGTAGGACAGACGCTGAAGCGGCACGCATTTTTTTTTTTTTTTTTTTGTAATTTTGTTATTCTTCTTTTATATGCCGTTTTTCATTCAAATATACTCATTTTCTTTTCATCGCAATTCATATAAACTAAAAATTATATATATATTTATACGTTCTTTTTATAGGTAGAAATATTTAAGTAAATGCTCTGTTTATAATAAACAGTATTAAACAACATTTACGGGACTGAATGTCCGAGAAATTTTCATAGATAATATACGTCCTCCGACAGGGATTGAACCTGTATCCTATACGGAAACGTCATATAGCCTTACGTGCTTTTACCGATTGAGCCACAGAGGAGAGTTTCGGGTAACAAGGTCGATTTTACTGTTTTTAAACTAGAATTCTCCATGATTTTCTCTCATAGATTCATATCTGCTTGATACGTATCCAAATTTGGCTCAATCGGTAAAAAGTACGTCAGTGTATATAACAGTTCCGTATAGGATACAGGTTTTATTCCCGTCGGAGGACATTCAGGCCGGTAAATGTTGTTAATACTGTTTATTATAAACAGAGCATTTACTTAAATATTTGTATCTATAAAAAGAACGTATAAACATAAAAAAATGTCTTAAAATAATTGTCGGACTTTGTCCATTTCATAGATAGATAGATAGATAGATAGATAGATAGATAGATAGATAGATATACTTGGGCAGCAACCTTTCTTTCAAACATCTTTCATTAAATATGACGGACAGGGAAAATTTTATTTTTTATTTAGTTTTTCCAACGTTCTTACATTTTTCTGTTTGATGGCAGCGAGCTAATACTAAAACTGTCCATATCGTAGATTTTCCTAAGCGCTTTCGGTCACTTCTTTAGCTATTTTCAATGGAGGTTGATTTTAATGCAGTTAGTTTATTTTCCTGTTTTGTCTGCGTGAATGTGAATTATAGTCGCAGCGATTCCGAGCCATCGTGTGCTGGTCATGGCTGGAATTCGAATGAGTGAATTTATATTTTTCTGTTGCCATTGTTAAAGAAGGTATGGTGGAGGAAAGTTGTTTGATGTTCAAGGTCTCACTTATAACGAGGTGTTTTCTGGAATTTGATTTACAAATTACTATAGTGTTATCGACTAATATCTTTTAACAGGTCTTGTAGAGTATTGGTCGATTAATCTTTTTTAAAGAGCTTTGTTATGATAAGTAACATGTGAGATGTCTTCTCAAGGAGGTGGTCGTATGTTCGATATAGGTAATTGATTTGCACCAAACCGAAAAATGTAAGAACGCTGAAAAAATAAACTAAATAAAAAACTAATAAATTTTTTCTTGTCCGTGATATATTTATATATATATATATATATATATATATATATATATATATATGTGTGTGTGTGTGTGTGTGTGTGTGTATGTGTGTGTGTGTGTGTGTGTGTGTGTGTGTGTGTGTGTGTGTGTGTGTGTGTGTGTGTATTACGACATGTCTCATTAAATAATATAACTAGTTTCGTCTACTTATTATTAATAGGTCTCTCTCCAATTTACCTACGAATTTCTTAGTATCCTTATTAAAGGAAGAAAGAAAATTACCATCTTCATGTATATCCTTTAATACATTTTAATTTTCAGATGAACACAGTAATTTTTTTCTTAGAAAAAGACGAGACCCTGAAGATGAGCGTTTTTCACTTCACAAGTAAAAATTTTCCTTTTCAGATAAACATCGTAATTTTGACATAACTAAAACAAGACACCGAAGATGGCATCGCTAAAGTCGAAAATACTCGGGAAAAATGGATATAGATCAATATGGTAGTTTTCTTTCTTCCTTTAATAAGGTTACAAAGAAATTCGCTCGAAAGTATCATGGGATCCTATTAAGAATAAGTAGACAAAACTTGTCTAAATTATTTAATGAGGAATGTCTTAATGAAAACATGCTGTCAAAATATACTCAATATATATATATATATATATATATATAGAGAGAGAGAGAGAGAGAGAGAGATAGATAGATAGATAGATAGATAAAGAGAGAGAGAGTATGTGTGTGTGTGTGTGAGAGAGAGAGAGAGAGAGAGAGAGAGAGAGAGAGAGAGAGAGGTGTTACGTTTACTTATTTTAGTTTTAATCAAGTCCACGAATTAATTTCTTGGTGGCTGTAGAACATTGATTAATAAAAATTCTCAAATTTTCTTTCAAATAATTTTTATTTTCCCAAGTACTTTCAATCTCATCTGTGACCATCGTCAGCGGTTGCATATCTACTTATGTGTTATGCGTTAACATCGTAAATTCAATTTTCTGTTTTGTGTTTTTTAGTTTTTGTTTTTTGTTGTTTTTTTCGTTTTTTTACCTGCATGCAAGGGAGGTAACTTATGTGATATTTTTAAAAGATTTGTTTTAATTTTTAAAGATTTTTACTTGTATTTTAATTTAGCATTTTTTATATAACACTTTGCTTCTACAATCATTTAAGAACTTTGTTGCTATACTCGTAGTTGACTTTGTTTTTGACCGAAAATCACTTTATCGGCTTCCAGAGTTATAAGTTTTCGTTTATTATTGTCTTTATGGAACACTGATGTATTTTCGACTTATTCTAAACAGTGAATGTGAACAAACATGTTTGATTGAAATATGCTGCCTATATATATATATATATATATATAATTATATAATTATATGCAAATATTCATTTCTTTAGATCGAAGTTTTTTTAATAAAAGACCAGATATGAATAGAAGAGATTCGAACCTGTATAGGATACAGGTTCGATTCCTGTCGGAGAACGAAAATTTTCTATGAAAATTTCTCGGACATTCAGGCCGGTAAATGTTATTTAATACTGTTTATTATAAAACAGAGCATTTGCTTAAATACTTGTATCTATAAAAAGAACGTTAAACATATTATAAATGTCTTTAAATAAATTGTCGGACAATGTCCAATTCTAAAATATATGACGTCATTTGTTTACATTTGATACGCTAGAGCAGATATGAATAGAAGAGATTCATGGAAGATTTAAGTTTAAAGATAGTAAAATCGACCTAGCTAACCAGACGCTCATCTGTGGCCGAAAGGTTAAGGCACATCACGCGAAATGATGATTCTGTATAGGATACAGGTTCGATTCCTGTCGGAGAGCGAAAATTTTCTTATTCAGGCAAGAATAATACTGTTTATTATAAAACTGAGCATTTGCTTAAATACTTGTATCTATAAAAAGAACGTTAAACATATTATAAATGTCTTTAAATATATATATATATATATATATAATGTAAAATATAGAGGTTAGTTAATAAACAAGCACAAACGAAAGGATCACAATATAATCAGTACGATAGGCATTTTTTGACAGAAATGATATTTTTAATTATATATATATATAGATATACATATATATATATATATATATATATATTCTCCTATTATACTACTTTATATCTATATATATATATTCTTTATATATATTGTTATCTATAACTATAGAATGAACTCTTCCTAACACTATGTATACTACGCCTCTCAAGAGAGAGAGACACGAATCGAGTCGAGACGATAGTAGTTCACTCCAAACCAGACTGACAGTCATACTAACACCTTCCACATCTTATATTATTATTCCGTGTAATATATCTTCGTTATTTCTACTCTTTTGTTCATGTTGTTCTTCCTTGGTCCTAACCTGGACCATAACATATATATATATATATATATATATATATACATATATATATATATATATATATATATGTAAAGAATATATATATATAAAGAATATATATATATATATATAAAGAATATATATATATATATATATATATATATATATACATATATATATATTTATATATATATATATACATATATATATATATATATATATATATATATATATATATATATATATATATATATATATATATATATAAGAATATATATATATATATATATACACATATATTCTAGTATTCTACTACCTTGGCCTTTTTAATGGATACTTATATTTTAGTAGACGCCCTGCTTTTTATAGGTCGACTGGCCTCTTCGCTATAGAGAGACTAATTCACACTTCACTTAGAAGAAAAACAAGGTGTCAGTGTTATATTGATCCATGACTTTTACAGTGCTATTGATCAGAGGCGAAAATCACCTCGCTGATATTTACAAATATCAAGTTTAAAAATGTGATGACATCATTGATATCTGCGTACGTTTTTTATTTTTTAATTTAAAAAAAACTTTTAAACATTTTAAAAACATTTTCTCTTAAAAACTTTTTTTTTTTTGCATGGGATTTTATATAAGTACATGCATGAACACTTGACCGTCATCATTATGTATATTAAACTAATAATAAACGGATACATCATTTGTGTGAAATTTCTCCCAGCTTTCCCACATGAGAGAGTTAAGGTTACAGGTGACAGAATCGATAAAAGGAACAACGACTTGAATGTTTAGAGCAAACTATTTTCTCCTTTAGACGGTAATATAAAGATTCAAACTCCTACTTGGGGTGTAATAATAGAAGAAGAAAATGTTTACATAAACAAAGAAGGGAAGGGGGGATATACGCAAAATATGAGCGAAAGAAACGGAGAAGAAAATTACTTTAACTTAAAGCAAGAAAAAGTGTTCATATAAAGGCTCGTAGTGACTGCTTCGATACACCACACCCACAAAATACTTAATAATTATTGGCTAGAAAATAAGTACTGTTTACTACAGGACAATTTATTCATCGCAGTAACCACACCAAATTTTCTGCCATTGACCTGGTTTAGTCAAAAATCAGTGATTGGGTGATTTTTGACCAATCGTATAATTTAAACATTCCTTTCGATATTTTCCCCCTCTCTGGGGCCTACTCAAAAAGTATAAATACCACGAAAATAAAACAATAGAACAGTAGTAGAACAAATAAATCAACAGAGCTCAACTACGTACGTGTACCTACATTCTTCTACTCACACACACACAGACACAAAACTACAATTGCACTACGCTGTGAACTGTCTGTCCAAAAGCCAAGTAACAAACTCAAAATTCTATTATCCTTTTGTACAAGCTTTTTCATACTTGAACTCAGTTATCATTTATCACTGAACTCTGAACATTTAAACAAGAAAGTTCTTTAATACATATTTTCAATCTTGCATCAGTACAAGGGAAACTACTTCCTTTTTCTTAATTTTATTTCATCAAGCACGATTGTTGTACTCGTCTATTTTCAATTCATTTTATTGTTGATTACTACATAATCTCTTGTTATTTCTTCCTTGTGTCTTTTGCAAATTTAAATGTGATGTGCTAACCAAAAACGCAACCTTCGCCAAAGCCTTCTTAACAATTCTAAACCAAATCTAATTAGCACGCTACAATTGGTAACCCCGACGTTTTAAAAAGATCACAACAAGCTTGCTCAAAATATTTCTCTGAGCGCCTAAAAGTTCTTTAAGCAAGTAAATTGCTCTTAAGGGGTTAGCATTCATATGAGATTTCTTCAGAGCTTTTTTGAGGGAGAAAAAATCGGAAGATCCGTAGTTTGTAGTTGAGTTCGTAGGCCGACGACAGGATTTTCCAGGCCCTAGGAAGCAGATCTCGAGCAGTTTTAGTCGAGGTTCCACCGTTCTGTTTTTAGAGTCCAGCAGGTAGAGTACTTCCTTGAAACAGGTTCCGAAGATGACTGGTGTTGCTGTCGCCGACCGAATGTTATCACAGACAAATAATCAGCGCAAAAGAACACTCAGCATTTATAGTAGACACCTTCATGAGATCGCCAGAAAATGGCACAGCATGATAAAAAAAGGCCTTAAACTTGACGAAAATAATTTTTAATTGTCTAACTGTTTATGCTATAATCAAGAGGAAAGATCAAAGTATTTTTTGATTATTTATCAAAATTTTTCTGTTTTTATTAGAGCATTATAACTTTTGATTGAAAAAAATCTCGTTTCTCAACATCAGCAGGTGTCCTACATACTAACATTGCGGATTTTTGTGTATTTTTTTTGTTAATGGCAGCCATTAATTTTGAAAATCTTTTAAAAATAAAAATAATTGTCGGATTTTCATGAAACTTTCAGAAACTATTCACAAATGATGGAAATTATTATAAATATGTTTATTTATGTTTTTTAAGTCATGGTAATTTTTTATTTTTTATTTATTACACTACCCATAAGTAATTTCATGAAAACTCATGAAATTCTAATTTGTACTGTTTTAACGATTAATTAGTTAAAAGCACAAGACTTTGACCAAAGCAAATCATTTTTACTTTTTTTTTTTTTATTTGACTCCCGTCTACCTTAAAATCAGCTCTGAATTGTAACATACAAAACTAAATAAAACAAAGATATTTAATTTCAAAAACTTTTAGCTGCTTTTACTTGTTTGTATGACTATGGATAATATTTCCTGAAAGCAAAAACATTTTCGATGAAAAATAAATTTTTACAACAATTATTTGTTATTTCTTATTGTTAAATTTATGTTTATTGCTTAAAGTTGTTAAATATTTTAAAATTGATCGAAATCGTGTTGCAGTTAGTCAATGATTCGAAAGTTCAGTAACATCGGGAAATTTTCCCTCCAAAATTGCTTATACACTTTCCCTGTCTTCTCATTCGTCAAAAAATATATTCTTATCTCTGATAAGGTGCAGGGCTTTGGGAACCGCTTTTGAAAGCAGGAGCGAAAGAAAAGATGTCAGAACGTGAACTTGTAAAACATTGTAGTAGTGATTCTCAAATTAAAATTCTCATACATTTTATTAATTTATGGAACTCTTTGTTTTTAAATTCCACTTTTATCCGTTTGTTCGTTATTTACTAGAAATATTTTTGCAACACCACCTAACAAAAAAGTCTGTATTTGTATGTAAAACTGCAAAAACCAATAACTCTGTAACAGTCAAGAATCGATTTGACACTGCATCGATATTATAAACAGGATATCCTTTCAAAATTGATAAATGAATGAATATTTTTCGATTCTAACAAATGTCGACGTATACGGAAGGCTTAATGAATGCTAATGTACAAAAATGATTTTCCCTATATTTTGTGAGTGGAGCAGTAGTGTCCTATTTAGGATCAAGCCAGAGACGAGGATTTTATTTTCTTTGATATCGCTGAAAAGATTAAGCTAAAATAAAAGGAGAGAAAAAAATACATTCTCAATATAGTCACTGGGAGTTATTTCCCTTAGAGCTGGGTTCATTTCTTTAAAAAAAAAACAATATCAAATTTGTGAAACAAATCGACTTAATCATTTTTATTTAAAGGATATTTCTCACGGTTGAAGCACTAGAATCGCATCCATCACAAATCGCTTCATTTGTAAATTTTTTATTTATTTATGGTATATAGTTAAAAGGATAAAAAGTAACAGAGGGAAATTACAGTCTATGTAATGAGGAGAAACTACAAATTATCGAATTTAAGAGAGTGTATAATTTAATAAACAAAAGCAATTATATTATTTTGAACTGTCAGTACGTTAACGTGTTCCCTTTGAAAAACCTGAAAAAGAACGATAGATGCCGGGAATGCTAAGAATAAACAGCCACCCATTTTTAAAAATCGCCTTTCTCTCTCTCTCTCTCTCTCTCTCTCTCTCTCTCTCTCTATATATATATATATATATATATATATATATATATATATATATATATATATATATATATATATATATATATATAGTATTGGTGCAGCAGACCGTTATTTAAACATATATTGTTAAATATAACAGACAACTATTGTCTATTATGTTTGATCATGATCCGTTCTAAACTTCGTATATTTGCTTTAATTTCGGGTGGAAATATTATCTTTGATGGTGAATAACTTTGCTTAAATGTCCGTATAATCACTCTGAATATGGCTCATGTGAGCCAAAAGTTTAGATCAAGGGGCAGCTTAATAAAAAATATCCAAATGTTGAACAATTTTTGTCTTTATTTTCACCCGAAATTAAAGCAAATATATGGAGTTTAGAACGACTCATGACTAAAGATAAGAAACATTCATTGTCTGTTATATTTGAGAATATATGTTTAAATATATATGTCTGTCTGTCTGTCTGTCTGTCTGTCTGTCTGTCTGTCTCTCTCTCTCTCTCTCTCTCTCGATATATATATATATATATATATATATATATATATATATATATATATATATATATATATATAGGATGGACTCTCCCGTCGGTTTCAACGTATGAGGTTCCGACAACTGTGCTTATCCAACCCTGTGTGTAAGTTGCAAGTGACATTTCAGTCCCGCTAGTGATTTGCAAAGAAGTCTACACATTGTGCAAGAGTGTGGATTGTTGGAGTGTATGGCCGGGACAGCAGCAGATATTTTAGTCCTTTCCCTAGTGTGACGAAGCTTGGTGATGTTTGATGCTGCATTGTTCTTGATGCCATTGTAGCAAGTAGTCCTCCACTCATTGCGATCAATTGCTATGTTCTCAAACGTAGCATGGTCCATATTCGCAGCTGAGAGGTTACTTTTCTTTTTGTCCCTGTATATATATATATATATATATATATATATATATATATATATATAATTAATACAAGTAAAAGGTTTGTCACTTATCTGATTGATGTTATATTTAGCATCCCTACCCCAGAGATTTGTAGACGAGCTCTCCAGGAATTACTCCATCCACTCCTCAGGGGTATCAGTAATTGACTGCGTATACTTCTCAATTTTTCTTTTTTATATGCACTTTTTAT
>OZ038494.1:59298474-59353474 GCA_964036315.1 Acanthosepion esculentum
TGTGTGAATGGATGGCCGAACAAAGGTTAAGAGTTATCGTAAAAAGACTAACCTTACTAAGAGATGCCAAAGATAGGAAGTCGTGATCGTCCACGTCCTGATGGGACACGGCACATGGAAGAAAATGAAAAAGACATTCCAGATGGTAGGGAGTAGGAAATTATTTAGCAGTGTTGAATTCAGACGACTCTACCAGCCAGCAGACCAGATCAAGTCAATGGGGTGGGGGCGAACGAAAAACTAGAAAAAATATCTGGATCTTGCTTGAGAACAGATAATTTATCAAATATGAACATACTATTTGTACCCATCATTAATGGAGTGCCTAGAACAGTATCGTCTTCTTTTGAAAAAAGATTAAAATAATTATGCTAACGCACACGCACGCGCACACACACACACACACACACACACACACACACACACACACACATTTTGGCGCAATTTAGACGACAATTTCTCTATCGTAACCTGTATATATCTAGATTTTCATTTCGATGTCATGCATGGCACCCAACTTGTTCAGAAATGCCCAAATTATTAGCTATATACTATCGTTTTCTGAAATCAGTGATAAAAATACATTCAAATGAATAAATCCTTTATATCTTAAAGAAGACGATCTTTTATCAGGCCCTGTAGCAGCGTTTATCAATCGTTTTACCCTTGTGTCACCCTTGAAATAGTTTTCATGTCTCAGGAAACCCCTGCTTAAAAATCATTCGATACCATTTTTAATATCTATCTCCTTTATATTTTCTCATAATCCACGCGTTAATATATGGACACGCGTCTTGTACCCGAGTAAGTCACTCAAGGATATTCGAATCCGTCACGTAGAGGTCCTGTCCACTAACCAATGAAAGCGGTTTCACATTGATGCCATATAGACATCGCTAAATACATTCCATATGATTATTATAATTTTAAATATAAGAGGTTGAAGCCATTAATATAATAACCAAGGATTTTCCAACAATATTACGTGTATAGTAGAATTACGAATATAAAATCTGCAATGTTATTGGTCCTAATCAGGCATCTCAGTTTCAGTTCCTTTCCCCACCGCCGTAACGTAGCTACGATGCGCCTTTTCTATAAACACTTTCATGGTAATAGTTCTGATTATCTTTCTTCTATGGTACTTAGACCAGTTCTACTCAAAGTGTGGTACGCGTACCGGTGCCTGTACGCGAGCTATCGTCAGCCGGTATGCGGAGTGTATCCAGGAAACAAAGAAACAGTAGTCACATTCCACTCCACGGAAGACTATCGGGATATCTGACTTGATTTTATTTTAATATTTCCATTTTATTTTTATATTTATTATGATTACATTTTTCAAATACTCACTCATGTTAAGTGTCATTGCAATACAACTAACGAATGCGATATAATGAACAGCAAAACAGTGAAATAAAATACGTATGTCAACACCATCATTATAATGTGGCGACTGATTGTACGGGAACGACACCTAGGAATATGAAAATGCCATTATCATGGACATATTTCGACAAAATCAATACAAAATTAAAAAAACAATATGCAACTTTTATTATCTCCCTTATGTATTTCTGATATAAATGAATAATACTACGAATGTCCAAATAGTATTTTCTCGGACCGTTATTATACAACTGCACAAATATGGCACCGGTCCCTGGCACGCTGGAAAGACCTGTTACGTCAATGATAACACACCTTAGAGTGAATAAAATACCATATCCTCATGTTTAGTAAAGCTAGTCTCAAAATGATTTTGCTATATGACATATCTCCAAAAACATTTTTCAGAGGGCAACGCCCTCCAAACTCACCCCCAGCCTCATTGGAAAACGTCACTCACCGGTCCCTAATACGTTGAAAAAGAAAACTGCCGGTACGCCACATCTGATAGTTTGAGAAACACTGATCTAGACTCTATGAATTTAAGCGCGCTACTAGATTGGCGGCAAGGTCTCATCATTTTACAATTGAAATATATATATATATATATATATATATATATATATATATATATATATATATATATATATATCCGATGTGATGAAAACGAAAGTAATATATAAATTCCAAAGTTTACACAACATTAATCCAAAAGAGGGCTCGATACCGATAGTGGAGCGATAATTATTTATTTATTATAATTTTATCATATAGACAAAGCCATTTTACTCACTACAAAGAGGCAACTTCGTTTCAGTGCATTTCAGCTGCACTTCGACGGGTGAGATTTTCGATTCTCACCCGTCGAAGTGCAGTTGAAATGCACTGAAACGAAGTTGCATCTTTGTAGTGAGTAAAATGGTTTTTGTCTATATATATATATATATATATATATATATATATAAGTTCTATGCCAACATGTAATTCTCGCAAATGCAACTCTCTTCCAGCTTCTTGCTTCCCAGTCAACTTTGATTTTCAAAAATTTAAGTCAATCGTTATCTACTGCCTTCTTAATTCTTGTTTTTTTTTATTGTTTTCTCTACTTAATGGTATTTTTCTTATTCTCTAGTACTCAGTAATTCCTTGCATCTTAGTGGCTTTATTGCTTTGCTAGGTTTGAAATGATTTAAAAAAATTCACTGAAAATGCATTGCCTATTTTTCACTGTTTCTCGAGGAACCGCTAGCGACCTCTGGCAGAACCCTAGGGTCCGGAGAACTTCAGTTGAGAAATACTGTTCTTTTGACTAGCGTTACAAAATTTCTAAGAGCTTTACAAAATAACAACAAAAAAAACTATCACTTGAAAACAGAAGCAACACGAAAAACGGGTAGCACATGTAACTGGAAGGAGAAGCAATTCTATGAGTTTTTTTTTAGGATAAATAAAAGTGAAAAAAAGGTTTTATTTTTAACAATCGAATTAAAAGTCCAATATAAAAAAAATGAATGTGTTAGTTTCGAAAAATTCAAATATGCAAAAACAGATTTTGTTTTATTTTCAGTAAAACCCTTGCCCGACTTCCCTCCCAGAACTGAGGCCCTACTGGACGGCTTGCACATAACCCCGTCGTCGGTACTGGGCATTATTTCTAACTTAGATCCCCACAAGGCTACCGGCGGCGACGGAATACCAGCCATTGTCCTGAAGAAATGCGCACCTGAACTGGCACCTGCCCTCTCTAAATTGTACAACCGCTGCCTCAAGGACTCCTGTTTTCCTGACTGCTGGAAGTCCTCTACCATTGTTCCTGTCTTTAAGAACTCTGGCGACCCCTCCAACCCTTCTAATTACCGTCCTATCAGTCTCCTTCCCATCTTCGGCAAAGTCTTCGAGGCCATTATCAACGCCGAAGTGACTACTCACCTGATATCCCACGATCTGCTCTCAGACAAGCAGTATGGTTTCCGCTTTGCCCGGTCTACTGCCGATGTGCTTACGGCCATCACTGAATTTGTCTACCAAGCTATCCATAGTAACGGCGAAGCCCGTGCCGTGGCCCTTGACATCTCCAAGGCATTCGATAGGGTTTGGCATGCCGGCCTCCTTCGCAAGCTCCGGGGTTATGGTATCACAGGTCGATTGTTTGACCTAATTCAATCGTTCCTATCAAACCGGGATTTGAAGGTTGTTCTCAGTGGATCCTTCTCCAACTCCTATCCCACTACTGCTGGTGTTCCTCAAGGCTCCATCCTTGGCCCTACTCTGTTCCTCATATTTATAAATGACCTTCCAGACGCCATAGACTCCCAAGTCGGTATCTACGCTGACGACACTACTATTTACTCCGGCCTCAACCACAAATCTACTGAGGCGGACAAAATTAACCTGGCAGCTCAAATTGAAAAGGACCTCCAATCGGTTGTGGACTGGGGAGAGAAATGGATGGTCAACTTTAATGCCTCTAAAACAAAATTGCTCTCCATTAACCACCACAAGGACCCATCCCTGCATCCCATCAGAATGTCTGAGGACCAACTTCTCGAGAGTTCCTCTCTGCGGCTGCTCGGTCTCACGCTGTCCGCTGATCTGAGATGGAACAAATACATCGAGTCAATTGCATCATCCACCGCTAGAAAAGTTGGTTCCCTGTGCCGAGCCAGGAAATTCTTCTCCCCTGAATCGATCCTCCAGGTCTATAAGTCTACCATTCGACCTTGCATGGAGTATTGCTGCCATTTATGGTCTGGGGCCCCTGCGTGTTGCCTCGGGGTTCTTGATAAGATCCAGAGACGGATATGCAATGTGATTGGCCCTGATCTGTCATCTCGTCTGCAGTCGCTCTCTCACAGACGCAATGTTGCATCACTCTGCCTTTTCTACAAGTACTTCCACGGTAATTGCTCTGAGGAGTTGCTTTCACTTGTCCCTAAGCCTCGTGAATTCAAGCGTCCTACGAGGCTGGCATCCCGTTCCCACCCCTTCACCGTTGAAACTGTTAGGTGTAGACGTCTTTTCTACTCCAATAGCTTCATGTCACGCACATCTCGCCTATGGAACTCCCTTCCCTATTACTGTTTCCCTGACAAATACAATCTCCAACGGTTTAAGTGTAGCGTCAATCGTCATCTCCAGTTGCCTTGATCTATCCACTTCCTGACATCTTCCATTCCTATCTGCTCTCGCCCTATATCTCCCGTAACCTCCCCACCTCGATCGGCCCTCCGTCCTTCTCTTTCTCCACATCCCTTCCTTTACCACTCCTATCTGCTCTTCCTCCAACCCTTCTGTAACCCCTTGCGTGATAGTGGCCACCGGCCTTGCTCGGGGTGATACGCTTAAAAAAAAAAAAAAAAAAAAAAAAGTAAACGAATAAAATTGTTTATCATTCGAACAAATATTTTGATTAAAAGCAGAAACCTCTTGCCATTAACTTCCAGATTTTATTTTGATAGTTCTTAAAAAACAAACAAAAAAAACAGGTAGCTACGAACATTTTAGATGATTAAGACAAGACTCGGTACTTAGGAAACATCTGCGTCCTTCTCGAAGCCTATAAATACCTGCATTTTTCCTATGGGTTATACACGTCTGTCCTTTGATGTCAGGATTACATAAATTATAGAGTAATGTATTTTTTTAAAAATGATTGATTTTAATCTGCCTACTACGTTCTCGAGACAAATTTCTATTGGGTGATTGATTTTTCTGATTAGCTGATAAATTTTGTTTAACCATCTGGCGCAACATATGTAGTTGAAAATAAAGTAAAGATTTCGAGACAGTCGAATTCATTGACTATTCGCCGGAATCTGGTGAATTTGGTTTCATTAACATTGCAGGCGATAATTCTGAAAGCCTGATATGTCACACTTGTACTTTCCCTTTCTTTTTTTTTATTTCTCTTCGTGTTGAATGTCGTATTTGCGAACGTTGACACCGTATAAAAGAGTCTAGGATTTTGCTTTCTGTTATGTATGTAGTTATTTTCTGTTTTATTTCTTTATTTTAGTTGGTAGATAAATTAAATTGCACCAGATGGAAATTTGGCGGTCATTGACATAGGAAGATTTTTTTTAAAAATCCCGGCCAGTTTTAAGTCGTCATTTGGAATCAATGTTTTCTTTGTGGAATAGGATGTTTGACAAAAACAAATCCACTGAGATAGCTAGCTAGCTAGCTAGCTAGCTAGCTAGATATGAACAGGCTGAGCTAGATAGATAGATATGAACAGGCTGAGCTAGATAGATAGATAGATAGATAGATAGATAGATAGATAGGAACAGGCTAAGATAGATTGGTATATATGAATAGAGATAGATAGATACATAGATACATAGATACATAGATAGATATGAACAATTTGAGATAGATTGATTCATATAGATTGATTCAAATAAAAAGATAGATTCTGACAGATAATATATGAATAGATTTAGATAGAGGATTTTGTATGAAAGTCCAAGTTACGTCGTTTGGAGTATACATAGATCCATCAACATGTCCATAAAAGAAGACTTATTTTAAATTATTATTTTTCAACATAATATCCTTCCTTATCAATGCATTAAATTCTACTGTGAATATTAATCACATAGTTCGAATATTACCTCGTGAAAATTTCGGATTTAAATCCAATGAACTGGATTACGTATTGATAGAGATTTTCATAGTGATAAGAATGATCTTGAATAGAAGATCAGCATCCTCTACCAAGTGCTCCAAGAAAAGGGGTTCAAGATAAACCTTTCCAAACAATGATCTTGAATTGGAATGAATGCAATGATGACACCTATCGTGAATCCATTATAAAAATTCGGGATGTGGAATTAGTAAATACCGAACACTTCCAATACGTCGGCGTACGGATAAATTATGTCAAATTTAGTATAGGAGAAAAAGAAATTGTTGAAACTTGACTAATGCATGGAAGAATAATGCAACACAAAATGTACTGAAACAAGAAAGTGTACACAATATTTACATATAGTCTTTTGTATATTCCTGGGAAGACCGTTCCTGGAGAATGTGTTGACTAAGTCGCAGTCGGGCAGAGTCTCTAGTTGAATCTCTTGATTCGCCTCCATGTCTTCCCGGTACCAACCATATTTATATAGTCGGTACTCCACTATGCAAATTAGGTGGATCCTACCACAACAGAAATTGAACATAGAATAGGCTGAGATAGAGGTAGTTTCGCCCAATACTAGAAATTGCTGCAAAACCAAAACATTAATCTTGAAACTCGAGTCATGTTCCTAAATCGCCTCGTCAGATCGAGACTTTCATATGGATGTCATGCATGGCGCCAAACCCGTTCAGAAATATCTAAACTGTCAGCTGTATACAACCGCTTTCGAATATCAATGGTTAAAAATGGCTTCGAGCGAGTGAAACCTGAGGTTCTTGCAAAGACCATCCTTATTGAACATTGTGGACTGGCATTACAGAGTCACAAAGATCTGTAACAAATAACAGAAACCATGTCACTTGAGGGATATCAACAGCAGTAACAGCTAAAACGGATTAGAACATGTAACTCGAAGATAAAATAATGACATAATCAAGATGTTGACATTTTACAAATAAAAGGTTAGGAAGGAAACTTCCATCAAGAACGAAAGGGAGATAACAGCTACTGGACTGGAGAAACCTATTTTCTTGAAAAATTGTTTTAAGAGAAAGATTTTAGAAATTTCAACCGATGATAGAATTGGCTGCTCGGTCAATGAATGCCAAATGTGTCCTTGTAGGGAAACGGCTAATAATGTATTTATTATTACCATATGTAAACACTGGCAGTTCGTCTCGAAATGGACCTACAATAGGTTGTGAACTGGGGCAAGAATTGGTTGGTTAACTTTAACGCCACTAAAACAAAACTGCTCTCTATTAACCCACTACAGGGATCCATCCCTGTACCCCATTAGAATGTCTGAAGCCCAACTTCTCGAGAGCTCCTCTCTGCGGCTGCTCGGTCTCACGCTGTCCGCTGACCTGAGATGGAACAAATACATAGAGTCAATTGCTTCATCCACCGTAAGGAAAGTTAGCTCCCCGTGCCGGGCTAGGAAATTTTTCTCCCCGGAATCGATCCTCCAAATCTATAAATCAACCATTCGCCCTGGCATGACATTGCTGCCATATATGGTCTGGAGCCCCTGCTGTTTGCCTCAGGGTTCTTGATAAGATCCAGAGACGGATATGCAACGTAATTGGCCCTGATCTGTCATCTCGTCTGCAGTCGCTCTCTCACAGACGCGCCGTTCCCTCGCTCTGTCTTTTTTACAAATACTTTCACGGTAATTGCTCCGATGAGCTGCTTTCGCTGGTTCCCAGGCCTCATGAATTTAAGCGTCCTACGAGGCTGGCATCCCGTTCCCACCCCTTCACTGTTGAAACTGTTAGATGTAGACGTCTCTTCTACTCCAATAGCTTCATGTCTCGCACATCTCGCCTGTGGAACTCCCTTCCTTATTCCTGTTTTCCCTGACAAATATAATCTCCAACTATTTAAGTGTAACGTCAATCGACATCTCCAGTTGCCTTGATCTATCCACTTCCCTTCTCCACATCCTTTCCCCTTTCATTCCTATCTGCTCTCGCTCCAAATCTTCTGTAACCCCCTTGCCTTGATCGATCCACTATCTTTCTCCACATCCTCTCCTCTACCACTCCTATCTGCTCTTCCTCCAAACCTTCTGTAACCCCTTGCGTGCTAGTGGCTTCAACCTTGCTTGGGGTGAAAAGCTTTAAAAAAATATATCAAAGCGTAGTTATTGGCTTAATTTACAGCAAACTTGGGCAAGATAAAAAGTTTAGGAAACTCTCAAAGACGATCGAGCTCATTTTCAAAGACTCGTGATACGCTTCAGTATAGTCATATGAATTTCGTGTTTCTGTTATTATTATTATCATTATTATCATTATTATTATCATTATTATTATTATCATTATTATTATTATTATCATTATTATTATTATTATTATTATTATCATTATTATTATTATTATCATTATTATTATCATTATTATTATTATTATCATTATTATTATTATCATTATTATTATCATTATTATTATTATTATTATCATTATTATTATTATTATTATCATTATTATTATTATTATTATTATCATTATTATTATTATTATCATTATTATTATTATTATTATCATTATTATTATCATTATTATTATTATTATCATTATTATTATTATTATTATTATCATTATTATTATCATTATTATTATTATTATTATACGAAAGGAATGAAAATATTAAAATTGAAAAAAAAACGAAAAGAACATCAGAATATCTATATTTATATATGACGACTATAACAGTATTTCGAAAATCTTTGACATGTTTCGCTAAGGATCTGGCGTCATCAGAAAAGAGCATTAACGTGACGAAACGCCTGAACGCTCGATATCATTGTATCGTTATAGAAATTAATTTTTAACTAATCACAGCTCAGTTTTTATTATTCTATATGTCTTTCTTTCTGCTTATTATATATTTATTCATGTTTCACAGTTTACGCACCCTACATGGTCTCAGTACTAATTTAGTAAGAATAGGGGATCAAGGAAATTAACCTAGTCAAATATTAATCAGTGGGGTCTGCATATCATAGCACTTTCAGTAAATCTTCGTCTGAGTAAATAATTATATTCCCTTTTTATTAAAACAACATTTTCCAGATCGTGATCGTGATCCCGAAGGTTTCGCTGACAAGAGAGAGTGAGAAAATCAGTGGGCACCGAGAGAGGGGCTTAGTAAAGGTAGAAAAGCTGCTAAGGCCAACGAGTGATTGAAAGTTGCGGAGAACCACGATTGCCTAGGTCCAGAAGGGACAAGGCACAAAGAAGAAGAAGAAGAAGAAGAAGAAGAAGAAGAAGAAGAAGAAGAAGAAGAAGAAGAAGAAGAAGAAGAAGAAGAAGAAGTTACTCACAATCAGAAAGAGATAGCTGAAATTTCTTGGACATACATTGACGGAAGGAGGACTTGGAAAACTTAACCCCCTTTGGGGCATATCGAGGACAAGGGAGATAGGGGAAGGCAGTGAATCAACAACCTGGCGAGCTTACGCAAATGGCGAGATCGGAGTGTGTGTAGGTAAGGAACCGTTGCAAAAGGAGAAACACTGCTATGGAACACGTGCGATAGGAAGTTGGCGAGAGCCATGATCATTCCTGCACTGAAGAGACAACACATAAAAGAACAAAATTTCGATGGCACACAAAGTATTAATTTTAATTCCATTTTATATTCATATATTCTTCCGTTAAACCCCAGGATGTTTCGTCGATATACAGGGTTATTAAAAAAAGAATGAACTGATTTCATGACGCATTGCTTCAGGTCTCAAGTATCCTCATTGAATGAGTCAATGACTATTTGAAAGAGGAGAAACTTTGAATGGTTGCCACAGGGACGCTGTAGTCGCGTCGTATCTCCGGCAACGTTCAGTTGTTTGTTTACCCCCAGAATGGCGAGTCCTAAGCAAAAGGTGTTCTGCGGTTCCAAGTTTGCGAAAATGAAAATTCGGTTGTCACGGTGCAGCGTGCCTTTCGAAGGCAAATCGACATTAATCCGCCCTCTCCTAAGATTATTCGACGGTGGTTTAATCAGTTTCAAGAGAGTGGGTGTTTGTGTATAATGAAAAAGTCCAAGACGACCACGAATTTCGGAGGAATAAGTGGCAAGAATCCGAGCTACCGTTTGACGGAAGTCCTCAAATCGAGGTAGCCGTGAGCTTGCGATCTCTCAATCCACTATCTGGCGTGTGCTAAGAAATGCCCCAGCGATGAATTGGTCAGAAGGGGGCCCAAGACCTTGCTTTTTGTGCTTGACCTGCAAGTTTCCCAGACGTTGCCGTGTGTGTGTTTTCTTGTGGGGATACGTAAAAGATCGCGTTTATGTTCCACCCTTACCCACTAACCTCGATGACCTTAAACATCGAATAACAACAGCGATCAACTCAGTGGATCGTAATATGCTTATACGCTGTAGGTGGTGGCCACAATGAACACTTGTAAAACAAGAAATAAAGTTGCTTGTGAGTAGAATACTTGTGACTTGTCGGGAATTTTCTATTGCTTTTCCTTATTAAAATATTGCGTAATGAAATAGGTTCATTCTTTTTTTAATAACCCTGTATTTTGGAGGGCATTGTTGTCATGCTCACATAGAATTGTTCATATGCATACATACACACATATCTTGGATGACAGCCGTATGTGTGTGTGTATGTATATATGTATATTGAATGATAGCCGTATTCCAAAGCAGTTTTATGGTGAGCTGCGAACAGAGAAATGCCGTCAAAACTAAGATGCGCTTTAAGGACTGCATCAAGGATGCGCTGAAGAAATACAACATTCCTTGTGAGCACTGTGAAGAATGTGCATCTGTTCGCAGTGTTTGCAATGAGGCTGCCCGGAGTGGAAGGCGTCACTTTGAAGATGAGAAAAGGAGGCACGCAAAGCTTAAAAGAGATGTGCGTAAAGGCGTTCCCGTTAACTTCCTGAAGACACCCACAGGCAGCTCGATCTGGCGTGCACAGATTATGGTAGAGTGTGTTTGTCGATGGCTGGTCTAAGGAGTCACCTGAGAGCGTACCGACGATTGACTATAAAACCGTAGACGTCCAGCAAATGAAATGTGATATTTGCGGTAAGACATGCGGATCCAGAAGTGGTTTTGACAGGGTTTAACATGCTGGCTATCCACGCAAGCTTAATGATTATTTTTTCAAGGGAGGAAAATTTGGCTCGGTCCAATCATTCCTAACAAATCGAGTAATGAAGGTCGTGTTGAACGAGCCCGCTTCCAGATATATTCATACTAACACGAGGGACCACATGGTTCTATCCTCGGACCTACGCTGTTTCTGATCTTTATCAATGTCATCAGTTCTCAACTAGGCATTTTTGAAGATGACACAACCATTTACTCCTATCTTAGTAGCAAATCCGACAGATCGGAAGGAGTAAACCTGTATGTTACTCTTGAAAAGAACTTCCAATCACTGGCTAAGTGGGAAAGTGGGCTTGTAAATTTTAACAACACTGCTTTCATGTAATCGTCACAGAAAACCTTTTCTGACGGCCATCAGCATGGCTGATGCTAAACTCCAGGAGAGCAATACTTTGCGCTTACTTGGCCTCACATTTTCCACTGACATGAAAAAAAACGACTATATTGGATTAATTGCTACATCTACTCTAAGAAAAGTTAGTTCACTCTATCGTGCCAGAATTTTTTTTTCTCGTCAGAAACCATCTTGCACATTTATAAATCTACCATCCGTCCGTGTATTGAATACTGTTGTTGTATCTGGCCAGGTGCCCTTGGAGTACATCTCGAAATTCTTAACAAAACCCTTTATTTAAAACATCCCCGTAGAATAGAGTGTCCAGTTCGGAATTCCCTGTGGATTACTCAGGTCGGTATACACCGGAGGAAGGCCGGAGGATACAACGTTATGATAAAAACAACAAAGATGAGGACAAAAGTTCGAATATAATTGTAAATATGCGTTTGTAATGTAATCAATCCCGACTAGGCATTTCGATTTCATTCACTTTTTCACCAACATGACGTGGCTTTCCTCTCTCTTTTCTATAAAAAAAATATTTTCGTTACAAATGTTTTGGTGAACTTTTTTCCCTGCTGACGCGACTACATGAATTTAAGCCTTCTACTAGATTGGCAGCTAGGTATCACTGTTTTACTGTTGAACTAGCTAGATGTAACCGCCACTTCTACTCTAACGGTTTCTTTTCTTGCACTTCCCACCTGTGAAACTCCCTTCCGATTTCTTGCTTCCCTGATAACTACAATCTTCAAAAATCTATGTGCAACTTCAACAGCCAATTTCCGTTTTCTTAAACACTGTTCCTTTTGGTCTTTCCCTCAATCCTTCCCATTCACAGTCTTCGTATTCTCTTTCACTTTCATTCCCTATATAAGTGGTGCTTCCATAATATGTCAGACTTCAATAGATTAAAGTAATTTTCTAGAGATTCCGATGAAGATTACATTCGCTATTTAAGATTTAAGCTAAGTTCCTATGGTCTGTGTTTTAACAAAGGTGAATATCTCTCCGGGATAACCATGATTCGGGACATAGGGAGCTTCGTGCCCGCAAACAAATGGAATGTCAAAAAGACGGTTTTTCATATGACACCGCTTTTATTTTAACTATCTTCACTCCTCGACAATATTAAAGAGAATTAATTCATTTTCTTTGTTCTTCAGAATTTATAACAAAAATAATAAACACTATTTATTTATTAGATTGTTTAGTTACCCTATTTATTACATATTTTATTGGTACGGTTGGCAAAACATCGGCTAATTGCTAATCGATTCGTACTTTATAAAATAGTTGGTTCACATATTTTTGTAAATGTTTATAAATAAATTTTTTTTCATATTTATTTCTTTATAAATTCCAATTTGTAATCCTTATTAGTTTTTTATGTGGTGATATTAATTTTGCCGGGGGAGAGAAGAGTAATTTACGTTAATGGTGATTGCGGACTAATATGGCAATAGTAATTGTGATGTGGTAGTAATGGTGTGAGGTTGATGATGATAATAATTGTAGTAGCAAATAGTTATTGTAAAGTGGTAGAAGTGATTAGTAATGTTGGTGGAATGATACTAACAATAAATGCAGTTATTATGATGGTAGCTTAAACTAGAGAATAACTGTTGGCGTTATGGTATCAGATGTTTTCTCTTTTCATGATTATAGGGTCACTGATGGTTTATGTGGTGGTGTCTTTTTTATCCGTTTGGTATAAATTCTGATAATACGTATTTATTTTCATGTCTACATTTGGAAATTACTTCTGAGTAAAATCTTTGGCAGAGTATGAGATATTATTGCTACTTTTTCGTGTAGGCAAAGTAGGCATTTTTTTTTTGGTAATGTTGTTGTAGGCAGGTGCTTTTTTCAATATTTTCCAGCTTATTCTTGGTGTAATATTTCTGTCTTTTAGATGTCATATGTTTGTGGATAGTGTAGTGGATAGTGTAGTGCTATTCGAGTATTTTCTGTTGGAGAATGAAAGGTTGTGGTTCTTTTTTTTTCTTTTCTTGAATGGACCCTCAGTGGCACCGATGTAGTACATTGTGCTGTTGTTTGCTCTTACCTTGGCTTTATATATTGTATTCGTTCGTTGGCAATTTCCTTGGATGGGCTACCTATTGTCACATCAAATAGATCGTGATTTTGTTTCTTTGCCCAGAGTTCATTATTGTGAAACAGCAAAGATTTGCAGCAGTGTTTGATTATTTTAATATCTCCGTCCGTGATTTTTACATGTTGTTGTGCTTGTTGTATTAATTACTTTGTCTGAGGATCGCAAAATCGTGAAACTCAGGATCTCAAACTCACATCACTCCAACTAAATATGTTAGCTCTATCTCTGATATTGAGCACTTTCCAATAAGTATCGCGCACATAATATATAAATAATATATATAATATATTGAACATATGTATATATATTTATATACATACACTTTTCATATATATATATATATATATATATATATATATATATATATAATATATATATAATATATATATATATATATATATATATATATATATATATATATATATATATATATATCAGTATCTATTTTTATCTCTGTGACAATGAATACTGAACAAGCCCCTCACAGAAATAGAAGAAACTTGAGGCAACAGAAATGTGATTCTACAGAAGGATGCTGAGAATACCATGGACTGAATATGTGAGTAACCAGGAAGTTTTAAGGAAAATGTAAACACAATGTCGCTTATACTGAGAAACAGAAAGAGACAGTTGAAATTTCTAGAACACATGAGGAAAGAAGGATTGGTGAATTTGACACTCGCGGGAACGTGGGAAACAGCGAGTAACCTACATAACGAGATTGTGTATGGCCAAACAGGAAATGATAGGACAAAAGATAGGAAGTTGTGGAGGGCCATGCTCGTCCAGATCCCCAAAAATGACACATAGAAGAAGAAGAAGAAGAAGAAGAAGAAGAAGAAGAAGAAGAAGAAAAATATCAGTCTATTTTAATGTTTCAATCTATTATATTATTGATCTATTTCACGGCATTGATGCCGATTTGTGTAAAGTTGCTCGATATGACAAAATCGGAGAGCCGAGTTCGAATTACAGTCGAGTTCGTTATTTTCACTTGCGCGCAAATGCCTTTGGGGGAAGGTATGACCGCATCTCTTCCCCCGAGATACGGATTAAATAGCTTGTATCTAGAAAAAATTCATCCTTATTCTCAAAAAAATGTTAATTCAGTAATGTTTGTTCCAGTCTGTTACGATTGACTGCTAACAACATCCGCATCCCCAAATTTATAAACAAATCCTACAGATGCAGGCTGGGATTTATAGACAAATTCTACAGATGCATGCTGGGATTTCTTCCTAGCCAAAATGTGCAGTTCACGGTTTCGTGACCATAGATTTGTTCTTTCTTGTCTGTTACCACGTGACTGGGAAAGCCACCACCCACCCATTTTGCGCGTGGACGCAATTCTTGCATTTTCTGTCTTAAGTTTTGGATACGAAACTGATCATCTATGTTTTTCGGGAAAATCTCAACGAGCCAGTGTAAAGGCATAGCAGAATCTTGCTTAATTTTGACGCTCTTCGTAACCGAGCTTCAAAGGCGTAGCAGGCTGGAATCACGCCGGAGAACACATTTTCTTTATCACGTTTTCTCGGAAGAAAAAATAATTCATGCTTAAAATAAACAAAGCGTCGACTAAAAATAAGGTTTGAAATAAAAAAAATAAAAAAAATATGTGCGATCAAAAAATAAAATTCATTGATTCTTTTATGTTAAAATATTTAGGCATAGTGGAGTAATGGATAGCGGCTCGGCTTGAGGAATCGGAGAGCCGAGTTCGAATTCCAGTCGAATCCAATACGTAGGATGAATCCTCTTCTTCTTCTCCCAGCTATGAGTAAATAGCAGGACAGGCTGGGTTCTATAGCCTTGGATAGAATCTGGTCAAGGACAACTCTGAATTTAAAACCGGCAGAGGGTCGTTTGGGGACCTTGTGGTCTCTGTATTCGCCTCTTTAAAAAGCGTGGTTGGTTCTACAAAAAACCTTCACCACTATAATTAAAACATATGTGCAGCTGTCGATTCCGAGGAACTTAGTTGCTTGACACTCATAACTCGAAAACAACGGGAGAGTTCATTATATATATATATATATTGTTTGTCGCGTATTCTTTTTGGCACCGTTCTCTTTTATTGAGAATTTTGTTAATTACACTTAACCGATGGCCACACGATTGCAAAAAAAGAAAAAAATTTAAATCGATTTCACTAAATGCAAGGCAGTAAAGCCACCAAGACACAAGGGGTTACTGGGTGCGGAAGAATTAGGAACAGAAACATGACTAATGAGCGGGAAGAGAAAAGAGTAATCAGGAGGACAATAGATAGCGATTGACATTGCATTTAAGATTTTTCAAATTAAAGTTGGCTGGAAAGTATGTGTTAGCGAAGACGATACCTCTTCGAAATTCGTAGATTAGCAAGCATAGAATCCCAAAGAACTGCACCAAATAACAGAAACCACATCACTTGAGGACTTTCAACAGCAGCAACAACTAAAACGGATAGCACATAGAATTGGAAGAGAAAATAATGACATAATCAAAATGTTGAAGTTCCACACTACTTCGAACAAAAGGTTAGGCATGAAACCCCAATCAATGATGGAAAGAGCGATAACAGTAGACTTGAGAAATCAATTTTTCCAGAAAAATTGTATTTTTTTCAGTCGGTCTCATCCCATACAAGGCAGTAAAGCCACTAAGACACAAGGGGTTACTGTGTGTGAAAGAATTAGAAACAGAAACATTAATAAAGAACAGAAAGAGAAAAGAGAAATTGGGGGGGGGGCAGTAGATGGCGATTGACATTGCATTTAAATATTTGCAGGTTAAAGGAACGCATGGAGCCCGAAGGAAGTTCCACAAGCGAGAAATGCTAGAAAAGAAACTGTTAACATAAAACGTATGGCACCATCTAGCCATCTCAACTGTAAACTGATGAGATCCCACTGCCAGTCTAGTACTGCTCTTAAATTGAATAAGTCTAGGTACAATAGGTGAGAGCGATATTTATTCTGCATAAATTACAGAAATGGGGATTGGTGAAAGGACGGTCTTCTTCTGTCTTAAATATAACTTAGCTAGCCGCAAACACTGACCCAATCGTACGAACAATATTCCTTGCACCAAAACACCACATTCATACGTACCGTTCTTACTACAACTACCATAATACCTCACTGTCTCTATGAAAATACTAACTAGTCCCCATATTTACAATTCAGTGTCTGTGGGGGGAGGAGGAATAAAATAACAATTCTAAAAACTAACCCCAATGAGTATTTACAATATGAATACAAAATATTTACAAGAAACTAAAGAAAAATAATATTAGTAGGTGAGTGCTCATCCGAACATTTACTTTCAAAGTATTTATAGGAAAAGCACAGGGAGGCAATTTAAATAACCTAGAAAGGGTTGATAAACTGTTAAAAAAAAACATATCAAATACGCGTTATTTTACAATAGAAATGTTCTCCCGATCGTATTATAATTGCGCTTGTTTCTCCCTTCGTTAGTCTGCGCGACCGTTACGTACTGCCAATATCTCATAAATAATGGACTATTTCGTTTTGATCGCATGGAAAGATTGGACAAGCCACTACTTGGTTTCAGTAAGAAAATGAAAGAAAGAAAGGAAGATAGAAGTGGAGAGAGACAATAAGGTTAAGCTGATAAGAACAGATAATACACTTTGATCTTATCAAAAGGGCCAAGAAGCTATGGCGACCGAGATAAACGCGACATTCTTAAGACCAAAACCTAGTAAGCCAATCGCTAAAAATCCAGTTACCATAAATAAAATAACATCATCTGCTGAATTATTTTAAAGTTATTATTAAGAGAAATGTTCGTAAGACTGGGATTTGGCTAGAAATAAAGACAGGAAGATAGGAATGTTTAACGTCTCCTGCTATTACCACATAGATAATGGGCTATTTCCCTTTTGATTGCGTAGAAAAACAAATGATACTACTTGATTTCAGTGAGAAAATAAAAGATAGATAGACATTGAAGAAACTTAGATAGATAGATAGATAGATATATAGATTGATAGATAGATAGATGTGTTTAAAATTTGTTTCAGTGAAATGGAAGTTGTCAATTTCAATTATTTTCATTTGTACCCACTTCTTAAAAAACAACGATTTATGACTGTTATTGCAATGTTTTGTAAAAGTTGTTAAGTTCAAATATTTAACGATGCGATAGAATTTTTCCGGATAATTTATTGCCGTAGAACTCGCCACGAGAATATTCAATCATTAACTTAAGAATTAACAGTCATCAGGAAATTCAAATAGGAAAACCGTTAAATTTTCAGGGGTCTTTCTGGTATGCATAATTTTTAATAGCGAACGCGTTGTACTTCTTTTGTGTATTGCCCCTTGTAAAAGCAACGAGAAAAAGGTGAGAAAAGAAAGAAAGAAAGAAAGAAAGAAAGAAAGAAAGAAAGAAAGAAAGAAGAAGGACAAAGGCATTTTAAAAGAAAGAAAGAAACAAAGAAAGAAAGAAAGAAAGAAAGAAAAAGACAGAAAGAAAGAAAGAAGGACAAAAGCATTTTAAAAGAAAGAAAGAAGAAAGAAAGAAAGAAACAAAGAAAGAAAGAAAGAAAGAAAAAGGCAGAAAGAAACAAAGAAAGAAAGAAGAAGAACAAAAGCATTTTAAAAGAAAGAAAGAAACAAAGAAAAAGACAGAAAGAAACAAAGAAAGAAAGGACAAAAGCATTTTAAAAGACAGAAAGAAAGTAAATAATGAGACAGCGTAAAAGCAATGAGAAAATAGGCGAGAAAATTATGAAAGAAAAAAAGAAAGTAAGAAAGAAAGAAAGAAAGAACATAGAAAGATAAAAAGAAAGAAAGAAAGAAAGAACGAACGAACTTTAATTCATGTTTAAGTTTCTTAAGTCTCCTTGTTAACTTTTGGCGTTACAGAGTGCTTCACTGATAATCAGTGCTTTCCCCATTTTTTTGTGTTAATTAGATTTGCCATTGTTTCTATTTTATTTGGTTGAGATACAAAGCGGTAAGGGTACGTGGTTCAATTTCGTTGGGTGAGACTCGTCGTAAGCAAGGGGCTGAGAAGATATTTGTTGCGCAGAAACTACACTTTATTAATGCACAGTGAATAACAAACATTGCACAACGTTATAATCGACAATTACCAATCAAGTGAGAGTGAACGGGATGGTGGGCAGAGAAATGAGACTGAATTGAAAATTGTTGTTTGCAAACCGACGGAATTATTTGATAAATCAAAATAACGGAAGAAGAATAAACAAAAGAAGAATCTATGATCAAAAAGGAAAAGGGAAAGGATTTTGATAAGAGAGAAGGAAAGAAAGAAAGAACATAGGCAGTGTAGAAGAAAGTAATGACACAACACAAAAGCAACAAGAAAAAGGCGAGAAAAGAAAGATAGAAAGAAAGAAAGAAAGAAAGAAAGAAAGAAAAAGAGAAAGAAGGAAAGAAAGAAAATAATGAGACAGTGTAAAAGCAATGAGAAAAGGGCGAGATAATAAAGAAAGAAAGAAAAAGAAAGTAAAGAAAGAAAGAAAAAAGAAAGAAAGAAAAAGACAGAAAGAAAGAAAGAAAGAAGCAAATGAAGATGTTAAGAAAGAAAGAAAGAAAGAAAGAAAGAAAGAAAATAATGAGACTGCGTAAAAGCAATGAGAAAAAGGCGAGAAAATAAAGAAAGAAAGAAAGAAAATAATGAGACAGCGTAAAAGCAATGAGAAAAAAGGCGAGAAAATAAATAAATAAAGAAAGAAAGTTTGAGAAAGAAAGAAAGAAAGAACTTTAATTCATGTTTAACTGTCGGTCAACGGCTTTCTTTCTTTTCCTCGATCTATATTTATTTATTTTTTTATTTATTTTTGTACGTTTTTTTTTCTCAGTTTAACTTCCACCTCGCACCAATCTACTCATTATATCCCCAGTTAGTTACTGGCCTTCTGAGGGTTGCTTGTTTTTCAAAAACAACATCAACGAATGTAATAATTAATTATGTGTTCGCCGAACATATCAAGACAGAACCACGCAAATTAATTAATTCTGCATAGATGACATTCTCGTCTGGAAGCCTCCATATTTAGTTTGTTACGAGGCTTCTCTTTCTTTTATCCCCACACCCCACTGTCACAAACACCCTCACATGCATACACCTTAATTATTTGACAGTAAACAATCTTGTTTCATCCGGTTCTTTTTAAGTCTTTCCGTTTTGTGCCGAGAAGTGAGTCTTTATGATGTTCGGCGGGTAGCGGCTTGGTTTAATTTAGTTTATTTTTATGTTGTTGATGACGTCAACGATTAACACCATCAACAGCAACCAGTGTGTAATGAGTGGGGACAATGGAGGTGACAATAAAGAGAGAGCGGACGACAAAATCACTCGGAAAGAAAGAAAGAAAGAAAGAAAGAAAGAAAGGAAGAAAGAAAGAAAGTTAGAAAGAAAGAAAATACAAGAGTATAAAACTAAATTTTAAAAATACAAAGAGTATAAAACTAAATTTTAAAAATACAAAGAGTATAAAACTAAATTTAAAAACTTTCTTAACAGTTTTACGAAGTTCAGGAATGTCATTTTTTTCATTATACTACACTTTTTTCTTTTCTTGTATGAGTACCTTACATATGGCTGTTTTAATTACAGTATTTCAACCGATCAGTTCTTCGGCCTTATTAATACTGCCAGAACTTCTGCAATTAAATATTTTCATTATACCACATATTTTTTCGTTCGATTATCATCTTTATTGCTGATTTTATCATAAAATTTCAACTGATCTGTTCTTCAAACTCCCTTAGTGCTACAGTGTAACCCGGATATAAGAGAGTTGTCGGGACCGGAGAAGAAGTCTCTTATATCCGGGTTTCTCTTATATCCGGGTTTGGTATATTTTGTTTTATTAACACAGGCTCTAATTTGGGACCAGAGAAAATCTCTCTTATATCCAGGTTTCTCTTTTATCCGGGTCTCTTATATCAGGGTTACACTGTACCAGAATTTTTAGATTAAATATTTACAATACATAATTCTACGCATTTTTCGTTCGAATAATTTTTTTGTTTTGTTACCATCCATATTAGTGTTTTTTTTGTTTTTTTTTTGTTTTTTTTTTCAGCCGATCTGTTTTTCAGGCTTCTTAATGCTGCCACAACTTCCTATACTAAATATTTTCATTATATCCCACATTTCACTCATGCGAAGCTTCATTGTTGATGTTTTTTATCGCAATTTTAGGCATATCTGTTCTCTTCTTACTGTTGCCAGAATGGGTTTTTTTTAGATTAAATATTTTCTTTATTCCGCACATATTCCGCTCGTGTATCTTCATTGTTGCTGTTTTTATTTATTGTTTTTCAAATTACGAAACAGTTCGTTGCGTTCACTTTCTCACAAATACCTTTTGGAAATTCGTGAATGTAATGCCCCCCGCCCCCGGTTAGGCATTTCTAACTGAGCCCCAACTACTAGATTATGCTTATCAAAACCTCTCTCCATATTGCACTCATTTGGCTGTGACGCATGTGCCTGCTATACACTTATTGCACTAGGTGACATGATGGATATATTGGGACGTGTGAATATTTTCTGACAGAAAGCCGCCTACATACGGATAGAAAATGAATTCAATAGATATACAAAAATAGGGGTGTAAGACAAGGGGGTGTCTTATCACCGGACTTATTCAACCTATACAGTGAGGCGATTCTGAGAGAATTAGAAGTCCTTCCAGTATACATTATTATTGGATACAATCTTAATAATATAAGATATGTCGATGACATAGATACAGAAAGGAAACTACAAGAATTCCTTCAGATTGTAGTGTAGGGAAACGATAAGAAAGTGCTAAACATCAATTGCAAGAAGACGGAACGCATGGTTGTTAGCAAAAGGGACGGTCAAACATGCAAATTACAAATTGGAGATACCAAAACCAAACAAGTATTAAAAAAATTAAATATCTGCGAAGTGTTTTAACAGAGGACGGAAAGTACAACACTGAAGGCGTACTGGGATAGCCAAAGATGCCTTCCAAAAGCTAAGCAGAGTGTTAAGAAACAGAAAAACTTCATTAGAAACATAGAAAAGAGTACTGAAAACAATAAAAAGAGTACTGACCTGTTACGTAATGTCAGTCCTTCTTTATGGCAGTGAATGCAGAACAATTTCCTCACAGACGAAGAGGAGACTTGGAGTAACAGAAATATGGTTCTACAGGAGCATGATGAGGATGTCATGGACCGAACATATGAGCAACAACGAAGCTTTCGAGAAAATGAAAGCAACAAGGACACCTACTTAACATCAGGAAGAGACAGTTGAATTTTCTAGGGAATATAATCAGGAAAGCAGGATTTAAAAATCTAACACTCACAGGAGAAGGCAAAATGGACAGAGAAAAACAATGCATAACCTACTTAAAGAGCTTAAATAAATGAATGGCGGAACAAGGTTTAGGAGAAATAACAAAATTTTATAAAATATTAAGAGCTACAAAGTACAGGGAAGTTTGGAGAGCCATGATCGCTTACGTCTTGAAAGATCACGGCACATCAAAGAATATACTGTATCCCAGCGTTTCTTTGTTCGTATGCTCCTATTTAACCTCAATAATAATAATAATAATAATAATAATAATAATAATAATAATAAGAAGAAGAAGAAGAAGAAGAAGAAGAAGAAGAAGAAGAAGAAGGAAATGGAAATTAATTATAATAGTATTTACCTATAAAAATTTTTTTTTTTTTAAACTCTGGTACGGCAGAATAAAATGTTGATCCTCTTGAACCAGTGCAAAAGACCTGGGTTCAGCTAAATCAGTGTTTCTCAACCTTTTTAAGCAACGGCAAACCAAGGTACAAATAAAAATATCACGGCCCACTTAGCACTTATACATTTAAATGTTATGAAATAAAATCAGAGATTTTTAAAAGATACACACAAATATTTATTTGCTTTATTTCAATGTTTCTATTCAACTATTTTTGCAGATCATTTAATGTGAAACCTGTGCCTGGTATATTTCCGCGATTTCTTTAATGTCTAGTCGAACGTCCGATAAGCAGACCCTCATTTCTTCTTCAGTTGTGCGTAGTCTTTCTCGCTTCTTATTATTTTATGTTATTTAGAGTTGAGAAGCCGGAAATAAGAAGTCGAAAATTGCAATAAAACTGATAAATCCTTTTTAGCTGATGTGGGTGTTACGAATTATGAGAGTGGTCTCCCCTTGTTTTGTTAACCTCCTCATTGAGAGAGAGAGCTCTTTCTGTTTACTGGGACTATA
This sequence comes from Acanthosepion esculentum, assembly GCA_964036315.1. Classification (NCBI taxonomy): domain Eukaryota; kingdom Metazoa; phylum Mollusca; class Cephalopoda; order Sepiida; family Sepiidae; genus Acanthosepion; species Acanthosepion esculentum. The sequence continues at coordinate 59,321,330 of OZ038494.1, forward strand.
AAAGGACACTATACACGAACTTTGTATTCTGAGTGGAATAAAGCTTTCTTAAAGCCTACACATGCGTACTTTTGTCAGTACAGTGGGATATTCCTTTTGTACTGAAATTCAAAATGTATCAATGTGTACCGTCGAATGTCTTTATTTTTTATTCATCACTTGAAATGACAATATTTCGCAGCACACTTAAGAGGATCGTACGGCACACGACTGTGACGCGGCACGATTGGCTGGACTTAATCTTTATAGATTAAGTCCAGCCAGAAATTATTAGCGGGGAAAAAAGAGAAAAATATTCCGAGGATTTGAGATTCAAACCGCCTATTCTATCCAAATAATATTCGATATTTCCAAGAGTTTTTTGTATTTTAAAATTAAAAAAAAAAAAATTAAAATAAAATTATAAAATTGTAGGCTTCAACTTTGTTCTTTTAACAAACGGTTTCCACTAGTATTTTTTATGCTCTCCCTCGAAACATGGAGTCTTAGTTAATACCGACTAGCAACCTACAGAGGAGAGAAAATTGTCATGTGTATGTTTTTTTTTAAATTTTTATTCTAATTCTAAATATTCAGCTTCCAACTTCCTTTTCCATGTAATTAGCAATAATTTCTTTCATGAGAATTTTCAGGGAATGCTTCTGGTCATCTCTGTGTAAGAGGACCAGTTGTGAAACTAGTCACAGTAATTTCATTGTTATTATAACTAGCGTCAAATAGATTTAAGATTTCGACTATCAAGGCTACTTGAAAATAAAATAAGCGACTCTTTCTGAGCAGCTTGGCCTATAAACGAATAAACGGAAATATGACGTAAGCGGAGATGTTATGCGTTGATGATTCTGAACGCCAGCACGCCCAGCAACGTTTCCTTGTGATAATACATTTTGCTAATGAATTAGTGTTGCAAGTGCACCATTACAAGACTTAAACTCAATTTAGACTCCAGATATGAAATCCTCTCACCGAGTTTTAGATTTTAATCCTAATAACCCAGCAAATAAAAAACACAAGTTTCGCCACTCCTTTCTTTGCTAAATTTACTAAGATTCCCTTCGTCGAACTTCTTTCTTTTTATGTGCCACGTCCTTTCAGGACATGGGCGATCACGGCTCTCCACCTCTCGCTATCCCTTGCAGCTTCCTGCTGCTTCCTCATCCAGACCACATTCTGTCATCCACCTGCTCAAGCCCGCCAGGTATGTCGCGCGTTGTTTTCCCTTGTCTCTCTTTTCCTCTATTCGACTCGTGAGTATCAGATTCTCCAGACTCTCCTTCCTCATTATGCGTCCCCAGAAACTTCAGCTGTCTCTTCCTGATATTAAGTATAAGCCTCCTCCTTGTTTGCAACCTTTCTAACACCTCATCGTTGCTCACATACTCAGTGTATGATATCCTCAGCATCCTTCTGTAGAATCACATCTCTGTCGCCTCGAGTCTCTTCTTCATCTTTGAGAAAATCGCCCAACATTCGCTGCCGTAAAGAAGGACAGGTGTCACGTAACAGCTCATTCTTTTCTTTGTGAGACATCTTTTATATAGCTGGCCACTCGTATTCGACGGTACCCGTCTATTAGGGCGGCTAGCCAATCCCTGTTGCAGACGCTCGCTCAGACGCATCTGAGTTTATTCAACACCCATAGAGCCCACCTCTGGTTTATGCTGCAACTATGCTAACCAGACCTTAGTCACAGCTTCTGGGAAAGAGCTTTGTTATCTAGCTTTGTTATCAATTTGAAGCACGCTGAAGCCTTCGGCCACGATGACTTGTGACTTCGTGCTAGCACAGCTATCGGCAACTCCCGGGGTTCCGTCTACCTAATTTCCCTCACAAGACTTGGGTCAACCCGTAGTATGGCTTTCAGGCACTTTCCAAAGGTGCCGCACTCTGGGATCGATCCCTCCAGACCGCCTGACAAATCGACCATGGTGAGATTCGATAGCGGGTCTCACGGTCAGAGCGCGAACGTTCTAATCACTAGGCCACGTGCCCATGCCACGTGGGGCAACTAATCAGGATAAAATACGGTTTGACCATCGCCAATCCTGCACAATCCGTTATCCGGCACAATCAGTAACTCGGCATTAATTACCTTGAGAAGAATTTCAGTTTTCTCTGGTCGCTAGCGACTCCATCAGTTATTTTTTAGCATTTTTAAACACCGCTAAACCATGTCTTTCGTTCACTTCATCAATTGCTGATGTTTAGCCATGGGCATATCCCGAAGTAATACAGGAAGTGATTCTCCTGGTGTGAATTGCAAATACTTTACCTTGACCATAACAGAAGAAGTTGAACATTATTAACATTTCACTTGATTTTCCATTATTTTTTTTCCTTTTACTTTATTAAAGAAACATGTACTGATTTACAGGGTATTTTAAAGGGGGGGTGAAGAAGTTAGTAGTTGGGTTACGTGTATCCTAATATAATCAACAGTAACCCGGTAAAAATCACTTATCCAGCACGACATAGGTCAATGCGATTCCGAATTAGTGATAATCAACTTGTAATAATAAAGATAGTGTAACGAACTTGGAGGTTATTCATCATCTTGACACCTATAATCTACCAAGTTTATCCAACACCAATTAAATCCCATGAAACAGGATTAGCGATTGTCAACGTGTAGTACATAAACTCCGTGAAACGAACTTATAGGCGACAATTCTTCATCTTAACACCAATAAATTGCCAAGTTTATCGCGTCCTGGGTATGACAATAAACTACATCCGCGTCCTGGGTATGACGAGAAACTACGCCCAGCAGGAGGTTTTGAGGAGCGTGGAACCACTTCTTAATTGCAGATGTTCCCAGGTCCACCCTGAGCCGAGGTGGTAGCACCTGTTAGGGTCCCAGCTATGGGAAAATAATTAATCCCGAAACTGGGGTCAAAATACTATGAAAGTGTTAAAATAGGTTTTAATACCAGAAATACTTTGTAAACAATTATTATCAGGATTAAATTTTTGAAGAAAAAAATCTATTACCAGCAATACATTTTTGAAGGAAATATATTACCAGAAACAGATTTTTGACAAAACAAAATATTACCAGCAAAAAAATTTTGTCGGCATTAAATAACCCATTGAGGTTGATATGCCGTAAAATAAACCAAATCAAACCAAGTTTATCGAGCACCAATTAGATCCCAATAAACCGGATTAGCGGTGGTCAACGTGTACTATCAATGTTACGTGAAACGAGCTTGCTGGCCTCTATTCTTTAGCTTGAGACCTATAATTTACTAAGTCTTTCTTCGTATATCATAATTCATAAATCTGGAACATTTATTGCCGTATAAGGTCATAAAGTTGAAACATCCAGTTATGACCAAACTCATTATATTAATGTCTACAAGACTAGCTTAATACAAGATGTAATCTGTAAACAAATAAGTCAAGATTATTAAGACAAGAATTAACACAAGATTTAATTTGCAAACAAAGCAACTTTTCTAAGCAACCCTGGGGGTGATAGGTTGAAAGAAAATGATAATTGTGAGATTATCCGTTTCCATAAAGGAAACATTTGGCATTCATTGACCAAACAGTTCGGTGTTACTGTCGACTGAAAATTATGAAATCTTTTCCTTCCTTCCTTACTTCCTTCTTCCTTTTCTATGTGTCACCTTGAATTAGGAACGTGGACAATCATGGTTCTCCGTAAGTCCCTATCCTCTACAGCTCTTAGCAAGGTCTTCTCCCCCGATCCCTCTCACTCTCTGTTCTGCCATATCCAAGCTGGTTTGTTAGGTTACTCGCTGTCTCCCACGGTCCATCTTGCTTGTCCAATGAGTGTCGAATTCTCCAAACTCTCTTTTCTCATTACGTATCCTACAAATTCTAACTGTTTCTTTCCGATTCTGAGTATAAGCGTCCATATTGTTTTCATTTTCCTCAAAACTTCCTCGTTACTCGCATGTTCAGTCCATTGTATTCTCAGTAATCTCAGAAACACATTTCTGTTGCTTCAAGTCTCTTCTTCGTCTGTGAGGAAATTGTCGAGCATTCACCGCCATTTAAGGTACCGTGGGAATTCAACATCTTCATTATATAATTATTTTCCCTTCTACTTACATGCGCTACCCTTTTTTAATTATTACTGCTGCTATTCAATAAAGCTCTTTGTGATTATGTAGTGCCAGCCTAGGGGATTGGATAAAGGATTGTCCAAAAGGGTTCATTCACTTGAAATCATTTTTAATCATTAATATTAGAAAACGGTTGTATATAGTTGACAGTTTATATATTTCTGAACGAGTTAGATGCTATATATGGCAACCACATGAGAGACTAGATCAGACTATTTAAGAACATGTCGCGATCTGTTAATATTCTGATTGCGTAGCATCTTATGGTGTTGGGCAAGATTAATCCTAGCACAACCTATCCTGTAGTCAGTTCCCAATTTTCTATATTAAATTTGTTATAACTGATCCATACACAGAGGTATTTGATGTATTTAGAATTTATTAATTCTATATTCTAAATTTTTATGATGGATTCAAGGTATGTGGCATCTTACAAAAGCTATGGAGCATAAAATCAACGTTAGTTCCTATAATTAATAGCGCAAAGGACACTTGAAATGAGGTTAATTGTGTTTAAAATCTGCTCAATAATTGATACAACACAGACTATTATGTATTTTATTATATTTAATTTTGCGATCCTGCAACCACTTGTGCAATATAGGCTGTAATCAAATCAAATGTTGCTAAGATACATTTTCATTCCCCTCCCACAATTACTATGCTCCGCCCTTGGTTGATCATGTGACTCTTAATGGCCAATCAGTGAAAAACTTTCTATTTTTTTTTCTTTTATTTGTTGCGGAGAACCAGGAAATATGTACTTCTGACTTGTGGGTAAAGACAATCTTTCACAACTTCTAGTTTTTATTTTTCCGTGTCAGAGAGGAGTCATATAACACATTTGTATTGGCGTAATTTCGCTTTTAGAGAATAAAAAATTTATTTTATTTATTTATAAATAATTGGCTAGGTACCTACTTTGACGGCTAGATAAAGTAAAGGCTATCCAAACTTCATTTAGAAGTCCACAAAGAAAAAGAAAAAAAAGAAAGAAATAGAAGAAAAAAGGAAAAAATGAAAGGAAGAGAGAACATGCACAATGTATAAAACGAAGGAGAGAAAAAAATGTGTTCTTTGGTAGGGTTTGAAACTGCACCCGTCTTTGTAGCAGAAAAAAGAAAAAAATGCGCAGTGTATGAGAAAAGAAAGAAGGAAAGTAATAAGTTACATGGCGTAGAAAAGGATTGAAAGAAAGAAACGAAGAAAGAATAAATGAATGCTATACAAGGTGCATGTGGAAAGAAAAAGAAAATACACCGTGTAGGTAGGAGAAAGAAAGAAAGAAAGAAAGAAAGAAAGAAAGAAAGAATTGGACAGCGTGGGAGTAGAAATATAAAAGATCGAGTTTGCATTAATGAATAACGAGTTTTGTATAGTTCTAGAGAGAGAGAGAGGGGGGGGAGAGAAGGAGAGAGAGAGCAAAAAGTTGTCGTCAAAGAGTAACAAAGACTACACTTGCATGTCCTCACACATATGACATGTTTATTTCATTTCGACTGGAGTCGTATTAAGCGGAAAAATCTGCAAAAATAATTAGTCTATAAATATTCATTCATATAGTTGTATAAAGAGCGAAAGTGTAAATTACGCAAAATCACACACATATATATATATATATATATATATATATATATATATATATATATAAATATTGGATACCCGTGTTTGAGTAGACGCTTTGTTTATTAAAATCTGTGTATTAGAGCTACTGACCCGAGCACTCGAGAAAACTTAAGAAAGAAAATGTGTTCTCCAGCAAGGTTCTAATCTGCGCCCCACTTTTTAGGGGAAACCACCGTCAGATCCGGGCTGACTTAAACCGCTTGCCCACAGTGGGTGTTTATAGTTACACTATCAAGGAACAGAAGATTGTTGGGCTGTGACTCTCCCCGTGCCTGGACAGTCTAATGTACGCCTGTGGCTTCTCCTACAAAAAAAGGATGCAGTTTCGAACCCTACCCAAGAACACTTTTTATAATTAAATTTTCCAGAGTGCACAGGTCGGTAAACGTAATACGCACTATTAAAAAAAGTAGTTATACGCTATTAATAACGTTTGAAGTAATTTCTCGTGCAACTCATAGAACCTAGTATGCATTATAACATGCAAGGTTTGTCACGAACAGTAAATTGGTCAAACCGGCCGAACACTCAGACAAAGGATGACAGTTCATCAGCAACAAATTAGGAATCACAAACTCGAAAAATACTCCGTCGCCAACATATAGAGGAATGCGGAGGACCAAATCTGCCAAATTTTAATATCTTCCCATTCTACCAATGCGACTAAAAAAACCACCGGACAAAAGTGCATTAACAAAGAAACATTTTTTTTTATCAGCATATTGAAACCAAAACTTAAGATACGCCCTTCAAAAGAAATTAATATCATATGTTCCTTAGCATAAGCGACAGATAAAACCAGTTACGCCATGTGATTTCATTTTTTTTTAATTCCGAACTTAAGCATCTGCACGTGATAATTGAATAAACTTTTAAAAACTTTTTGAAAGTTAAAAGCGAAACCGGTAAAACGATGTTTTTCTGAAAACACATGTGTAAGTAAAACAATTTTAATAAATAAATAATTAATTTAATTTGATAATACTATGCAAACACACATATATTATAAGTATTATATATAAAAATATATAAAAACATTAGGTGTTTTGTCGAATCTCATTGTTATTTTCTCTATCTCTCTCTATTTCACTTTCTTTGTATATATATATATATATATATATATATATATATGTATTATTTTTTAATATTTTTTTTATAATTATTTTAAAAAAATATGATTCCTTCGCTACATAAGAATTCTCATGTTTCAAAACTAGAGCCGAAACCCTCAATATAATTATTAAACTTAAGATGGCGACAACACAAAAGCTCCTTCAATAAAATTAGAAATAAAAATCAGACATCTCTATCCAAATATTTTTGGCATTTAAAAAAAATGAATAAAACACCAAAAGTAAAATGGAAAATAATAAATAGAACAAGAACTTGTAAAACCTGGGATGACCCATGCCCTTTATGCCTACATGAAAAACTACACATTATTAAGTTTCTAAATAATGAAAATTTCTTAAACCATAGACATGAGTTAACGGTTTTTTGCCGACATCAACAAATTTTCGCATTAAATAATTATCTTAATAAAATAAAAATTAAATTTCATAGTCTAATAAAAGGCTTAAAAGCTTAACTCAATCATAAAATTGAAAAACCCTTTATGAAGTCGTCAAAAATCAAATTGTAGTTCAGTGCGACGCGTTTATATATAAAACAACCATTTGAAAAAAAAGAAAAGAAAAAAATAAATAAATAGATAAAATAAAATAAAACAAAATTCTCTAGACAATTCACGACATATAATGGTGCCAAAAGCTATCTTTCGCTGTGACTGACCAGACGATATGCGTACATGCATGCCATCGTTCGCTTTGAAATGGATACCCCACCCTACCTCGGCTTGACCTCTTTCCGATCGTAACTGTTAGACCCCTGATCAAAATAGTCGCTCTAACCGTTTCCATAGTAATTAATTTTGCGAACGAACATGCTTATACAGATGCGTAAATTTCAAGATTGGTTATTCCTAAATTTTCGCTTGAGGATGAAACAGGACTTGATACCTTAATTCAATTTAATTTTAATAATTATATTGAGGGTTTCGGCTCTCGTTTTGAACCATGAGAATTCTTATGTAGCGAAGGAATCATATTTTTTGAAAGATAATTATAATTTAAGCTCTACTTCTGTATGGAGCACTGTTTTTTTTAAATAAAAACAAAAATACTAGAGAACTCCGGATTATTTACCTGACGTGTTCTTTCCTATTTTTCTACACACCTGCATATATATATATATATATATATATATATATATATATATATATATATATATATATATATATATTCAAATCTCATTGTTATTTTCTCTCTCTCTCTATTTGTCCCTCTTTATATATATATATATATACTCTTCCCGCTTCTCTTGAACAGGAGTAGAAGCGTATCTATTGCTTCCTGTTTAGGAAGAGGTTCCCGGATCCATTCCTTTTCTCTGGCCTCATTAGTAGTACTGTTGTCTATCTCATGTGATGTGTGCGTTTTGTGACAACGTCTCTTCATACTGAGGGTACTGGGTTGGCAATTTTCTAGTTGCTGTTCCCGACTGGTAGTTAGGAGCCTGAACTCTGGCGTAGCGTCTTGAGAGGTTGTTCTGAACAACAGTTGCATAACATCAGGGTTCTTGCAATGCCAAGTCACGCATGGAAGTGTGTACCTGCACGCACCTCCGGTGGGCTACCCTTCAGTCACATTATGTTGCAATCTGCGCCAGTTCCTTTCTGCCCATATAACATACGATGACCGTCTGTAACTAATACATTTGGCCTTTTCCCTTGCCGACATAACTCAACATGACCATAAACAGCCAAAAATATAAACCTGAACCAGATAAAAATTCACCTAAACCCTTTAACATTTCCTTTTTCAACATCCGTGGTATTTGTACCAACTTGCAGTTTGGAATCGTTCCTCTTCGAAAAGTCTCCTGATATACTAGTTCTCTGCGAGACTAAACTTAACTCGTCAATCCCCTTATGATTTCTCGATTTCCGGCTACCTTCCTCTCCTTAGAAAGGACTCTAAAATCTACATGCATGACCTGGGAGTTTATGCCCACGATCATCTCCCGCTGGCTAGGGAACTCTCATTGGAATCTACAGACCATTCGTATATGTGTCTCCGTCTATATTAAGCTGTTTCCTGAAGAGTGCATCTTGTTTGTTGATGGAGTGGATTTGATGTTGTACTATTTGTAGGAGAGGGTCATTGGTTTTTGCAAGGTAGGCTTCCAATCCTATTGTTGTAGTTTTTAGTGTTAATCTTTTCTTTCACAGCCTGTTTAAAAACTGAAAAAGACTGCTGACATATCACAGTCTGTCAGTACCGGACTCGACCGAGTATTATTCATAAATTTGAACCCGAAAAGGTATTATTATTATTATTATTATTATTATTATTATTATTATTATTATTATCATCATCATCATCATCATTATTATTATTATTATTATTATTATTATTATTATTATTATTATTATTATTATTTCATTTGTTTTCTGTTGTATACTCATTTCCATCCGGTTCCCCAAATCCTGAGCTGCAATAAATAGGCCTTCTATCTTAGGTTTCAGCCCTATGTTCTTCAGCCACTGATGTGTTTTCTGTTGGTCTACATCTGCTTCTTCCCTTCTTTTTATGTATTTGCCATGCAACGCCTTGTCCTTCCAGATCTTTGTAATTTTATTTGGCCATGCTGTTTTGTTTTCTGTTTTACTCGTTTGGCGTAGATGGTATTCGCTTCGTTTTTTTGCTAGTAAGATTTCAGGTATATTAAGCTGTTTCTTGAAGAGTGCAGCTCCTTTACTGATGGAGTAGATTTGGTGGTTTATTATTTGTAGGAGAGGGTCATTGGTTTTTGTGAGGTATGCTTCTAATCCGATTTTTGTAGTTTTTAGAGTTAGTTCAAGTCAGATTAGACCTCGGCCTCCTAAAGCTCTTGGTACATACAGCCTATCAACATCTGATTTCGGGTAGTACATCCTCATTTGGGTAAGCATTTTTCTGATCTTGGCTTCCAATCTTTTAATATCATTCAACTTCCATTTCATAATATTGAAGCTGTATGTTATTACGGTTATAACTAAGATGTTGATAGCCTTCATTTTATTGACTCCATTAAATTCGCTTTCTAGTATCAAACGCATTCTCCTATAATATTCTTTTCGGATCTTTTTCTTCATAATTGAGCGTTGTATTCCATCTCCTTCATTAATTCCTAAATACTTGTATCTACCACGTTGGTCTAGTTTCTTAATCTTGTTGATATCAAGGTTTAAATCCATAGTTTCCTTTAGTTTTTACCGCCTTTGAAGGTGGCTTTGACACATTTGTCGATTCCGAACTCCCTCCTAATGTCTTCGCTGAAGGTTTTGATAGTGGTGAGTAGGTTTTTTTTCTGCTGGTTTCCATCCTTGGCAAACGTTTTAAAATCATCAATATAGAATTCTGGGATTTGTATCCGTAGCTACCGTTGTTCAATCGGCAAGTGAGTGGCGCTAATACAAGACAGAAGAGTAGTGATGACAATGAATCTCCTTGGAAGATCCCGATTTGGATGTTGATTGTTCTCGATGTTAATGATCCGTTTGTATGCTTTAAATTTAGTGTAGTCTTTGAGTTTTTCATGCTCTCCATTATAAATTTGAGCGTTGTCGGACATACTCTGTATATTTTCAGCCTATTTTTTATCCATGGGTGCAGAACATTGTCGAACGTCTTTCTGTAGTCGATCCATGCTGTCGATAACTTTCTTTTTTTAGTTTTCACCTCTTCCAATATTGTTTTATTGATAATTAGCTGGTCCTAGCTCTCGTAACTTCCCCCTTTTACGTAACTTCATTGCACTCATAACTTCCCCCTTTTACGTAACTTCTGTTCTGTTGGGATTATTATTATTATTATTATTATTATTATTATTATTATTATTATTATTATTATTTCCTTTGATTTCTGGCGTGTACACTTTACTTTCCGGGTCCCTCCCAGAGACCTAAGGTTAGAAATGGCATCATGACACTTTCCACTGACAAAATAAAAATACTTTACATAGATAAAGCCCTTCGTAAAGTGTGGGCTGTACTTGTGAGAACAATTTTTTTTTGTATTTCTTTGAGGCATGGGCTTCCAGGAATCCTTTCAATTAGTTTACTGGAATCTTTTCCAACCAATCCTAGGGCTCCAACTACAACAGGGATTGTTGATGTTCCCATGTGCCACATTTTTGAGATTTCGATTTCAAGGACCATGTATTTTGACAGTTTTTCGAATATCTTCAAAAATACATTGCAGTCTGCAGGGACTGCCATATCAATAAGGAGGCACTTATTTTGTTTCTGGTCTTTAATAACAATGTCTGGGCGATTGGCTTTGATTGTTCTGTCAGTGTGTATTGTGTAGTCCCATAGAATTGTAACAGGTCCTATCTCCATAACCGGGTCTGGGTGGTGTTCATAACATTTATTATTATTATTATTATTATTATTATTATTATTATTATTATTATTATTATTTCCTTTGATTATTTCCTTTCTTTCCGGGTCTCGACCAAAAATGGCATCATGACATTTTCCACTGAGCAAAAAATAAATAAATAAAATAAAATAAAATAAAAACAACCTAAAATCACACATATTTTACATAGATAAGGACCTTCGTAAAGTGTGGGCTGGATTTGTTAGAACAATTTTTAAGGCAATGTGTCTATCGGAACCTTTTCCGGTCAATCCGAGGATTCCAACTACAAGTGAAATTATTGATGTTCTCATGTACCATATTTCGTGATTTCAAGGTCCTTGTATTTTGATAGGTTTTTGAAGACTTTCAAAGATACTTTACCATCTGCAGGGACTGCCATGTCAGTAAGAAAGCACATTCTGTTTTTGTCTTTGATCACGATGTCTGGACAATTACGTTCATTATTCTGTCTGTGTGTATTGTATAGTCACATAAAATTGTTACAGGTCCCATCTCTGTAAACGGGTCTGGGTGATATTTATACCAGTTTCTTGCAGTTTCCTTCCCGTAAAAGCGACATATTTTCCAGTGCATATATTGGCACACTCTACCATGCTGAATTTGATATTCAGTGGGTGGCAACACAACGAAACCTGATACAAGACGGTCAATTGTTTCTGGATATTTATCACGAAATCTTTATTTTGGTTTGACACAATTTTTCAGTATGTCTGCTTTGCGTCTCGATTAAGGAACGAGCCTCGCGAAACGGAGTGGCTCTTGCAGCGTGTCTCACTGGCGACGGTTCGAGGTAATGCTTTCTCCATCATAGCGGCTGGCAGAGGATAGAAAAAATTGTTTACAGTTACGTTGTTCTGGAATTGTCATCATTGGTCGACTGAACTTGCTTTGTTTCAATGACTTTTGTTTTGTTAATATTAATTACTTTATACCCATTATTATTAAAAAAAAAAATCGGCTTCCAAAAATTTAAAAAAAAAAAATTCTCAGCAATGTTGGGACTCGACGCTTTTTCTCAGAAATAGAAACTTGACAAATGGACGTAACTCTAAAACATTTATAGTTAGTAAACACTTGTCCCGTGCAACAAGAATAAAACCTTCGCTTTCAGCTTCTAACTGGTGGGTATCAATGATGGGTACCTGGTTTGACTAGATCAGCTTGTTTGGTATGGGCAGAGTATCGACAATGAAGAGGCTTATTTGAATTTGATACATTGCATTTGCTTTCTTTTTTAGGTTCTTTACCGCTGCAGTTGGTGCATTATTGTTTACTTGCACTTCATCCACTTGAAATTTCCTTTTGAATTCGTTGGCTTCCTTTATTACTAAATAAAGTTTCTTATTTCTTTCATGTTCTTTGACACAGATCATCATCCAGTCTTCTGTAGTTCCCAGCAATCTTTTTTTCCCAGGTTATCTTTGAAGACCGTGTGTGGTGCTTTTGTAAGACAATTCTTGTTTTTCTAATTCTGTGCCTCCTTCGGATCTGGACACACACACAGACGATCAACATCAGCCTCAGGATGAGGCATGCGGTGGCAAGTGAGATGCTTTCTCGTTTTGACATCCATTCGCTTAATATCAGGTATGGTCAAATTAAGGACGTTGAAACTATTACAGCACAGGGACAGCCAAAATGTTTAGGGCTAATATTTTGCTTTGTGATTTCCATTCGGTATTTAACACCATACGCACACGCCTGTAGTACTCCTTTCTTACCTTCTCCTTAAATTGGGAATGCTGTATTCCATCTCCTTCGCTGACTCCTAGGTAATTATAGGCTTCTTCTTGTTCCAGTTCCCTAACAAAATCAAGATCTGTTGAGTGTTTTTGTTTGTTTGTTTTTGTTTTTGTAATTCTCTCTTTCTTTTCTTGAATGTTACTTTTGCACATTTATCTAATCTGAAATCCTTACCGATGCCGTCGGTGAAACATCATTCTTCTTCTTCTTCTTCTTCTTCTTCTTCTTCTTCTTCTTCTTCTTCTTATTATTATTATTATTATTATTATTATTATTATTATTATTATTATTATTATTATTATTACTACTACTACTACTACTACTACTACTACTATTTCCTTTAATTTCTGATCTATACTCATTTCCTTCCGGATCCAAATTAGAGATTTAAGTTTAAAATGGTATTATTCCAGTAAACGTTTTATAAAATAAAAATAAAAAAACAATCTAAAATCACACACATTTTATATAAATAAAGCCTTTCATAAGGTTAAAGCTCTACTTGTTAGTACATTTTTTTAATTTCTTTATTATTAATTATATTTTCTTATTTCTACAGTATTATTTTTTGTTATTAATGCATTTCTTTATTATTATCATTAGTATTATTATTAAATCATTATTATTATTGAATGACATATTATTATTATCATTACATTTATTATTTATTTATTCCCATTATTATTATTATTATTATTATTATTATTATTATTATTATTATTATTATTATTATTATTATTATTATTATTATTATTTCCTTTGATTTCTCTTTTATACTCATTTCCTTCCGGGTCTCAACCACAGAGCTAAAATCAGAAATGGCATCACGACATTTTTCCACTGAACATTAATGCAAAAATCCAACAAGCACATATGCATTTTACATAGAGAAAGCCCTGTGTAGAGAGTGAGCTTTGAATGTGATGACAATTTCTTTTTTTTTATTTCTTTAAGGCGCCGAACCAAAAGCAAGTTAAAGAAAACTGGATCCAATAGCAAATAGATGAAAGCTGGAGCCAATAGCAAGTTGAAGATTGCTGGAGTGAAAGGCCAGTAAAAGAAAGCCGGAGCCAAAAGTAAACAGAAGAAATCTGGAGCCAATAGCAAATAGATGAAAGCTGGAGCCAATAGCAAATAGATGAAAGCTAGAGCCAATAGCAAGTTGAAGATTGCTGGAGTGAAAGGCCAGTAAAAGAAAGCTGGAGCCAAAAGCAAACAGAAGAAATCTGGAGCCAATAACAAGTAGATGAAAGTTGGAGCCAATAGCAAGTAGAAGAATGCTGGAGTGAAAAGCCAGTAAAAGAAAGCTGGTGCCAAAAGCAAGTAGAAGAAAGTTGGAGCAAAAACAAATAGAAAGAATCTGGAACCAAAAGCAAGAGGAAGAAAGTGGGAGCCAACAGCAAATAGAATTAAGCTGGAATCAAAATCAAGTAAAAGAAAGCTAGAGCCATAAGTATGTAGAAGAAAGCTGGAGCCAAAAGCAAATAGAAGGAAACTGGAACCAAAAGCAAATAGAAGAAAGTTGGAGCCAATAGCAAGTAGAAGAAACCTGGAGCCATAAGCAAATCGATGAAATCTCAAGTAAAAATGTCTCGACATAACTTGATCCTTCTCCAAAGCAAATGTGCCGGAATAACAATTCGCAACCCACCAGTGGCTAAGGAGTTTAGGACTAAAGGGTAAGACTGACGGCTTCATTCTTGCTGACACGCAACTATCAAGCTAATCCCATTCATAATAGTACGAACACAAAATGAAGGTCCTCTGACCAATACATTGTTCCTATGGTCAATAATCACAGCCAGTGGGTATAAAAACTGTCATGAAAGAGTATGTCAATATCACTACAGCTGCAAACTGATAGTAACATCATCCTGACTGTGAAGTTAAGAGAGCAGATGTTACGAACATTGGGGATTTTTTTCTCAACACAGATCAAACAATACAAGTAGATCATGAATACATAATTATTAAAGACAGAAAAGAAAGCGTTTACACACTGATTAACGTGAGCATACCAAGTACCAAAATCAAAATATGCCTAAATACTAAGCAAACACAAAGACATGGAGATGGAAATAGAAAAAAAATCATGTGGCACTTAAAATTAAAACTGTTCCTGTTGTGGTTAGAGCTTTGGGTTTGATGAAGAAAGAAACTCAAGAACAAATCAAGAAATACCTGATGCACCGAAAGAGAGCTCCACAAAATTTAACCACGACAAGCACAACCCATATCCTGTGAAGAGCTTTATTTAAGTTGTTTTTTTTTAATAACTCTCTTTTGCTTAATTAAGTGGAAACTACAGGAAATCACATTCGCATGCCATAAGTCATTGATCAGTAACCGGAATGTAATTATAACGTAAATGCAAATCAAATCTTTTATAATAATAATAATAATAATAATAATAATAATAATAATAATAATAATAATAAAATCGAAATCTCAAAATTGTGCCACGTGGAAACGTCAACAATACCTGTTGTAGTTGGAGCCCTCGGATTGGTTGGAAAAGATTCCAGTAGACTAATTGAAGGGATTCCTGGAAGCCCAAAGAAATACAAAAAATTGTTCTCACGAGTACAGCGCACACCTTACGAAAGGCTTTATCTGTGTAAAAAATATTTGGGTTTTGGGTTTTTTTTTAATTGGTTGGTGGAAAAAAGTCAAGTTGCCATTTCTAACCTTAGGTTTCTGGGCAGGACCCGGAAAAAATGTGCACACACCAGAAATCAAAATAAATAAAATAAATAATAATAATAATAATAATAATAATAATAATAATAATAATAATAATAATAAGAAGAAGAAGAAGAAGAAGAAGAAGAAGAAGAAGAAGAAACACATAAATAATAATAATAATGAAACTATCAAAATACAAGGATCTTGAAGTGGAAATCTCAAAAATGTGGCACATGAGGACATCAATAATTCCAGTTGTAGTTGGAGCCCTCAGTTTGATTCGAAAAGGTTCCGGTATACACGGTGAAGGGATTCATGGTAGCACATACTTTAAATAAATATAAAAAATGTACTCACAAGTACAGCTCACACATTACGAAGAGCTTTATCTATGTCAAATGTGTGTGAGTTTATTTGTGCTTTTTTACAAAAATGTTATATGGAAAATATCATGAAGCCATTTCTAACCTTAGGTCTCTGGTTGGAACCCGGAAGGAAATGTGCATACAACAGAAATCCAAGGAAATAATAATAATAATAATAACTCCATAAATAACATAGGCAATAATAAGCACATTCAAAATAAAGTAGTATACCTTTTTATTGAAATGGTTTGTATCATTAATGAGAAGGATGTTTTTGATGAGCTGTAACAATGACATTGATATTTGGTTGGAAATTGGTGAGTTTGTCGGAGTTAGCTCCTCCTTAGTTCTTTAATCCTTCAACAGGGGTCTCTCTCTCCTGGATATAAATACTGGCTGACCCTTCTCTCTCTCTTTTTTTTGACTCAGGCCTTGGGCCGCTACCTCGCGCGGAGACGAGGTAAAAATCTCTCTTTTTCCACTTACACCAATATGTGATCTCTCACAGATACAGCGTTTCCCAAATTCTGGGAACGCGCTAAGAACAATACACGTACGTACGAATACTTACAACACACACACATAATTTTTCCATGCAAACTCTATGTAACAGTCCATGTCTTTGTTTAACTTGTTTTGTTATTAATATATATTTGTTTACCCATGTATATCGGTCTTGTTTGTTTTCTTTGTCTTCTTTGGACTTAATTAAAGTCCGACATTCTTATGTAGCTGGACCGGCCAGCAGGAAAATTTAACTTTCTGATATCTCTTCAAATCTTCACCCCCACGGTCCGCTGCAAGTTTTAGGCGTAAGTCACTACGCTCTTTGAGACGAGTGTTTCTCTGTATGACCCACATGTTTCTGATTTCTTCAAAGACTCTTTGTATTCAAAATGAATATAGTTTATATTGAACGTAGTATTTCAAGTGAAAAATTTCAATTTGACTTTTTTAATATCTTGCTACCAGTATAACGGCAGGGAGTGAACTCGTTAAATATCAATCCGAAATGTGTATCAGCAAATTGTATTTTGCTGTATTAGTTTACGTAATCACGTTTCTTGAATTATGCTGTTCATTTTTTTTGTTTTTGGAGGTTTTTTTACATTTAATCAACCCCCCCCCGGTATTATCAACTCCTTTTTGACTCCTTGCGCATTTATCGACTCCTGTATATTTACATATGTTCCTTGGAGTCAATATCGACTATTTTGGGGAATCCTGTATCTGCGTGACAAAAACAAACATAAGTGACATTGTATTTTATATAAAATAAAACTCGAATTTTTTTTTTTTTTTTTTTAGCTTTTCACCCCAAGCAAGGCTGGAAGCCACTAGCACGCAAGGGGTTACAGAAGGTTTGGAGGAAGAGCAGATAGGAGTGGTAAAGGAAGGGATGTGGAGAAAGATAGTGAATCGATCAAGGCAAGGGGGTTACAGAAGATTTGGAGCGAGGGCAGATAGGAATGAAAGGTGAAAAGATGTGGAGAAGGGAAGTGGATAGATCAAGGCAACTGGAGATGTCGATTGACGTTACACTTAAATAGTTGGAGATTATATTTGTCAGGGAAACAGGAATAAGGAAGGGAGTTCCACAGGCGAGATGATTTCAGTAAAGACTTAAGCGAAAATAATTGCTGTGATTTACTGTATAAGATAACAATTTTGGTCAATGGCGAAAAGTGCTTTGGATGTACACAATGTCAGTGATCAAGGCAAAATGTTTTTTGTTTTATTATTATTATTATTATTATTATTATTATTGAGTCTGTTGTTTTATGGGACATAAATGATAGAGTGTCACTAAACTATTCTTGCTAGCTGTTTGGTTGAATGGGAATAGAAATCAAAAACAAACAACAGATGTGAGACAAATCATAAATTGATAATTCCGTTGCTAAATATCAAGGGTTGATTTCTAGACGAGATCGAATAATTAATGAGGAATTTAAAAAAAGAAAGAAAGACGGTTACAGAATGATATGTATCGAATGAAAAAAAGGAAATAAAAAATAATTTTAAGAAGAAAGAACGGAAGAAAGAAAAAAACAGCAGGCAGAGAGACAGACAGATAGAAAGAAAAAGTTAAGATGTGATATAGAAAGAAAGAAAGAAAGAAAGAAAAGCGTCACATTTAAAAGTGATGGAAATGAAAGAAAGAAGCAAATGAAGATGTTAAGAAAGAAAGAAAAAACAAAGAAAGAAAGAAAAAATATGATATATAACAAAATGCATGATAAGAAAGAAACAAAGAAACAATGAAAGAAAGAAAGAAAGAAAGAAAGAAAGAAAGATGTGATATATAACAAAATGAAAAAATATAGCTAGAATAAATAAGTTATTGTAAACATTTCTTACAGAAATTGATATTTTAATCTGAGATTCATATTTACTGCCAAAAATATACATATCCCGTAAGGATTACCAACATCGATTGATTAATACCAATTTTACTGCGATAACATTGAGATTTGTAAACTGATGTAACCTTGGCACCAATTATAGTCAGTCAGTTAAGTGCCAACGTGATACACGCTTGGGCGATCATGTATCTTTCGATACATGACTGACGAAACAGAAGATTTTTCCTGCAGTAGGTTGCCATTTCTTTCTGTGGTAGACTGGTTGCCAACCAAGGCTGAAGAATCAGGTATGTCCTGCCATTCAACTCATAGTCTGGGGGGGGGGGAAGAAATGGATTCATACCTAAGTGAATCTAACAAACTCGACAGAGATTCGAACTCGGCTCTCCGAATTTTCATCCCGAGACAATAGGCATTAGATCATAACGCACATTTAGTACCGCATTTAAATTCATAAAGTCGAGATGCCATAGAGGAGAGTTCAATTACTAAGTGACTGATGCTGAAATGCCAGGTCATGACCAATAACACTGCAGATTCTTCTTTGGATTTTATCAAGAATCTCTAAAGATATAGCAGAGGCACCAGACCAGACCATATTCAATGCGTGGACGAATGATAGTCATAAAAATATGTAAGACAGATTCTGTCGAAAAAAGTTGTCTACCTGTTGTGACCTGTTTAGGGGCCAGAAAGAAAGACACGGAAGACGAAGGTAGGTTGAACAAGTGTATTGAAATAACAGATATATACAAAGCAAGAGTGTTAGTAATAAGCAGATAGAGGTGTACGTCCGAACGGTAGGTTAACACTGCGTCTCCGCTCCCCAACCGACTGCCTCACGACTAATATTTAGTCACCGCACCACGAGGGTATCATGTGGCACAAGGCCGGTTTAACGTGGGATCACCGAGCCCGTGGGCCCGGCCAAAAATATATACCCTTTGAACACGTCTAAACGGGTTCAGGGCCGGTTTACCTCCCCGAACGAGACTCCGTCCTTCGGCGTAGCCTCGTTCGGGTTCCTCTCCGCCCGTAGGCAGAGAGTTCAATCGTTCAGGCTGTCGACTGACATCGACTCTCGCCAAGAAGTCTCTCAGTTAGTATTTATGAGAGGAGGAAGAGTTCATTCTACTGTAGGAGGGTTTAGCACAACGCCACAACGACGCATTGAACCAAAACTCGCAATTGATTCAATATCATCTTTCCACTTCGTGTCAGCAGATAAGGATAGTAATAATATCGAGTTGCATCATGAAATCTGACACAGTGGTTATCGATATGAACGTAATATTGACTAATATTATTTATTATAATTATTAAATGAGTGTAACATCATCAAGTTTTATTTCTAACTTCCAGGTGGGCAATGACAACGACATGCCGGAGATAAAACATTTCTAAAGATAAATGACTATGGAACAAAGAGCAGAGATGCGGACTGATTGTTATACAATGGAAATAAGTGCACACGTAGATGCATACACACAGGCACGCAGACACACATGCAGTATCGTCTACAATGAATTGTCTATGGGAAAATCATTGTAGTTAATACTGTCATTTTAAGAAAACATTTAATTGTAACGGATGCTTAAAGATAATTGAAGCACTTTTTATAAAACAGTATACAGCAACACACATTAGTCACAACGAACTGGGAGTATTCTGAAGTCACCCCAGTATGGAATTACTACTTTGTCTATTAAGCATAAATTTATATTAACACCGAACTCCTTCACGCTGGTTAAACGAAAATATCTTCGACAATAATCAATACAGGACAGTTTCCACACACTCTTAATGGTCATTAAAGAGAAATAAGTCGCAAGAAAATAAAACAGAACATTTTTCTTAATTGTAACATATATATATATATATATATATATATATATATATATATATATATATATATATAGTTAGAGGCAACCGGACGTCTAGCCAAACTGATGAGCTGTGAACAGAAACAGTCTGTCTGTGGATGACAAAAATATTGGCTCCTGAAAAATTAATTTCGGTTGAGCTCTGTTGGTTTGAGGTGTGAGTTTGTAAACAGTGACTATTTAAGCTAATATAACATGACTCTTCGGTAGAATTGAGTCACTGTCAGTCACTGTGTGTTTATCTAAATCTAAAAATAAACACGCTAAAATTCACCTTCATCCTTGCCGTGCGCCGACGGCTTAGTGGTAGAAGTTCCGACTGAGGCCAATTCAGTCGGGTTTCGATCCTAGCTAGAGGCAACCGGACGTCTACCCACACTGATGAACTGCGAAACAGTCTGTCTATGGATGACAAATATATATATATATATATTGTGTGTGTATGTATATATATATATATATTAAGACATTTTTTTTATGTTTATACGTTCTTTTTATAGATAAGATGTTTAAGTAAATGCTCTGTCTATAATAAACAGTATTAATGACATTTACCGGCCTGAATGTCCGAGAAATTGTCATAGAAAATATGCGTCCTCCGACAGGAATCGAACCTGTATCTTATACAGAACCGTCATATGACCTTGCTAACCGAAACGCTCCTCTGTGGCTGAATCGGTAAAGCACGTCAGGCTATATGACGGTTCCGTATAGGATACAGGTTCGATTCCTGTAGGAGGACGCATATTTTCTATGAAAATTTCTCGGATATATATATATATATATATATATATATATATATATATATATATATATATATATATATATATATATATATAACAGCGTATGCCTATACATACACACTTATAGATAGATAGATAGAATTTTAACTCGAGTTTAACTAGTACAAGAGCTACTCAAGGTAGTGGGTTGCAAAATAAAGTGTGTGGTGTGAATGTTAGACGAGTTAAACAGAACTCAATATAAGGAGGATAAATAACAACTTACTCTTGAATTGAAGAGGTTAGGATTGTAGTGATCACGAGAGTATTCACGTAGGTGTTTGTCCCACATAGAAGCAGTTCCTTCTTATAGAGAGATGCAAACAGATTTGAGTAGATAGATAGATAGATACATAGATACATAGATAGATAGATACATAGATAGATAGATATTAAACACAGATAAAGAGAGAGAGATAGGAAAGAGATAAGAACAGTATTCGACATATAGATATTAACCACAAATACATAGATATTAAGCACACGCACAAACAAGCCCACACACACACATATTTATATATACATATATATATATGTCTGTGTGTGTGTATGTATGTATACATAGATAGATAGATAGGAAGAGATGAGAACAGTATCCTACAGATATATATTAACCACAAATAGATATTAAGCACACACACACACACACACATATATATATATATATATATATATATATATATATATATATGTGTGTGTGTGTGTGTGTGTGTGTGTGTGTGTAATTTGGCAGCAACTTTTCTTTTAAACATTAGAGAATATGAGAAAATTCAAAAGAAAATATGTAAGACTATGTTGTCTTTAACATTCAATACTACATGTTTAAAAATATATATATATATATATATATATATATATATATAGAGAGAGAGAGAGAGAGAGAGAGAGAGAGAGAGAGAGATGTACAGAATAAGATAGTTTGAACAAAATGAGATAAATAGACAGATAGATAGATAGATAGATAGATAGATTTGTATGGCGGAAAACTTCCGCGCATCCACACCCTTTTCAACATTAATCATTTCATTCACCCACGTAAGCATATTTGAATGACTGAGTACATTTCTGCAGTTTTTCTTTTTATGATTAATAAAACGTTGAGCGTGACAAGATTTTTACATTTGAGAACCTTAATTTTTTTTTTAACGAAGAAAACATATTCCACTCTTATTTACATACAGACGTCGTTACTTTTTGAAACAGCGATAGTTTTTAATTTTAGGCGACATTATTATATTACCGCTATAAAAATGAAAATAAACAGGTTGTTGAAATTTACAAAATAATTTTAATCTATATTCTTTCCTTTTTTTTCAGATTATTTGTATGTCTAAATACAGAAGATTTCCTTTCCGTGTTTGCTATCAGCATTGTGCCATCTGCCGACCTTATCTTATATTGTTAAGACTGTAGCTGGCAATAATGAATCCTGTTAAGACTTCAAATTCTCTAAGAATCGTCTTTCTTATAGATAGATGCAAAAAAAATTGTGTAGATAGATAGATAGATAGATAGATAGATACTTGATAAGACTGATATATATATATATATATATATATATATATATATATATATATATATATATATATATATATATAGATAGATAGATAGATAGATAGATATGAGAGTATATTTCAACATAGATAGCGACTCCTACGTGACAGTGGCCACAAGGAATTGGTCTGTATGTATGTCCTCACATAAACGACCTTTTTGTCATACCCTGCCTTCGTGAAGTGGTTGGTAAATACTTCTGAGTGTAGACTCTCCGGACTTTGGTTCAGGAATAATGTGTTGCGTTGGTCTTCTCCACTCTGCTATGTTTCTTTTTTGGGGTGGTAAACTTTTTTCTTTTTATTTCTTTTTTTTTTTTTTTTGGAGTGGGAGATGCTTGGATTGGGTAATTCTTTGTTTTTGTCGTATAGGCAGCCTTCGTTAAACAGTCCATGTGTTACGGTGGGTGATTGTGTAAATAAAGGATCAGAGTGTAGAATCTGTGTGACTCTTATCAATTGTATAGCTATAAACGTTATATATAGTGAGTATACGAGTTTACATTGGGAAACTTTAAAAATAGAGAGGCAGCACTAAATTGTTTGAATATTTGAGTGTTTAAGTGGCCTTTATTTTTCAACATTCTAAACGTTTAGCTCCGAACACCCTGTCTTGCCCCAATTAACAGAAAATCAATCTATGCAAAATTTTAGCTCAAGCGGATAACTGCAAGGTGACCCTCATCGACCCTGAAATTTTGAATTTTTCGCCCAGAATTTTTTTCAGATAAAATTTTTATCTCTTATATAATTTTGTCTTAAATAAATAAAAAAAAATGTTCAGACTTATTGGGAAGGCAACATGCAAAGACGGGGGCAGAGCACAGGTATATGGCATACACCTATTTTTACCGCCGACCGCGTTTGGTAATAAAAGTTATATTATTTGTAATAACTTTTAAGCACTCGTTCATTTTGTTGCGGCGTTATGATATAGATCTTCCCCTGTTGTGCTGGTAGCCCTGACAAAGTTGTAAGACCAGGATTATAGCCTATCAGTTTTTATAATGTTATGTCCTTTTGTGACGAAATACAATGCTTTTGATGACTAATTCTTCCTTTGGCTTCTGTGACCTGTTCTTCCTACACCTGAAAATGGCGTCAACTTCTGGTAGTTAAGTTAAGAAAAGATTTTCATATTACTCTTGTTGGCTACATTTCCAATCAAATCGTGGGAGCCAAACTACCCTCGAATCGACAATGTTTAAGTGATTTTTACTACAATGTACAATGAGAAAAAAAGCCCAGGATTAGTGATTCGGAAGAACTGACCACTGTGTTGATAAGCTATTCAAATTCCGTTATAAACGGAAAGATTTACAGAAAAATTTGACCGCTACTGCAGGCAAGGAAAAAGATGGACGATCTCTTTGACATAGATGCTTTGGGACAGAAGAAAATTGAAGAGGATAGGAAGTGTTTCAGTGCCAAAAAGGACGAAATAGTTCAATGGTTGACGTAGATGAAAATCTAAAAAAAACAAGGAAGAAAGAGCACTGAAGCACATTGCAATGGAAACTGCCAGGAAAGAAGGACTTATGAAGAAATGGAACAAAATTTTGATACACATCAGTTTGTTACATGAGTAACTGATGATTCAACATCAAGCAGCCAAAACATTTGTGGTGGTGACGACAGTGAAAATTTCTCTGACATCGTTCAGCAAATATAAGCAACTGCAGCAACCACATGAGCGACAACAGATCCAGCAACTCAAGGTACACTTTTTTTTACTCCGCGTCTCGCTGAGGTTTTTTGATAGGTGCAAAATCACTGACAGAAATTGAGTTTACATATTAATGACTGCTGAAGGTGCTTTCGGGCGTTATACTGAAAACCTGGTAATAACTCGCACGTTTTTTAAATGCCTTGGAAAAATTTAGAGAAGCCAGACACACAGAAATACAGAACAGCAACTAGTGTTGCCCTGAGATATAAAGCTGCTACCAGAACTCACAGTCGTTGAAAAGATTGATATAGACCGGAAATAATAGTAACTTTTCAAGGCAAGGAGCAGTTGTTGGGAGTCCGTGAAATAACAACATCTTCAGGAGGAACAGCAAGCCATGGCTGTTTACCAAGCAGTGAAGAAGTGGAGCATAACCGACAAAATGCAGGCACTTTGCTGTGATACGACAGCAAATAACACAAGTCGAGCAAATAGTGCCTGTAAAAATCTAGAAAATAGTTAAATCGTGACTTGTTTTACTTCACTTGCCTTCATCAAATTTTTGAGTTAGTTTTGAGGAGCTGTTTCAACTTACTGATGGGTGCAAATTCTGGTCAAGACAACGTTTTTCAAAAGATTTAGAGAAACTTGCAGGAAGGTTTACATAACTGGTAGCAATGAAGTGGCAGATGATTTCCACTCTACCATTATTGGATTTCTTGAATACCACCTTTCTACGCAGAAACAACGGCGAGATGATTACCAAGAATTGTTCGAGTTAACGATGATCCTCCTTAGCGGCATTCCGAAAAACAGGATATCGTTTCGCACACCGGGAGCTGTAAATCTTGCTAAGTTGACGACACAAACAATTTATGCATTCAAGATATACCTGTTTTAAGATCAATTTCAGTTATCTCATGACAAGAAGAACTTTTTAACCCATTAACAGGCCAATTTTTTTAATGCGCATTTTTGGCCCAAACTTAGGAGTTTATTTATTCCTTATGTTTAATTTCAGTAGTTACCATTGTCGTTTTTATAGAAGCTCGATCATCAAATATATATATGTGTATAAAACATCAAAAAATAATATTGATTAGAAATAATTAAAAAAAAATACTTTTCAAAATAGTAACTATTTTTCTACTTGTGAAATGTAAAATTACGACAGAAAGTCTCTTCTTACGACTAATAATAAAGACTTTAAAGGCTAAGTGTTGTAAAACATACCTCTGCAAATGCAATGTATATAAGCAATTCAATGTAAAGGCGAGGAATAACATGTAGTGAGTTTAATTTTAACAGATCCCCAAATGGGGCTCATGGCAGGTAATGGGTTAAGAATATACAAGCCATGAAAGATCGAATTGAGAACGATCATAAAAATAAGGATAAAATTAAAATTCATATCTTCTGCTGACCTGATTTAACAGCCAAATTTTTTTAATGCGCTTTTTTGGCCCAGACAGGTGTCTTAGGAGTTTATTCCTTCTTTTTAATCTCAGTAGTTACCATTGTCGTTTTTATAGAAACTAGAACATCAAATATATATGTGTATAAAACATCAAAAAATAATATTGATTAGAAAATAGTCATTATTTTTTTCTACTCGTGAAACGTAAAATTACGACATAAAGTCTCTTCTTACGACTAATAATAAAAACTTTAAAGGCTAAGTGTTGTAAAATATACCTCTGCAAATGCAATGTATATAAGCAATTCAATGTAAATGCAAGGAATAACATGTAGTGAGTTTAATTTTAATCGGATGTATGTTTGAGCCTGGTTTCTGTCATCAGAACTAATTAAGGCACCTTATCATGATTTCCTATTCATGTGTCAACTGATAAATTATCAGAATATTGATCCACAAATCAGTAAGGCGGCTGAGAAAAAATTTCCCAACGATCTCTGGTCCTTAGCTCCCGAAACTGTAGCTCTATCCATATTTCATGACAACGTTCTAACAGAGGTTAAAGCAAATATGGCTCAAGTCATGCTGGAATCAGACAAAGGTGAAGACGAAAAAGAAAAAAAAATCTACTGAAGAGATACATTCTGTACCAAAAATGATTTTTCTTCTTTTACAAACATCAAGTTTTCATATATTGTAACTCCTGGTACAAAAATCTTCTTCACGAGATTTGTCTATCAGCACCAATTTCCACGACAAAGACCCTGAAACATGGACGAATGATCCTGGCTACAAAACTGGACTTGAAGAACTTAAGAAGACAATTGTTGTGAATGACATTGCAGAAAGAGGTGTCAAATTCATTCAAGATTACAATAACATTCTCACAAAAGATGAAAGTGAGAAACAATTTGCTTTATAGATCGTTACCGAAAACATTAAAACATACCCAACTGCCACTAAGTCCTCTGTTATGCAAAAGTAATGTTCAATGTTCAGTGTTTAGTGTTCACATTAGGATTTTGATTCTATAGAAATTATTATTGTAAATGAAAATGCGTTTCTCTTATAGAAGTTGTGTGCTTTATTAAGAAAACCTAATATTTCTTGAATTTTTCATGTTATTTCAGGAATCTTTCGAATTAACTATCGGTAAATTTGATTCAGAACGTTTTTAAATATTTGCTGGAGTTGTTTGGATGTGTCCACATAAATTTCTCTAAGAAAAAAAAATGGTCGAGATAGAGAACAGTATAGCGCTTTTGAACGGAACTAATCATTGCGTATATTATTTTCCAGCTCCAAGGCGTTTAAGGGAGGCCTAGCAGTTTTCCGATTGAGCTGAAATTTTGTACACCCCGTTTTTTGTTGATTAGAAGAGACAGGTATGGGAGCAGCAAAATTTTAACTTTCGGAAAATTACCTATTGCTAAGGGCCACCCTTATATATATATATATATATATATATATATATATATATATGAAGAAATATAGTCTTAAAGTGTGCTATATTTATGGGATAAAGTGCTCAATATCAGAGATAGAGCGTGTGTAAATATAAAAGTGAACATAGAAGTCAGCACTTAGAGGCGACAGGCGGTTTCATGCTAGTGCAATCGCACTAGTTGCCTGACGATAAGACTAGCATGAAACAGACTGTCGCCTCTAAGTGCTGACTTCTATGTTCACATTTATATATATATATATATATATATATATATATATATATATATATATATATATATACGTTTTAATCAAGTCAATAAAGCCACTAGAACGCAAAGGCTTACTGAGTATTAGAGAATATGATAAGAACAACTATTTTAAGTGGGTGACGCGAGCTCCTACAGTTTGGCAGAGAGTTACGGTGACAAGACTTTCAGACCACCCTGTAGTTTCAGTTGAGATAGCTTGCCATCCAAATCCAATTGGTGAAATATGAATGTATCAGAAAAAAACATCAATTGTACAGAGTGAAATTCCGATAAACATTTTATTAATGAATAATTAGTGTAGATTTCGTACTTAACATTTATTTCTGTAAAAATATTTTCTTATAAAAAGTCATGAAACGGTGTTTTTCCTAGCTTTTGGAAAAGTATCGTCCGATTTCTTTTTTCTATTTTTTTTCTTTCTTTCTTTTTTTTTTCACTTGGGCTAAAAACTGACCGTTGTACAGGATGGTCTGAAAGTCTTGTCACCCTCTATATAATATAATTTTCTATTTGAGATGGCTGACAAGTGCTCCTACAATTTGGAAGAGAGATAGTATGTGACGAGTCATTCGGACCACTGTATATTTCGCGTAATTCACGGTTGAACTGTTATGTAATATTGATTCTTACTATATGAGTGGATGCTGGACAATCTCCTCACGCACGAAGAAGAGGCTTCAGGCAACAGAAATGTGATTCTACAGATAGATGATGAGAGTATCATGAACCTAACATGTGAGCAACGACGAAGTTCTATAGAAAACAGAAACAAAAAGGACACATATTTAACTTCAGAAAGAGTCAGTTGAAATTTCTAGTGGGTATAATGAGGAAAGGAAGATTGAAAAATTTGTAACTCACACGACAAAGGCAAGAGGGACAGAGGAAAACAAGGCATAACCTACCTAGCGAGCTGGGTTTTGGGAGAGACGGCATTTATTGAGGGCTACAAAGGACAGGAAGATGTGGAGAGCCACGATCACCAATGTCTCGAAGAGACGAGACACATAGATGAACAAAAGTCACAATGTAAACTTCGAAGACGTTTCTGATTTTTTTTTAAGGGTATGTAACCAATTCCGTGTCTAATCGAATCGGAATATCGCGATAAAGATTCAGTATTTAATAAAAGCGCGCCTGGTGTAGCAAATATTGGCTTGAAAAACAGGATCAATGTGCCGGGTTCATATTGAGACCGAGAGTTTTGTGTTCACTTTCGGGCAAATATTATTGGGAAACGTATGAAAAATCTTTTTACCCCCCCCCCCCTGCCTTGAGCGCCTATTGGGCCTTAAACTCAACACTGATCTCAAGTGGAATTCGTACATACCATCCATTGCTAAGGATGCTGGGAAAATGGTCCGTTCCTTGAAACCGTTCAGCAAGTACCTGACTCTTCGTGCTATCCTCTACCTTTGTAAGAGCCAGATCAGGCCGAAAATGTCGTACTGTTGCTATATATGGGTAGGAGCTACACATTCTTGACCTTCCAGTCTCGATAGAGTCCAAAAGCACCCTTATGTGGGCGATGAGTTATTTTCGACCTTACAACGCCTTTCTCACAGATGAAACCTCGCAAGCCTTTCACTGCTCTATCGCTATTTCCGTGGAAAGTGTCCCGACCAGTTCTAACCTTTACGGCTAAGACCCACGATGACACGCCCATTGTAGCGAACCACCCTCATTCCCTTCGTCTTCCATTGCTGAGATGTAAGCTCCACTCGAGCAGCTTCTTCTATCGTACCGCTACTTTGTGGAACAGACTCCCAAGAGGATGCTTCCCAGATCACTACAATCTTAACCTGTTCAAGTCTAGAGACAACCGTTATCTTTCCCATATATCGCTGTAAAGGGTGACGCTTAATCTGTAACGCTCTTACTCGAGTGGCTCTTGCACATGATTGTAAAAAAAAAAAGGTTATACGTTAGATAGCAAGGTAGACTGCGAACTCTAAAATTAATCACTCTGGGAGAAGGTCATCTTTGAATTCAAAACCTTCGATAGCTGGAACCAGAGCAAAAGACTTCCTATACTATCACTGGGGTGGTGATATTTAATAGCTAAAACAGTAAAAATGCTTTGACTAGCGAGTCGGTCAAGTGAATCGTGGTTATTAAAAGAAATACGAGGTTTTAATTGTTAAATGAAAATGAAAACGTTTCTGTTAGAGTTGAATGCCTATAGTATAACTTTGTAACCGAACGTCCTGGCAATAGTTTGGAAACCAAAAATACTTCTTATATGTCTGTGTCAGGGCCTAATCTCGCTACATAAATAAATATTTTTTATTTTATTTTATATTATATTTTGTTTTGGAAAAATTTAAATATTTGCGAAATGTTTTAACTGAAGACAGAAAAAAAATGTTACACATTTATATATATATATATATATATATATATATATATATATATATATATATATATATATATATATATATATCAAGTACTATTCTTGTTTCAGAAACGTAGATATTCGGATTCTGCAGTTAACGAAAAGCGTACCTTTTCCACAGTCAAACTTTCATCATTTTATGGAATAAAATTTATCAATAAAGACAAAAGGAAAACTTACTTTAGTTGGCGGGTTTCGTAACTTTATCAAGGCTTCTACTCACTCCCGTTTTTAAACATTAAATTTTGTCACCTCACGCTCATAAACTTGCTTGACACTTCGGCTAACCTGATGAATATTTATGTCAGTCAGTTATCTGCCATGCGTGATACACGCTTAGGCGATCATGTATCTTTCGATACATGACTGACGAGGCAAATTTTTCCCGCAGTAGGTTGCCATTTCTTTCTCAATCTTTCCTCAATCCGAGCCGCTATCCATTACTCCACCGTGCCTCCTCTTGAATAATCGTGATCACTCCTATATTAAAAGATTTTTGAAAAGCCAATAACAGTTTTGCTCTTGTATGTATATCGGATTGTGGAATCGGAGAGTCGAGTTCGAATTCCAGTCGAATCCATTACATTCACTTACGTGCTAATACCCTCTTCTTCTCCCCATCGATGGCAACTGGTTTACTGCAGAAAGAAATAGTAACCTACTGCGGGAAAAATCTGCCTCGTCAGTCATGTATCGAAAGATACATGATCGCCTATGCGTGTATCACGCATGGCACATAACTGACTGACATGAATGTTCATCAGGTTAGCCGAAGGGTCAAGCAAGTTCATGAGCGTGAGGTGACAAAATTTAATGCTTAAGAATAAGAGTGAGTAGAAGCCTTGATAAAGTACGAAACCCGTCGACTAAAGTAAGTTTTCCTTTTGTCTTTATTCATAAATTTTATTCCATAAAATAATGAAGGTTTGACTGTGGAAAAGGTACGCTTTTCGTTAACCGCAGAGTCCGAATATCTACGTTTCTGAAACAAGAAAAGTACTTCTTATATGACTGGCTGTGGATGAGCGATTTTAGTTAGTACCGACGACCCTACGCATTTATGAAATGAAGAGAGAATATCTTTTTGAAAGTATGTGTTTTTAAAGGCGCCGGTAAGCTACTGCTGCTACTACTACTACTATTAGACTGCCGGTGGCTGTTACTAAAGCCAGTCGTCTGTGTCGGGGCTTAATCTCATTACATAAATAAATATTTTTTTATTTTATTTTATATTTTGTTTTGGAAAAATTTAAATATTTGCCAAATGTTTTAACAGAGGACGGAAAATGTTACACCGGCTAACGATGAAACTTTAAGTAAAATGGCGTCAAAACGAATGCATATAGTTAGAAAATAGAAAGAGATTGTTGAAATTACTAAGACATATAATGAAGAAAGAAGGCTTGGCGAATTTGACACTTACATGACATATTAAAGGTACGAAGTCAGAAGAAAGCAGTAGAAAACCTACCTAAGGAAATTGTGTGGATGGCAGAACAAGGATTGGGAGAAATAGTGAAAAAAATTACAAAAAGCTGCAAAGAATAGGAAGCTGTGGAAACCCATGACCGCTCACATGCTGAGGGACTCGGCACACAGAAGAAAAAAGCTTCTTCTGAACATATATGGAAAGAAATCATTGTCATGTAACACGAAAATAACGAACAAGTGGAGAAAAAATAACGCGCCACTCTGTGGACTGATGATTAGTTAGTTTTGTATACACTGTGTCCGCTCAGGGCACAAGCGATCATGTCTCTCCACAATTTCCTGATCTTTGTAGTTCTTAATACATTTTGTCTTTTTGTTATTTTTCCTAACCTGTCATCCATTTAGTCAAGCTCAATAGGCCTTTTGATTTCCTCTGTCCCTCTTGCTTTCAATCTGTCCTGTGAGTATCAGATTTTCCAAGCCCACCTTTCTCATTAAATGTCTCAGAAAACTAAACTCTCTCTTCCTGATGTTAAGTATAATTTTCCTTTTTGTTTCCATTTTTCTCTAAAACTCCATTACTGCATTATTATTATACACATATTCGGTCTATGGTATTCTCATCATCCTTCTGTAGAACTACATTTCTGTTGCTTCAAGAATCTTCTTCATATTTTGAGGATACTGTCTAGCATTCTCAGACGACTATTACTGTGCAGGTCGTTGGTTTTCACTGTGGGACGTACCCTTGAAATCCTGTACTAGAACGTACTAAGCTTAGCAAGCGAGGATCGGGCCCTGAAGTACCACTAAGGGAGCCGCGTGCCTTGAGCGTCTATTGGGCCACAACCTCAACCCAGACCTCAAATGGAACTGGAATATACGATCCATCTCTAAAGATACAGGAAAAATGGCCGGATTTCTGTACCGCT
>OZ038494.1:59358474-59375974 GCA_964036315.1 Acanthosepion esculentum
CTCCTCCTTCTTCTTCTTCTTCTTCTTCTTTTCTTTTAACGTTTTTATTATTTCTTTTTTTCTTCCTTTTTATTTTTTATAATATGTCAAGTTTTTTTTTTTTCTGATTAAAAGGTTTACAACACGTACACAAACAAAACATTTTTCTTTTTCTGTTTTCTACTTTTCTCTTCTTTTTCAGTTTTTACTTCTTTATTCGAGTTTTCTCATTTTCTCACTCCTTCTTCTTCATCCCCCTATTTTTCCTTTTCTTCTTCTCGCTTACCGTTTTCTTCTTTTTCTTTCTGTTTTCGCTTCTTTCTGTTCCCTCTACTCCTTTCCGGTCTTCTTTTCGTCTTGTTGCTGTTTTTCATTTTTCTTTTTTCTTATTTCTTCTTCTTCTTCTTCTTCTTCTTCTTCTTCTTCTTCTTTAACATTTCTATTATTCCTTTTCCTCCTTTCGTTTTTCCTCATTCATTCTTGTTTCTTTTTTATTTATTTACCATTCACTCCTTCTAGCTATCGCTTTTCCTATTTCCTGTTGTTTTGTTCTGTTGTTGTTTACCGTTTTTATCATTTTTTGAACAGGTTAAGATTTTAGTGATCGGAGAAGCATCCTCTTGGGAGTCGGTTCCACAGAGCAGTGGTTCGCGGGAAGAAGCTGTTCAAATGGAACTTACTTCTCACCAATGAAATACAGAGGGAGTATGAGTGGTCTGCTACAATGTGAGTGGCATGCCGGGCTGTAGACGTGAAGGTTAGAACTGGGGGAACCAAGGAATCTAGTTCGTCCGTGCACTTTCCATGGAAGTGGCCAAGAGGCTCGCCATATCCCACCCGTGAGAGAGAGTTTGAAGGCTGGAAAATAATTTCTCACCCACAAAGACTCGGAGACGCTTTTGAACTCTATCAAGTCTGGAAAGTGGATACAGGGCAGTTCCTGCCCAAATATGACAACAGTACGCCATTTTCGGCCTGATCCGGCTCTTGTAAAGGATAGCATGGGGATTCAGCTACTTACTGGGGCGGTACAAGGAGCCGAGCATTTTACCTGCATCTTCATCGATGAATCGTATATAAGAGTTCCACTTGAGGTCAGGTGTGAGTTTAAGGCCCAAAGGTCTCTCAAATGCACTATGACTCCCCGATGGGACATCCATTCATCCTGTTTTGATTTTCGAGGCATTTTTATGTAACCAGCCAGTTTTCGCCGCTGAGAATTTAGTGCTAGATCGCAGATGAGAGTTCAACTGCCAGTCTCTGATTAGCACGAGTTTTAGAGGTGCGCCCGTATATATTCGTATCATCAGCATAGATGTTTACAAATGATCTGCATATATATTAAGTCATCCCATAAGTTCTGTCCGAATTTTAACTTTTTGTTAAAATGAACCAAATTTAAAGAGTATTTTATAATGTCTAATGGAGCTGAACATTATTTTTATGTTTAGATGCATTTAAACTGATCAAATTTAATTTCAGAGAACAATAAAATTAAATTTTGTTTGATTAAAACCCTGCTAACATGGAAGTAATCAAGAATCATTTGAGGCACATAATGCTTTATGAGTTCAAGAAAGGAAACTCAGCAGCCGAAGCGTCTAGAAACATTCACTCAGTTTATGGAGAGGAATGTGTGAATGAAAGAACTTGCAGAAGATGGTTTGCAAAATTCAGAGGTGGAGATTTCACCCTTGAAAATGAAGATCGAACCGGACGTCCAGTTGAGTTTGATGAAAAGGTTCTTGAAGCAGCCCTTGAAGAAAATCATGCTTTATCAGTTGAGGAATTGGCAGTGGTTCTCAGTTCAAACCATACAACTGTTCATCATCATCTTCAACAACTTGGAAAAGTTCCTAAACGTGGAAAATGGGTGACTTATGAATTGTCTGAAAACAACCTCAAATCCCGAGTTGACATCTGCTCTTCTCTCCATTCTCGCCAACTTGTTTCACCTTTTTGGGGATAGACTTGTGACTGGCGACGAAAAATGGATCTTTTATCGAAATATTAAGCGTCGTAGACAGTGGCTTGGTAAAGGGAAAAGACTCCGGTATATATATATATATATATATATATATATATATATATATATATATATATATATATATAAATATATCTCTGCATATATATATATATATATATATATATATACTGTCAGCAATTAGAGCGTTTGAACCAAGCTTTGAGGGAAAAAAGACCTGCTCTAGTGAATCGAAAACGGGTGATGTTTCATCAGGACAATGCGCAATCACACACATCAAGAATCACGTCACAAAAGATCGAAGAACTTGGTTGGGAGAAAATTTCTCACCCACCTTATTCTCCCGACCTTGCTCCTTCAGACTACCATTTGTTTCGTAGCTTACAGAATCATTTGGAAGAAACAGCTTTTGTAACACAGGAAGAGGTTAAAACTGACATTTGTGAGTTCTTCGAATCAAAGCCAAAAGAATTGTACAGTAATGGAATTAGTAAGCTTGTTAATAGATGGAAGGAAGTCATAGATAATCAGGGAAAATACATTGTTGATTGAATCTGTAATTAAATGTAACATTTGGTCACTTGTTTTCTTTATTGAAAATTCGGACAGAACTTATGCAATGACCTGATACTTAGGCAGATCATTTATGTAATTCAAAAAGAAGGTTGGCCCTAGTGTTCACCCTTTGAGGAAGACTGAGTAGTCCGCCAGGGCCTCAGATAACTGGCCGTTAATAGCTATCTTCCAAGATCTAACTGTTAGGAAGGATTTTATAATTGAGACGACCCTTCCAGTGATTCCATAACTGGGGAGCTTGTGTAGTAATCCTTCTACCTACACCTTGTCGAAGGCCTTGGAAATATCTAATACTCTTGACTCTTTCCATCGCCTTTGGACGGAATTCTCCAGGATCGAGGATAATTCCAGTTTGATATTCTTAAGGACTGGAATTTTTTCAGGGCCAGTGGCTTTCTTAGAGCCAAAGCTTTTAATCTCGTGAATGGATCTCTCCATCACGTTCTATAAATTCTGACTGTGGTGAAAGCGATGAAAATTCGGTTTAGGGCTGCGATCTTGTGGAACTGGCTGTGAGCCTTGTTGATGGTCATAGCCAAGCCTATGCCTCTCAGGGAATTTAATGCAGCCGAATTTAAAGGTCACATCTCTCTGAACTATTAGATTCCTTTCGAACTTCCTTCAATTTGAATAGTTGTCACGATAATATATGTTGGAAGCTTCTTTACAGCTGAATGGATTTCCGGGCAATTTGGAGGTCTAGATCAGCGTTTTTCAACCGGGGTCCCCAAGGGTTCCGCGAGAACAGTAAGCTAATGCACATTTGACTTTTTATTTAATTTCATATACGTAATATTACTAAACACACAATATATTCTTGGTTGTTACAATAGTGTAATATAGACATCATCCTCTCTAACCTATTATATACACTTCGCCTTGTGTCTTTTCAACATTGCCAGTAAAGAATAAAAAAACTGATGCAGCAATTATCTGTTTTCGTTCTGTTTACATTTATATTATAGGTATATAATATTGGTTAGTTATGTTTATTTTTTACGTTTGAGTTTAGAATTTTTTTGTTTGAATAAAAACTCCCTGATGAAGTATTATAAACAAACAGTATGAATTTTATTTAGCATTACCGAAAAATTTGACAAAGAAGTATTAATTTTTCTTTAAACCGGTTATTCAAAAATATATACTATGATATTTACTACGTGAACTGCGATGAAAAAAAAAAAAAAAAAAAAAAATATGGTATATAATTCTTTTTTTTTGCGCAGGGGTTCTGTTGCAACCTGGAAAAGGTTACTGAATGAGGAATAACCAAACGGAGTTTGGAAAAACAAAGAGGTGTCTTGTGATGGGAATTATCACGCTGGTAATAAACCAAGGAGAATATGATGGTTTCACCTGGTACTTCTAAGAAGATGCAAAACCGTCTATGGCGGTTTAAACACAAAACAACACAAAAACCTCAGTGGCAAAATTCTCACTTGGAAGGTTTAAAAATATCAACCCAAAGGGCGTGTCGAAGAAAATCACCAAATGAATCCCAATCATTACGCTGGTAAAAGAAAGAAGTTTTGTGAATAGGAAGTTCCTGTCTAATAGACGAATCAAAAAATATCAATGTAACGAACAACAGTTTTCATATTCGGCCAATCACAAAGCAACGACTTCTGTGGATGAAGTTCTGGTTTACGTTTCGCTTGCGATAACCACACCTGCAAAACCCATTTTTCACCGCCTGCAACAATTCGAAGCAAAAATAAAAGGCTGGTATTTCGGGTTTTAAATATTGATGCGGATGTTGAATCGTTGCATTCGATTCTCAAGCGAAAGCTCATAAGGAACCTGAATTCTGTCTTTGCAAGTTTTCCCAACTTTGGATGTTCGAGGACAGTTGAACATGATACGTTTAGCTTTTGTGCCAATTTTTTTGGTGCTTTGACATATATTCCAAAAGTTCTTCTTTTACCGTTTCCCTCCATTCAGCCCTGGTTGATGGCGATGAAAGCGTCTTCTTTTCTTTTTTCATTTGGGCGGTCATGACTCACCACAACTTCCTATCTCTTGTGACATTTAGTAGTTTTATTTTCTCCCTTTGCAAAAGCCTCAGCCTTACGTCCCGTCCCGTCCCGCCATTCATTCACATAACCTCGTCAGGTAGGTGGCTCGCTGACTTCCCTTATCTCTCTTGCCCTCAATATGCCCAGTGAGGATTGTTTCCCAAGCCTTCCTTCCTCATTATCCAAGAAATATCAGCTGTCTCTTCCTGATTCTGCTCGTCTAATAGGAAAAAAACAATTAACAGGATATTATGTTGTTACGAAAGCATAAATGTTCTTTTTGTTGTCATTTAGGACTTCCTCGTGGGTTTCTCAGTCTGTCCATAGAATTCTCGGTATCCTTCTGTAGAACCACATCTCAGATGCCTCTAGTTTTAGCCTCATCCCTAGGAAGATTGTCTATCATTCATGATTAAGTGTGAGCTCTGGGACTTTTTACTCCTTCAATTCATCACGTGATCACTCCGAATAACCTGACAGAACTCTGCTACACGACTT
The DNA here is from genome assembly GCA_964036315.1 of Acanthosepion esculentum. Taxonomy (NCBI): domain Eukaryota; kingdom Metazoa; phylum Mollusca; class Cephalopoda; order Sepiida; family Sepiidae; genus Acanthosepion; species Acanthosepion esculentum. The sequence continues at coordinate 59,363,527 of OZ038494.1, forward strand.
CCCAAAACTGGCTAATTTTGCTAAAATAAAAACGATTCTCTCTTTTTATCTCTCTTCATCTCTCTCTCTTTCCCTCTCTCTCTCTCGATCTATCTATTTATCAATCTATCTATCTATGTATCTATCTATCTATATTAAGGTAGAATTTAATTTGAAGTATATAAGTTGTGTGGATGTCTGTGTTTATAGTTTTTTCCTATAAGTTTGTATATTTTAAATACATTTTTCAGTAATTCTACTTTTACAATAATCCGGTATATATATATATATATATATATATATATATATATATATATATATATATATATATATATATATCAACATTTAGATTATGTAACGGTCAGTCTTAAGTCAACACCTGCTGATTGCGTTGTGCATGAAACTCAGTGTCGTGCTACGTTGAGAAAAAAATGTATATTTATTATTGATATATAATTTATACCTCTGTTATTTTACATCCAGCACGATTTTAACACCAGCACTCATTGTGCGACATTATATTTATATATATATATATATATATATATATATATATATATATATATATATATATATATATATATATTACAATCTTTCTTTTTTTCTTATAATAACTATAGCTCCTTAAGACCTACCTTAACGGTTGACTGATTAGACCAGCTTTGGGACAAACCAACAAGGACAATCGTCTGGAAATAGTCACTCTTCATTGATTTTGAGATTTGATGATAACCATTTACATGGTAGCAAATCTAAGCTTCCAACAGGTTGACGCGACAACTAAATTATAGAAGGAAAACAATGGAGCAGATTTTTACTGCCGTTTGCTATTATTTTTAGCCGTTGTCTAAAAGGTATGCTTGGAAACGTGGTAGGTCATAAGTACATAGAAATGCCGACGAATCCTGAGAGAATTCGGATAACGACAGAAGCGTTTAAATTATACTCTTTTTACTAAAACACACGTAACACAATTCTCAAGAATGGAAGTGAATGGAAGAGTAGGTGATAGCATGAGGTTAGAGAATATGAGAAAAACTATTATTAATTGCCTTCAATATATTCTGTGACTGTCATATTCCCCAAGCCTTCTTTCTTCATTATGTGCACTAGAAATTTAAACTTTGTATATTTGAGAGTACAAGTGTGCTTCTTATTTCCGTTTTCCTTGAAACCTTACAAGTCTCAGAATCTTTCTGTAGAACTATATTTCTTGCTTCACGTCTCCTCGTCATCTGTGAGGCATTTACTGCCATGTTGGGGGAACGATATTGCATAGCAGTTCGTCACTCTTTCCTTTCTTTCGAATGGAATTCTCTTGTTTCTTAATAATTCGTTTAGCACTTTGAAGGTTCTGGAATTGTTGAAAATGCATTCTTTGTCTTAAAATAAATGTTGTAGCTACAGTGGAATTCGTTACAAAGATTATAGCTAGTTATCTCGATTTCATTTTGGTGTTTTTATTTTTATCGAAATATTTTCATTGAAATAACATTTGACCTATTAGTTGTTCGATCGTTAAGTTACGGAAAATAGGAAGTAAGAGGTATCGTCGACGTGACACAACTTCACATAGATCGATTTAAATTCAAATAATTCACAGAAGTATCTGCAATGTTATCGGTCCTAACCTGATAACTCGACATCAGTCACTTTCACACTGCCATAACGTGTCTTTCTGTGCTTTTTCTATTAATATTACATGATAATTGTTCTAATGAGCTTTCTTCTTTGTTATCTCAACGTTATGAATTTAAACGTACTCCTAGATTGGCAGTTAGGTCTCATCATTTTAAAATTGAAATGGCTCGATGTAACCGTAAGTTCTATGCTAACAGGTTCCTCTCTCGCGCTTCTCGCTTGTAAAAAGATCTCTTCTGGTTTCTTGCTTTCCGGTCATGAGTGACCTTCAAAAAATTTAAATGCAATGTCAATCGTTATCTTCGGTCTTTTTAATTCCTGTTCTTTTATTGTTCTCGCTCATGAATAATGTTTTACTTTTTCTCATATTCTTTCACAATTTAGTAACCCAAGGCGTCTTAGTGACTTTATTGCCTTGCTTGGGGTGAAATGATAGAAAAGGATATATGTGAGAAGTTACGAAGTATAAACTGATAGATAGATTCTTACCCGAACACACATCCCACAGACCAGGGATCCGAAAAACTGGGGCCTGTTCAGTGCAGCTGTACCTCTGAGCCCTGAGTTATGAATAAAAGAAGGTAAAGATGGTGGTCTATACTGACACAAAGCTCCCCGGGAACTTCCATAGTAAGTGCCCTGAAAATGAAAAAAAAAAGAAAAACATTGCCTTTTTTTCTGTTTTAATATCGTTTAATATAATTTAAGCGTTTAATATAAATTCATATTTTGACAGGCTTCGAGATATGTCGAGAAATTAGCGGACGACTGCATGTCAGAAGGACTATTTCTTCCTAAAAGTGAGTAAAAAACATTTTGTATATTATAATTGAAGTGGACACGAATTGTTTTTTGTTTTTTTTTAAATTGCCCGAATAACATTAGTTTAACACAGTGGTTGCTAATCTTTTTTTGGCTAGGCCCATCCTAAGCATCTCTAAAATCCTGATGTCCCTATCCTTGTGATATAATTCTTATTATTCAAAAAGTGAACTCCTATTCACATTGAGGAAGTCTAAAAGGCCATTAATTTAACTTTCCTTAACTGAACTGGAGACTGCATATATGCAATAGTAGTATTATTTAATTTTAGGATTTTACAATATTTAAAAAAATATACTATTACTATTACTAATATATTATACTATTACTAATATATATATATATATATATATATATATATATATATATATATATATATATATATATATATATATATAAATTTCTTAATTTAAAAATATGGTTCCATCGCTACACAGGAATTATCATGTTTCAAAAACAGAAACTAAAAACTTCAAATTCAATTATAGAATTAAATTAAAATCCCTAGTCCTGTTTCATTTTCAAGCAATTTTGGAACCAAAATAAAATTCATGCTCTGTAGATTTGCATTGAGCATTGTTTTGTAAAAAATAAAAACAAGAACACCGGATTATATATCTTAATGTTCTTTCTCTTTATTATAATATATATATATATATATATCTTATCTCTATCTATAAAAGGCAAGATGTGTGTGTGTGTGTGTGTGTGTGTGTGTGTGTGTGTGTGTGTGTGTGTGTGTGTGTGTGTGTGTGACGAATGCACGGCCGCAATATTCGACGGATTTGCACCAAAATTTACATGCACATGCTCCAAGTTAGCGATAAGGCCAAGACAGACTTTGCATTTCCCAACTCCCATCGATAAAGAAATAATCGATATTTCATGCTTCTACGGTAGTTTTCATGTAGTTTGCGCCCATTTTCTACTGGTTAGAGTGAGAGCCTATAGCTGCCTCCCACGAATAGGCAGGAAGATTCTATTGGCCAGCGTGAGAGCCAACAGCTGACTGACAAGAATGTTAACTAGCATGTTAGCATGCAAAAAAATCGATAGCTGCATTCGTCACAAGTGGGAAAAATTTAAATCTGCATGGCACTTTACTCCAATTGGCTCATTCGCTTGCTTAAACTCAACGTTGATTCTGATTCCGCAGAACTGGGTTGGGTGTGAAAAATTATTTGTTGTTAACATTCTTTTTTCATTCGTTTTTTCCAGTTACGAGTCCTTATTTAAAGCTGATCGTTTTGTGTTCATTTTGTTTAGTTCTTTTTTCGTAACAGATTTAATGTTTAGTATAGAGCTTAGAATAAACTCGCAGTGTGAGATAGACAAGAAGTATGGCATGTAGCAACATCAGCACGGCAAAGGGCACTCCTTTAAAGGCAAGGAAGGGCAAAAATAGTTTAAGTCAAGTGATAGCGATTGCTGTATGAGTCATATGATTTTTGAATCAAGCACGGGCAACGCCGGGCCATGCTGCTAGCATATATATATATATATATATATATATATATATATATATATATATATATATATATATATGAAGTACATACGTAATTACACACACACACACACACACACATATATATATATATATATATATATGAATTACATACGTAATTACACACACACACACACACATATATATATATATGAAGTACATACGTAATTACACACACACACACATATATATATATATATGAAGTACATACGTAATTACACACACACACACACACACACACACACACACACATATATATATATATATATATATATATATATATATATATGAAGTACATACGTAATTACACATGTACATGCATAAGCACACATATTTTGACGTGTGCATATTGTATGTATTAAATTGCACACACTCACATAGGCTCACTAGAACAAATCACTGTTAATAACTCATTCTCGAGTTGTTCCCCATAAAAATCAAATTCTGCTCCCCCTCCTCCTCCTCTCCTGTGTGGCGTGTGCTCCACTTTGGGAGCCACGAGTTTAATACAAATTCATGTTTTCACAGTTTTTGTAATATGATTAGAAAGTAATGCTTTGGAGAAATATATGACATTTAAAAAAAAAAAATAAAACATCAGTAAAAAATAAGTCATTCAGCGTCTTATATTTGAAGGTGAAGCCGCCTTCTATATGCTAATATACCATATTAATATTATTTACTCAAATGACACCATTATTATTATTATTATTATTATTATTATTATTATTTAGAGTGAGGTCTGCACACCAAAAGGTAACGCTGGGGTACAAATATACTTAGCCCAATATTCACAGAATGACACAGTTTGATAAGGGTATACCAGGCAAATTTGCGCGATAAGGTGACATGTTTTGATAAAAATATTAAATAACCATGCTTATGGAGCCAGGTTGCATTACCTGCAGGTCTGCTAACCCGGTCCCCCTCAGACAGTGTCCGATTGAGAGTGTTCTGAAATATGTAGACGTGACTCCTAAGTTAACTTGACTTCCTCATTATAGTGCATAGGCGCCTAGAAAACATGCCCAACATGTTTAGGTTGAGCAACCGGTAAGCAAATCGGTGTACAAAACATTTATATGTTAACACCTTTAATCAAATAAGATCAAATGTCATGAAATATGTTATTTTTACTGGTACTCTTGTGGTAGTTCAGTTGTTATGAAATGTTTTTAGCTTTGTTTTCTCTTGCAATGTTTCATTACTGAGATCATGTTGAATATTTTCACAATTGCGATTGTTTGCCTTATCTACAGCTGTACTGTTAACTTGCCTTTTATATACAGAAATGATTTTTACTGCTATTAAAGAGTTTTTGCTTTGTAATGAACTGTTAGCTTGCTATAAACTAGATACCCCCGAAGATATGCGATACCTAGCGTTTAAAATGAATTTCTTTAAATAAAAGTAAATATTTCTTTAAACTTTTATTTTACTTTTAATTTCAAGCTAATAGATTAAATTAAATTTAATTTAATTTCCAATAAGCAAAATACTTTGTTATATTTCTAAACAAATTTTAATTGACCGGAAGTAGTTATTTTAAATCGCTAAAAATCGCTGATTTTAGCCATTTTTAACCATATGTTAATACAATTTTATTTAAATGTCTCTCAAAAATAAAATATTCTTTTTTGAAACTTTATTTGAAGAATATCAGCTGATTTAAAGTTTAGTTAATCTGATTTGAAACAAATATTAGTTACTTTTAGTTTAAAATATTGCAGAAATGCATTTTTAACACAGAGATAGGTGTCATGGTTAGCTCTTGACAGCTTGATTGCCAGACGGAGTATTACCTAATTTTCTACGGAAGACATATATGTGAAAATGACTTGACAAATATAACGTAAACGCATTTTTATATAATTTTTAACTACCCAGTAATCTTTAAAATTTTGGAAAATATTCTCAGTAATCTAATGTTTGAATAAATTTTAGGTATTTTCGTTTTATATTTACTATAGTTGTCTTTCTTTTCTGATAATATCTTGTATGGACGTCCGTATTTATAAAAATTGACACGTTTATACACACAAACAAATTTGAAAATTCATTTAAAATATTGGATGTCGCTGAATTGTAATAAGCTTTTCCATTTATGATTAGTAAATATAATTTTTACTTAATAATAATATCACCTAATCGCAACAAATTAATACAAAATTTTAAAAGATTTAAAAATTTATAAATTATTCTAATTAAAATTATAAAAAAAATTTCTTAAGACACTTAAACACGCCTGTCCATAATACGTCTTATTCATAAAAGCAATTAAAAACATCTCTAATTAAATAATGTCTTATTTTTATACCATTTTTATATTTTACAGGTTAGAGCAGACTTCGGTAAATGGAGGTCCTGCTTTACATGAGTAATTGATGATTTAAATTTTCCAGGGAGTATCTGCATATAACAAATATAAACATTAAGCAAAAATTTATTTATTTATTTCGAAATTGCATAAAATTAAATAAGTGGGAGGGGTAAAAGATTTAAAAAAATGTTTTACCAAGAATTTCTAAAATAATTTCATCATTTTTTTTTTTAACGTCCTAAATTTTCATCAAAATCGGGCAGTTATTTGAATTTTGCAAGAATTTTTAAATCAAGGTGGTTTTCCCCGCAAAAATGTCGCTAAAATTTCCTATACTAATCTTTGTTCTCCTGCTGATGCAAGAAAAACAATATTTTTAACCAAATATTTTTTTAAAAATTCAAACGTTCTAAAAAGGAGTAAAAATATAATTTAATAATCAAAACAAACTTTTGCCGTCTTTCTTAATAATAACATGAAAATTTTGACGAGAAAACTTTGTATTTATTAAGTTTGGGATATTTTTTTTTTATCATGTATGCTCATTTATAGCGAATCTGCGGATCTACTTTAAGCATCACATGCTTAAAAACAATAAATATTTTCCCATGCATAAGCCCTGCTGAAATGCGTGTACATCTAATATGGCCGTGAGTTTTTTTATACTGACGAATATGGTAGATTCGACTGTTTACTTAGAAAGGAGAGAACGAAAATGGCGGAATCAAATGAAAAATTCACACGCTTCTTTTTTATCAAGAATATTCATTTGCTTTCGATTTTTATTTTTTTGGTTATCGTTTTACCAGAATTTGCGTAGAGTATTTGGTCTTTCTAAACCGTCAACGGGCCTACGGCAATATCACGTTGAATCACCAGTTTTCGTCGGATCTCTGAAGTTGAACAACGTTACTAAATCTAGCATCTGTCTGGTCACATTCGATGCCTCGAAAACCAGAATTTCCACCATCGGCGATTGGACCCAGAACTTTCACCGTTCGCAATGAACAAACGTTTTCTCGAATAGGTCCTGCGCCTTGAGCGCCTATTAGGACTTAAACTCAAATAAAACTCGTACATACGATCCAGCGCTAAAGATTCTGGAAAAAATGGCCGGTTCGCTGTACGGCTCTAGTAAGTACCCGACTCCTGCTATCTTTTACATTTACAAGAGCCTGATCGAGTCAAAAATGGAATACTGCTGACATATATGGACAGGGGCCGTCCAGTCGGCACTTTCCACTCTCGATAAAGTCCAAAAGCTTACCCGCGTCCTTGAGGGTGACGAATTATTTTCCACCCTACAACCCCTTTCCTCACAGGCGAGAAGTCGCGAGACTATCGCTGCCTTATAGCTATTTCTATGGAAAGTGCAAAGAACTGGACTCCTTAGTTCCACTAGAGTCTAACCATAACTGCTATGGCCCGCCATGGCACGCACATTGTAACTAACCATCCTCATACCCTTCGTATTCTTTTGGTGAGATGTAAGTTCCACTGGAGAAGCTTTTTCCTACGAACCACTGACTTGTAGAACCGATTATTATGCTACCTACAATCACTACAATCAACCGGTTCAAGTCTAGAGGTAACCGTTATCTTCCACACACATCCGCATAAACTGAGCCTCGTCCTCTGTATCTCTCTACATCGAGTGACCCTCAGGCGTTGTACAAGGTCAACATCACTGTAAAAAAAGAACTAATTTTATAGGATAAATGTAATGACTAAAATAAGAGGTTACTGTGGAATAGTCTTGTTGGTGGCAATTTCTCAGCTTATAATATCAGCGTGGAATTTTTATTTTTGGAATAAAATAATCGAACCGCGGAGAAAATAATTTGAAAAATAATAAGCGTACCTTACTAAAAAATAAATAAATAAATCAACCGGAGTGGGAAAGAATCGAAATATGCCCCTGTAAAAAACCTAGAATATACCCTCCAGCCGTAGCTTTCCTGAGATATAAGTCAGGCTAGGACAGCTTATACACCCGGGTATGGTTTACCGGCACTTTCCAAAGGTGCCGCTCGATGAGATCGCCTACCCACACCGATAGCATCAATAAGTCATTTTGCTGACACTTCGGCCATATTCAGATTTTAATACGGGTCTCGTGATCGGCAAGCGAAAGTCGTAACTCGTCCATAGGCAGACATTTACTAAGCCCGGTCTGCTCATTATGATACCCAGTCTGATAAGGGTATAACAGGCACAATATGCCACAGACAGATGTACCCGTCATGATGACTGGTTTGGATAAACGCAGCGCATAACCAACCATACAGGTGGGGAGAATTACCTTCAGGTCAGGTAACGTGGTCTGCTCAGACGGTCACTGATTGAAGGTGTACCAAAGTATCTAGAACGATTTTTACCTGACCACCCCACTGAAGTAGGATGGGACACAAGCTTTTCTTTTATGTGTGCATACAGATGAATATGCATATGGGCCAAGGACTAAAATTTCTCCAGTCCTCGCGACGACTCTCACGCTGGTGTTGATATTACAATGACCCCCCCCCATCTCTCTTAGTGCAATGTGGAAGGCATAGTCGCAGAGTTGGAATTACTGGGACAAGAAACCTTCTCCAAGCTCAAATGAGAAGAGAACAGATACTACACTTTGATCATAGCCAAAGGGCCGACATATATTTAACTTGCTTACCCAATAACGCTGGATGAGATACAAGGTTTCTTTTTATGCGTGTATGGCGGGTGGGGGTGCATACGGATATGCCTATGGACCAAGGATTCAAATCTGTCCAGTCTTCGCGACGACTCTCACATTGGAGTCGACATTACAATGACCCCATTTCTCTTAGTCCAATGAGGAAGGTGCGGCTACAAAATCAAACAACTGCAAAAATTTAGATATCTGCAAAGTGTTCTAACAAAGGACGGAAAGTGTGACACTGAAATCCGAAGGCGCATTGGGAGAGCCAAAGATGCCTTCCAAAAGCTAAGCAGAGTATTAAGAGACAGAAAAAACTTCATTAGAAACAAAGAAAAGAGTACTTAATTGTTATGTGGCACCTGTCCTTCTATATGGCAGTGAATGCTGGACAATCTGCTCACAGATGAAGAAGAGAAAGATGAAGTAATAGAAATGGAGTTCGAAAGAAAGATGTTGAGAATAACTTAGACGGATCATGTAAACAACGATGAAGTTTTTAAAGAAAAGGAAGCAGAAAGGAAACGTATATTCCACATCAGCCAGCGACAGTTGAAACTTCTGGGTCACAGAATGAGGAAAGATGGCTTGGAAAATCTGATACTCACAGGACAGATTGATGGAAAGAGGGACAGAGGAAAACAGTATATAATATACTTGAGCTTAAGTAAATGGCGGAATAGGGTTTTAGAAGAAATAACGATAAGACAACATTTATTAAGAGGTACAAAGGACAGGAAAATGTGGAGAGCCATGATCGCCTACATCCTGAGGGGACACGGCATATAAAGAGGAAGAGATCTTCAAAAACTGCTAAGCAGAGTAGTAAGACACAGAAAAGCATCGTTAGAAACAAGGAAAATAATTCTTAACTGTTACGTGATATTTGGGATATGTTAGTGAATGCTGGACAATCTTTTCAAAGATGAGGAAGATACTTGAGGTAAGAGATGTGCTTCTACAGAAGGATGTTGAGCAAATACGAAATTTTAGATAAAATGATAACAAAAAGGAAACTTATAGTTAACATCAAGGAAGAGACAGTTGAAATCTCTATAGCACATAATGAGGAAAGATAGCTCGGAAAATCTGATACTCACAGGAAAGATTGAGGTTAAAAGGAGCAGAAGAAAACAACGCATAACGTATTTGATGAGCTTAAGTAAATGAATGGTGGAACTGGGTTTAGGAGAAATAACGAAAATACAAAAAGAGTTACAAAGAACAGGAAATTTTGATTTGCAAATATAATTCCTATTCAATTAGATACTGAGATAGGCGTAATCGCTGCCTTCGTTTTTGTTCTCTCGTTCTAATCTCCTCCTTTTTCTTCGAGGGAATTTTCCCTTTTATGATGTTCACATGACAAAATGTTCCGTAATGGACAAAATGTAATACATAGGAAATTATTTAAATTTAATTCTACATTCATAGAGAAAGTTTGCGTTGAATCTTGGATACCAATATAAAACTAAAATGAGAACTTTTAATTACACCTATAATCTTGTTACTAATTTTTTTTTCTCTTATTCAATTATATATTTATTTGGGTAAAAGTGTGCTGAATCTAGAATATCATAATTTACATATTCAGCTAAAATATATAGTGACTGATGTATTTTTTGTGGTAACGTTAATAAAAAACCCGTAATATATTTGTTTGAAAGTAATTGTTACTTGTAAATAAATGCTTATTACCACCGCTTGTGTTTCAGTTTGTCTTATTTGTCGCCTCATATGGGACAGGAAATATATAATATTTATATAAGTACACATTCATAATTATTATATGATCTGATGATCGCATTTCATTCTGTTTTATTGGGCCCCCAGATGGGACAGGAAATATATAAATAAATACACCCTGATAATTATTATATGATTTGATTATTGTATTTCATTCTGTCACATTAGGCCCCCAGATGGGACAGGAAATATATAAATAAATACACCCTGATAATTATTATATGATTTGATGATTGTATTTCATTGTCATATTAGGCCCCCAGATGGGACAGGAAATATATAAATAAATACACATTGATAATTATTATATGGTTTAAGTCTGCTGACCACTCTTATGCTATCCAAACGAAATATTTTATAACATATTCTTTTTGTTACAAAAATTAATCATTGTTTTTTATTTCGCTTGTAATATATTGTCTCAACAGCTTCCCAAACCAGCTTTAAAAAAAAAAGAAAAAAAGCATACCAAGGATAAAACGGTTTCTACAGATTGATTTAGTATAATCTCGAAATGTCAAAATAAGATTTTAAGAAGGTACTTACATTGCCAATGTAGGGTCGACTGAAAAGTTGCAGCATTGGCAAAAACTGGCAATGCGTGAGAAGAGGCCAAAACATGGCAATAAAAAACACATGCGCGGCCGGCATCGTAAGACGGAGCATTTAACTGAATAATAAGCTTCCGTTATTGTTATTTGAGCACAAATGCATAATAATTCCCTGTCAACTTTGTCTTATATATATATATATATATATATATATATATATATATATATATATATATATATATATATGTATGTATGTATGTATGTATGTATTTACATTAACATACAGTTATACATATTTACGCCATTATAATACATGAAATATACATGTTTTGCGTACATTGCTATAGAAAACACCGAATAAAAAAATGTGTTCAGATATGTGTTTGTGTGTGTGTGTGTGTGCTTATGTGTGTTTTTATGTGTGTGTGCGTGCATATGTATATGCGTTAGGTAGAAGCATGTGCGTGTGTGTGCGTGCGTCTATGGTCGTAGGAAAGACGCAAGCATACTTTAGTCAGTGAGAATTCTGCAAGACTACTAACATTTGTCACTATGTATTCAGCTGTGAATAGGTAAAAGTGATTTTGCATATATGCATACAGGGGGGCACGCAGAAGCAAAAGCACACGCAGAAGCGCATATGCGTAATGTGCTAGTAGGAAATGTTTGGACTCGAAGATGGATGTTTTAAAAATGATTTGTCATTTGTTTTTCAAGTCCGTAATCTGAGATGTCTCTGAAGGGCATGATGTTTAACAAAACGAGGTGCCCAGCCCACCCATCATCCACCCCCGGCAAGTGTAACTATGTGTTTGCCGTACCAATTTTGCAAATATGCCGCTAATTAAACCGCCAGCCACATGACCAGGAACCAGTTAACTGAATATGTCTTATCAGCAACCTGCTTACCAAAGAAAACAAAACAAAAAAATAATGCGCTCTTACCTACAGAAATGCAGAGGTTAATCTATCTGTCCATACAGTGTATATCACAGGTAGGCCTGATACAAAAAGAGAAAGAGAAAGAGAGAGCAAGAGAGAGAGAGAGAGAGAGAGAGTGTGTGTGTGTGAGAGAGAGAGTGCAAGAAAATAAGTCTTCACAAATCCCAAGAAAGGGTAGCCAACTTAACAGAAAAAAAGGAGAAAAATATATCCTTGGACGAAAATTTATTTTCAAAATTTTTATTCAATTTAACCACGTTGTGGTAAAC
>OZ038494.1:59380974-59433474 GCA_964036315.1 Acanthosepion esculentum
CATAACCAAATAGGGAGCGGAGGCTTCAAAACCAGCAACTTTAGATTTGAGGACCCAACTACCAAGATGCAGGCTATGAATAGATTCTGGCGAGCTCAACGAGGCCATGGGGTGTGGTCGGGCGCTGCAAGCCCCCAAGAAATTTTACAGGGGAATTTTGACGCCATATAAAATGGGTATTGGAGCATAATCTAACGCCAGCATTAGCTACTTAAACATATTGACTTATAATTCTATCACTAAAATATCCTTTCTAACTAGCAGTATAACCCGTCTTCGCCCGGGTCTTTCATTACTGGGAATTTTTGTCGTTTAATTGGAGCAGTTTAAGTTTCAAGTCAGCCCACCCGAAAATTAATATTAATAACAACAATTGGATGCAACTAAGGCACATCCCCAAATGGCGGGGGGGGGGGTAACAATTCGAATGGGAGGGTGGCCCTGAAAAGGAAACTGTATCATAATAAATAATATTATTGTAATAATTTAAACTATTTATTTTTATTAAAGTTTTTATGAAAGATATATATCCAAGAACAGATAGTAAATACTAAAACGCTGTTGAGAGTAATAATGGACAGGAAGTAGTGGAGAGCCATTGTCGCCAACAGTTTAGACTCAAAACTGGCATTAAAGAATTATCTATCAAACAGAAAAGATTCATCAAAATCGGATGAAAACTGTGGAAATGCATAAACAAGATCCAATCACACACACACACACACACACACACACACACACACACACACACACACACACATTTTGAGAATTATAGATATAGACTAACAGCATGGCCCGGCGTTGCCCGTGCTTGATACAAAAATCGTACAACTCATACAGCAATCGCTATCACTTGACTTAAAATATTTTTGCCCTTCCTTGCCTTTAAAGGAGTGCCATTTGCTGTGCTGATGTTGCTACATGCCATACTTCTTGCCTATCTCACACTGCTAATTTTTCTAAGCTCTATACTAAACATTAAATCTGTTACGAAAAAAGAACTAAACAAAATTAACATTCGTGTCAGTCAGCTGTTGGCTCTCACGCTGGCCAATAGAATCTTCCTGCCTATTCGTAGCAGCCAGCTATAGGCTCTCACTCTGGCCAGTAGAAAATGGCCGCAAACTACATGAAAACTGCCGTAGAAGCATGAAAAATCGATTATTTCCATTATCGATGGGAACTGGGAAATGCAAAGTCGGTCTTGGCCTTCTAACTAACTTGGAGCATGTGCATGTAAATTTTGGTGCAAATCTGTCGAAAATTGCGGCCGTGCATTCGTCACACACACACACACACACATACACACACACACACACACACACACACACATCCTGCCTTTTATAGATATAGATTGATTAAAAAAAGACAAGTGATTTTGTTGAAAAATCCACTCAATAAAAAAATTGCTTCAGAGGCTCTTTTGAGATTAGGAGGCTTGAAGTTTATGCTTCCTTAGTTTCATAGTAGATTTTCTATTGAGGGATTAACACACTTCTGCATATGGTTTATTTCTTATTTATTCATATGATAATTCAAAATATTTGCAAAAGAAGAATATTTATTCTCAAGAGAAAAATAATAATCATTTACGTTTCATGTTTCTGAAGCAAAAGATGTTTACACGTATGATCTTCCTTAGTGAACAATCGCGAATTGTTTAAAATGATGAAAAAGGTACCTTCAAGGAAAACTTACAAAATTCAAGAAACATTGTACTTAATCATTGTTTATGTGTATAGTTATGCATGAAAGTGTGCGAGTGAATAAGTGAGGACAAAAGGAAACATTTTAAGAAACGGTATTTTCCTCGTGAATTTTGGCTTGCCATTTTGAAAGCCAAAATCGGGCCCAGTTTGCGCATGCCTGCTGTTGTGTTCGTTAGTAAACGTTGCTCTTACAAAATGTCATCTCAAGAGTTACCCCCTTTCAAGAGCAACCACAATTTTGGCTGGAGCAAGTAAAAACCACTTAGCAAAGTCACATTTAACACAACACGGAGGCAGCGTGCATACATAAAAAAAACTGCCAGATTGTAAAAAAATCTTCCCAAGCACATCGTTAGCCACTTGTCTCATTAATTAATCATGATTCTGAATTGTTTTTTCCCTGTTCAGTTGCGATATTTTTATTTATTTTGCCGAGCCCGAAGTTGATGAGCCTGAATTATTCAACCAGATTTACGAAAAACGTGTACGCTTTTTGGACACAGCTGTTGGCTCGAAAGTTTCATCTACGAATGATACAACACTTTAGAGGTGCACCTTCCCAAATTAGGATCACCAGAACCTAACATTTCATCTCTCCTCTAATTTAGACCAGGTGTTTCAAAGGTGTCGGTGGCGGGGAGTGTCCTGTAAAATTCCATACCCCCAAAACCAAACTAATAACGTCCAATCACCACCGAACATTCACCTACTGTGATGGATGGATGTTCTCTCAATGAGGTTCACTGCTTTAAACGTCTCGTTGAAACTCTACCCTTGTGATGAAACATTTGGCATTCCCTGGCTGAGCAGCCAGTGCTACAGTGGCCTAAGAAAAGTTTTTTAGCCAGGAAAAAAAAAACTACATCCAATTTCAATATTTAATTACGTAATCCCTACTAAACATAAACAAACAGTATTTGGAACTAGTATAGAGTAGGTCCTCCATTTGCTAGTTTCAGTGCTTGTATTCGATTTTTCATGGATTTGATCAAGTTATCAACAATCATCTGATCCAAATTTTGCCACTCCTTTAGCAATGTTTCTTTAAGGGTTGCAACTGACGTGATTTTGGTTGCACGCTCTCGAAGTCGTCGATCAAGGTGCTCCCAAACGTGCTATATTGGATTCATGTCAGGATTTTGGGCTACCCATGGCAGCGACTTGATTCCTTGCTATTCCTTCCAGGCCTTTGCTACTTTGTTCGTATGACATGGCGCTCCATTTTCTTGAAAAAGGTAGACATCCTTGTCAATCTGATTGGTTTCAAATAGTGGGAGTAGTCCCTTCTCTACTATTTGACAGTATTTTGGACCATTCAACCGCTCATTAACAATAATCAGCTCAGATTTCCCTCCAAACCTCACAGCGCCCCACACCATTACTCCAATCCCTCCATGTTTCACGGTCGTCTGCAGACATTCAGTGCTCCAAGTCTCATTCTGATTTCTTCAAACATAAACCAATCTCGAATTAGAATATTGGCAGAATTTACTTTCATCTGACCAAATTACAGACTGCCAAAATTCATAATCTTTGCTCTCGAATTCTCTCGCCCAGTCCATACAAAGGTTCCTGTTAACCTCTGAAATCAAGAGCTTCTTTCTTGCGACCTTTCTTTGATAGCATAGCTCTTTCAAAGTCTTTCTCATCGCATATGGCGACATTTCCATGCTGTTGGCGACATCTTTGACGCTCTGATGACGGTTTCTGATGACTTCCCTATTCAGTGCCCTCGTCGTTCACTCAGACACAATGCTTAGTCTTCCTGAACGTTGTTCCACACGACAATGTCTTTCTTCATTAAATTTCTTGACAATATTATTAACCGTTTGATGATTAACCTGGAAAAAAATTCTCTATTTGACTTGCCACACTGATGCCATCGTATTATTTTCTCTTGTTGAAATTCACTAATTTCCTTACTTCCACGAACTTTCAAGATATAAGTCAACTATTGTTCATAGATGTGAGTAGCTTGATACTAACACGGTATTGTCTGAAAAAAAGAAGAAACCTTATTAAATAAGCCGCAATTGCTGTAATGAAGGGTGGATAAAAGTTTATCCTAGTCCACGGTACTTTCGGTTGAAATTTATAAAATCTTTCTCTTAAAACAATGTTTCAGGAAAATATGTTTCTAGAGTCCAGTAGCTGTTATCGCTCTTTCTAGTGCTGATGGGAGTTTCCTTCCTTACCTTTTGTTTAAGGTAGTGTGAAGAGCCAACATGCTGATTATGTCATTATCTTCTCTTCGAGTTCCATGTGATATCAATTGCTGCTGTTAAAAGTCCTCAGATGATGAGGCTCCTGTTATTTGGTAGAGTTCATCGTTTGTGATTCTGCGGCTCCAATCCACAAGGTTCAGACAAAATAATGGCCCTCGCAAAGTGTCGAAGGCTTCATTCGCTCACAACCATTTTTAACCATTGATCCTTGAAAACGGTTGCATGCAGATGACAGTTTAGATATAGACAAACCTCTCATCAACGGACTAATAGTGGGGAAAAGGGGTCCGTTATAGCCGATTCTCCATAGATAGTGTTGTGGATTCCGGGGATGGAATCCTGCACAAAAAAATAAACAACGCCAGAAATTGAAATAGGAAAATAAGTGTATTGAACGTAAGAATACAAACTTGAAATGAAGATGAGTAGTCCAGGAATGCGGGTTAGTAGAAAGTATATGTACATGTCTCTGTAAGTGAAGCCGTAATTATCTCTCTCTCTCTCTCTCTTTCTATCCCTCTCTCTCTCTCTCTCTCTCTCTCTCTCTCTCTCTCTCTCTCTGTTATACGTATTTCAACCTTGTCTCAACGTATCTCATGTATCTCCAACTCTGTCAGTATAAGTATACTTTAGACGAGTCCATCTTGTGTAAAAGGGGAGAGCCCCAAAACAGATAGGAAGAGACTATTTTTGAGTTATAAAAGCACTGTAATAACTACCAGTATATATGATCATAATGTAAAAAACTCTAGATATGTAAATATGACATAAGTAAATATATACTTAATACAGATATATTAATCAAAATAACAAAAATAATAGATTTCTCACAGCTGCTTTTTCTCATGCACGCGCTTTCCGTCTTTGTTTACAATTGAAAGGCTCGCCACCGCCGCCAAGCGGTCATTTTGTAAATAATACGACTCGATCCGCTAAGCCGGCAAATTGTGAAATACATCGCTGACAATCTGGAAGTTTTTTTTCCTGTAGATTTTTTTTTTATTTTGCCTGCATATTTTGTCCATTGCATCCGAAGTCCGTTTTTATGGGCTTCCATAGATGAGAGGAATGTCTGCATTTCTAAATGAATTTGACGTCATGCAAGACATCCACATGAAAGTCTCGACCTGACGAAGCAATTTAAGAACATGACTCGAGTTTAATTCTCGCAAGACCAATTAGACAGTATCGTTAAATTTAATATCCTAGCCTCTCCTACTACTGTAACTGTTATGGTCCAAGTCCCTTGTACCACGATGATGGTCCAAAGTAGAACCAATGTAGAATAACTCGAACACAGGGATGAAATAACACAAACAGAAATATATACAAAGAAGTAGAAGTATTAGTAATGACTATCAGATTTGGTTAGAGTGAACTATGTTGTCTCGACAAGTATCACTATTCCAATGTTCTTACAATAATCCTGCTGCTCCCTCTTGAGGCGCAGTATTTATAATGTCCGGAATAGTCCATTATTATTATGCGTAAGTACCCATAACAGTAACCTTGTACCAGACTATCAGTAATGATTCCCTGCGTCTTAGTGGATTTTTTGCCTTGCATGAGGTGACATTATATATTAATGCATGTTTCATTAAATAATATAGACAAGTTTTGTCTATTTATTTTAAGTAAGTTCCTTTCGTATTGTCTGATAAGCTTAATAACATTATCATTGAAAGACGAAAGGAAATCACCATATTGATACATGTTTTAATCCTATCTAAGCTTTCGGCTTACATAAGCCATTATTAAAGATGACAATTTTAATCAAACAACACATATACGAAACCACAATAATGGCCCGCCCTTGCTGTTTGAATAAGCTCAAAGTAACGACAAACTCTTATTTACGAGCCAAGAAAGCGAAAAACGCGTCGTAGCTCGTGACGTCACACATGACCACGCGAGAGTGAAAACGAGAAGTATTAAGTATGGGAAGCCATTGGTTTATACCAATGGCTTCTGCTATAGATTATAGGCATTTAAGAATGTTTGTGGAGATTTCATAGTTTATTTTGTTCAGGTTAGGTTTCAACAGTTTTATGTATATAGCTTCAAGGTTTTAAATTTTTGTTTATTATTTTCGTGTTTAACACAATTATACTTAAACATGAAAATAAGAAACAAAAATTCCAAGTTACAAATAAAAACAGGTTCTGCTTTTGTCAAAAGAGAGTTTTTTTCCCAACAGTCAGCTCTGACAGTTCGGACTTAACATTCTTGCTCGTTTGTATATTATTGTATTACCGATTTTCCGTTAATATATTTGTTAACTCAAATCCACTCTTGTGTCGTTATTTCTGGCAGCAACATACATAAATAAACTTTTCTGCTGTCCATCAGCATGACTGATGCTATCCTCTAAGTATGCAACACTTTGTGCCTTCTAGGGCACACTTTTTCTACTGATATGATGTGGAGTGATTATATTGAATAAATTGCTAGGTCTTACTGATAGAAAAGTTTGTTCACTATGTCGTGCCAAACAATATTTTTCCTTAGACTCCGTCTTCAACATTTATAAATCTACCATTCGTAAGTGTATTGAATATTGCTGTCATATCTGGTCTGATGCTCCTGCTATATATCTCGAGATTCTTGACAAAATCTCAAACAGGGTCTGCAAAGTAATCGATCCTGACCTGGAATCTCGACTTCAATGCTCCCTTCCACGCCGTGACGTGACGTCTCTCTGGCTTTTCTACAAAACATTTTGTGGCAATTGTTGTGATGAGCTTGGTGCCTCGTCTGCATGAATTTAACTGTACTACTAGATTGGAAACTAGATCTCATCGTTTTATTGTTAAACTAGCTCCCTGTAACCGTATGTTCCATTTTAATAGTTTCTTTACTCGCACTTCTTGCCTGTGGAGCTCTCCCCCGGTTTCTTGCTTCTCTTCCACTTACAGTTTTCAAATCTTTAACCCTAAACTTTTATTGTACTTTCTCCTAACTCAAATCTTCCATTCTCTTTCGCTCCCAGAAATCACGCTTATTGAGTTTTAGTGGCTTTATCGCCTTCCTTTGTGTGAAATGATTTAACAAGTAAAGAGGTGAGATATTAAAGTCTGGTAAGCACAAAGAATGCATCTTTGTGATAATAAAAACAAAGACATTGACAGATGTTCAACTGTAAATGATATAAATCATTAGGTTTTTTTTTATTTATATTCCTTTTTCAGACGGACATCTTTTCAACACCCCCGTCTAAATATACGGTAGGGAAAAAATCTATGTCGTCTCCGAAACCTGTTTGTTCAGTGGTACCTTGTTCCCGTGAGTCTGGGCTTTAACACGACCGGACAATAATTACAGTAATTACTCCTTAAACACGAGTAATCTTACTAGATAATCAAACGGGGAAAAGTGCGTTCCAAATAAGGGACCTAAAAAAACAAGATCTTGTCTGGGCGGAAGTAATAAGTCATAAAAAAACAAAAAACTTAATCGTAACCGACAAAATTGAAAAAGAAATTAATTCTACCTGAAAATCTTGATTATTAATTAGAATCTATATCAACCCTATTTGTGTAATTGATACCAGATATTTTGTTGGTTGTTTGGTTCGAAACATTGTTTCTTTCTCTCGCAGTAAGAAACGCTTAAAGTAATAGTCAAATAAGCGATTATTATCACGTGGGGTGATCGGATCTCACTGAGTGCCTTAAATTTATATTAGACTATGCTTTGGATTTCGTTAATCGGACTGACTTCCTCATCTTGGTTACTTTCCTCACAACGTTTCGGCCGTCTGATCCTCCGGCCTTCTTCAGGTGCATCTCGAACTCGGGAACCGTCGGTCTGGAATTTCGAACCCAACCCTTTATTGTTACGGGGGTACCATGTTCTCGTTCCATTAAGGCCATCGCTGCTGCTACTACTGCTTGACGCCATCGTTGCTGCTGCTGTTGCTTCTATTATCGTTGTCACCGCTCTTGTTTGTCGCTGCCACTGCCTTTGCTCGGGATTGAACTCAGAACATCGGGAGAACTTGCAATCACTGTTCCAACGTCCTAGTCGCCTCGGCCATGTGTCACTGGGACGAACGTGTATGAATTTTTTTGGTGAAATTCCAGACCGACGGTTCCCGAGTTCGAGATGCACCTGAAGAAGGCCGGAGGATCAGACGGCCGAAACGTTGTGAGGAAAGTAACCAAGATGAGGAAGTCAGTCCGATTAACGAAATCCATAGTGAAAACCCCTCATCCCAAAAATATAGACAATTACTAGACTATGCTTATTGCTTGACAAAAACAAACCCGGTGCAGAAGTGTTGCCGCAGAGGTGAGGGCAGTCGGCACGACATGGGCCGAGCTGAAGGGGATCGCCAGGAACCGCGTCGACTGGAGAGGTGTTGTTGCGACCCTGTGTCCCCCAAGGAATCAAGTAGCATCGAAGAAGATGCTCTTTGATTGAGTGATTTCATTCTTTTTACGTCTCATCAACACATTCAAGGTTATTTAAAGCCGACACTTATTTTGAATTGTCGGAACAGTCCAACATGAAAATCACAAATTTGGAGATAGCAAAATCAAACAAGTGTAATAATTTAAATACCTGGGAAGGACGGAAAGTGTAACACTGAAATCAGAAGTCGCTTTGGTATAGTGAAAGATAACGTCCAAAAACTAAACAATGTTTTAAGAAGAAGTAAAATATAGTTAGAAACAAAGAAAAGATTACTGAACGGTTACGCAATGTCGATCTTCCAATATAGCAATGAATGCTGGACAATCTTTTCACAGATGAAGACGAGACTTGAAGCAACAGAAATGTGCTTCAGCAGAAGGATACTGAGAATACTATGGACCGAACATGTGAGCAACAAAGAAACTTTAATGAAAATGGTAAAAAATAACATTTTTAATTAACATCTGGAAGAGACAGTTGGAATTTCTAGGTCACAGAATAAGGAAAGAAGAATTGGAAAATTTTATACTCACAGGACAAATTGCAGGTAAGAGGGACAGAGGAAAAAATGCATAACCTACATATAATGAGCTTGAGTAAATGGATGGCCGAACAATGGTTAGGAGAGTTTTAAAAAGAAGAAGACAATTTATTAAGAATTACAAAGGGCAGGAAATCGTGAAGAGCCATGATCGTCAACTGCCCGAAGTGACATGACACATAGAAGAGAAAGAAGAATTTTTTTTGCACAACATTTATTTTTTTTTTTTAAATTACAATGATTTTTCCAGATAAAGTTCTACTATTCAACCCATAGCTGTGAGAAGAGATGGATATGTACCTTACCCAAGGGTATTTGCAGTTGAATATAACGAACGAGATTGAAATTCGAACTCGGCTCCCAGATTTCTCATTCTGAGGCGCCATCCTAACCCGCACATTCCAAACTACCAGTCAGTTAAGTGCCACACGTGATACACGCTTGGGCAATCATGTCTCTTTCGATTCATGATTGACGAAACAGAAGATTTTCCCGACGATTGTTACCGTTTCTTTCTGCGGTAGACTGATTGCCAGTCAAGGTTTTTTGACCCGGTCTGCCCTCCCATTCAACTCATAGCTGGAAGGATTCATACCTTCCCCAAGAGTATTTGTACGTAAGTGAATATAACGAACCTCGACTGGAATTCGAACTCGGCTCTCCGATTTCACATTCCAAGCCTATATCCATTACACGCACAATCCAATCTATGTTCAACCAATATATATAATTACTTACTCTCGTTTTAAAAACATAGCTCACTTTTATCTTGAAATTTCCTTTGATAAATCATTATTAACAGTCATTAATTTTGTAACGTTATCTTTGTATATAGACTAATAAGAATCTGGGCCGAAATCTATCATACATAAAATAACAGTTTATTCATTTCTGGGTTATTGCTGGCGTAAGGTTGTGTGGTTTGGCGGTCTTTCCTCGAACGTTGATCTCCTTACGAGGATGCAAGCAACTTTGGCTTTTTCGTTTCGGGTGGAGCGCTCAAATAACTTCCTGTCATCAGTTTGTCCTGTATGTGCACAACCTAAACTAAGCTGGGTCGACATCCCGTTTATATGCCCGGCATAGACGACCATATTTGAGACCCGATTCTGTACTTGGTGTTTTCCAAATCAACCATCTAATGCACCTGCCTTCTCAAGCGCTCTTTTGTGATGGTGGATCTACTATGAAACTGATGAAGCTTAAGCTTCAGGGTCCTTAATACGAGAGGAGCCTCTGGAGCACATTTTTAATGAGCGAATCTTTCAACAAAATCGATACTTTTTTAGTTGATTGCTATTAAAATAAAGCCATATTAGTGATAGAATCATAAATAAGCCAATGAGTTGAAGTCGCTAAGGCTTTAGACTATGCTCTAATTTACATTGCATATGGCTCAAAATTTCCTAGTAATTGCTCAAATTTCTAATTTTTTTATAAGCTTGCAGCACCACAAATCCTCATTGAAGACGCCAGATTTCTCGAATATTCAGACTGGTATATGAAAATGAACAAATATATTGTTTAATAAATAAACGAAGCGTTTACTCAAATATGGGTATCCATCAAAAATAACGTTTAAGTAATAAAAAATCTCATTGATTAATAAAAAAAAAATCCCTTTCTTTAAAAATTGGTTTGTTTATATTTGGATAGGAAACTGAGCAGACATGTCTATTTCGAGAGTCAGAGAAAAATCTGTTTAAAGGCACTATTCAACTTTGTTTGACCAGAAAGCAATCCGTGGCCGAGATGTCCAAAGCACGTTATATCTAATGACAGCTTCCCTCAGGGGTGTGCAGATTCGAATTCTGCCGGAGAGCGCATATTTTTCTCGAATATTCAGGCCGGTAGACGAAAATATATAAATATACTATTTAATAAATAAACAGGGCGTCTACTCAAATACAAATATCCACTAACAATAACGTCTAAGTAATATATATATATATATATATATATATATATATATATATATATATATATATATATATATATATATATTTATATATATATATATATATATCCCAAAATTTTAAAACCCAAAATATCAATAATGAAGATGGTCTTGATCAAGATTTTACCACGTAAACAACATGAAACAAGTGTTTACAGGATTGATCAATAAAAACAATTTAATCAGTTTTGCTGACGTAACATTTCATGACTGATCGATTTTATTAAAATAAATTGCATCCAAATGATTTTTGTCAGCCATTTTCATCTTAAAAGTTCTTTGCCATTCTTTCAAATCACACAAACACAATTATCAAACGAGATTTTTATGCGTTTTGTTCGGCTTGTGCATTATTTTTTAAACAATTTTCTGGAGAAGTTTATAATTTCGCTTCGTGATTAGAATTAACACATAACAGAGCTTTTCACAAACACTTTTTTCATAATTACGGCAGATGAAATTTTTCATTGTCTGATGTAAGTCAGAGCCGCCATCTTGAGCGATTTGTGCCAGTTAACCTAAATATTCACAGTACATTTTTGGCTGAATGAAAAGAAAAAACAAACGTTTTTTTCTGTTTATATGAAAAGATGTTAATGCTGTCAAAGCTTTTTCAAATTGTATATTTCAATTCTCCATTAAAGGCCATTCATTTAAATAATTTAATCTAATTGGTTTTGAGATATATTTTATGAAGCTCGGATGATGAACTATTAAACAAAATCTTTTGTGTGTCATATTTTTGATTTGTTTATTAGTGGGGGAACATCCTGTAGGTGTGGGGTGGTTCTATAATTTTTTTAATAGTAATAATAATAAATGGAGGTTGCTTTCAGCTTCATAAAACCTTTTTGCTCCACAGTGGAGTCTATAGATTAGAAGAAGAAGAAGAAGAAGAAGAAGAAGAAGAAGAAGAAGAAGAAGAAGAAGAAGAAGAAGAAGAAGAAGGAAGAGGAGGAGGAGAGGGGTGGTAGGAGGAGAAGAAGAAAAGAAGGAGAGGGAGGGGGAGAAGGAAAAGAAGAAGGAAGAGTAGAAAAAGAAGAAGAGAGAGAAGGAGGAAAAGAAGGAGGAGGGGGAAGAGGAAGACGATGAGGAAAAAATTATGACGAGTTTCTGTTGTTTTGAGAGTATTCGATGGCAGTAATAAGTATGGATCTACTCGTTGTACACCAGGAAAAAAAACCTGCCAAGGAATATATGTAGTGCGCCAGCATACCATCTTCTTCTATGTGCCGTGTCCCCTTCAAGATGTTTGGCGCTCCAGGGCACTCCTGAATTTCCTGTCCGTTGTAGCTCTTAATTTTATCTTACGTAAAACTTGTTCCGACATTAATTTACTCAAGCTCCCTAAGTAGGTTATGCGTTGATTTCCTCTGTCCCTCTTGCTTTCAATCTCTACTGTGAGTATCAGAGTTTCCAAGCCCTCTTTTCTCATTAACTGCCCTGGAAATTTGAAATGTCTATTTCTGGTGTTAATTACAAGTTTCCTCTTTGTTTCCATTTTCCCTAAAACTATTTCGTTGCTCACATGTTAGGTCCATAGTATTCTCAGTATCCTTCTGTAGAAGCACATTTCTGTTGCTTCAAGTCTCTTCTTCATCTGTGAAGAGATTTTCCGCCATTCACTGGCATGTAGGAGGACTGATATTACGTAACATTTCAGTACGCTTTTCTTCGTTTCTAATGAAATTGTCCTGCTTCTTAATAATCCAACAAAATTATGAAGGTTACTTGCAGATTTACTAAAAGAAAGGTCACAACATGCTTACTCTGAGTAATAACTGGCAGTACGTGCCTAATATATATATATATATATATATATATATATATATATATATATATATATATATATATTATAGTAATTATGAAGGTTACGTGCCTAATATATATATATATATATATATATATATATATATATATATATATATATATTATCCTAATTATGAAGGTTACTTGCAGATTTACTAAAAGAAAGGTCACAAGATGCTTACTCTGAGTAATAACTGGCGGTACGTGCCTAATATATATATATATATATATATATATATATATATATATATATATATATATTATACTAATTATGAAGGTTACGTGCCTAATATATATATATATATATATATATATATATATATATATATATATATATATATATATATATATTATAGTAATTATGAAGGTTACGTGCCTAATATATATATATATATATATATATATATATATATATATATATATATATATATATATATATTATACTAATTATGAAGGTTACTTGCAGATTTACTAAAAGAAAGGTCACAAGATGCTTACTCTGAGTAATAACTGGCGGTACGTGCCTAATATATATATATATATATATATATATATATATATATATATTATAGTAATTATGAAGGTTACGTGCCTAATATATATATATATATATATATATATATATATATATATATATATATATATATATATATATATATATATTGATACTCGGTTGGAAAAACCTCGGATGACACAATTTGTAAGTATATCAAAACAAATTGATACCCGAGGACAAAAATTTGGAATAAAAGAAAGAACTAGAATCATACGAACAGAGTGAAACAAATCGTCCAGTGCCTTAAGTTTTCAGTCCAAAGAAAAAAACCCAAGCGAGTAATAAAGCTAAAACGTAGAGTGCTCAATACGCTAAGTAGAGCTAGGATAAATAAAATAAATCCTCAAGAGCCATGAACAATCTACCTCGGTTTCACCTAAACGGATCTTCGGGGTAATCTGAAGATCCGTTTAGGTGAAAACCTAGGTAGGTTGTTCTGGCTATTTAGTATTTATTATATATATATATATATATATATATATATATATATATATGTGTGTGTGTGTGTGTGTGTGTGTGTTTCATTGAATAATATAGACATATTATATCTATTTATTTTTATAATAATCCTCTTTATTTCTCTTATCAGTCTCTTGATGTCAAGCTGAAACTCACCAAGGAAGGCCCCGCAGCCTTTTGTCAACCCAAGCACCCTTGCTTTGAGACGCTTGTTTTTGAAAAAAAACAAGACCATAGCTACAACTGCTAAATTAAGAAGTTATGACAGAGCGCGTCTCTGCGTCTTTTCGGAAATCACCATCACATCGACCGCAGTGACAATAAGTTTGTCTTTCCAATATACCACTGAAGATGACCTCGGAGGAGGTCGAGGGTCCTTGGGTTGACAAGAAACTGCGGTGCCTTCCATGGCGAGTTTCAGCATGGTATCAGTTGACTAGACAACTAGAAAGGATTATTATAAAAATAAATAGACAGTATGTCTATATTATTCAATGAAACATGTTTAAATGAAGATACACGCCTAAATACGCACACACACACACACACACACACACACACACATATATATATATATATATATATATATATATATATATATATATATATATATATATATATGCCACTCGCAGACAGTATGATTCGCTGTATCACAGCTCCTCAGTACGACCAGACTACCTAATGACTCAAGCCAGGATTGAAATCCAACGGATATAGATATATTGGGTGTATTTGGTCAGCAATTATTCATGATGCATTTTCGAAATCTACCGACGTTCCTTGTTGATATTCTTAAGAACATAAATGTGATATGCCACCTAAAATTAAGAAAGTCGAAATAATAATAATAATAATAATAATAATAATAATAATAATAATAATAATAATACTGTCTTTTCTACAAATACTTTCACGGTAACTGCTCCGTCGAGCTACTTTTGCTGGTTCCCAAACTGCATGGATTTAAACGTGCTACGAGGATGGCATCTCATCCCACCCTTTCACTGTCAAAACAGTTAAATGTAGCCGTGTCTTCTACTCCAATAGCTTCATGTCTCGCACTTCCTGCCTGTGGAACTTTCCTCCTCTTATTTGCTTACCTGATAGCTAGAATTTCCAACTATTCAAATGCAATGTCAGTCGACATCTCCAGGTGCCCTGACCTAATTCCTCGTCCTTCTCATCATCCTTTCCTCTATCACGCCTCTTTACTCCTGCTTCCACTCTCTGTAAACCCTTGCGTGCTAGTGGCATTCCCGTTTTGCTGGAGGTGATAAGCTTAAAAATTTTTTTTTAAATAATATAATATAAAAATACATAATAATAATAATAATAATAATAATAATAATAATAATGATAATGATGATAATATAATACGATAATAATAATATAATACTATATAAATAATAATAATAATAATAATAATAATAATAATAATAATAATAATAATAATAATAATAAAGGCAAGAAAATTATATGAAGCCTTACTTAATAAATATATTTCATTTAAAGAAAAAATAGAGAACATGAATCCTTACAGGAGTGCGCGAACTGCGATAAAAGCCAACAATGCGATATTTAGATAAAATTAAACTGACAACAAAAATATCTTTAAAAATAACAATGGTCACCCGAAAATTCGTAGACACGGGAAGATCTACATAAACGAACCAGAATTCAGAAAATTATCAAGAGTATGGAAAATGTAAATAAAAAAAAAATAATAATCAGGAGTAATAATCAGCCAGATATACTCAATATTTAATTCTTGAATTACGTCTTCATCGTTTGAAAACACTTTTTTTTTCATTTGTATCGGAAAAGAACATTACAAAGATTAGAATAATTGGAAATTCTAGATGCTGAAGTCTGAAGGAGACTGAGAAAGCTGCGAATTTATTAGGGAGACCATTCCTAGCATTTCAATGATAAGAGGTGCATCTGTCATCTTCATTCAAGGTGGAGGAGGGCAGCTTCAAAAGGTTTTCGGCTCTACCATTTCCACAGAATCTGCCCAAAGGACCCATCGTTAGAATTTTATTTTGAATCCCTTCTTGGTCTGTCTTTTCAGCATGACCGTTTTCTAGAATGTTCGTACTTGTCTAGCTAGTTTTATCTTATTTTATTTGGTTCAGTAACACGAGGGCTACCATTGTACTATATAAGCTGGTATTACCATTCGCAAGATTGGGTCATCGGCGACGCAGTCGGTTTCCTGACCAGGCTTTCTGGTGTGGAGCTTAACTGGACACCCAACCGGATAAAAAAAGGCAAGACCCATCAAAGGACAGATGAAGATTCTTGTGGAGTCAACGGTAATCTAGCACAGTGGTGTAGACTAGGATCCGTAGCTATGGGTGCAGCCATTGCGATGATGACACGACATCGCTGCACGGAGGGCTTCCTAGATTGAAGACAACGGCCAGGCTGTAGGGTTCCCCTACTGGGTCAACGTTCACGTATCAGTGACCAAGACGAGCCTTCAAGATAGAGGACATCGGCTGCGTGTTGGAGAGAGACGGGCTCAGCCAAGTCGACTTTCCCAAGAGATGCTGCTTGTGATTGAACGCATCTCGGGGTCTCAGCCCAAATATGTTGATGGAACTACTCAGCTGTTTAGCTGCGCAGTAGCCCTACAACCACACCCGGGCATATGGGACAGGTGATGAACTAACGATGCTTAAATCAGGTCGCGTAACGATGTTCGAGTAGTGTAACTGTTATCGATGTCGAAACCATGACAAGAACCAATCGGCATTTTTCAGTTCGATCAATATGTCTCGGTATTTGTGCCAGGTTCAACAAAGGGAATTAGAGTCTGAAAAGCTCATAATACTGTGAACTTTTTTTGTTGCTTCCGATGTAGCTCGACTGTGAACTGCTAATGGTTATTTAGTCTAGTTTTGGTGCGTAATGTATAGCGGCTTCGAATGATAAAACGAAGAGCCGAGTTCGAATTCTAGTCGAGTTCGTTACATTGACTTAATCGTAAATACCCTTAGGGAAGGCAGTAAGCCATCTCCATTCCCCTCACGCCCGAGATTTTTCTATTCATTTCGCTATACTTCTGTGTGATTCTACAGTTAATTTATCGACATTCAAGACGAACAGCCATGTTTGTGGTTTTTTTTTTTTTACTGACCCTTGAATCACAGTTGAGATGGAAAGCGATTTAACATAGTGGCTTTCGTTCTCTGACCGATGGAGATGATGCTGAATACGTAAATATTACAGACACCAGCCAAGCTGGATGTTATTCTTTTTCATGAATAATACGCACCCTCACTTCTTTGTTTGCTATCTTTATCTTAATTATTTGTATATAAAAGTAGTAGATCGGCTCGCTTACGGTCCGGTTCACACTCCTTCCCAGTCTTTTGATCAAGTGTAGATGTTGATCCTTTGTTTCCTGTTTAGAATTGGGTTTACGGTTCCCTCTTTTCCTTCTCTTTACTTCCGGTACCTCCTTGCGTCTTGGTGGAGCGCTGAGATTTCTGTGTTCATTATAGAAAAAAATTTCGTTTCCCTTTTTGCGTTTCTCCAAGTGAATCGGTCGCAATTAAAGAACAACTGAGATTACTGTCTGGCTAACTCTCTCATACTATGATCGACAAAGAAGGAGACTGTGTTGAGAAATAGATTTGAAATGCTGAGAAGTTTGTGTTCACTTTAGTATATTTTCTAAAGAACAAGAATGTCCTTTTGACTGACCCTTGCACCACAAATTAGAAAGAAAGATACTATGTTAGGGAGTAGATTTTGAAGGCTGAAACTTTTGTATTCACCTTACCATGATCCGCACTTTATACTATTTAAATCCTTTGTAAATTTTTGACCGAAACTAATATTAACATCATCTTTATTTACGATGTTAGTTTTTTTTTTTTAAATATGCTTTTATTTAATTATTTATACAATTAGTAGTAGTAGTTTTAATGAAAATAGTTGTGGGGGGGGTGCGTCGTAGTCGTCGTAATAGTAGTGACGGTTGACTGAGGAGATTTTGGAGAGGAAGAGAACTGCAGGGCGAGGAAAGTTGGAGCGAGGAAGCCGAGTGCCGAGTCTCTATGTACTTAAAGAGTCAGGGCCGCTATTACCAATCAATATTACTGTTGTTTACATGCCGACCAAGATTAACCTCATTTCACTCTTCCCAACTCCCGCCCCTTTCCCTCGCGCCCCGTTTCCACCGCACTGTCTCCGACTCACCATTTCTCCCCCGTCTCTCTCTTTCCATTCCATCCTTCACTGTCTCACTCCCTGTCCCTCTCCTTCTCTCTCTCTCTCTCTCTCTCTCTCTCTCTCTCTCTCTCTCTCTCTCTCTCTCTCTCCACCTCTTCACTTGCATTCAGAAATCTACCTACACACACACTGGTGCTGCATACCCACATCTCTGCGCTATTGATATCGTTATGTTACCTAATGTATTCCGTTCCTTTTCTGTTTTGTTTTGACTTGTCTCTTCTGTCGCGTTTATCCTCTCCCGTCTCTCTCCCTTTTTCTTTTCTTTAGGGCTTACGGCCGTATACCGTTGAAACATCGGTTCCCGTACGGTCACTGAAGTTAAGCAACGTCTAGCCTGGTCACTACCTATATGCGTGACTGCTTGGGAATAACAGGTGCTGTAAGCATGGATGTGCGGGTAATTGAATAATGCAGCGATTCTCAACCTCTGCGCACAGGCGCACTAATGCGCCCTGAATTATAGCCAGGTGCGCTCCAAGTTAGCAATCTGCAATCTTAGACGCCTAAAGTCGAGCATCAATATTTATCTATCCTGATTCTCTTCATGATGTTCACTTCCAACTATATCCTCTTTCATTCATAGTATTCAGTAACACTCTATCTTGAGGGGCTCTCGATGTTTTGCCTCCTGGCGTCATTTATCTGCAAATCGTCTCAGTGATAAATCATTTGAAATTTTGCAAGTTGTTACCGAAGTAGTATATAAAATAAAACATTTTTCCTTTGAAGACACGTATATTTCAGCAGTTTTGAATTAGAGCGAAATTTCTGACTGTTGCAATGGAATATTCCACTCTCCCTATTACCTACTGTGGACTATGTCAGTAATATAAGTAGCGTGCACAGGACATATCCGAGTCCGACTGTCTGTCTAACTTGCTGGAATCTGTTCCAGCAAGACGGTCGAACTCTCTGCCTTCGGGCAGAGAGGAACCCGGACGAGGCTCCGCCGAAGGGCAGAGTCTCGTTCGGGGAGGTTGACGAACCCGATACTGTTTTTACAGTTTCTACGGGCATTTTTTGGCCGACCCTACGGGCTCGGAAAACAAACGTAAAACTCGGCCTTGTGCCACATCTTTCCCTCGGTGGGGGAGGGGAGTAAATATTGACTGTCTGTCTGTCTATCAGTCTGACTGACTTTAGGAAGTGTTAATCGACTCTCTGTCTTTCAGTGGTGTATTCTCTTTTACAATAAACCTCTCCTTCTTCCATCTACGCCCGTGTTGCTGTTCCTCCCACTCGAGTACCACCTTAGTATGTTTGTAACCTTTTTAAGGATACAACACTGACATACTGCAATTCGTTGGCTTTCGAAAGGAAATTATCTGCGACGCTTTTATGAATCTTTTTCTTTTTTAATCAGTGGATGAAACGATACGTATTGTGATGGCGAATCTAAGAGTTGATATAATCTTTGTTATATTCTCGGTAACTTAAATGAAGACATTGACCTACAGATAAACAAGACGAGCTGCGGCGTAACAAAGTTAGCGGATCGGAATGAGAAGACGGAGAGAAAATTTACATTTGGATATATGTAATAGTAAGGTCTCACAAGGTAAAACTGGCAGCTTCTCTAGAGAATGACTTCCAATCAGTTGTTAACAGCGGCAAGGAAAGGCTTGTAAATTTTAACGCCTCCAAAACGAAACTGATATCTTTTAATCATCACCTTTTTTCTGCCTTCCATCGGCATGACTGATGTTAATGTCCAGGAGAGCAATTCATTGTACCTTCTTGGTTTCATGTTTTCTACTGACATGAAGTGGAAACATTGTATTGGATCAATTGTTAGATCTGCTGCTACGAATATTGGTTTACGGTGTCGTGCCAGATCTTACACATTTAAATCTACCCCCCCCCCCCGGCCCCCGTGTCCTGAATATTACCGCCATATCTCGCCTGGTGTTCCTGTTATATATGCCGAGATTTTTAACAATATCCAAAGAAGGGTCAGTATCGGTCGTGACCTGGCATCTCGGAAATGGATTCAAAGACTAATATGGTAGGAAGTTCGAGGTTGGTCGATCAGCGTCGCGGAGATGCCTCATCTGCGCCAAAGGGCGAATAGGCCCAGAATTATCGCTAATGCGCGTATTTTCTTCGGTTCTTCTCGCATTTGCATCGACTTTCACTGATTGCTCAATATTCGTTTCCTTGCTACTGATTACAGCAGTCATCGCCTTTCACGTAATCGTCGTAGATGATGGCTTCATCGTCCTCTGTCGTCTTTTTGTGCGCGCATGCAAGGTGTCGTTCGTCCGTTCGTGCGTTCGCTCGCTCGTTCGTTCGCTCGCAAGCCGCTCTCCTTGCCGCCCTATGCCACTCTATCCGTCCTCATCGTCGTCGCCGAAGTCCTCTGTCGTCTTTTTGTGCGCACATGCAAGGTGATGTTCGTCCGTTCGCTCGCTCGCCGATCTCCTTGCCGCCCTATGCCACTCTACTCGTCCTCATCGTCGTCGTCGAAGTCCTCTCTCGTCTTTTTGTGCGCGCATGGAAGGTGTTGTTTGTCCGTTCGCTCGCTCGCCGCTCTCCTTGCTGCCCTATGCCACTCTACTCGTCCTCATCGTCGTCGCCAGTGTCCTTTGTCGTATTTTTGTGCGCGCATGCAATGTATCATTCGTTCGTTCGTGCGTTCGTTCGTGAGTTCGCTCGCTCTCCGCTCTCCTTGCCGCCCTATGACACTCTATCCGTCCTCATCGTCGACGCCGAAGTCCACCGTGGTCTTTTTGTGCGCGCATACAAGGTGTCGTTCGTCCGTTTGTCGTTCGCTCGCACGCTGCTCTCCTTGCCGCCTTATACCACTCTACTCGTCCTCATCGTCGTCGTCGAAGTCCTATCTCGTCTTTTTGTGCGCGCATGCAAGGTGTCGTAGTCGTTTGTGGGTGCGTTCGCTCGCTCGCTCGGATTCATTCATTATCCCACCACCGTGACGTGGCTTGCCTTTGTCTTTTCTTCAAATATTTTTATCATAGTTGTTCTAATAAAAAATTCTTCCTTAGTATCTTGATCGAATGAAATTAAGTGTACGACTCGGTTGGCAAGTAGGTCTCACCGTTTTACTGTTTTATTATTCTAATAGTTACTTTTCTATCACTTTTCACCCGTGGAACTCTCTTCTGTCACCTACAATCTTCAAAAACTTAAATCCAATGTCAATTGTTATCTTTCGCCTTTCTGAAGTTTGTTCTTTTATTGTCCTTTCTCCTTACTAAGGCCTTCTCATTCTCTTTCCCTCCCACTAACCTCTTGAGGTTTCGTACCATTATGGACTTACTAGATTTGTTAAAAATTATCTATAAAGTATTATATTCAAAATAACAAAATTAATTTCCCCACAAGAAATAAAACTCCTGTTGCTAGATTTTCTTTTGATTTCTATATTTGGCTATGCAATTGTATCATATTGTGATATTCTCACTAAATTAAACTAAATTTATCTGGATGTAATTAAAGCAAAAGGAACAACAGTGGCATTTATCTGCAAGTTAGCAGTTTACAAAAACTGCGCATCGAGGTGGTATCCTCATCAGTTTCTAAGTTTGCAACCACAAAAGGAACAACGAAATTCTTCATTCACTTTTGCTCGATGTAATAACAACTTGGGGGTGTGATAAGACTCTATTGAGCATGAATGGGTAAGCCAGGCTAGAACTCTTATTTAAAGTATCTAAGTGAGGGAGAGCTCTTCTTTCAAGGGAGACAATTGTCAGCAATATAAGTAAATCCTGTTGGTCTATACTAGACTCGGTACAGATCTAGACTGTCGTTGTTCTCTTAAAATATTGAAGAATGAGATGATGAAAAGAGTGGTATAATTTGATCTACTGAAATATAACTTAGTAGGCTATAAATCCGTTTGTAACAGATGGAAAATATCCATTCAAATTTAATTAGTCCTGCGAAATAATTTTGAAACACAGAGTTTTTTTTTTAGAAAATAAGTACAAAGTATTATGTACAAAGGTATAAAATGAATTTTCACAGATTTGGCAAGAAATACAACTGCAGTTGTCTTTTGCCATTGATAAAGATGGCCATGTACATGACTAAATTTGGAACATTTTCAAAAAATGACTAGGTGAATATCTAGATAGCTGTTATTTTTTCTCGGTACAGATCTGGACTGCTTAAATTTTTTGCTAGATACATATCTGGACTACCCTTATTTGTTCCCGGGTACAGATCTGGATTGTTATTGTGTGTCTCGCTTAAGATATAAGGCACTGTTTTTTTTTGGGTGGGGGGTATTTGTTTTTGTTTTTTGGGGGGCTTTTTTGTTTTTTTTTGCTCGGTACAAATCTGAACTGTTTTTATTTTGGCCCTGTAAGGACATTGACTGGTGTTATTTTTGCTAGATACATATCTGGACATCTGTTATTTTTGCTAGATACAGATCTGGACATCTGTTATTTTTGCTAGGTTCAGATCTGGACAGCTGTTGTTTTTTTCTAGGTTCAGATCTGGACAGCTGTTATTTTTGCTATGTTCAGATCCGGACAGCTGTTATTTTTTCTAAGGTTCAGATCTGGACATCTGCTTTTTCTTTTTAGGTTCAGATCTGGACAGCTGTTGATTTTCTAGGCTCAGATCTGGACAGCTGTTATTTTTGCTAGGTTCAGATCTGGACAGCTGTTGTTTTTTTCTAGGTTCAGATCTGGACAGCTGTTATTTTTGCTATGTTCAGATCCGGACAGCTGTTATTTTTTCTAAGGTTCAGATCTGGACATCTGCTTTTTCTTTTTAGGTTCAGATCTGGACAGCTGTTGATTTTCTAGGCTCAGATCTGGACAGCTGTTATTTTTGCTAGGTTCAGATCTGGACAGTTGTTATTTTTGCTATTCAGATCTGGACAGCTGTTGTTTTTGCTAGGCTCAGATCTGGACAGCTGTTGTTTATGCTAGGTACAGATCTAGACAGCTGTTATTTTTGCTAGGTGCAGATCTAGACTGCTGTTACTTGCACTAGGTACAAATTTAGACTGATGCTATTTTTGCTAGGTACAGATCCGGACTGCTGTTATTGTTGCTAGACACAGATCTGAATTTTAGTTATTTTTTCGATTTAAAGTTTTTGTTTGCTGTTATTTTGGCTAGGTTCAGATCGATACTGGTGTTAGTTTTGCTAGATACAGATCTGGATAACTGTTATTTTTGCTTGGTACAGATCTGGACTGCTCTTATTTTTGCTAGGTGCTGATCTAGACAGCTGTTATTTTTGCTAGGTACAGATCTGGACTACTGTTATTTTTTCTATGTACAAATTTGGACTTTTGTTATTTTTTGTTAGGTAATAACCCGGACAGCTTTTATTTTTACTAGGTACAGATAAGGAGTACTGTTATTTTTGCTAAGTACTGACATTGGTTTATTGTTATTTTTGGTAGGTACCAACCTTCACTGCTGTTATTTTTACTAGGTATAGATCTGGACTGAGTTTTTTTTTGTTGTTTTGTTTTTGTTTTGCTAGATACAGGCCTTGCATACCGTTCTCCCCTTGAAAAGCATTGAAGAACAATGTGGTTAGATAATTTAAATAACTTCATGAACTAAAAATAACTGATTCGTTTATAAGTCCACTTGAATTCCGTTTATATTGACTCAAATTTAACTGAAATGCTGACACGCCTGCGAAATGATTTTAAAGGGCAAATACAGTTACGAAAGACGGATATGAAATACTCTGGCCAAAACTACAAAATAAATTGTTATGAATAATCAAGAGTGGTCTCCCCTTGTTTTGTTACTTTCCTCTTTGAGAGAACTATTTCTGTTTATTGGGAGTATAAAACCTTGTATTCTCAGTTGAATAAATCTTTCTTACAGCCTACATCTGCGTACTTTTGTCATTACATAAATATCTCAGTTTTTGGCTAGAAATAAAATTACTGCTGTTAGCATTTATATTTCCATCCTTGTTAGAGAAAGAATTCAGTTCAGTCATTCATTTGTTAAACAAACGACGAAATATACAGATAATAAGTTAAAAAATAGACTTAGTTTCTTATATATTGAAAAGAATTCTCATTTGTAAGTACAAAACTATAAAATAGCAAGTATTTATAGTATAATCACAAATTTCATTTAAACATCTATGACCATTTACTATAGTATTTTTAAAATCAATTCACATCCAAGCAAGGTGATAAAGCCACTAAGACGCAAGGAGTTAGAGAGAGGAAAAGAAATTGGGAAAATGTGTTTAAGGTGGAACATGCCAGGAATTGACCTACACACTTGATTTCATCACCTTCCTCCGCAGTACATAAGGAATGAAAAATGAAAAAGCCAGTTATGAAACTCTTACGGGCAGCCGCTGACTATTATAATTTCGAGTTGGGTAGCTTGTCCGTCATGCGTAGCCCTCTTCATTTGATATTTCAAACGCTGAGATCTGTTGTAATCATCATCCTATTGTTCCACCGTTGGGGTCTTCGGGATCAGTTGCGCTTAGCCTGGCTCCTAGTCTTCGACCTTGCCTGCAAGGGTGGCCCTACCAGGAGTTTAGAAACCCCGGCGGCTCTCATAGTCTACAAAAACAGCAAAGCGATAAATTTATTAAAACAAAATTTATAATTTATTTCTGTTCAGTACAGATCTCAACTCATGATTTTTTAATGTTTTTTTTTTTATTTATTTTTATTTTTTTGTACAAACCTGCGGCACATATGGAATGAGACAAGCAGAAACCAGTTATGAAACTGCAACAGACAGCCGCTGACTGTTATAATTTGGAGTGTACATTGTTCGTCATGCGTAGCCCTCTTCATTTGATATTTCAACCGTTGAGATCTGTTGTAATCATCATCCTATTGTTCTTGGGGTCTTCGAGATTGGTCGCCTTTAGTCTGGGTCCTGGTCTTCGACCTTGCCTGCAAGGGTGGCTCTGCCAGGGGTTTAGAACTCCTGACGACATCGCTCTTAGAGTTTACAAAAACAATAAAGCCATATTTTTATTAAAACAAAATTTATAATTTATTTGGGTTCAATACAGATCTTGACTCGTTATTTTTTAGATACAAGTCTGGATTGTTATTATTTTTTCCAGGTACAGATCTGGACTACTGTCATATTTATTAAGTAAACATCTGGGTTGCTGCTTCGAGTGACACCTTCTGTAACAAGACACCTTTACACCTTTCCCATGGGTATTTTTTCCGAAAATGAACCCGATCTCACTTATTCCTCTTTCCGAGTCGATAATCGTTACGCTACCCACGCATCCAAGTAAAATTTGTAATTAACAAGTAAATCTATGCCTATACTCTTTAGGAAACCATGTAAAGATCTTTTTTATTTATTTCCCGATTTCCTGCACTTGTTTTTAACTTCGCTCTCTCTTTCGATCAGATAGAGACTAAAAGAGCAAGAGAGACCGAGATTAAATGTAAAACTCTGGAATAACGGGAGCCTGAGAGAACTTAAGGTGAGAAACGTAGGCCATTGATCTATTTTTGTCGTGACCAAGTAAATGGTTAAGTAATAACAAAAACCAGGTTTGCAGATATATTGTATATTAAACAGTAAGTACACCAGAAGAGTATTACATGACTAGTAAGAGTGTCTCGAATGAACTAGCACTCAATCCAATCACTGTTCACTGATCCTTCTCTCCTCCAAGATGTCGTGACCAAGTAGATGGTTAAGTAATAACAAAAACCAGGTTTGCAGATATATTGTATATTAAACAGTAAGTACCCCAGAAGAGTATTACATGACTAGTAAGAGTGTCTCGAATGAACTAGCACTCAATCCAATCACTGTTCACTGATCCTTCTCTCCTCCAAGATGTCGTGACCAAGTAAATGGTTAAGTAATAACAAAAACCAGGTTTGCAGATATATTGTATATTAAACAGTAAGTACACCAGAAGAGTATTACACGACTAGTGATAGTGTATCGTCTGAACCAGCGCTCAATCTATTTACTGTTCACTGTTTCCTGCACACTGTTATATTTAACAACCTCCCACGAAGGATGTATGTGGCACAACGCTGAGTTTACCGTGGATTCTCCGAGCCCGTAGGCTCGACCAAAAATATTCCCTTAGAACCCGTATAAACGGGTTCAGGGTCTGTCTACCTCCCCGGACGAAACTTTGCCCTTCGGCAAGGCCTCGTCCGGGTTACTCTCTGCTCATGGCAGAGAGTTCGACAATTGAACAAGCTATGCCATTGTTCCTCCGAACCTTCTCTCCTACTAGATTTATAGTAGTCGGAAGAGTCTCACAGACTCTTAAGCGAGAGAACTCTAGAACAATTTTGAAGACAAGCAGGAGCGCAATCATGTAACTGTCAACATCCCATATAAGACCTTTCGTCAGGTGGCCTCCGATCGTAAACGGTGTGGGGGGGGAAGCTAGTTAGTTCAAAGACATCAAGGACTTTTAAACTGGCCGTCTTCAATGCCTGAAGGAAGTAAGAGTAAGGAAAAAAGCGTCACCATCATCATCATTACCAATCACCTTTTCTTGAAACTCTTGCATCGTTTTTGTCCTTGTCCTCAAATTATTGGAAAAACTCAAATATCAGGTATATATACTTGAACTGGTTTATTTGTTAGACACTCATATCGGGGTGTTCATTAATATATTTATATATATATTACCCTCTCTATAATAGATCTTTTATTAAACATGACTGATACGGTACTTCCGGTTTTACATTGCGTTTTTCTTTTAGGTTTATGGCCATACCACGGTGAAACATTGGTTTCCGTACGATCACCGAAGCTAAGCAACATCGAGCCTGTCAGTATCCAGGCAGGTGCCCACTTGGTAATATCAGGTACTGCAAGCTTCGGTGCGCTGATTGCGTAATGGATAATGGCTCGCAATTGGAAATCAAAGAGCCGAGTTCCAAATCCAGTTGGGTTCGTTATATTCCCTTGCGCGTAAATAGCTTTACAAAAGGCACGAATCCACACCTTTTCACTCCAGCTATGGGGGTAATTAGTAGAACTTGTATCAGGAAAAACCATTACTATCTTCCCAAAATATAAAATAAAATAAAATTGCGTACAAAATATTTAGATTTCACCATTAAATAACCTATATGCCGTTAAACAAAAACAACCAACCAAAAATAAATTTTAGGTTTTGTGGGGGGAGGGGTAACTGTTTGTAAAAATCATTCCAATGATTATTCGTTCCGAGTGCTTTCAGCACCCCTTCCCAGTATTATTCCTGTTGTTTGTTTTCGTTTTTCTCTCTTCCTTTCTTTCTACTAACTCCATGTCGTCTCCCTCTTTTTTACGCAATTTCACATGACTCCCAACGAAGACTTCTTGTCTGCATGTGTTTGTTTGTCTGTCTGTTACTCACCAAATAATTGACTGGTTATCCCAAGTTTGATATTTGGCATGACCTCATTGGAATGGAAGAAGAAATGGCTCATACCTGGAATCCGTCATAAAAATTCAGAATGTGGAATTAATAAATACAAAACACTTCAGATACTTCGGTGTATGGATCAGTGATAATTTAGCACAAGAGATAACGAAATCGAACACTGAACACACTGCGTTAAGTGGCATTTCACCCAACACCGCAGGTTGCTGCGAATCAAAACACTAGCCGAATCGAACTGAACCCTTTATTTCGCTCACTGGGGTAGACTGTTCTAGTTCCTCAAGGACACCTGGCACAGTGGATAAAGGCGTTAGTTACATCCAATGACAGGACCCAAAGAGTGTGAGTTCAATACTTGGTTAAGGCGGTAGAGAACTTTGAGAGGGGAATTAATAAGAGATAACTGACATCCATTAAACACGTCACGTGAAACTAGAACAGTCTACCCCAGTGAGCGAAATAAAGGGTTCAGTTCGACATTCCAACCACCTGAAGAAGGCAGGAGCGTACAACGACCGAAACGTTGTGATAAACATGGTGACAAAGATGAGGACAATAGTCAAAAAAATGTAAATAATGTACATAGTACCTCATCTCATAAATATAGACGTCCACTTTTATATTATCTTGTTTATAGTAATTTACTAAGAGTAGCTTAGATGTGGTACAAGACCGAAAGTATGGAGCACCCAGTGAGGGTCGAACTCACTCGTAACTGATCCAGCTTGCTAACCATTACCACGTTGAAGTGCCCATATTATCTTGTTTATAGTCTGACTGTTCAAGTGTAGAAAAGTGTCGTAAAAACAAACAAAGTGATATCTACCCGACTTATAAAGTACGTAAAAACCATCACTTTTCGTAATGGATGTTGTCTAGCTGTATTAAGTTCTTAATATTGTTCTGCACAAACATTCTAACCTAGGCGGGTGATTACAGTGGTAACGATCCGACCATTAGACCTGGGTTCAAATGTCAGCATGGTTGATTTTTCAGGTAGGTGACTTCTTGATAATGTTAACCTGGGAAGGCCATCCCAGCAAACTGTACCATTGGGAACTGCTTGAAAACCATATCATGGATTGGCCCAAACCTTTTGAGTGAAGTTTGGTTGATAAAGCAATTCTGAATCAGCTGATGATTGTGCTAGCAGGAAATCACAAGTCATCGTGACCGAGCATTTGCAACTTACTGGCATTATTCAACTACTAATCAAGCTAAATTATTCGCCCTCTCCCAGAGACTGTAATTAATATCCGTTTAGCATGGCTCTCCGTGGTTAGGCTGAAAAATTCATAGGTCGACTATAAAAAGTAGAACTGTGAAATCTTGCAGGCATTAATTTCAACTGTTCTTAATAATAACTGCATTGTTCTTTCCAGGTAAACTAACACCTAACTGTTCAAAGAAGACTGTTCATCTTGTTGGTCAAAAAAGTCATCGACAGCAGAAAAGACGCCATCATCACTGCGATGCTGGTTCCCAGCCAAGTGATTATTTCCGTAAAGGTCTTAGTTTGTGTATGACGATAAACTACATCCGGCAGCAAGGTCTCTGATCGGAAGATCGGAGGTTTTGAGAAGCGTGGGACCACCTCTTAACTGCTGTTGTTCCCAGGTTCAACCTGACCCCGGGTCGGTAGCACCTATTAGGGTCCCATCTATGGGCAAACAGTGAACCCCCAAATAAAAACAAAACATCATAAAAGTATAGAAATACATTTTTATATATAAAAAAATATTGCTAAAAATATATATTTATATAAAAAAAATTACCAACAATACAATTTTAAAGTAAAATAACCAGCAATATACTTTATAATAGAACTACCGACAATACATTTTATAGGGAAATGACCAACAATACATTTTATAGCAAAATGACCAACAATACATTTTATTTGTAGTTGAAGGCGTACAATTGCGTTCAAAATATATTTAAGTGAAAGCATTAAAACTGTGTTCAAAATATTTAGATTTCGGCATTAGTAACCTATGGAGATTGATGTGCCGCTAAACAAAATCACTAAAATCAACCAACCACGAAAATCTGTTTAGCATGCTATTTACATTATTTGGACTATAGTCCTCATCTTTGTCGCCATATTTATTACAACTTCTGTACGCTCCGGCCTTCTTCGGGTGGTTGGAATGTCGAACTGAACCCTTTATTTCGCTCACTGGGGTAAACTGCTCTAGTTCCACGTGACATGATTAATGGGTGTCGGTTATCAAAGCCGGAGCGTACAACGCCCGAAACATTGTAATAAATATGGCGACAAAGATGAGGACAATAGTCCGAATAATGTAAATAGTATACATAATACCTCATCTCAGAAACATAGACAGATACTGAAAGGCCGAAACGTTGTAATAAATATGGCGACAAAGATGAGGACAATAGTCCGAATAATGTAAATAGTGTACATAATACCCCATCTCGGTAACATAGACAGATACTGTTTAACATGGTTGTAATATAAATCACAAGTTTGCTCTGTGAGTGTTGAATTATTACAAATATGCTAGAACAGGCGTCTGCAACAGGAATCAACTAGCCACCCTGGCAGACTAGGGTATTGGGAAACAGGCAACCGGCTAATATATGACATTGTTTTGCGATGCATGAGTAACATTCTTCTGATAGCAGTTACATGTTTCCTGTAGACTCTTTATCCAAGGTATTTTGTCATATAGTTCAACCAACTGCATAAGTCTCGTACAAATACTGTATTCTGGCCGCCAGCCTAATCAATACCTTGATTGGTGACTGCTTGAGAATACCAGGTGGTGGATGTGAGGATGGTATAATGGATAACGGCTCGGATTTGGAAATGAGAGAGACGAGTTCCAATTCCAGTCGTGTTTGTTATACGCGCAAATACTCTTGGTAAAGGTATGATTCCATCTCTTATACCTCCAGCTAAGGGTTAATTAGTATGACATGTATAAGTAAATCATTATTATCTACAAAAACATTTCTCACAATCTTAGAATACTTTTTGGTTATAAATAGTCAGCAAAAGGTTTCGTAAGCTGTAAAA
Organism: Acanthosepion esculentum; assembly: GCA_964036315.1. Taxonomy (NCBI): domain Eukaryota; kingdom Metazoa; phylum Mollusca; class Cephalopoda; order Sepiida; family Sepiidae; genus Acanthosepion; species Acanthosepion esculentum. The sequence continues at coordinate 59,411,283 of OZ038494.1, forward strand.
AACAAATCAATCAATCAATGAATTCTGGTCTCCGGCTAGTGCATGATTATTATGATGGCGGCTATGTTGTAAGATTTATTTCCCGCCAAGACAATGTCGTTATTTATCCATTCATTTTCTGTTATATTTTATACTTGAATTCTAACCATTGTTTGTTCCTCGTTTTCGTGTATCCACTTGTACGGGGTGAAAAAGTAACTAGGTTGTCGCTTGGGTAAAATAATAATAATAATAATAATACTTCTACTAATTCGCTAAAAAAAGAGCATACCATAATAAAAAATGCCCCAAACTTGATAAAAACAAAGGTTTATCGTCAAAATCTTTCTTCTTAAGAGGAAAGACCAAAGTATTTTTTTGATTATTTAATTATATTTTTGATCCTTTTCAAAACGTTTGGAATTTTGGCTAAAAATCTTGTTTTTTAATGCATCTACAGGCGGACTATAAATTAGCATAACAAATTTTAGCGTTTTTTTTTTTTTTTGCGATGTAAAACACATAAATTCTTGCAAAATCAGATAATTGTCGAATTTTAATGAAACTTTTAGGATTTATCCACAAATTAATTAAACTAATTTAGATTTTTTTTTAAATAAAACCTAGACAAAAATATTTTTGTGTCTGTTACACTACACTTATTTAATTTTATGAAATTTCGAAAAATTAAATTTGTAAAGCTTAATATACAGGGTGTCCATAAAGTTCGTGTGCATTTTTAAAATGTGTAACTTTATTTGTATTTGAGATTAGAAATAATCTGTAAAAGATGTTATAAAGTTTAATGTACCTAGTATTAAGTATAGTTAAAATAACTAATGTGATTTCAGGAATTACTGTAATTCAGCTGGCAAATGTTTTCCGTGAACTTCAAAATCGTATTACCCTTTGTATTGCTAATGATGGAGGACATGTGGAAACTGAAATAAAATTTCAATAAAACCTTAAAAAATATAGATTTACTTCTTTCTAATCCTTTTTACAAATTGTTTCTATCGCAAATACAAATGAAGTTATAAATTTTTTAAAGTGCACACGAACTTTATGGGCACCCTGTATATATAAAAAGCAGAACTCCTCGGAGAATTTAAATCATCAATTTCCTTTTGTAAAATAGGATCCACAGTTACCGAAAATCTGCTCTGAATCGTAAAATAAAAAATTCAATAAATTTTAGACGCTAATTAGTAAAGCTTTTAATAGCTTTTATGAATAAGTTATTTAAAGACACTATTGTCTTAAGATAAAATGTTATCGGTGAATAATGAATTATTTTCATTTTTTCATTTTTTATTAAAGTGTTAAAATTCTATATTAATTTGTAACGGTTAGGTGATATTATTTTTAAGTAAAAACTATATTTGGAAATTCTAAATCGAAAAGCTTATTACAATTTAGTGATCCCAAGTATTTTTTTAAAACAATTTGAATTTTTGTGTATAAACGTGCCGATTTCTGTAGGTACAGTTGTTCATAGACGACATTATCAGAAAATAAGCGCGATAAACATAGTAAATTTAAAGCCAAGTAAATTCAGTAGGTTACGGAGAATATTTTCCTAAATTCTGAAGATAAACTGAATAATTAATATTATATAAAAATGCGCTCACATTATATTCTTCAATTATTTTTACAGATATATCTACCGTAGAAAAACATTTGATAAACTTCCATCTGTCATTCAAACATGTCAACACATTAGATAAACAACTACTGCTGTATTAAAAATGCATTTCTACGATGTTTTAAACTTAAAGTAAGTAATATTTGTTTCAAATCAGATTAATTAAACTTTAAATCAGCTTATATTCCACAAATAAAGTTTCGAAAAAGTATATTTTATTTTTTGAACATTTTTTCGTAAAAGACAATCACATTCTGATGAAAGGTGGCTAAAAAGTGGCGCTAAAATCAACAACTTCTGTAAATTAAAAACGAAAACTCCGTCCAGTCAATTTAAATTAGTTCTGAAATACAGCAAAGTATTTTGCTTATTAGTAACTAGCAGCATGGCCCGGCGTTGCCCGGGCTTGATTCAAAACTCGTACGACTCATACAGCAATCGCTATCACTTGACTTAAAATATTTTTGCCCCTCCTTGACTTTAAAGGAGTGCCCTTTGCCGTGCTGATGTTGCTACATGTCTTAGCTCTTTCCTATCTCATACTGCGAATTTTTTCTAAGCTCTATATTAAACATTAAATCTGTTACGAAAAAAGAACAAAGCAAAATGAACACAAAACGATCAGCTTTAAAAAGGACTCGTAACTGGAAAAAACGAATGAAAAAAGAATGTTAACAACAAATATTTTTTCACATCCAACCCAGTTCTGCGGAATCAGAATCAACGTTGAGTTTAAGCAAGCGAAAGAGCCAATTGGAGTAAAGTGCCATGCAGATTTAAATTTTTTCCCACTTTTGACGAATGCAGCTAACGATTCTTTTTGCATGCTAGCATGCTAGTTAACATTCGTGTCAGTCAGTTGTTGGCTCTCACGCTGGCCAATAGAATATTCCTTCCTATTCGTGGCAGCCAGCTATAGGCTCTCACTCTGGCCAGTAGAAAATGTCCGCAAACTACATGAAAACTACCGTAGAAGCATGAAAAAATCCATTATTTCCACTATTGATGAGAGTTGGGAAATGCAACGTCGGTCTTGGCCTTGTCACTAACTTGGAGCATGTGCATGTAAATTTTGGTACAAATCCGTCGAAAATTTCGGCCGTGCATTCGTTACACACACACACACACACACACACATCCTGCCTTTTATAGATAGAGATATTAAATTTAATTTATTAACTTGAAATTAAAACTAAAATAAAAACTTCAAGAAAGATTTTTCATTTTTAAAAATTCATTTTAAACCTTAGATATTGCAAATCTGTGGATGTAGCGAGATAAAAGAGATCTATTAGCATATGAAGAATACAGACGAACGAGAATGTCAACGTAAAATAAATTCTTTTGCAAACAGGAAATATATAGGGCCTTACTAGCGTTAACGGACCCCGGGTGCTGAGGGTAGGCAAATAGTGATGCAGTCACAATATTTTGATAAGTATAAGTAAGTCCTCCTTGAACAATCGGATCACAATAATTGAACTATTTTAATATATTGCCTGGGAAAAGGTAAACATTGGCCGTGTGTATACTTGATTCTATAAATAAACATTGCTCGTGTTTATACTTGAGTCTATAGATAAACATTGGCCGTATTTATGCTTGAGTATAAACGTAAGTATTAATATTGTTTATACTTGAGTATATAATTGAATTGTTTGGGTTTTATTGCTCTTAAAACCTAAACTTCTACAGAAGCCACAGACGCAATACCTAGCATAGTGAGACGGTGGTCCAATATACTAAATATTACAGGACTTATATACTTACATATATTTAGGTAAAAATTGGTCGTGTTTATACTTGAGGCTATAGGTGATCATTGATCGACTTTAGATAGATAGATAGATAGATAGATAGATAGATAGATACATACATACATACATACATACATTCATACATAATAATCCGAGATAAACAGATAATGAATATATATATAGATAGATAGATAATGATCAGACAGATAATGAATAGATTGAGGCAGATAGATAGATAGATAGATAATGATCAGTCTGCGTACACGGTCCAGGAGGCAGAAGTTTTGAATAAAACAGTTGACTAAATGGAATTGTTAAGCACATTTTCAATGAGACATGACGTGTAGTTATGAAATCGTTGTGATGAAATTCCATTACTTTTTACTCAATTAGGCTCATTGCGATCTTTAGCAAACCAGTTAATTGGTTGAATTCGTTTTCTGCAGCTTATCAACCCTTTGCAGGTTACTTAAAACTAGAAAATAGTTTTAGACTGTTAGAATTTTGCTTTAGAGATAATAATGGTTTAGTGATACAAGTGTTACTAGTTAACCCATAGCTTGAGGGAGAAGATGTGGATTCATACCTTTCCCAAGTGTATTTGTGCGTCAGGGAATATAACGAGCCCAACTGGAATTGGAACTCCGATTTCCAACTCCGAGCCGTTATCCATTACACCAACCACACATCCAGGCTTACAGCACGTAGAAATTATCAAGCGGTCACCCATCTAGTTTCTGACCAGGCTCAAAGTTACTTAACTTTGTTGATCGTACGGGAACCGGTGTTTCAATGTGGTGTGACCGTAAGTCTTAATATTCGGGTAATTTTTAAGAAAAATCTCTATCGTTTACCGGGCACACGGTCCTGTAGGACGACATAGGTTAGAATAAAACAGTTGACTAAATGGGATTGATAAACACGCGGGCAGTGTTGATAATTATGACCGGCGAAGAATGAATTAAAAGAAATTGTAAGAATAACAACTAATAATTTGATTAAGATATAACCTCGCCTATTATTGTGATTGATCCGCCATCAATAAGCAATTATATTCAACCTAATTGCAATTAATGGTAGATAAATTAGTGACGGTTGAGGCACGGTGGAGTAATGGATAACAGATCGTATTGAGGAATCGGAGAGCAGAGTTCGAACTCCAGTCGAGTCCATTACATTCACTTGTATGCAAATACCCTTGGAAAAGACACGATTCCATGTCTTCTCCCCGACACCACCAAGCTATGATTAAATAGGACAGACTGCCTCCCCTAGCCTTGAGTGGCAACCGGTCTCAGAGAAGGACAAGTTCTGTATTCAAAACCTCCAACTATCGCTAAATAGTAAGGAAGACTGGTCTCTTCAGCCTTGGGTGGCAACCAGTCTAGGAGAAGGACATCACTGAATTCAAAAACTGTATGTAGCCTTGGCGAAGCACATACTATGCAGCTAAAGAAAGAATCTTCCTGTTTACAATGTCTCTATAATCCTGATTACATACAGTTTTTGAATTCAGTGCTGTGTTTCTCCTAGACTGGTTGCCACCCAAGGCTGAAGAGACCAGTCTTCCTTAATATTTAGCGATAGTTGGAGGTTTTGAATACCGAACTTGTCCTTCTCTGAGACCGGTTGCCACCCAAGGCTATGGGACTCAGTCTGTCCTTCTATTTAACCATAGCTTGGTGGTGTCGGGGAGAAGACACGGAATCGTGTCATTCCCAAGGGTATTTGCATCCAAGTGAATGTAATAATAATAATAATAATAATAATAATAATAATAATAATAATAATAATAATGAGGAAGATTCTGGGTGCTTGAGAAGACTTGGTGTCACCTAGTTTCCAGTGATAGCCACAGAACATCTGATGTGAAGATGCTAATGTATAAAATAAAATAATAATTGACAGAAAAGTGCATTGTCAGGGAAAATGTATTTGTTTCGTATTGATGCTCAGTGCTATGATGAATCGATTCAGTACAAAGTGAGTACTTCTGCCATTTCTCCGACAACTTGTTTATTACGCTTCCAGTAAAATCCTGATTATTCTTTCTGTCTTGCTTCAAACTGTGCTTGATGCCGCTGTAAATGCATGAAAATAAAATGTACAAGTAATGGCTGAGATTAAGAAGAAAATCGAAGAGGGTGTCAGAATATAAATGGAAAAGAGAGCGAGAAAAAAAAAACCGGATGAATTAAACAACAAAAAAGAAGAAATAAAAAAAACAAAAACAAAAAAGGTTCTAAAAAGAAAAAAAAGAGAAATAATTGAGAAAGATGTGAGAAAAAGAAAGGCAAAAAATCATGAAAAAAATTCAAATACATTTTCAAGAAGATCAAATAAAGTTACAACATTGAATTAAAAAATAATTTACTTGTTATTTCATCTTCATCTCTTTTGCAGAGTGGATTAGTAGCAGTTTTCCATACCATCTTAACAATTTTACTAATATTTGGTTTGACTACCATTTCCCTGACCTAGAGTCGTTGAGGAAGACAACGACTTGAATAAAACAGTTGTATAAATAGAATAAGCCTGACAGACTAAAAGATAATGATATAAAATATTTTGACAAGGGCACCTCAGGTCCCATTGAACAGATCACCTTTATAGAAATAGTGTTACTAATTTGAAGTAATAAAAATATGATATATGTTATTCTGCTTTCACAATTGAATACATGGTAGATTACACACAGCTTTTGTGCATATACATGTTTGTGTGGACATGATTAGTAGATTAGATTATTATTTGTGTGTGTGTGTGTATGTGTGTGTGTGTGTGTGTATGTGTGTGTGTGTGTGTGTGTGTGTGTGTGTGTGTGTGTGTGTGTGTGTGTGTGTGTGTGTGTGTCTGTGTGTTATATTTCCTGCTTTGCACCCTGTAGATCAGAGTCCAAACTATGGTTCTTAAGCCCGACAGAAGAATTGTCATTGAACTGATAGCGCTTTTCTTTGTATATTGCATGTTCTCAGTAGGGCGATCTTCTGGACAACTTGTATGTTGATGTTACCTGGGACACTGTTATTAAAATTGTCCATTTCTTTTCTCAGGAGGCCCAGAGCTTCAATTACTATTGGTACAGTCTCAGTCTTTATTCCCCACGTCCTGTTAATCTCGATCTCCAGGTACTTTTATTTGAAAAATTTTTCATGGAGGTGTTTACCTCAGATGGTACTCTTATGTCAATAAGCATATACTTCCTGAATTTCTTGTCTTTTCTGAAAATATCAGTTCTTTTGGTTTTTATTTCTTTGTCAGTTTGAATTGGCATGTCCCAAAGGATAGTTACATCGCTATTTTGGGTAACTGTGTCTGGTTGGTGGTCATACTATCTCTCATTGGTTTCGATTTTGTGCTTCTTGCATATCTTCCAGCGCACATATGTCGCTACCTTTTTATGTTTGTGAGTATATTCATTTTTTGCTAGTTCCTAATTATTATTATTATTATTATTATTATTATTATTATTATTATTATTACCGTCATTATTATTATTAACTTTATTATTATTATTATTATTATTATTATTATTATTATTATTATTATTATTATTATCTTTATTATTATCTTATTATTATTGTTGTTATTATTATCATCATTATTATTATTATTATCTTTATAATTATTATTATCTTTATTATTATTGTTATTATTATCATCTTTATAATTAATATCTTTTTTATTAGTACCGTCATTATTATTATTATCTTTATTATTATTATCTTTATTATTATCTTATTATTATTATTATTGTTATTATTATCATTATTATTATTATTATCTTTATTATTATTATTATCTTTATTATTATTATTATTATCATCATTATTATTATCTTTATTATCATTATTATTATCGTCATTATTATTATCTTTATTATTATTATTATTATTATCGTCATTATTATTATTTTTATTATTATTATCGTCATTATTATTAATTTTATTATTATTATTATTATTATTATTATTATTATTATTACCGTCATTATTATTATTAACTTTATTATTATTATTATTATTATTATTATTATTATTATTATTATTATTATTATTATCATCATTATTATTATTATTATCTTTATAATTATTATTATCTTTATTATTATTATCTTTATTATTATTGTTATTATTATCATCATTATTATTATTATCTTTATTATTATTGTTATTATTATCATCATTATTATTATTATCTTTATTATTAGTACCGTCATTGTTATTATTACCTTTATTATTATTATTATCTTTATTATTATCTTATTATTATTATTATTGTTATTATTATCATTATTATTATTATTATCTTTATTATTATTATTATCTTTATTATTATTATTATTATTATCATCATTATTATTATCTTTATTATCATTATTATTATCGTCATTATTATTATCTTTATTATTATTATTATCGTCATTATTATTATTTTTATTATTATTATTATTATTATTATTATTACCGTCATTATTATTATTAACTTTATTATTATTATTATTATTATTATTATTATTATTATTATTATCTTTATTATTATCTTATTATTATTATTGATATTATTATCATCATTATTATTATTATTATCTTTATAATTATTATTATCTTTATTATTATTATGTTTATTATTATTGTTATTATTATCATCATTATAATTATTATCTTTATTATTAGTACCGTCATTATTATTATTATCTTTATTATTATTATTATCTTTATTATTATCTTATTATTATTATTATTGTTATTATTATTATCATTATTATTATTATTATCTTTATTATTATTATTATCTTTATTATTATTATTATTATCATCATTATTATTATCTTTATTATTATTATTATCTTTATTATTATTATTATTATTATCATCATTATTATTATCTTTATTATTATTATTATCGTCATTATTATTATCTTTATTATTATTATCGTCATTATTATTATTATTATTATTATTATAATTATTATTACTTACATCGTTAGACTTATCACTTGTGCATAATTTTTAATTTACATTAAGTTTGTTCAGCTAGAAAGAAATGCAAATTCAATCATTTTTTTTATTGAATTATATTTTCACAGTAGGACAATACTGTGAAAATATAATTCAATTTGGATTTTCCAAAACTGACTTGATCAAGACATAGAAGGAAAGTTTTATCACGTGAGTCGAGTCGTATTCAGATAACCATCTGCAATCATTCTTAATTCTTTGGGAGATTGCATATAACTAGGATTGCTTTACCCATGCCGTCGTCATTTCGTCTGCAATTTCCTGCCTGTTTCCTATTTTTGTAACTTTTTATTACGACGCTGGTACTAAATACTTCATAGGCAGGTTAGGAAGGATCGGTTCTAGAGCTGTGAAGTCTTGAATGCATTAATTTCAGATCTTACTAACAACTGCAAAGACTTATAACGAAACTAGTAGCGACTTCATTTGAAAATGGAGAAAGTTTGGCCCGTCCTGGTTATGACGATAAACTACATCCGCGTCCTGGGTAAGACGACAAACTGCCTCCGACAGCAAGGCCTCTGATCGGGAATTTTTGAGGAGCGTGGAACCGCCTCTTAATTAATGGTGTTCCAAGGTCCACCCTGACACGAGGTGGTGGCACCCGTTATGGTCCCAGCTATGGGCAAATTGTTGGCCCCAAACTGGGGTTAAAACACTGAAAGTTTAGGAGTGGATTTTGATACCAGAAATGCTTTGTAAAAAGATGTTACCAGAAAATACATTTTTGAAAAAAAAAATATTACCAGCAATGTATTTTTGGAAAAAAAAATTACCAGCAATGCATTTTCGAAAAAAAAAATTACCAACTATACATTTTTGAAGAAAAAGTATTACCAGCATTAAATAACCTATTGAGATTGTTATGCTGTAAACCAAACCAAATCAAACCAAACCAAGCCAAAGTTTGGCATTGGGGTGTTATCAAGTACCCGCCGAAAATGGTTTAGTCCCCATGGATAGTCATGCTGGCATGGCTGTTATATTAGTGGCCGACGTTCCAGCTTTATCAACTGTTTGAAAGTGGGCAGCTAAATTAAGGAAGAGAATTTAGGAGAGTTTTGAAGATTACCTAAGGTCTGGACGTCCTGCAACTGCCACCACCGACGTAAACATTGATCGTGATGGTGATGGAAGACAGGTGATTGACTATAAATCAAATAGACAATGCTATTAGCATATTCTGTGAGTGTGTTGAGAATGTTCTGCACAATGAACTTGGCATGATGAAGGTTTCTGCTCGCTGGGTGCCACGTTTCCTGACATCTGATCAAAAGCGCACAGGCTGATCACATCACAGGAAAATCTAACATTGTCTGAGGGAGACTCATCTGTTTTCCTTGAATGTTTCCTTAACTAGGGTGAGTGTTGGTTTCATTGCTTTGAGCCAGAGACAACCCATGCAGTGGAAACACCCCTCTCCTTACCGACTCCAAAGAAGGCCATTTCACTTACAAAGAAGGTGATGGCTTGATTTTGGGGGGATGCAAAAGGCATTGTGTTTATTGGCTATAAGTGACACACCATCAATGGAGAGAACTATGACAAATTGATGGGGCAGTTACGAAAGGCTATCAAGTCCAAACGCACAGGAAAAATGAAGATTGTTTCACCAGGACAAAGCTTCCACACACAAATCCTTGATTTCAATGGCTGCTGTATTTGGTCGATCACTCAGCATGTTCTTCTGATTTGGCCCCATCTGACTATCATCTGTTACCGAACATGAAAAAAACACTTGGCTGGGAACCGGTATTACAGTGACGATGACGTCATATCTTCAGTTGATAACTTTTCTGGCCAACAGGATGAAAGATTCCTCACCAATGGGATTCAACCACTTAAACATTGACGGAAGAAGTGTGTGGACCCACAAGGGAGATTATGTTGAAAAATAAGCCTCATTTTGTCAAATATCATGAGGGTATCTTGGTCAGCCTATTAACTTTTCAGCAGACCCTTGTATTTCTTTCCTTCGTTTTTTTTTTTCAGATTTCTGCTGGTTGTCCATAAGCACCGGAGGAAAACAAATTTCTTAAAATCCACAGCACCTTGTTCAATACTTAGGACTACGACTGTCTGAATTGTTTCCATTCTACCTTGAATCTCTGATTAATCTAATTTCGACTTTAGTGTGTCTGTCGAGATTCTAGGAGAGTTATTTATTATAGACATGAACTTTAACCCTAGGAACTAAACTTGTTGATATTCTGGTCCTTTTCTTTCAGTCTAGTTTATCTTCACAATGTGGTTCCCCCGAATAACCTTTTCTTTCATTGTTTTCAACGACTATATCATTTTTTTGTTTTAGCTTTATATCCTTTCACTTAAATTACTTGATTTCCTTTCTTCTCTTATCTCTACCTATCCTTCTTGTTTCTTTTTCCTTCTCTCTACTTCGTTCAAAATCCTTTGCTTCGTTTTATTACATTATAGTTGTTCAAAATTAATTGCTTTTACCTACTCTACTCTTCTTGTGTCAAACAAGTGTTTTCTTTTCTGGGCACAGGATGTGTAGTAACTGTCCTAATGTTCTGTAATTCCGAGCGCTTTCGGCTATACTTTTATCTATTATCAAGGATGATTTTATTTTTGCTTTTTCATTGGGTGTATGTGTTGTGTGTATGTTTCTAGAGTTATAGGGATGTTTTATTTTCCGAACACAGCACATTTTGACCGTGTTCGTAGTTAATATTATTAAGTGTTGGATTTTTTATTATTATTATTATTAAGGCTTCCATTATTTTAAATCTTTTTTTACATGTGGATGAGGTTATCATGTTTGTATTTTCTACCAGTATGTTACGGATGGAGTCTGCGTATGTGCTTAAATAGGTTATAATGGTGCTGTGACTAAATAATAATTGATAATGGCTAAAAGCGCTCGGAATTACAGGACATTTGAATAGTTTCTACACACTCTGAGTCCAGAAGAGAAAACGCTTGTTCGAACACAGGAAAAATTAAATAAAAAGGTAAATCGCAGTACTTTGTCTGTCGTATTTAATGAAACATGTATAAATGAAGGATTGCTGCTTAAATACACCATATATATATATATATATATATATATATATATATATATATATATATATATGTTAACGTTTTCTGATGACATGAAGTGGAAAAATTATATAGAATTAGTTTGTATTGTCCGCTGCGAATAAAATAGGTTCACTGTGTCGAACAAGACAATGTTTTACACCAGAATATTATCTTACACATTTATAAGACTACCATTTGCCCATGTATTGAATATTTCTGTCAAATATGGTCTGGTGCTTTTGATATGTATTTAGAGATTCTCAAAGAAGAATCTGCAATGTTAATGGTCTGGATCTGGCATCTCGGCTTCGGTCACTTTCCTGTCGCCGTAATTTAGCTTGCCTGTGGCTTTTCCATAAATATTTCCATGATAATTGTTCTGATGAACTTTCCTCTTTTGTACCTAAACTTTATGAATGTAAGCGCACTACTAGATTGGGGGCAAGGTTTCATCATTTTACAGTCCACATGGCTAGACGCAAACGTAAGTTCTATGCTAAGAGTTTCTTCTCTGGAATTCGTCACTTGTGGAATCTTTTCCGGCTTCTTGGTTTCCACTTAAGTTTGATCTTCAAAAATTTAAATGTGCTGTAAATCGTTATCTTCTGTCTTCTTAATTCCTGTTTTCTTTTATTTATTGCTCTCGCTCCTTAATCATGTTCTCTTTTGTCCCAATCTATCACAGACAGTAACCGCTAGCATCTTAGTGGCGCTTTTGTTTTGCTTGTGGTGAAACTATACACATATATATATATATATATATATATATATATATATATATATATATATATATATATATATATATATATATATATATATATAGATGTATATATATATTCATGGAGACCTACCGGACACTATTCGGAACATACTTGTCCTGAAGATTGCGTTGTGTATAAAACTCCGAGTCGTGCTTTCGGTGAGGGATAATATATATATATATATATATATATATATATATATATATATATATATATATATATGTATATATAAAGAAATATAGTCTTAAAGTGTGCTATATTTATGGGATAAAGTGCTCAATATCAAAGATAGAGCGTGTGTAAATATAAAAGTGAACATAGAACTCAAAACTTAGAGGCTATATATATATATATATATATATATATTAATATATACTTAATAGGTCTGTTGTATTACATCGAGCACTGTTTTATTAACACCAGCACTATATGTGCGATATATTATAATTATATATATATATATATATATATATATATATATATATATATATATATATATATATATATATATATATATATATATAACGTTGTGTTTGATGACAACATTTTTTTTAATTCTTTAAACCGGGAAATATCTACCGAGTGATCGAAAGTTTCAATAAAATAAATTTTGCCTCTCGACGGGAAAGGAAATTGTATTCCCTTTTTAAGCAGATAAACTGTTTTTAAGCCATGCATGTTTTGCCAATAAGCTTCGGGAAGCCATTACAGCAAAGCCTTCTTGTGAAATACTACTCTCTTATTGGGCCCTTTCAAAGTGTATATTTGCTAAGTTTATTTCCGTAACCGAAACATAAAATAATTGTTTAAAGAATTAACGAATTTATGGTGTGTTTTTTTTTTAATCATATTGTCATATTATGAAAACCACGCCAATTACATAAAGAAAATGTTTTATCCGGGTGGGGATCGAACCTGTGAGGTTCTTCATGCCTTAGCGACTATTCAAATTGGGAGTGTCCACTACAAAAACATTTGAAGTAATAAAAATGCAGGATTAAAAATAAATCCATTAATTCTTTAGCAAAACTATGTATAAGGCCCTTAAATTATGACATTTGCAAATGAAGGTCGTCCTGGGCAGCTTCTCTTCCAGTTACTTCCATACGAACGCTGGCTCTATGCTTGATCCTACGCTGTTTCTAATCTTCATCAATGATATTCCTGACGTCATCAGTTCTCAAATCGGCATCTTCGCAGACGACACTACCATTTTCTCCTGTCTCAACACTAAATCCAGCATTGCTGACAAAGTTAACTTAGTCGTTGGTCTCGAAAATGACCTCCAATCTGTGTTTGGCTGGGGCAGGAAATGGCTTCTGAATCTTAATGCATCCAAAACGAAACTGCTGTCATTTACTCACTATAGAGAAACGTCCCTGCCTCTTATCATCAACTCCCCGAGAAAGCCTCACCGCGCTTTCTTGGTCTCACGTTCTCTCCACTGATCTCATGTGGAAGAACTACATTGAATCAATTACTGCATCTACCACAAGGAAAGTTGGTTCTCTGTGACGCGCCAGAAGTCCATCCTTCACGTCTACAAATCTACCATTCGTCCATGCATGGAATACTGTTGCCATATATGGTCTGCTATGCCCACAGTTCATCTCGAGGTTCGTGAAAAAAATCCACACATGTATATGCAATGTGATCGGTCCTGACTTGATGTCTCGACACCAGTCACTTTCCCACCGACGCAATATGGCTTCCCATTGTCTTTCCTAAAAATATTTTCATGGTATTTGCTCTGACGAGCTATTTTCACTGGTGCCGCGACTGCATGAATTTAAGCGTGATACTAAATTGGCATCTCGGTCCCACACTTTTACTGCCGAAATTGTTAAATGTAACCGCCTCTTTTACTCTAACTGCTTCTTCTCACGCACTTCCCGACAGTGGAACTCCCTTCCTCTTACTTTCTGTCCAGATAACTATAATCTTCAAAAATTTAAATGTAATGTCAATCTACATCTTCTATTGCCTTGATTTCCGTTCTACTTTTTATCCTTTCTTCACCCCACGCCATACACTGTCTTTTCCCTTACTTACATTCTCTGTACCCCCTTGCGTACTAGTAGCACTCCCACTTTGCTTGCGGCGAATTGCTTAAAAAAAGCAGGCACAGCTCGTTATAGGTTTAATCTATCCCACATAATCACTCTGATTTCCCTATCGATAATTATTGCGCCAGTATATATATATATATATATATATATATATATATATATATATATATATATATATATATATGTATATTCGTCGGCTTTATCTCATATCCAAGAATTTAATTTCTTATTTGCCGATCGCTTCCTTTATGATTATGGCGTCGATGACTAAATTCACCGCGCTAATGTGTAAGTCCAGCTTCACCAAAACCTGCTCCTGTTATCTATTCCCTGTCACCGTTTGACTTTGCAAATGTTGGTTGGAGGTAAAAGAAAATCCGAGTAGAAGAAACAGCCGATGATGTGTTTTGTTTAAGGTGGGCCTCAAGTTGCCAGGATGTGGCCCACAATATATATATATATATATATATATATATATATATATATATATATATATATATATAGTTTGCGTTACTTTTTTCTCTATAGCTCTTCCGTTCAAAATCGTAACCATTCTTTATTTATTTTTTTTCGAATAAAGACATTTAATAAAATTATATGCAGTTGACACGTTCCGGATTGAAACACATGACAGAATAAAAGTTACGCCCTGCATGCCTTATTCAATCATTCCATTAAATGGTGCCATTTATTATTATTTTTTTTTCCTTTGATATCTGCCGTTTACACATTTCTTTCCGGGTCCCGCCCACGGACCTAAGGTTAGAATTCGTATCATGACACTTTCCACTGCAAAAAAATATTACATAGATAAAGCCCTTCGTAAAGTGTGGGCTGTACTTGTCAGAATAATTTTTTGTATCTCTTTGAGGCATGGACTTCCAGGGATCCCTTCAATTAGTCTACTGGAATCTTTTCCAACCAATCCTAAGGCTCCAACTACAACAGGAATTCTTGATGTTCACATGTGCCACATTTTTGAGATTTCTATTTTAAGGTCCATGTATTTTGACAGCTTTTCGAATATCTTCAAAGATACATTGCAGTCTGCTGGGACTGCCATATCAATAAGGAGGCATTTTTTTGTTTGTGATCTTTAATAACAATGTCTGGGCGGTTGGCTTTGATTGTTCTGTCAGTGTGTATTGTGTAGTCCCATAGAATTGTAACAGGTCCTATCTCCGTAACCGGGTCTGGGTGGTGTTCATACCAGTTTCTTTCAGTTTCCTTCCCGTAGAAGTTGCAAATTTTCCAGTGCAGATATTACCTGCAATAACGTGCAACCTGATACAAGATGATCAATGGTTTCTGGATATTTATCACAGAATCTGCATTTTGTGCTCAGACAGTATTTTAGTATATGTGCTTGATAATTCCTAGTTAACAAGCATTGGTCCTGTGCAGCAAGGATAAAACCTTCAGTTTTAGCTTTCAACCCTACACTACGTAGCCACTGATGGGTGCGGTTTTTATCTACGTCAGCTTGTTTGGTACGGGCAGAGTATTGGCCATGAAGCGGTTTATCTTGCCATTATTTCTGTATCTTATCGGTTGCATCTGTCTTTGCTTTCTTTTTTAAGTATTTTGCAGCTTCAGCCGGTTTACCGTGTTGTACTTGTATTTCTGCGCCCATTTGAAACTCACTTATTATTATTATTGTTATTATTATTATTATTATTATTATTGTTATTATTGTTATTGTTATTATCATAAATAATAAATCTTGGTAATCCGTATGGATAATCCCAATGTGGATGAAATCCTGAGAGCTCAATGTTAATTCAGACCTAATAATTTAATGAAAAAACAGACCACTTTAAGGCTCCATTGTAATAGTTTATTTCACTTTAAGGCTCCATTGTAATAGTTTATTTCACTTTTAACTGTCCTTGGATCTTCAGACATCACTTTCAAAAGGTGAAACGAAAAATGAAATTAAAATTTACACTTTTGACGGGCAGTATTAAGCTTATATAAGTTAACATAGAAGGTATCGAGGAATGGTGTGAGAGACATAGTCGAGTTTAGAGAGGGAAGGGAGAATTTTAAAATTTATTTTTATATTTCTTTATAATACTTAATATTGAGGAAGGAAGGGGTGTAAAGGTCAGACACTGACCTATTTAATCTGTCAACTCAACGGAAATGATATGTGGAAGGGGATGGGAAAAAAGGGAAAAAGAAAAATTTTAAATTATATATATATATATATATATATATATATATATATATATATATATGATTAAAACAAAACAAAATCATTTAATGATATATATGATTAAAACAAAACAAAATCATTTAATGATTATGTCGCTTACATTTTCAAAACGGCTGACTTTAGATCTCTTGTATCATAGCTCCAAAACCGGCCATTTAAATCAATATAAAAAGGTTACCAACTTCGAAAGCACAAATACACGCCACTAAAAGAGTTTAAAAAATAACAGAAGGTGCCATGATCAAAAAACAAAACAAAAAACTAATAGACAAAAAACTTCTCATTAAAATGGCAACGACGAGCACGGCCATAATGTACTGACCGTATTCGGAAACTATAATCTCCTTAAAAAGCGCTAATAGTCAAGCTGAAAGCTCGTAACGAATAAATTTCTGCATGAATAATTTCTGCGCACACTATGTCACCCAAATATCTTGTTCCCACAATGTTAAACTGAAAGTAATTTGTCAGTCACTTTTAATGAAAGATCTATTATAGAAAGGGATTATATATACATATTGTTGTGGATTCCGGAGATGGAATCCTGCACAAATAAATAAACAACGCCAGTAATTGAAATAGGAAAATAAGTGTATTGAACGTAAGAATACAAACTTGAAATGAAGATTAGTAGTCCAGGAATGCGGGTTAGTAGAACGTATATGTACAAGTCTCTGTACGTGAAGCCGTAATTATCTCTATCTGTCTGTATCTCTCTCTCTCTCTCTGTTTCTCTCTCTCTCTCACTCTCTCTCTCTATCTGGACTCTACGTATCTAAACCTTGTCTCAACGTATCTCTCACGTATCTCTCACTCAGTCAGTATAAGTATACTTTAGACGAGTCCATCTTGTGTAAAAGGGGAGAGCCCCAAAACACATATATTAACGGATTCTCCCGTATGAGTGTCCAATAATTGAATCAGTTCAAGTATTTATGTCTAACATTTGAGTTTTGCTAATGATTTGAGAACAAGGACAAAAATGGTGCAAAACTAAGAGTTTCAAGACAAGGTAATGATGATGATGATGATGATGATGATGATGATGATGATGATGATGATGACAAGGAAGACGGCCAGTCGTTGTCATTGAACCAACTACTACTATTACTACCCCGCTCCTGCTTAAGAACCCGAGGCCACCTGCCGAAAGGTCTTGTCTGGGATTTTGACAGCCGCATGATTGCTCTTCAGCTTGTCTTCAACCCAGAACAATGACCTGTGCCCATGTTTCGTTATTTCCAGAGTGAAAGACAAATGGGCAGTTTGTGATCACTCATTCTGATGACATGGACAGTCCACCTCAATTGCAATTGCATGAGAAAAGTTTCAACGACACCAATTTTCACTTAGTGAAAAGATCAGCATTTGCTTTTTGTGTTTGCATCCACACACATACACAAACAGAAACACACACACAGCGACACACACTGAGGCATATACACACGCATATTAGGATATTAGGTTCCTCAGGCCATGAAAGATAGAATTGTTTATTTTATTTCATTTATTTTAAAGCATTTCAACACAAGCAAGGCGAGAATGCCACTAGTACGCAAGGGGCTACAGAGAGTGAAAGTAAGGGAAACGACTAGGTATAGGTTGGGGAATGGGGCAAAGGATAAAACGAAGAACGGGAATCAAGGCATCAGAAAATATCGATTAATATTACATTTAAATTTTTGAAGATTATAGTTATCAGGAAAGCAAGAAAAAGAGAGGAAGTGCGAGAGAAGAAGCTGTTGGTGTAGAAGAGGAGGTTACATTTAAATGTTTCAACGGTAAAAGGGTGGGACCGAGATGCCAACCTAGCAGCACGCTTAAATTCATGCAGTTGAGGCACCAGTGAAAATAGCTCGTCAGAGCAGATGCCATGAAAATATTTATAGAAAAGACAGAGGGAAGCCACATCACGTCGGTGAGAAAATGCCTGGAGCCTTAGACCCCAAATCAGGACCGATCAGGTTGCATATCTGTCTTTGGATTTTGTCGAGAGCCTCGAGATGAACAGCGAGGGCAGCAGATCATATATGGTGACACTATTCCGTGCATAGACGTATAGTAGATTTGTAGATGTGAAGGATGGACTCAGACGCGAAAAACGTCCAGGTGCGACACAGAGAACCAATTTTCCTTGCGGTAGATATAGAAATTGATTCAGTGTAGTTCTTCCACCTCGGGTCAGTGGAGAACCTAAGACCAAGAAGGTGCAGTGAGGCTCTCTCGTGGAGTGGAGCATCAACCATGCTTATAGGAGGCACGGAACGAAAATTGCATAATGCACAAATTATTTGAACCTTTAGGAATTTGTATAGCAACTTCCCCCAATATCGAGCAAAGTCAGCAGGAAATACCTATGATATAACGAGAGTTTAGCCTCATTATTTCGATAAAGCATTTTCCTTATTTTTTTAGTGTTAAGATACGTATGTCCCAGTGTCTCTGCTATTCTTATATATATATATATATATACACACACATATATATATATATATATATATATATATATATATATATATATATATATATATATATATATATATATATATATATGAAGAAATATAGTCTTAACGTGTGCTATATTTATGGGATAAAGTGCTCAATATCAGAGATAGAGCGTGTATAAATAATAATTTGACACAAATAAATAAATAAACAAATAAACGACTTCCGGTAAAATAACCGCCAAAATAGACTACACAGAATGCACCACTGACCTTTATATATAAATAGCCGAGAAAAATGACAGCACTCGTGGCCTCACGATTGTATCTAGCATGAAATAGACTGTCGCCTCTAAGTGTTGACTTCTATGTTCATTTTCATATATATATATATATATATATATACAGTTGAATACTTTCCTATTTTGCTTATCATTTTTTTCTTCAAATAATAAACTACAATTATATTTTATTCAGTTTCATGTTCGCCATTATTTACAATGACATGTTGCTACTTTTCAAGGCCGCTTTCGACACCTTTTGAGTAAATTTCCATGGGAAAAAGATTTCAAACAAATCTTGAATCTAATTAATGGACGTTTTCCCCGTCAGTGACTTTTGCTGCCATCGAAAAGACTGAGAATTGTTAGTGCAAAATTTAAGTGAATATGGCCTGTGTGGTAGAACAGACCAACCGAGATCCAAAATGTTTTCCTGTGTTTTCCTTGCTTTACGCAGGCTTGCAATGTCATGGAGGAGGACCTTTTTTCCTTTAATCCAATGAGTACGCTGCTACAGTCGTCCAAAAACCAAGGTATGTTGATGTCCTCTAAATTTATTCCTAACTGGCGTGTATACTTAATAGTGGGGATGATACATTCGTCATTGTATTTGTTTCACTAAAACGAAAATTAAACACATGTGCGCACGCGCGCGCACATGTGTTTGTGTGTGCGTGTATGTGTGTGCGTGTGTGTGTGTGTGTGTGTTTGCAATTGGAAAAAAGTTAGAATGACAGAAAAGAATCGAGTAAACAACCTGAACGCTAAAATATGTCATTTCCTGACCTGTGTTTTAAGCCAAAACAAATTATTAATTCTTATGATGAGAGATTTTATCCCAAAAATTTAATAAATGTTTTTAAAAAAAAGAGAAAAGAAACGAATAGTAAAAGGCTCAATGCAGTTTTTATTGTATTTCTTTTATCATTTTTTAAGTCTATTTTTGATCAGCCTCCGACCGGCATGAGATGATGAAGAATAACAATACACGAGCATCCAAAATTAAAGCTAGCCGAGACAGACAGACAGACAGACAGATAGATAGATAGATAGATAGATAGATAGATAGATAGATAGATAAGAACAGAATGAGATAGATAGATAGATAGATAGATAGATAGATAGATAGATAGATAGATAGATAGATAAGAACAGGATGAGATAGATAGATAGATAGATAGATAGATAGATAGATAGATAGATAGATAAGAACAGGATGAGATAGATAGATAGATAGATAGATAGATAGATAGATAGATAGATAGATAGATAGATAGATAGATAGATAAGAACAGGATGAGATAGATAGATAGATAGATAGATAGATAGATGATGAGCAACCATAGATAGATAGATAGATAGATAGATAGATAGATAGATAGATAGATAGATAGATAGATAGATAATGAGCAACCATAGATAGATAGATAGATAGATAGATAGATAGATAGATAGATAGATAGATAGATAGATAGATAATGAGCAACCATAGGTAGATAGATAGATAGATAGATAGATAGATAGATAATGAGCAACCATAGATAGATAGATAGATAGATAGATAGATAGATAGATAATGAGCAACCATAGATAGATAGATAGATAGATAGATAGATAGATAGATAGATAAATAGATAGATAGATAATGAGCTACCATAGGTAGATAGATAGATAGATAGATAGATAGATAGATAGATAGATAGATAGATAGATAGATAATGAGCAACAATAGATAGATAGATAGATAGATAGATAGATAGATAGATAGATAGATAGATAGATAATGAGCAACCATAGATAGATAGTTAATAAACAAATACATAGATAGATAGATCTCACCTGCTGAATAGTCCATACATATCTATATCACACTAGATGTACCCATTTTAGCCTACTCATACATACGTTTACGTATACATATCGTACACACTAAAATAAACAGTGACTTGTTGTTGCCGTAAACGCGCACACACCTCATAAAGACACAAAAAATGAATTGATAAACATGGCCTTCAGATGAAAAGAACATTTATTTTTACACAACAAATACGTTTTTTTTTTTTTTCATATTAAAATAAATAACAAACAGGGAAGCGTATTCATAGGCGGATATTAATGGCATAGAGCGAACATTATGCAGTGAACATTTCAGATCAAAATTTAGCTAATAGTTGTGCCAAGTTACGGGATTATTGATTCTCGCTCGTAAACTGATAAACATAGAGGCACACATAAACATGCACAATCTTATATATGAAGTAATGTCATAAGCACACACAAGCTCACGAACATACACTAAAAGGCATGCATTCAGTTGTGCAAAAATAGCAGTGACACAGAAAATTCTTTGCTTTCCTTGTGCATTTTTTTATTTTTTTTATTTTTATTTTTGTAGTTTTTTCTTTTCTTTTTTTCACCTATTATTCCAGGAATTCCAGACAAATAAACACTATTTCTTTTTTCGATATTTTTATTTTTCGTTTGTCATTTTTCTTCTTCTTCACCTCTTTTCAATCGATTTCGACATGTTTTTTTTTAAAACGTAACCCTCTTGATTTTAATTCGAATTCCTTTCTTTAACGATTTACTTCCTTTCGCTTCCTCTTTTTCTTTGCTTGTCTTCTTCTTCTTCTTCTTCTTTTTCTTCTTCTTCTTCTTCTTCTTCTTCTTCTTCTTCTTCTTCTTCTTCTTCTTCTTCTTCTTCTTCTTCATCATCTTCTTCACCATTATGATCGTTATCTACTTCTTCGTCTTCTACTTTATCCTCATCCTTATCATTATCTACTCCTTCATCATCATCATCATCATCATCATCATCATCATCATCATCATCATCATCATCTATTTCTTTTTTTCATCATCATCATCATCATCATCATCTACTTGTTTTCATCATCATCATCCTCCTCCTCCTCATCATCATCATCATTATCATGTATTTCTTCTTCTTCCTCTTCTTCATTATCATCGTC